>JALPQD010000312.1:394121-994121 GCA_023101885.1 Typhlomys cinereus
AGAACTCAAAATATTAGACACTAGAAAAGCATCCAATCAATAAATGGGCAAACAAGTTGAACAGACAGTTCTCAGAGGAAGAAATAAAAACTGACAATAAATATGTTCAATGTCTATACCATCAGGGAAATATAAAATAAAACCACATTGAGACCTCGTCTCATCTCAGAATGGCCATCAAGAAAACAATAATGCTGGTGTTGATGGGCACGAAAAGCCCTTACACACACTGCTGGTGGGAATGTAACCAGTCCACTGCGGCCAAGGTCAGTGTAGGGGTGTTGCAGTTTGCATGCTGCCAATAAATTCATGACCAAAGAGCTTAGGGGAATAAGGACGTTTTATTCTTTCTTACAATTCTTGGTTATAGTTCTTGGTCCAGCTCAGCAGGAGAGTCACACCACACCAGGAGCAGAGGAACTGGCCACACCATGGCCACAGGATTGCCGAGAGAGGGGCCAACCTTGCAAAGTGGGCTGAAGATGCCAGCTTACTGAACCAGCTTCCCCGTCTTATCTACCTGCCCAGGGAATGGTCCCGCCCCTCTGGCCTGGATCTTCCCACATCAATCAATAATCTGCAGACTTGCTTGGGGCTTGCCTTGACATCGAATTCTTTATCAGTGTGCCCAGAGCTCAGCTTTCCATTGTCAAGTTGGCACTTCTGTATCTAACTAGCACAGAGAGGTCCTCAAAAGCCTAAAAGCAAAACTACCATATGACCAGGAGCATCACTTCTGAATACTTATTAACGTTTTTTTTAACAAGATTTCTTACTGGTGTGGTGCTCACCAAGGATGCTAAGACGTCAGCAGCCCAAAGTTCCCCCGTCTTTGCCTCCCCAGAGCCCCCATGCCTGGCTCTTCACATGGATCCTGCAGCAAGCCCCTCCCTGCCGAGCCACCTCCCCAGCTCCGGTCACATTGTCCATGTGCCAATAGAAGACAGCTGTCAGTCAAAACTTCTTGCAACTAAAATAGTCCAAAGTTTTGGGTCAAGATCAGAGGTTTAGCATTGCTGGAAGGACTTGACAGGGTGTGTTTTACAGTGGCAGGACGCAAGAAGTGACCTGAGCAGGTAACTGATAAGAAGTAAGTAATCAACAGTGGGTCCAAACCAAGTGGCCACTTAGACCTTTATCATCAGTCAAGGGCTTGTGTGTCAGGCAGGGAAAGCAGCTGGACACGCTGGATGCCAGAGAGGAAAGCATCTTCTCCTTATTACATACGTGCATGTGTGTATGTGTGTGTGTGTACATGTATGTGTGTGTGCGTGCACATTGTGAGTGTGTATGTGCACATGTGTGTGTGTGTGTACATGCACATGTTTGAATGTGTGTATGTGCACTTGTGTGTGCATGTGTGTATTGTAAGTGTGTACACGCACATGTGTGTGCATGTGCATTGTGTGTATGTGTGTGCATGTGTATGTGTGTACATGCACGTGTGAATGTGCACATGTGTGTGCATGTGTGTGCAGGTGTGTGTATATATGTGTGAGTGTATATGTGCATGTGTGTGCATGTCTGTGTGTGAGTGAATGTGTGCATGTGTGTACATGTGTGTACATGCACATGTGTATTCATGTATGTGTGTGCACATGTGTGTGCATTGTACGTGGGTGGGTGGGTGGGTGTGTATATGTGACTGTGCACACATGAGGGTCATGTGCGTATGTGCATTATGTGTGGTTTGTGTGCATGTGTGTCCACACATGTGTGCATTCCTAGGGAGGTCCAAGGTTGAGGTCAGGATCCTCCTTGATCACTCTTCTACCTTATTCCATAAGGCAGGGTCTCTCAATCGATCCAACAGCTTGCCGATACAGCTAATCTGGCCAGCCAGCTTGCTCTGGGGTCACCCAGACTCTGCCTTCCGCTTGGAGTTAGGGGTGCTGCCACACCCACCTGGCACTTTACATAAGTTCTGGATGTCTGAACTCCATGTCTCCAGCCTGTACGGCAAGCGCTTTAGCCACTGCACCACCTCCTCTACCCTAATGATCCTTTCTAGCACACCTCTGAGCAACGAACATGTCCTCAGACAGAGAGCCACACATGTGAAAAGACATGAAAGGAGAAGGGAGTCTGGATGGCAAGAAGACAGTATGAAGTGGGGCAGGAGGGTAGAGGACAAGTAATGAGGGGCGAAAACATAGAAATTCATTGTGTTTATGCATTAGCGCATCAAGAATTTTTAAAAAGTAAAAGATGTCCACAGAAGCCAGCATTTGCCCTGGCTGTGGTCGCCCCTGAGGGCCGCAGAGACCCTCACTGCAGGGACAGTGTAGGAAGCACTCATTGTGCAGGTGTGCAAGTGCATGCCGTGTGCTCTGTGCGCTGTGTGTGTGCTGTGTGTGTGCTGTGTGTGCTGTGCATGTGCTATATGTGTGCTGTGCATGTGTGTGTGTGCTATGTGTGTGCTGTATGTGCTGTGTGTGCTGTGTGCTGTGTGCTTGTGCTGTGTGTGTGTGCGTGTGCTGTGTGCTGTGTGTGTGTGTGTGTGTGTGGTGTGCTGTGTGTATGTTGTGTGCTGTGTGTGTGTGTGTGTGCTGTGCTGTGTGCGTGTGCTGTGTGCTGTGTGTGCTGTGTGTGTGTGTGTGCTGTGTGTGCTGTGTGCTGTGTGTGCTGTGTGCTCTGTGTGTGTGCTGTGCTGTGTGCTCTGTGTGCTGTGTGCGTGTGTGCTGTGTGCTGTGTGTGCTGTGTGTGCTGTGTGCTCTGTGTGCTGTGTGCTGTGTGTGCTGTGTGCTGTGTGTGTGCTGTGCGCTGCGTGTGCTGTGTGTGCTGTGTGCTCTGTGTGCTGTGTGCTGTGTGTGCTGTGTGCTGTGTGTGTGCTGTGCGCTGCGTGTGCTGTGTGTGCTGTGTGCTGTGCGCTGCGTGTGTGCTCTGTGCGCTGTGTGTGCTGTGCATGTGCTATATGTGTGCTGTGCATGTGCTGTGTGTGCTGTGTGTGTGCTGTGCATGTGCTGTGTGTGCTATGTGTGTGTGTGTGTGTGTGTGTGTGCTGTGTGCTGTGTGTGCTGTGTGCTGTGTGTGTGCTGTGTGTGTGCTGTGTGTGCTGTGCATGTGCTGTGTGTGCTGTATGTGCTGTGTGTGCTCTGTGTGCTGTGTGTGCTGTGTGCTCTGTGTGCTGTGTGTGCTGTGTGCTGTGTGTGTGCTGTGTGCTCTGTGTGCTGTGTGTGCTGTGTGCTCTGTGTCTGTGTTGCTGTGTATGCATTCAACAGGTTATGAACTACGCATACAGAAGCACCACTCACATTGATGGAATTCAATGCTGTGGATTACAGAGAAGGCCACAGTTCCAATGGCCCAAGGGCTCAACCATCACAAACATTCACAGGGTTTAGAGTCCCAGGAGATCATCCTGCAGCCACACTTTCCTAAGCCAGAATCACAAACACCAGGGGAAGACCAGCAACATTGCGGGCGTCGCAAGCAGCAACAGCAGAAACAAGGGAAAGTGCAGAAGGCACGGGACCCAGGTGGGCAAAGGTGTAGCAACTCGTGTGGCTGACAAGAACGACGGTCCAGAATGATTAAACTGCTCCTCCAAATCAGTAAGAAAACTGGCAAAGCACTACAGGTAACAGTGAGCATCAGATCTGATCATGGAGCAGAAGGGAGCCCAGCATTTAGCTGAATATGAATTAAAATCGGCATTTAAAGCATTCCATAAAAAGGTCCCCAGTCTGGAACTACATATCCCAGGTAAGCATGTGAGGGAGCTAGGCTGGGAGAGACAGAGTTCTGATCAGCTCGGATTTTCAGCATAAGTCTGTGAAACCAACTGCCAGGTACCAGAGTCCAGCAGTAGGCTGTGACCCTGGGACCTGTGACCCTGAACCTGTGACCCTGGGGACCTGTGACCCTGGGGACCTGTGACCCTGGGGACATGAGGCCCTGGAGACCTGCCCCTGGAGCCCAGGATCTTCATATAGGCACCAGTGGGAAAGGACATAGCAGTCCAAGGGTACAGGTGACACAGCACAGGGCCTCTCCGCACCACACACTCTAGTTCTGTGGATGGACACCAACCTCTGAGGCTGGAAGACCACCAAGCAGAAGGTGTTGCCATCCCGTGAGTGAGATCTAGGTCTGAACAAAAAAGGAAGCCAGCTGAGCACCAGCATCCATCTCTCTCTCTGCTTCCTGACTGCGGATGTCATGTGAGCAGCTGCCTCACACCCATCATGCCACACCTTCCCCGCCATGATGGATGGTACCCACAAGTCATGACCTAAAATAAACCTTTGCCCCTTAAATTGCTTTCATGGGGCTTGTATCACAGCCAGGAGAAATGTGACCAGCACACTGTCATTTTCCTCCACAAACAGCCACCATCTTTGTCTGAGACTATCAAGGTCACACTTGTACACTGCTGATGTTCCCTCAGGGACAGGTGGTTGAGGAGGTCACTGGACCTTCACCTGGGTCACTTCCCAGCCCTTAGTGTGTGACTGGACCCTACATATATATGCCCTCACACATGTCTTCCAGGCCTTGAAGTCTGGGGAGGGGCTGGAGTGCATGTTCCCTCACAGGTTGCTGAACATGTGACCCTCATAAGTGTCCCTCATATGTTCCCACACATGTCCCTCGCATGTTCCCTCACATGTTCACTCACACTTCCCTCACAAGTGCCCCTCACATGTTCCCTCACAAGTATCCCTTACATGTTCCCACACATGTTCCCTCAGGTTCCTTACATGTTCCTTCACAAGTGTCCCTCATATATGCCTGTAAAAGTTCCCACACATGTGTCCCACACATTTGCCTCTCACATGTTCCCACACACACTCCCTCACATGTTCCTGCACATATGTCCCTCACATGTTCACTCACATATTCTCACACACGTTCCCTCACATATTCCCTGGCATATTCCCTCACACGTTCACACACAAGTTCCTTCACATGTTCTCTTACATGTTCCCTCACATGTTGTGTCACACATTCCCTCACATGTTCCTGCACAAAAGTCCCTCACATGTTCCCTCACAAGTGTCCTTCACATGATCCTTCACACGTTTCCTCACATGTTCCTTCACATAATCCCTCATATGTTCCCTCACATGTTCCCTCACATATTCCCTCACAAGTGTCCCTCACATGTTCCCACATATGTTCCCCACAAATGTCTCTCACAAGTGTCCTTTCCATGTTCCCACACATGTCCCTCACATGTTTGCTCACACATTCCCTCACATATGTCCCTCACATGTTCTCTTGCACGTTCCCTCACATGTGTCCCTCATGTGTTCTCTCACATGTGCCCCTCACATATGTCCATCAAATGTTCCCTCACATGTTCCCTCACACATTCCATCACAAGTGTCCCTTACATATTCCCACACATGTTCCCACACATGTTCTCTCATAAGTATCCCTCACATGTTCCTGCACATGTTCCCTGCACATGCTCCCACACACATTCCCTCACATGTTCCTGCACATATGTCCCTCATATTCCTTCACATGTTCCCTCACATGTGCCTCTCCCATGTTCCCTCACACATTCTCTCACATGTTCACACACAAGTTCCCCTCACACGTTACCTCACATGTTCTCTCACACATTCCCACTCATGTTCACTCGCATGTTCCTGCACAATGTCCCTCACATGCTCCTGCACATGTTCCCACAAGTGTCCTTCACATGTTTCTTCACACATTTCCTCACACATTTCTCACACGTTCCTGCTCATGTGCCCTTCACATGTTCCTGAATACATTGACTCACATGTTCCATACATATGTCCCTCACACATTTCCTCACATGCTCCTTCACAGGCTCCCTCACATGTTTCCCTCACATGTTCCCTCACATATTCCAGCACATGTTCCCTCACAAGTGTCCCTCACATGTTCCTGTACATGTGTCCTTTACATGTTTCCCCACATGTATCCCTCACACATTCCCTCACATGTTCTCACACATGTCCCCTCACATGTTCTCACACACATTCCCTCATGTCCCTCACATGTTCCCTCACAAATTCCCTCATATGTTCCTGCACATATTCTTTCGTACATTCCCTCACATGTTCACTCACACGTTCCTGTACATATGTCCCTCACATATTTCCTCACAAGTGTCCTTCACATGTTCCTTCACACATTCCCTCACACATTCCCTTGCATGTTCCCTCACATGTTCCCACACAACTGTTACCCACATGTTCCCTCACACGTTACTGTACATATGTCTCTCATATGTTCTCTCACAAGTGTCCTTCACATGTTCCCTCACATGTTCCCTCACATGTTCCCACACTATGTGCCCCTCACATGTCCCCACACATATTCCTTCACATGTTCACTCACATGTTCCTGAACATATATCCCTCACACATTCCCTCACATGTTGCCACACACGTGCACACACAAGTTCCCTCACATGATCTCTCACACATTCCCTCACATGTTCACTCACATGTTCCTGCATATATGTCCCTCACATGTTCCTGCACATTTTCCCTCACAAGTCTTTCACATCTTTCCTCACATCTTCCCTCACACATTCCCACATGTGTCCCTAACATGTTCCCTTACATGCTCCCTCACATGTTCCCTCACAAGTGACCCCTTACATGTTCCTGCACAAGTTCTTACACATGTTCCCACACATGTGTCCCTCACATGTTCCTTCACATGTTTCACTCACATGTTCCAGCATTGTGTGCTCCTCACATGTTCCCACACATGTTCCTGCACAAGTTCCCTCATAAATGTCCTTCACAAGTATCTTCACACCATTCCCACAAGAATGTCTTCACACCATTCCTTGAGAGTGTCTACACACCATTCCGAGAGTGTCTGAACACCATTCCCAAGAGAGTATCTTCATACCATTCCCACAAGTGTCTTCACACCATTCCCTTGAGAGTGTCTGCACACCATTCCCTCGAGAGTGTCTGCACACCATTCCCTCAAAAGTGTCTTCACACCATTCCCATGAGTCTTCACACCATTCCCTCGAGAGTGTCTGCACACCATTCCCACGAGAGTGTCTGCACACCATTCCCTCAAGAGTGTCTGCACACCATTCCCTCGAGTGTCTGCACACTATTCCCTCGAGAGTGTCTGCACACCATTCCCCTGAGAGTGTATGCACACCATTCCCTCGAGAGTGTCTGCACACCATTCCCTCGAGAGTGTCTTCACACCATTCCCTCGAGAGTGTATGCACACCATTCCCTCGAGAGTGTCTGCACACCATTCCCTCGAGAGTGTCTGCACACCATTCCCTCGAGAGTGTCTGCACACCATTCCCCTGAGAGTGTATGCACACCATTCCCTCGAGAGTGTCTGCACACCATTCCCATGAGAATGTCTTCACATCATTCCCACAAGAGTGTCTTCACACCATTCCCTCGAGAGTGTCTGCACACCATTCCCATGAGAGTGTCTGCTCACCATTCCCATGAGAGTGTCTGCTCACCATTCCCATGAGAGTGTATGCACACCATTCCCACGAGAATGTCTTCACACCATTCCCACTAGAATGTCTTCACATCATTCCCACAAGAGTGTCTTCACACCATTCCCTCAAGAGTGTCTGCACACCATTCCCTCAAGAGTGTCTGCACACCAACTCTGAAAGCATGGCTTCTTAATTGTGCTTTTTCAAAATCTCTTGTGCCTTCTCATTTGAGCCCCATGTAGCCAGAGAACATGATGGAATATTCCAAGACTTCTGTCAATTAAAAGTCAGGAAAGTGTCATCTGTGGTCTTTAAAAGTAAGTCACTTCTGCGGTCTGCTTCAGGAGGAGGCTGTCTTTGGACATTTGATATTGAAATGGTCCTGGGTTTGCATAAGCAGCAGCTAGGGCTGCAGAAAAGCCCTGTCTCCCAGAGAAGCAGGGAAGGGACTGAAGGACTGAAAAGATGCAAACGGCCATGGTGCTCAATGCCTAAGTGACCACGTGGTTTTATCAAACAAAGATCCAGCATCACCACATCACGGTGACCTGATGACGATGTTACCTTAGGTCTCACCTGGGTGTTCACTGGCATGCTCTGAGCCAGGACCCCACACAGCACGGTGATCACACACACACACACAAACACACACACACACACACACACACTGTGGTCTGTGACAGGTTCCTAGGGCTTGACAGGGTCCTGAGCACTGAATAGGGGGTCACACAGAGCCTCCTATGACGATCAGGGAAAGAACTGGGGTCACTTAATGGAGCAATGTGTATGTCTATACAAATGTGTGCGTATGTGTACATACGCCCATGTGCACAGGGATGTCTCATTATGTCTGCGTGTTTCATATGCTTTGTGCATGTATGCTCCTACATGTATGTGCAACAGACATGTGTGGACAGGTGCATGTGGTCAGATGTATGTGGGCAGGTGTGTGTGGACAGACATGTGTGGACATGTGTACAAGCACAGACGTGTGTGTATGCGTGTGGACAAACACATGTGGAAGTTGCCTGGCATAGGCAGGGCGCTGCTGGCCTCGTGATGCAACCAAGGAGAAGGGTCGGGAACGCTCAAGCACCTGTGGTAACTGTGCCTCTTCTCTTTCCTTCCCCTCCTCCGCTCCCTGGACTGGGCTCCAGCTAGGATGCGTGCAGGGACAGCCTGCGAGGCAGCGCAAGAGGTATGATCGTCACCCCGGGGCTTCGGGCTGGCCCTGGGGCCTGGTCGGGTCCCCTTGGACTGACTGCAGGACACCCTGCGATGACCCAGCTCGGGCAGCAGGGGGAGCCGGTCCCAGATCAGCATCTGCAGGGCGAGTCTGCGCACTGGGTCTGCGAACTCCACTGGGCACGGATGGTGGATCCGGCTTCCCACTCCTGAGCCAAGCACTCCGCCTGCACCTGCCATCCGAATTCCCATCGGCAGGTTGTCGCCCGATAAATCAGTGCCGCCCACAACCCGGATGCAGTCCTCTCATTAGTCTCTGCTCCCACGTGCACAAAGAACCTGTCACAACTTCTTACTGAAATAATGGGATTGCCGTGCGGTAATTAGGCCCTCGTTACGCCATCGACTCGGCCTCCTCGCCTCCCTTCCCGCTGTCCTCACTGTGGATGGACAGCCGCTTTGCTTTGCACGAAATGAATTTCTACCGAGCATTGTGGTTTCTGTTTGAGTATAACTGAATAAGTTTTAACAAACATATTGATTTCGTATAAAAAAAATTGAATTTTTTAAAAAAGACCAGAAGATAAAGCCAGGCAAAGACAGAGAAAACCAAGGGAAACCTCCACAGGTATTGTCTTTATAAAACCAGGGATGAGCAGGAACAGGAAGAGCAGCCTTGGGGACCCCCACACCGACACCCATGGCAATGGGGGTCAGCGTTGGAAGGCAGGCGGGACAGAAGTGGCCTGGGGAGCCCCCGCCCACCATGGCAGGGGTAGTCAACGTTGGAAGGCAGGTGGGATCCACATGACCCCGGGGCAAAGAGGGTGGTCCAGGAGAGCACTGCCTCATTCTGGGGTCCTCGGAGTCCAGGGGGGCTCTCACTGAGAAGAGGAGTGGAGACAGGGGCACCACACATCCGATGACCCAGCGCCATCCCACCCCTGCCCCTGTGTCCAGACGCTCAGGACCCGCCCCCTGGACCTGTCCGCGTCTTACCCCCCACCCCCGTCAGCACCACAGGCTTAGGGCGCACCCCACCCAGCCTTCTCTGCAAAGGACCCCGTGACTACCCGGCCCGGCCCCAGCGAGGCCCTAGATGCAGACAGCCCCCCGCACGAGGCCACTGGACGCAGACAGCCCCCCGCACGAGGCCCTAGATGCAGACAGCCCCCCGCACAAGGCCACTGGACGCACACAGCCCCCCACATAAGCCCACTGGACGCACACAGCCCCCCACATAAGCCCACTGGACGCACACAGCCCCCCACATAAGCCCACTGGACGCACACAGCCCCCCGCATGAGGCCCTAGACGCAGACAGCCCCCCGTACGAGGCCCTAGATGCAGACAGCCCCCCCACGAGGCCCTAGATGCAGACAGCCCCCCCCCCCACGAGGCCACTAGATGCAGACAGCCCCCCACATAAGCCCACTGGACGCAGACAGCCCCCCGCACGAGGCCCTAGACGCAGACAGCCCCCCACATAAGCCCACTGGACGCAGACAGCCCCCCGCACGAGGCCATAGACGCAGACAGCCCCCCACACGAGGCCCTAGATGCAGACAGCCCCCCGCACGAGGCCACTGGATGCAGACAGCCCCCCACACGAGGCCCTAGACGCAGACAGCCCCCCACACGAGGCCCTAGATGCAGACAGCCCCCCGCACGAGGCCACTGGATGCAGACAGCCCCCCACACGAGGCCCTAGACGCAGACAGCCCCCACATAAGCCCACTGGACGCAGACAGCCCCCCGCATAAGCCCACTGGACGCAGACAGCCCCCCGCACGAGGCCACTGGACGCAGACAGCCCCCCACATAAGCCCACTGGACGCAGACAGCCCCCCCCCACATAAGCCCACTGGACGCAGACAGCCCCCCCACATAAGCCCACTGGACGCAGACAGCCCCCCGCACGAGGCCCTAGACGCAGACAGCCCCTCACATAAGCCCACTGGACGCAGACAGCCCCCCACATAAGCCCACTGGACGCAGACAGCCCCCCGCACGAGGCCCTAGGTGCAGACAGCCCCCCGCACGAGGCCCTAGGTGCAGACAGCCCCCGCACGAGGCCCTAGGTGCAGACAGATACACATACAGGCCACCGGGCGCAGACGAACACACACACAGGTGGCCCATGGCTATGACGTGGTGGGGCTTCTCCAGATAACCCCGTGCTCTGGGGTGCACAGCAGGACCCGTGACACCCAGCTGGCCTGTAGCGTCACATCTTGTCAAGCCCCTGCACCTTCTGGAATCTTCTGGCAGCCTGCACAGCCGGCCCCGCAGATGGCCGTCTCTGCAGGACCCGTCCCGACCTCGGTCTGAAAGCCAAACGGCCACAGATGTCCAGAGATGCTCCAGGGCAGGCCAGCTGGAGCGGACGGGGTCACGGCAGCACCTAACGCAGACTGGGCGTCCAGCCTCCTTCAGCGGCCTCCCTGAGGGCCACCAACACCACGTCCACGCGGAGACGGTGCCAGACCCGAGCGCGGCCGTGGGCGCCAGGAAGGTTCATTTGTCTCGATCTTCTCCTCTCTTGCGGCTGAGGCCCGGCACAGCCTTATTTCCAGCAGATCCTGGGGTCCAGGAAGGGTTTGAAAGAAGCTAATCGGCAAGAACAGCTGTTCCCACCCCGCCCGGCCTCCACAAGGGAAGCGAGCTGCCGAGCTGAGGGGACGCAGCCCCCGCCCCAGCTGGGGGGCCCAGGACGGACAGTGTCCACACTGACGGTCGGGCACCTAGGCCAGCTGACCCAGAAGCCTCTCCTCCAGAGACAGGCTGTGGAGACCCAGGTCGTGAGGGGCAGGGGGTGAGGCGTGCGTCTCCCTCTTTCTCTGGGAGCAGCCGCATCGCAGCCCAGGAAGGACCAGAGCCCCAGGAGATCCAGGGCCAGGGCCCTTGGGACTGTCCTTGTCCAGGCAGGGGGCGAGGCCCTGGGCAGAGGGCGGGCGTCACGGGGGCGAGGCCCTGGGCAGAGGGCGGGCGTCACGGGGGCGAGGCCCCGGGCGAGGGTGGGCATCACGGGAAAGGGGGGGGCCTCTTCCCTCGGTCACACCTGGCTGAGCCCTGGCTCAGCAGATCAGCGCCCCCACGCGGGGAGTCAGCGCCCCAAGGCCTCTTGTCTGTGTTCTGCCTGCGTCGCGTCTGCTGCTCTGAATTTCTCAGTTCTGTGGGTCGAGGACCAACTCAGCCTCCTTCCCAGCAGCAGGCCGGTGCCGCCTCGTGTAGCGGAGGACGCGGGGGAGCAGGAGCGCTGCGGCAAGGCCCCGTGCCCCAGCACAGGTGCACCCCTCCAGCATGCTCTCGGGCTGCCTGCCCCCCCATGCCCCAGCACAGGTGCACCCCTCCAGGATGCTCTTGGGCCCTCGGGCTGCGCTGCCCCCCCCCCCGTGCCCCAGCACAGGTGCACCCCTCCAGGATGCTCTCGGGCTGCGCTGCCCCCCCCCCCTGTGCCCCAGCACAGGTGCACCCCTCCAGCATGCTCTCGGGCTGCGCTGCCCCCCCTGTGCCCCAGCACAGGTGCACCCCTCCAGGATGCTCTCGCGCCCTCGGGCTGCGCTGGCTCGACTCGCTGACCTGAGTCGGGGGGAGGAAGGGTGGAAAGAATGGGAAGAACAGCGACCAAAGACCCGGACGAGAGCACAGGTGCGGCCCGTGTGTCCGGCCTGCAGGATGCCGCTGAGGGGCCTGCAAGGAAGCGGGCAGCACACACCCTGCTAGGAGCCCCGCTTTGACACGTCTCCCATTTACATGCCCATGAGTCAGCCCTTAAGACAAAAATGCAAAACCCGGGGAAACCCTCAGCTTGGAGAGATGGCTCAGGGCTAAGCCTCTGCCTCGCAAGCAGAAGGGTCCAAATTTGAATCCAGATCTCACGTAAAAACATGGGGCAGAAATGGTGGCAGCCTGCACTTCCAGCCCTGGAAGGCGGAGCCTGGGAAAGCACAGAGCGAAGCAATACGGGATGATTCCCGATGTCGCCCTTGGGCCTCCACGGGGACACTCACGGTGTCGCTCTCCGTCCCCCACACAAGTCTCAGGAGCCAGGAGGGTGCCGCCCCGGGTACCTGGCTCGTGTTTCTTCCAGGGTGCCACATGCCCGCACCAAAGATCCCTCAGCATCGCGTCTCCCTGGGGTCCTGAGAAGCCGTTATGGGCGACTGTCCCCTCGTGGCTCTGTGGAGACATGAATCTGACCTAAAGGCAGAGAGCGACACGAGGACCCTCAACTTAAACTTGGGGCACAGGATCTGTGCAGCTCAGGAGAGCTGTGAAGAGCGTGCTGACCTGGTCTGCGCTGGCCTGGACGGGACACTGCCGCCCACCCAAGCTGCCCCCCAGACCCTCTGACGTCAGCAGACAGTAGGCCTTGGGCAGGCTGCGTGGGTGACCCGCACATTCTCGGAGCCTGGGTCAGGCTGTGGGGTGAGGCCCGACCCCTTAGCGGTCAGCGTAGACGAAGCATTGTTATCACACCTCAGTTCCTCGGCTCAGAGTGTGAACTATCAGAGAGAGGCAGAGAGGTGTGCGACCGCCACACCACCATCCTGTGCGAGGAGATGGACGTGTGTTTACCTGGGAAAGCCTGGGCTGCGCGTCTCACCAAGACGATTTGAAAGGTATCAACGGTTTAGATGACATTCTCGCCTTCTGCAAAACCATCTCTGCCTGCTCAGAATGGCAATGTTCCCAGCAGCCCGTGAGGCAGGCACGTCGGAGAGATGCCAACTCTCATTACGCTCCGAAGATAAACCCCACTTCTCAGGTTGGCCGCATCCCAGGCTGCCGACAGCCCTCTGCGGACCAGGCGGCCCCCACCCTCCCGACGCCCCTAGAGACGCGTCAGGGTTTTTGACTGGCGAGTCCCTGCCGATCCCAGAGGCGCGAGGGCAGCCTGAGCCCCGGTCATGCTGGGGGGCGCCCTGCGTTACTAGGGGTCATCGGGGCCCTGCTGGCCTGTTGCATGCTGGGGCCCCTGCTGGCCTGTTGCATGCTGGGGCCCCTGCTGGTCTGTTGCATGCTGGGGCCCCCTGCTGGCCTGTTGCATGCTGGGCCCCTGCTGGCCTGTTGCATGCTGGGCCCCTGCTGGCCTGTTGCATGCTGGGGCCCTGCTGGCCTGTTGCATGCTGGGGCCCCTGCTGGCCTGTTGCATGCTGGGAATGCGTTCTCTACAAGGAGAAATGCCCCACCGTTCAGAAGCGGGGTCTTGCCCTGTGGGGTTCAGACCCCAAGAAGTGTTCCTGCCAGTCACAGGCTGACAATACAAGGACACGTGGGGACCAGAAAAACCAGAGAAGTGACTGGCTGCTTCCTGAGGCTTTGCGGAGGCTGAAGGGCAGGGAAAGGAAGGTCTCGCTGGAGAAGGCCTGAGCCTCCGCTGACTCCTCCTGCACCCCACCCCACGCCTCTAGCACACAGCCCTGGAGATTCCACCACCAGAGAGACCCCCTCCACCACTACCCAGCGGGGGGTCCAAACCTCAGGGCGTGCAGCCTCCGAGGCCCTTCTGGGAGTCTGGATGGAGCCCCACACATGCCCACCACATCCTTCCACTCCCGCGACAGGACGCTGGCGCGGCTTCTGGCATCAGCGACCACCTCACAACTTGCAGACTCCAATGTCCTCGCAGCCACTAAGAGAACAAGGACCCTGGAAGCGACCAAGCGCCAGAACACACCGCACAACTGAACCTGAGAAAGAGTTCCAGAACCTTCCACACGCCTGCAGCATGCTCGCTATCCCCGGCGTGCACAGTCACCAGCTAAATAACGTGGCGGACCAGAAAACGAGTCCCGACATACTTAAAATGACGCAAGTCCTCCTGGGACCTTCAGTGACCATAATCAAACGGACGGCGGGAAGCCGGAGCCGCGGGAAGAAGCGCTCACGTACTAGGAAGTTAAGTGCAGCCTCTGAACAGCCCGGCCATTTTAACAACGGAAATCGAAAGACAGCAGAGCCACGCGAGACATGCTTGTGTGGCCACGCACACAGGTTCATCAGCTACAGATGGGCTTTCTGAATTCTGTCTGGGCCAAGCACGCACAGACTTTTTCTCAACGTTACCCCTGAGCGACGGCGCGCGATCGCGGGGCTGTTGGCATGCAGTCTCTGCACACCCCATGTCTGCAACCTGGAGAAGATTCGAAGCTCTCGTACCCACCTGAGAGCTGGGCGCCGGGCAAGTCTGTTGCTGATCGGAAGGCAGCACGGCGTGAGGAGGGTCTTGCTCGCGATTTCTGGTCACACTTCATCAGTCTGGCGGGAGAGTCCGTTCCACCACCAGGAGCCGAGAGAGCTGCCCCCACCCTTCCACGGGGAGAGAGAAGGGCACGTCCCCCGCCGGCCAGCAGGTCCACGCGCCGAGCCAGTGACGCTCTTTCCACCCACCTCCGAGGCAGTCCCGCCACCACGAGCCAGGTCTTCCCACACCCCCCACAGGCTTGCCCGGGACCCACCTTAACTGAAAAATAAAAGACGCCTCTTCTCACGTGTGCCTGAGACTCGGCCCTGGAGGAGCTGGCGCCTGAGTCTAAGGCACCGGGTGACTGTGTCAAATTCACGTCATCAGCTTGGTGGCTCAGCCTTCACCTGTGGACACCAAAGTCCCGAGTCTTCCTCCCAGCCAGCCTTCGTTCGCTTAGCAGCTCAGGGGCACAGACGGGGCACGGATATGCACAGAGCCTCCTGGGCACTGTCTGGGACTATCTAAGCAACAAGGCTGTGAGGTCGAGCTGATCACAGGACAAGGTGGTTTGAAGCCCCCTCGATCTTAAGCTAAGAGCTCCCCCCAAGCGTCACACGTGGGTGTTGCGCGTGCTTTGTCTAAGGCCGGCACGTCTTGGAGGAAGTAACTTCATATGTCCACTTCGTGTGAACTTCACGCAAAGCTCAATAAAGCGGTCAGCTCCGGCAGTGCTCACCAGCCCCGCGCCTTCCCGAGCTAGCCTCCTCCTCCATCTTACCGACCTGCCCAAAAAATAGCCTCACTGGCTCTGCACTGGGTCCCCCCACCAGTCAGATAATCTCCCGCTGGCTTGCTCGGAGCTGCGCCTTAATTAAACAAGTCTTCATAGGCGTGCCTGAAGACCCAGTTTTCAACTGTCAAGTCAACACTTAAAACGAACAGTCTCCCCCAGCTCCCAGAGACCGAGGGTCGGTGGAGAGCAACCGGGCTGCAGAGCAAGATCCTGAAACAACAACAACCAAAGAATCTGGTGGAGATGCTCAGGGATTAAAGCCTTTGCCTCAAGCAAAAGGACCTGAGTTCAGATCCTGAGAAACCATGTTTAAAAAATGCCAGGCAGATATGGTGGTGTCTGCAATTCCAGGTCTGGAAAGCAGAGCCAGGAAACCCCAGAGCAAAGCAGAAGGGAGCAAGGGCATCCAGAGGACGCCTGCTGTCACCCTCGCTGCACGGAACGCCACACTCAAGTGCACTCACACTCACACACACTCTCACACATCTGGCCTCTACACACGTATGCTACATGCACACACACTCACACACGCGCGCACTCCTCTGCCCCTCAGGCCCCCACACGTACACACTGGATACACACACACACACACACACATCTGGCCTATACACACACACACGGATTCTGAACACTGAATTCAAGTACCTCAGAGTAAGACTGTATATGGAGATGGGGTCTCCACAGAAGTCGCTAAGGACGGGCTCTGGTCTTCCTGCGAGAAGTGATTCAGGCACAAACACACGCAGAGGAACATGGCACCTGCCACCCAGAAGAGGAGCCTGAAGAGGACCAGCCCCGGCAGTCCCTGGACCTTGGACTTCTGGGTCCTTTCAGGACAATGAAACAGGAATTTCCGTTCTTTCATTATTATTATTCATTTATTTGTTTACAAACAAGCTGGGTCTATGTCTTTGAATTTCTGTTCAAGCCAAGCAGCAGCGGGTGTTTAGAGACGGCGGCAGCAGAAGAAAGCAGTGAGTGTGCAGGAGGGTGGACGTCCGTGTGACGTCAAGGCCAGCCGTCCACTCCCACCGTCACTCAGCACGCGCTGGGGCGTGGTCACCGCGACGCGGATGACTCGACAAGGAGCCATGAAGCTCTGGATGAGGAAAGGGCAGCAGCAGAGTAGCTGCTACCATTGGAGTTATGAGTATCACTGAAGGAAAACCGAGAGCTTCGCCTCGGCACGGTGGAAGACATGAACACCACCGTGTGGCGATTCCATGGTTTGAAAACCAAGATTCCTTCAGGGGCTGGAAGCCCAAGTTGAAGCCGTTTCTTGCCCTTTGGAAGTTTTGCAGCCTAGAAAGAGGCTTTTCCAGAGTCAGCAGGCTCAAGTTGGTGGAGCTGTGGCTCCAGGGGACCAAGTGCATTGCAGCCTCGCCGTGGACCTGCTGGCGTCCCTCGGGAGGCACTGGTTGTGGCGTACGATTACAGGGCTCATGGAGAGCAGCAAAAGCTTGGCGCCAGGAGGCAGGTGCAGAGTTCTTGCAAAGAAAGGTGGAGCTTGTGGCTGCAGAGGCGAACCCAGAGTCCTGTTAGGTGAGAGATGCCAGGACCATGGGGTGTATGCTGAGCAGGTTGAGTGGGCTGGTTCGAGGAACTCTGCTTTCACAACGTCAAGCTGCAAACAGGCACTGGGAACGCCTAGAATCCTTGAGCCGCCCTGACTACGTGATGAGCCGCAGAAGACGGACACTGAAGTGAAGGATGTGGTATTTGACTTTCTGGACTTTGATCTTTCTAATGTTTTCTTATTGTTTAAGATCCTTATGTTTTAATGTTTTAGCTGTTTTAAAGTATTTAACTTACTCTGACTTAAGACTCTTAAGGTTAAAGAACTTTGAACTTTTAAAATGTTGGAACTGAAGTTTTAATGAGAAAACATTTTAATTTGTCCATGAAACATATTTATATTTTTAAGATAACTTTTAACATCTATGGGGACAAGGATTGAAGGTTACAGTTTAAAAGTGCTATTGTTTGTGTGTCAAGATGACAAGGGGTGGAGTGTCATAGTTAAGCACAGGTGTCAACTTGACTGTTGAGGGTTTGAGCTCTGGGCACAGTTGTAGAGAGTTGATGTTGAGTTGAGCCCAGAGCAAACCTGCAGGAGATTGTCCAGCTGCTGGGGAAGACCCAGCCCATGGTGGGTGGGATTAGGCCCTGGATAAATCACAGAGAGCTGGTTGAGAGAGTGGGCATCCTTCTGTTCACTTGGCCAGACATGCTGGTCTGGTAAGTAAGGATCGTCCATCTCTCAGTTGTTATGTGGAGATGGTGTGGCCAGTTCCCTCGGCCCTGGTGTTGGTGCGTGCTCTCCCGTCAAGTTGGACTCAGAACTGTAACCAGGAATCGTAAGAGAGAATAAACCCTTGTTCCCTTAGGCCATTTGATGGTCATTTATCAGCAACCATGCAGGCGACTGCAACAGGGAGCTTGCTTAGGGGTTATTTGTCTCGAAAGCAAAAGAACCCGAGTTCAGATCCTGAATCCTATGTAAAAATGTGGAAATGGCAGAGGCCTGTACTTCTGACTGGGGAGGATAGAGCCCAGGAAACCCCAGCGCACAGCAAGGAGGCAGAACAATCTGGAATCATTTCTGATGCCATTCTTGGGCCTCACAGGCACACACACTCAGGTGCCCTATCCTACACACTACGCACATATGCACACCTACACGGGCAAAAACAGCCCACCCATATATATACCTTGCACTCTTACACCCACAGACATGGAAACACCAGAGACACTTGCTGTGTGCACATTTACTCAGAAGTACACACATGCTTAAATGCACATACTGCACACAGATGTGTGTGCACAGGAGATACAACCGCTACCTGTGCATGGGGCACAACACAAGCCCACGCATGTACAGTTTACACACACACACACATGCACCCATGACAAGCAAACACACCCGCAGGTGACACGAACACATGCATATATGTTTATGCATGTATGTGCCGACTTGCCAAGCACACACCGGTAACATAACCCATGTGTCCACACGCATAGGGACACACATGCTGCACAATCTGGGTGTGTCCCTGGGCAGAAGGATGGGGCGGCTCATGCTGACAGACACCTGTCTCCACGCGGCCACCCCGTCGCACCATCCGTCCCCGCCACAGGAAGAGCTTTTGCACTAACGAAAAGCGCTGCACAGCGAGAACAGACAAGCCCTGAAGCGCTGAGGAGAGTATCGCGGCAGCTGCGGCGCTCCTTCATACAGTATTTACATCTTGATTTCACGCTGAGAGCCAGGCTGCAGTATTTGCATAGCTCCGCCCAGGGCTGCACTGCTGCCCACAGGGACACGCTGTCCCTCCCCGGCAGGCCCTGTCGGCCAAGACTCCGCCGATTGGCAATTTGATCAGAAGATGGAATAACGTCCTCGCGATTGTGTGTGTAATTTATTTAAATGGAACAGAATGTGGCCTGCGCCACCGCAGCTGGGACTGTACCTGGAGCCGCTGATTTGACACAAATTGAGATTTCAAGGTTTACAGGTATTGCAAATGCAAACTCCCCATAGGGCGTCAATAAAAGTTCATGGGTTCCTTTTATTTGGCTTGAATTAATCACAAGATAGAGGGGGAAATAAGCTCTGTATTTTGAGGGCTTTTTAAATAAAATTATTCTAAGAAGCATGTATTTCTTCCGGAGCTGTAATTAAATTTCTAGATTGCCGTTTCCAGCTCTTACCTCCACAGGCAGCAAATAACAGAAATCCTGCCAGGCACCGCCCCTGCCCTCTTCGCCCCTCACTTTGGTGCCAACAGTAGTCCATACCCCTGAAGGTGGGGGCAGCCCCACCCTCCCCCGCTCCCTTCCTCTTCCTGAAGCCCTCGTGGGACGCACGAGACAGCTGTGTCTGCAGGCGATCGCCTCATCGAGTGTCTCAGGCAGCCCTGAACCCATGTTTCTGGAATTCACGAGCTTGGGGTCAGCGGGGAGCCTGATCATGGCCGGGCTCAGTCGCGTGTTAGAGGTCAGCTGTGGGCCAAAGACCCTCCGGCAGCCGGGGCCTGATGCTGTGGGCTCGGGTAGGTTGCCTGGTCCAGTGGGCACCCTTCTCAGCCTGCTCTGCCATCTGCAGGAGGCTGGGCACCGAGAGGGCAAGATCACCTCAGCCGGCACCTTGCCGTCTCCTCCACATCCGGGCCGGCCTGCAAGATCACAGAGGCCAGCACTGCCCTTCCACCTGTCCTCACTCTCTCTCCAACCTCACATCTGGCCTTCTACAGGAAAGGGTTCCTCGGCTGCCACACCTCCGAGACCTGAGGTTGGCGGGCGGCTCTCCACCTTGAGGGTGATGTGGAGCGAAGGTGATCCACGGATGAAATGGCCCCGTTGGAGCAAACACAGGGTCCCCTCTGATCTCCTAAATATTCCACTTCCCTGGACCAAGCGCTTGGCACTTTTAACAAATTGGTCTGCGGAACACGTCTCCCTGCGACGGTCGCTTTGGCTCAGATCTGTCCACGGCGACACCTTCAAAGCTTCTCAGCGGTGTGCCTCGCAACAGTCTGGGTATTACAGGGAGGAGGTGAACCCCTCTCTCTGACGGGTGAAAAGAATTTAATTCGAACTTAGATCAAATCAGCAGGTGCTAGAAGCAAGCTCGCCGGCCGCACCAGTTAGGCAGCAACAGTGGCTGCATCTTTCCACAAAGCCCATGGACACGGGCAGCTGGGAGGAGTGCACGCTAAATTAACCCCTGAACTCACTTAGGCTGCACGGTTAAGGGCTCTTCTATTAAAAGCCAGTAAATATTTTTAATATGTGCATTTAGCATCACGGGCTTGAGCAGAGAGAATGGAAAAGGTGTTTTCAAGAAACACATCTCCAAAGAGAGACAATCTTCAACTCTCCATGGGGGGACTTTCAGAAAGAGAGGCATAACCCCCAGGCCTCCGCACCAGAGGCAGGGCAACCTTGGGGAGGGAGAATACAGGCTTGAGGAGCCCTGGACCCCGCTGACACCAGAGGCGCAGGGCCTATAGGCCGAGGCCAGGCTGACCCCGCAGGCTGCGGTGGCTGCTGGAGCTGAATGAGCTTCCACAGCGTCACATCCTAGAGCTTCTGCAGTGTCGCTTCCACGGAACGAACTTCCACAGCGTCACATCCACAGAGCTTCCACAGCGCCACATCTCGGAGCTTCTGCAGCACCACATCCTAGCGCTTCTGCGTCACAAGCAGCAGGCCCACGAGCCGGTACTTCTACCTGTCTATCTCCCAGCAGACCCCCAGCTCTCAGCATCTGAGCTTCCAGCTGCAGGTGACCCCACAGAACCCCAGGTCGATGCAGGCCTGAAGGCTGACCAGCTCTGCAGGAGTTCCACACTTTTGTGCTTTCCAGGTTAGTTTCCAGCAGCTCTGCTACTGTTTGCGTTTCATGACCTGTTGCTGCGCAAAATAAGTGATCGAGGCTACCGAGCTAAAGACTCCAGGCCCAGAGCTCAGGTTACAGCCGTCCTCCTGGGAATGTCTCGCGGGACCTCCGAGCAGATGGCACCTGAGGGAACAAACGCCTGCCCTTCTCTGCTCTCCTCCACCCTACACTGTCCCAAGAACGGCCCCGCCCACACTGGGCCGGGCTTCCTACTATGCCATCGAGACAATCCTTCCCAGGCAGCTCAATGGTCAGCATTCGATTCGAGAATCCCTCAGCTATTCCCGAGGCTGCCCCCGGGGTCAGCTGGACAGTTCACACTGCCCATCAGGGATACACGGCGAGAAGTGCACACTGCCACCATGGATAGACAGTGAGAAGTGCACACTGCCACCATGGATAGACAGAAGTGCACACTGCCGCCATGGATAGACAGTGAGAAGTGCACACTGCCACCATGGATAGACAGTGAGAAGTGCACACTGCCACCATGGATAGACAGGAGTGCACACTGCCACCATGGATAGACAGGAGTGCACACTGCCACCATGGATAGACAGAAGTGCACACTGCCATCATGGATAGACAGAAGTGCACACTGCCACCATGGATAGACAGTGAGAAGTGCACACTGCCACCATGGATAGACAGAAGTGCACACTGCTACCATGGATAGACAGAAGTGCACACTGCCACCATGGATAGACAGAAGTGCACACTGCCATCATGGATAGACAGGAGTGCACACTGCCGTCATGGATAGACAGGAGTGCACACTGCCACCATGGATAGACAGTGAGAAGTGCACACTGCCACCATGGATAGACAGGAGTGCACACTGCCACCATGGATAGACAGAAGTGCACACTGCCGCCATGGATAGACAGAAGTGCACACTGCCGTCATGGATAGACAGAAGTGCACACTGCCACCATGGATAGACAGAAGTGCACACTGCCATCATGGATAGACAGTGAGAAGTGCACACTGCCACCATGGATAGACAGAAGTGCACACTGCCACCATGGATAGACAGAAGTGCACACTGCCACCATGGATAGACAGTGAGAAGTGCACACTGCCACCATGGATGGACAGAAGTGCACACTGCCGTCATGGATAGACAGAAGTGCACACTGCCACCATGGATGGACAGAAGTGCACACTGCCGTCATGGATAGACAGAAGTGCACACTGCCACCATGGATAGACAGTGAGAAGTGCACACTGCCACCATGGATGGACAGAAGTGCACACTGCCGTCATGGATAGACAGAAGTGCATACTGCCACCATGGATAGACAGTGAGAAGTGACCATCCACCTGTACACGGAAGAACATAGGCGATGTGGATAACATGCATGGACATCACTGGATCTCAGAGATGTTGGGAGGTGAATCTACTACTGAAATTTTTCTTCCTGAGAACTGTCCAAGCCCATGCGGGTTCCCTGGTGAACTGTTCATAGACCTAGGATACAAACCCGCCCCCGAGCATAATGGCATGTAACAGGTATCCATACTGACACGCAGAGCTCACAGGAGACCACTGTTTATGCAGGCAGTGGACATGTGGGGGGAATGGTCATGTGTTCAGTGGTCATCCAGGCAGTGGTCACGTGGGAGTGGTCATGTGTACAATGGATGTGTGAGCAATGGATGTGTGGGCAGTGGACATGTGTAGTGGTCATGTGTTCAGTGGTCACGCAGGCAGTGGTCATGTGTACAGTGGATGTGTGGGCAATGGATGTGTGGGCAGTGGATGTGTGTGCAGTGGATATGTGTGCAGTGGTCATGTGTGCAGTGGACATGTGTGCAGTGGTCATGTGTGCAGTGGACATGTGTGCAGTGGTCATGTGGGCAGTGGTCATGCGGGCAGTGGTCATGCGGGCAGTGGTCATGTTGGCAGTGGTCAGGCGGGCAGTGGTCATGTGTACAGTGGATGTGTGGGCAATGGATGTGTGGGCAGTGGATGTGTGTGCAGTGGCCATGTGTGCAGTGGCCATGTGTGCAGTGGTCATGTGGGCAGTGGTCATGCAGGCAGTGGTCATGTGGCCAGTGGTCATGTGGCCAGTGGTCATGCGGGCAGTGGTCATGTCAGCGGTGGTCATGTGTGCAGTGGTCATGTGTGCAGTGGTCATGTGTGCAGTGGGCATGTGTGCAGTAGTCATGCGGGCAGTGGACATGTGTGCAGTGGACATGTGTGCAGTGGTCATGCAGGCAGTGGTCATGTCAGCAGTGGTCATGTGGCCAGTGGTCATGTGGCCAGTGGTCATGTGGCCAGTGGACATGTGGCCAATGGTCATGCGGGCAGTGGTCATGCGGGCAGTCATCATGTCATCAGTGGTCATGTCAGCAGTGGTCATATGGGCAGTAGTTACGTGGGCAGTGGTCATGTGTACAGTGGATGTGTGAGCAATGGATGTGTGGGCAGTTGACATGTGTAGTGGTCATGTGTGCAGTGGTCACGCGGGCAGTGGTCATGTGTACAGTGGATGTGTGCGCAGTGGCCGTGTGTGCAGTGGTCATGCGGGCAGTGGTCATGTGTGCAGTGGACATGTGTGCAGTGGTCATGCAGGCAGTGGTCATGTCAGCAGTGGTCATGTGTGCAGTGGTCATGTGGCCAGTGGACATGTGGCCAGTGGACATGTGGCCAATGGTCATGCGGGCAGTGGTCATGCGGGCAGTCATCATGTCAGCAGTGGTCACATGGGCGGTGGTCACATGTGCAGTGGTCATGTGGGCAGCAGTGGTTTGGTGATGAAGCAGCCAGATGAAGCAGCACACAAAAACAATTCAAAAGAACGATGATAAGAATGTTCAATGAAACTCACAGCACAAGCAAACTTCTGAATGACATTATGGGACACTAGTAAACTTATGAATGAGTTCACAGATCACAAGCAAACAGCACAATAAAATAAAGAACTCAAAAAAAATAAAGAACTCATACAGGACACAAAAGAAGAATCCAATAAAGAGATAAAAATACCAAAGCAACCAAATTTTGGGAATGACAAGGCTCAGTGAGTCAAATGGAACTCAATGGAAAGCCTCGCCACTGTAATTGATCAAGTAAAAGATGATATCACGGTTTGAAGATAAGGCACATTCAAACATTCAGACAGTGAATACAAACAGAACATGCAAGGTCTATGGCACACCATTAAAGACCAAATGCAAAACTGGCAAGCTGGCCAGCAGGTGAAGTGCCTGCCACACAGCCCTGGCAGCCCAGACCGGCTCCCAGAATGCCCTTTAAGAGGCAGATGCAGCGGTTTGCACAGTAATCTCAGCATTCCTTCTGGGAGCCAGAACCAGGAGAGGCAAGACAAGAGAACTGTGGGAAACTCGCATTCTTACATAGCAGCAGAAATAACAAGTCCCTGTTTCCACAGGATGGAAGATGAGAGCTGATCCTTGAGAAGTCATCCTCTGACCTCGCACATGTGCCGTGGTGCCCATGCACAAGAAATAAACAAAAATAAAGTACTTATTTTCCCCATCTCCCTAAAAGCCATTGAGGATTGATGTTGAATTGGAGGGAAGGGAAGATGCTTCCTCAACGGTTACTGTCATAGTTAGGAACACATGTGTTGCAGTCAGCCTGCACGGTTGCTGGTAAATGACCATCACACAGCTTAAGGGAACAAGGGGTTTATTTCCTTATGACAGACTGGTTACAGTTCTCAGTCCAGCTTGACGGGAGAGCACGCACCAACACCAGAGCCAAGGGAACTGGCCACACCATCTCTATACAATGGCTGAGAGAGGGACAGACCAGCATGTCTGGCCAAGTGAACAGAATGATGCCAACTTCCTCAACCAGCTCTCAGTATTTTATTCACCTGTTCAGGGCCTAGTCCCACCCGCCATGGACTGGGCCTTCCCCATCAGCTAGACAATCTCCTGCAGGTTTGCTCTGGGCTTACCCAACCACTAATTCTTCACAAATGTTCCCAGAGCTCAAACCCTCAACCATAAAGTTGACACCTTGCCTAACTATAACAAGGTGTCAACTTGACAGTGGAGGGTTGAGCTCTGGAGACACGTTTGTAGAGAATTAGTTGAATTAAGCCCAGAGTGAACCTGCAGGAGATTGTCTAGTTGATAGGGAAAGCCCAGCCTATAGTGAGTGGGACTAGTCCCAGGACAGGTGAATAAAAAGGAGGGAACTATTTGAGAAAGGAGGTACCCTTGTGTATACTTGGCCAGATATGCTGGTCTAGCAAGTAAAGATCATCCCTCTCTCAGCCTTATGTGAATGAAGATGGTGTGGTCAGTTTTATCAGCTCTGGTGTTGGTGTGAGCTCTCCTGCTAAGAGGGACAAACAACTGTAACCAGACTGTCATAAGAGAATAAACCCCTTGTTCCCTTAAACCCACTGATGTGTGACCCACGCACCAGCGAGTGCTCAGGCATAAGTAGTAAAGGCAAATCAGATGAAACTCAGGGGGCAACACATACGAAAAGAAATGAAAGCAGAAGGGAGGGAAAAAAGAAGGCTGTGATGGGAAAAGGAGAGGTGGGATTGGGAATTAAAAAGTGGAAAATCACAAATTCACTGTATTCACATGTAAAACTCTGACAGAATAAAAATTAAACTAATTTTAAAAACCATGGGTATAGAAGAAGGATAAGCTCAAAGCACAGAAAATACACCTGAGTAAAATCATATCATTAAATTTTCCAAATGTAGGGGAAGAGATGGCCATCCAAAAATAAGAGGCATTTAGAACCAAACAGGCAAGACCAGAAACATACCATCCCCATCAAATAGTTAAAGTGTTCAGTACATATAGAATACTGTAAGAGAAAATAACCAAATCATATATGCAGGAAAACTCATCAGCATAATAGAAGATTTCTCAACAGAAACTCTAAAAGCCAGGCCGGTGTGGGAAGGTGTGTTTCAATCTCTACTACCGTGACTGTCAATGCAGATTCCTATGTCCAACAAAACTATGTTTCATAATTGAAGGAGGAAGAAAAAAATTTCAATGATAAATGAAAATAGGGGCTGGAGAGGTGGCTCAGCGATTAAGCCTCTGCCTTGCAGGCAGAAGGTCCTGAGTTTGGATCCTAGACCCCACGTATAGACGCCAGACGGAAGCAGGGGCGGCCTGCACTTCTGGTCCTGGTAGGGCGGAGCCTGTGAATCCCGGGGCAGAGTAAACAAGGAGGAGGTGGAGGCGTCCATGGTGGTTCCCAAATTCGTCCATGGTTCTACACACACATACATACACACACAGGCTCATACACGCACACACGCACAATTGACTAAAAATAAATAAATAATAATTTAAAAAAATTTTTAAAAGAAAATGAAGCCATCAGTTGAACAGACATTTGAAAGATGCTACACAGTGAAGAGAGAGAAATACACCCACGAAGTCACAGGAAAGAATAATAAGCAAGGGTCAGGAAAGCACCAAACTTCACAAACAATGAAATTACAGGAATGGAAACATACATATCTTTGCAATAATTGGACTGTCTCAGTTTTCCATCCAAAGACACAGTTTAGCAGATCAGGTTAAAAAGCAGGTCTTGCAAGAAACACACCTCACTGGCAAAGACAAACGCCTGCTCAGGAAGACAAGATGGGGAAAGGCTTCCAACCATGGAAGTAGAACAGAAGCAGACGAATCCATCATTGAATTTAGACTCTTTCGTCACAGATGTTAAGAGTAGAAGACATTACTATTCTAAAATTGCTTGCATCAAGCACCAAGCACTCCGCTTTATAAATACTACTGGGGGCTGGAAGATGGTTCAGAGGTTAATACTCTACCTCACAAGCAAAAGGACCTAAATTCAAATCCCAGATCTCACATTAAAATGCCAGGTGGAAATGCCAGCAGCCTGCGTCTCTGGCTCTGGAGGGCAGAGCCTGGGAAATCACAGAACAAACCAAAAAGAGGTAGAAGCAATCCAGGATAATGCCCTAAGTTACCCTCGGTCCTCCACAGGGACACACAATGCCCTCTGATACACACACAAAAAAATATATAAATTTAAAATAAAGTAAAAAATAAACACTACTGGATGGCCTCAGCACTGCACTCCCCAGCAGACAAATCATCCAGACCCAAAATGGGAAAATCAATGAAAGAACACCGGCATTAAACAATATCATAGAGCAAATGGAGCTAACAGACGTCTGCAGAATTTTCCACCCAAAGACTTCAGAACACATGTTCTTTTCACCAGTCCACAGAACATTCTCTAAAACAGACCACACTGGAGGACTCACAGCAGGTCTTAACTGACATAAGAATATTGACATAACAATTTCTTCACTCTATCTGATGACAAGGAATAAACCTACAAACCTACTGCAAGAGGAACCGCAGCAAATAGAGTCATGAAGACCGAGCAACACATTGCTGAATGAAGGCTGGTCACTGAAGAAACCTGGAGGAACTTAGAAGGTTCTAAAAGTGCGACTAGTGGAAACAAACACGCCAGGGCACGTGCGCATGGCGGAAGTCGTCCCAGGGGAGGGGCTTACAGCTATAAATGCCTTTATTAAAACTTAGCCACGACATCAAGTAAACACTGGTCTAGAGTCCTAGACGAACAAGAGGAAACAAACCTGGACAATCAGATAGACAGAAAAGTATGACGATCATAAGAACTGGTTCTTTGAAAACATCAACAAAAGCGAGCAAGATGGCTCAGTGGATCAGGGACCTGCTCACAAACCTGGTGACTTGAGATCAATCCCCAGAAGCCCACGGGGTAGAAGGAAAGAACTGGATTCTGATAGTTCATCTGTGCACCTCTGATTTTTCATCCGTGCACCTCTCTCTCTCTCTCTCTCTCTCTCTCTCTCCTCCCCCCCCCTCTCTCTCGTAAATAAATATTTTTAAAAAAGAAAAGACAGGGCTGGAGAGACAGCTCAGCGGGTAGAGGTGCTCGCTGTGCGAATCCAGCAGTCTGACTTCAATCCCAGAACCCACATAAAGGTGGAAAGAGAGAAGGAAGGAGCTTTCTCCACAGCCACTGCACATCTTACACCCATTCATGCAAAATAATCATTTTTATTCTTTGACACTTCATATGTAAATACAATAAATAAATGTATTTCCATCCTTCACTGCCTCCCATTTCCTGCCCCCTTTACATTTCTCCCTCCAGCCAGTCTCCCTTCCACTTTCGTGCCTTTCTCCAAGTATGACACACTGGATATCTTCCGAGCCGCCTGAGCCCCTGCTGGGGCGAGCACGGCCCATCAGCGGGACCAGGGAATAAGACGCTGCCCTTCCCCATTAGCCTGACCCAGAGGCATCATGGGTAAGGCACAAAATAATAGTTTTTAAAAATTATGCTGTGTGTAGAGCCACAGTACAAGAAGGAATCTGCACATTCTGCGTGGTCCACAACAAAATTCTCACGACAGTCTTCACAGAGATAGAAAAAAATCCTAATTTTTTATGGCAGAACAGAAGACCCCAAACAGCGAATGCAATCCCCAGGAAAACCAACACCACTGTAAGTCTCGCCACACTGACTTGCATGTTACACTACGGAGCACAGTGACACAAAAATGACGCCGGCCAAAGACAGATTTCAGATCAGCAGAGAAATAACCCTCAGCTGCAGCAGGCTGCTCACAAAGGTCACCATGGCTGACACACTTGGCGGGTCCCATCTTTTGTGTCTTTTTTTCAGACCTGCCTGACTTTGCTGTCAGTTGTCAGTTGGGTTTTCTTTATTCTGTTTTTCCCTTTTGAAAATGATATATCCAATTCCTATAGTTACCTTAATTCTTAAAAATAGTTTACTCAGGGCTGGAGACACGGCTCAAGAGTTAAGCTTCTGCTTCACAAGCAGAAGGATCTGAATTTGGATCCCAGGTTCCACACAAAATGTCAGGAGGAAATTCCAGCCCTGGAAGGCAGAGTCTGGAAAACCTCAGAGCAAAACAATAAGGAGGCAGAACGATCCAGAATGACTCCTGCGGTCACCCGTGGTCCACCACAGGGACACACACTCAAATTCCCCTGTGCACACACACACATACACACCAAAAAAGTTTTATACGTTTTACTTGAAATTAAACAATTTTTTTTCTAAAATAAAAGTAAAAGAACTGGTGAAATGTGTTGTACTTGCTCCAAAAACCAATAAAGTCATTCATTCCTGGAAAGGCTTTTAAAATCCTCCAAGCCCCGGAGGACGGCGCAGATGGTGAGTGTCGCCACACAAGGACAGCCCACCCCGCCCGGGGAGCCAGCGGGCCTGGCTCAGGTACTTGTAACCGCAGCCCTGGGGCCACACAGGAGGGCTCCGGAGCTCATGAACGGCCAGCCTGGCTTCATCTGCAAGCTGCAGGCCAGGGAGGAACCTGCACAAAAGAGTAACAAAAAAAGAAAAAGAAAAAAAGAACAAAAAAATAAGGACCAGGAAGAAAAGTTTAAAAAATGAGATGGAAAGAAATAGAAGACACTCAACATTCATTCTGGGTTTCTTCTCTTCGCATGCACGTGCATGTATGTGTACCCACATGAACACACACACACACACACACACACACACACACACACACACGTGCGCACAAAAGTTAGGGCGCACCAACGTGATGTATGGGGAAAGTGGGGATTCCTCACCGCTCAGAGCATGGGGAACAAATACCTAGTAGAATAGAAAATAGCTGACTCGGCACGCCTTCTCGTGTGCTCCTGGACATGTGTGGGCCTTTGATTCACTCTGGCTAACATGTGACTCGAGATGGCTTGATGTCGTTCCTCCACGTGCCCCCAGCAGCTGTCTGACCGTGGGGAGTTCTTCCTGGGCTCTGTTTTATTCCTTGATGAATGTGTCTGTCTGTCATGTGTCAGTCAGCTCAGTTACTGTCACAACATACCTGAGACAAGGCTTACGCTGATGTGTGGCTCTGGCCTGCTCCGCCAGCCCACCACGCGTGGCCTGGGCGAGGCGATCTTCCTGGCAGCTGCGGGCACGGAAGGGAGGGGACAGGGATCCCCACGACCCACCAAACTCCATCTTCAGGTTTCTCCACCTTGAAATGCGGTTCCGGCTGGGGACCCAGCCTCCAGGTGGCTTCGAAGATCTTCGAGGCTCTGATCCCAACAGCTTCCTGAAGATTCTGCAGCCCAAATGTTGAATGGTCAGCTTTATCAAGATTGCTGATTGGACAGCTGCGCCCGCCGAGGTCCCCAGGATCTGTGTCTTGCTTCAACAGTGTTTGAACGGATCAGACCTGGGGACTTTCTCCCCCCCCTCCCCAACCACCTTGCATTTCAGTCTCTGCAGCCGCGCAAACCTCCAGAACCATCTGCTTCACCGCCTTGGACTCCCAGCGTTTTTGTGGTTTGCTCCATCCTGCCAAGTCATGACCTCTCAGATTCGTCAGAATTATTCCACCGAGGTGGAGGGTGGCGTCAACCACCTGGTCAACTTTCATCTGAGGGTCTCCTATACCCACCTCTCTCTTCAGGCTACTATTTCGATCGTGACGATGTGGCTCTGGAGGGCGCGGGCCACTTCTTCCGCGAGGTGTCCGAGGAGAAGCGCTAAGGTGCCCAACGTCTGCTCACACTGCAGAACGAGCGGGGCGACCGCGCTGTCTTCCACGACGTACAGAAGCCATCTCAGGGCGAGTGGGGTAAAACCCAGGATGCTGGATCTTCATGCTCTGGGTTCTTCCCACACAGACCCCATCTCTGTAGCTTCCTGGAGAATCACTTCCTGGATAAAGAGGTGACGCTCATTAAGAAGATGGGCAACCACTTGACCAACATCCACAGGCTGGCTGCCCCCCTGGGTCTTTCCTGGGCGAGTACCTCTTTGAGCGGCTCACCCTCAAGCATTAAGGAGGCCTGGCCGTCCGACCTCTAGGGGCTCCTCGCTGCCCCATGGGCTCTGCGTGGCCCCGGCCTCCCTCAGGACCTCCACCTAACCCTCTTCAGCCACTAGGCAGCTTTGAAACCGCCTTGGAGCCCCTCCTAAAACTTTTGGACCAAATGAAAATAAAACTTTCTGAAACAGCAAAAAAAAAAAAAAAAAAAAAAAGATTGCTGATTGGAGATGCTGGAGATCACATAGGAATTTTAGAACGGATTTTTTTTTTCTTTTAGAGGAGCCAAAAAAAAATCCACTGGAATTTTGGCAAGGACATAGGTGGCTTCGGATAATGTTGACGTCTTGGCTATAATGAGTCTGTGAATCCCTCATTGCGGGATGCCTTTCTATTGATTTATTTCCTGATAGAATTTTTCACAGTAAAAGCATTCCATTTCTTCAGTACAGTTCATAATGTTCATTTCTTAGGCTTTGAAAAGCGGGACTTTTCTGCTCTTTTCTGGTTGTCACTGCATGTGACGTGTCTCTGGCCTGGATGTTGGTTCCGTATCCTGTGACGCTAGTCCTGGCAAGTTGTGTGCCATCTGGACTTTTCTACATGAACGCGACCTCAGAGAAAGCCCCCGGCATTTCGCCACCGAGTGCGATGTTCGCTGCAGGCTTTTCACATCCAGTTTTAACTGCTGGTAGCTTCGTTCCGTTCCCAGTTTTTGTCAGGGCTCTGAATTCAGGTGGAGGATCCTCTGCAAGACGGGCAACGCCCCAACGCTCACATTCCTCGCCTACAGCCAGCAGCTGAAGACCCCTGAATCTGCTGGGTAACTCGGCCTGTGCTGCAGCTCTGGCCGGGGTGTGTGCTGCTGCCGGGGAAGCCGGCTGGGGGCTCAGCGCTCTGTCCCCGAGGACGCAGAGCAGCTCCACCCACAGCTCAGAGACCCCGGGCTGGGAGAGGAACTCGAAGCTCCTCAGCCCTGCTCTCAACCCTAGGTATCAAGTGAATGGTCCCCACAGAAACCACGAGGGGGCTCAGCCCAACATGCTGCAAACCTTGGGTCTCCTGGGCCCAACTGAAAATTAGGGGTTCAAGTGACCCTTGTGCCCTCATATTACAGGAAACGACAAACTCACCGTATCATTCGCTTCTTTTCTTCATTCGTAACATGGTACATAACACGACCAACTTTCACGCGTCGAGCCACTCTTCATGCGGGCATAAATTTCACTCGGTCCTGGGGTCCGGCATTCGTTGACCATGATGCTGGTTCTGTTTGCTAATATTTGTGGACTTCTGTTTATATTTCCAAATGAAACTTACCTCTGTTCTATTTTGTCATTTGACTATTCAGAAATATGGATATATCCAAGTGCACTTCCCTTTTGCAGAGAGAGAGAGACAGAGAGAGAAAAAACAAGAGAGAGAGAGAAACAGAGAGAAAGAGAGAAAGAACCAGAGCGAGACAAAGACAGAAACAGAGAGAGAGAAAGGCATTCCAGGGACCAGACTCAGAGTTACTTGTACGCATCAGGCGACCTTGTGGGGAGCCGGTCCATGCGAGGGGCAGAACAGAGGGCCCGTCCTGTGCTGGTCAGCACAGACGTAGCATCAGTGGGCAGAGTCACCAAGCCCGCGTCCGGGACAGTGGCATTTCCCAGCTCCTACAGCACGGAGATCAGCACTGGCAAAGGACCCCGGTGGGTGTTGAGAGCACCACTTCTACCGTGGTCCCCAAGACTTGCGCACAGTTCCCGACTCTCACCCCCTGTCTGGGCAGAGCAGATCTCCGGGCCAGTGTGGAGCCCTGTGGAAGGTGAAGGAGCCGCAGGGGAGAAGAAACTGGGCTCTCCACTCAACAGCGGAAGAACCGGAAGCCCAGAAGCTCGGCACACTTGGAGAGATCCGCGGGGCACCAGTCCCCCGGGGCTAGATACGCACTAAGCTCCGGCCCACAGCGTCCCGGTGTACCCAGCCTTCTCTTCACGGCCTTCGGACAGAGCATCTTGAACCCATTACAACCCGTTCAGCACCGCGGTGGTCGCACGCGCTCACCTGCTTCCCCAACCAGGCGGTAACCCCTGAGGAAGGCAGAACCCGCCCGCGGATGACAGCTTCCTGCCCCCGGCACAGGCCGCGTCGAGGGATGCCCCCTCAGGCCACTTCTTCCATCAGCGCACAGGGACAGTAGCCAGCCAGTGAGTCCCCAAAGAACAGGGGGTCTCGTGTTGGGACCCAGCAACCAGACAGGAGGGGGAGACGTCAGCCACCGGCCAGGCGACAGCTGGGGCCGCCTGCCCAGGCAGCCAGTGGGCATAGCACCGTGTCCACCGTCCACGAAGGAGCTGAAGGACTCCAGACCACCCCACGGGCCTCTCCGACACGCCCACCACACGCATGCCCGCCCGCCCCTCCACTTAAACACAGCATGAAGCTCCTGCACCCCAACCCATCCCCACGCTGCACGACCACCACGTGAAACCATTCCAGGCGTGAGCCCCCCAAGCTTCCGAGCTTCTCTGAGCACAGGGGCTTAGCTGTCCCTGAGCTCCTGAGGCACCACTGGAAATGGCAGATCTGGTTGGAGCAGAGGGGGCACAGGGCAAGAAGACACACTCAGGGGCAGACTAGACCCTGCTCCCCTCGGGGGAAGGATGGGAAGCACACACCACCACCACCACCACCACCACCCCCTCACCCCTCCTCCACCCCCACCCCCCCTCCACCCCCATCCCCCCACCCCCCCACCCCCACCCTCCTACCCCCTCACCCCCCACCCCCGTCCACCCCCCGGCGAGGGGGCAGGAGCACAGCCGGGCAATGCTTCGGTCCTGTCCGCCCTGCCGCTACGTCCTGCAGAGACACGTGGGGACCTGAGTGGCAGCGGCCTCGGGAAAGACCAGCAGTTGCTTCCACAGAGTGACTCCAGGAAGGGGTTGGCCGGTTCGGACCGGCTGGAGCCGGGTCGAGCTTGGTCAAGTCTGGTTGAGTAGGGAGGAGGCGGGAGGAGGCCAGTGGCTTCCATCGCTGCCCTGGCTCAAGAGCCGCTCCCTGGATGGAGGGGCTTTAGCATTCTATCTCAGGGGAGCAGCAGATCTATGGAGACCCCCCAGCTGTGGACCCGCAGCGCACCCGCTCAGTTCGCATCCTCAGAAGCGCTGCTGGCTTGGAGAGCCAGGCTCGTGGCCGAGAGCGCTCTGCCCTCTGCCGGTCTGTGCTGCGAGCAGGAGGACTAGCCGCTCCCTGCGTGGTCTCCGTGGTCTCAGACGGGAGGGCAGAGAGGACCCCAAGGCGCGGCGGGACGGGAGGGCAGAGAGGACCCCAAGGCGCGACGGGACGGGAGGGCAGAGAGGACCCCAAGGCGCGGCGGGACGGGAGGGCAGAGAGGACCCCAAGGCGCGACGGGACGGGAGGGCAGAGAGGACCCCAAGGCGCGGCGGGACGGGAGGGCAGAGAGGACCCCAAGGCGCGCAGGACCAGAGCAGAGGACCCCAAGGCGCTCAGGACCAGGGCAGAGAGGACCCCAAGGCGCGGCGGGACGGGAGGGCAGAGAGGACCCCAAGGCGCGCGGGACGGGAGGGCAGAGAGTACCCCAAGGCGCGGCGGGAGGGAGGGCAGAGAGGACCTCAAGGCGGGCAGGACCAGGGCAGAGAGGATCCCAAGGCGCGGCGGGACGGGAGGGCAGAGAGAACCCCAAGGCGCGCGGGACGGGAGGGCAGAGAGGACCCCAAGGCGCGCAGGACCAGGGCAGAGGACCCCAAGGCGCTCAGGACCAGGGCAGAGAGGACCCCAAGGGCGCGGCGGGACGGGAGGGCAGAGAGGACCCCAAGGCGCGGCGGGACAGGAGGGCAGAGAGGACCCCAAGGCGCGCAGGACCAGGGCAGGGGACCCCAAGGCGCTCAGGACCAGGGCAGAGAGGACCCCAAGGCGCGCAGGACCAGGGCAGAGAGGACCCCAAGGCGCGGCAGGACGGGAGGGCAGAGAGGACCCCAAGGCCGGGCGGGACCAGCCTGGACAGGGAAGGGCAGGCGGGTCTGAGAATTGAGAAGCGATAACCCAGAGATGCCACTGAGGACTGGCACCTGCCCTCCTGGAGGGGATCCCCTCCACCCAGGCTCCCAAGCAGGAGCCTGACCCCAACCTGCCCCCAGGACATCCCATCGCTAAGTCCAAGTAAGACCAAGTGGCGTGCTTCGCTGTGGGAGGCCGACTGCCGGTGAGATCAGACCCAGGAGAAGGCTGGAGCCTGAAGAGAAGGCAGAAGGAAGAGGAAAGGTGGGCGCGCTGAAGGGGGGAGGGGCGCACTGGACAGTGGGGGGCTGTCCGAGGTCCTGGCCAGTCCTGCCCAGGGATAACTGGTCACACCTGCTCAGCGGGAGCCCACAACAGGATGTCTCATGCTGGCCAGTGGCGAGGAGGGTGAGGCCGAGCTGGCCGGCCAGCTCGTGGTCAGTGGCGAGGAGGGTGAGGCCGAGCTGGCCGGCCAGCTCGTGGTGGTATCCATCTCCTGGACTGCAGGCACCTAGCACCCTTCTCATGTTAAAGTGCACAGGGTCAGGATGGCCGGGGTCTGGGGCTCTGGACTGTGACGCTACGTGACTGACATGCGCTTGGACCACTGGCTGTTTTCCTGCTTGGGCGAGGTACACGGGCGGCCTGGCTGACCTGAGCACGGAGCTTCCAGGGAGGCAGCACGGGCTGAGGCCGCACAGGAAGGTGGGCCGTAGACAAGGACCAAACCCAGCTTTTCAGACACAAGCGCGGGAGGATAGGAGCCGGGCAGGTGGGGTCTCAGCCGGGCGCGCACTGCGCCGTTCCTGCCGCTTCCATGGAAGAAAGCATTTCCCAGACCCAAGAACTTCCAAGAGCAGCAGATATCCGTGTGAGATGCAGCAGTCACCTGTCTCCCGAGCTGTGAGATACCCAGGTCAGACCACAGAGGCACATGGGATGGAGAGCTCGGACACACCTCACACCAGGCTCTGCAGGCAACCCTGGTCCCTCCCAGGACGCTGCATGCCCAGTGCCTAATGCCAAGCCTGGCCTGGCACCTGGGGGGGGGGTTGCTGCTGCCGCCACCGTGCCCAGAATAGCCCACAGCTGTGTCTGTATCGGCAAGCGGCTTCTACCGAGAGCAGTTATTCACATCCTTTTCCCGTAAGGAAGTGTGTTGGCAATTTTGACTTTATTTCACGAAACACAGGCTGAGGCCTCTGAATAGACTCCGATTACAGATCTGAAACGTCACCCTCACTTTCAGCTGCAAATATCATTTAGAGAAAATGTTTTGTAAAAAGAAACTTCATGTTGATAAATCTCACCTCAAAATCAGGAGGGATTTCAGATTTTTGGGGGCCGGGGAGTCCAGCCAGGGACGTGCTTGCCTGGGGATCCCAGCAGGCAGACGTCGGCCCTAGCCTACTAAGCAGCACCCCTGCTGTGGGGCGCAAATCACATCTGGGGTTCTCCCATAAGCAAGTCTTGTCTCTCCCCAGGCGCTGTAAAAACAGCCCCCGCCCAGCCCCCAGCTTACTCATTTCTGGTTAAGCCACAGTGCAGAGGCTGAGTGACCCTGCCCTTCCCAACGGTGACTCATCTGCTGCCATGTTCACCAGAACCCCGGACCTTCCAGACCCTCCCTGGGATCCCGAAGCCCCCCGACCGTCGGCCTCACAGACCATCTGAGGACCTCAGTGACATCCATGACTCCCGTCTGGGGCACCCCCTTACCAGCCCCTCATCCCTCCATTCCTGTTGACCTCTGGGAGCCTTCCCAAGCCGTCCCGGTCACTCGAGGCTTCCCACGACCCCCACCTTGCCACAGGGCAGAGATCGACCGGATTAGAAAATCAAGCTATGTCGGTCTACAGGGCTGGCTGGACTGGCTGAGCTGGTCACGGCGCACGCGAGGAGAATTGCACGCGCGGCTCGTCTGGCGCTTCCAGCAGCGCTCGGTCCTGTGCCTTTTCGTCGTCCACGTCCCTCCTTTAACTGTGCGAATATCTTCCCGTGTCACGTTTTAGTTCTCTTGTGGTTTTTAAGTTATTTGCTTCGTGGCTGCACGACAGCTCACCATGACAGCGATGGACTGGTGGACAGCGGTGGACAGCGGTGGACAGCTGTGGACAGCGGGAGACAGGGGCGGACAGTGCCGGACCGCTTCTTTTCTGACTTTCTCACGTGCATGGAGCGTGCGCACAAAGGAGCATGCACACGCAGGCACGTGTGAACCTCCACGCGGGCATGCCTAGACACACGCATTCCTCTGCCCCAAATATGCATGCAAGAAAAATAAAAAGCAAGGCAGTAGAAGAGCAGTGCAGTGGACAGCAACGGCCAGGGATAATGCAGAGCACCAGCAGCCAGCACGGTTCACCCGGAATCAGGCCAACCTAATCTCTCCCCATCCTAAGGCTTTGGGAATCTTGCAAAAGAGGGGGTGTAACGGTTACTCTTAACTACTGCTGTGAGAGATCACCCAAAGTCAGTCAACTTAAAGGAGAAAGGGAGGTTTATTCAGCTTACGGTTCCAGAGGGAAGGGACAGTCTCTCCAAGCAGAGGCCGCATGGCTGGCCGGCCAAAGCTGGAGGAGGTTAAGTCACCGCAGACATCTTGGAAGCTGAGAGCTGCAGATTGCTTGCTGCAAAGGCAGACTTCTCCTGGAGGTAGGGTGGGACTCATCCACCTCAAGACCCACCCCTTGTGACTGCTTCCTCCAGCAAGGCTCCACCTCCCAAGGTGCCATGACCTTGCCAAACACATGACACTGTGGGGGACACATTTCGAACCATGACGGGGGCAATGAGAGTGTAAGAATCTAAAGATGGGAAGCTCCACCTTGGACAAGACACTCCATTCAAGGCAGGACTGCAGTGAGACTTGTCCTTCCCTGACCTGCATAATGACTAACATACCAATATGCCCCCAGAGCCTACAGAGAACTCAGAAGAGATAAGAACACACAGCAGAAACCTTGGGGATTAGGGCTGGAAGCATGACGGGGAATTCCCCTATCCATGAGGTGGCCCGAAGAGACGCAGCTCTGTATGCCACAGAGGCCTGAACCCCCCCCCCCCAATAGTAGACAAGCCAGAGGGAACCCGGAGGATCCATAGAAGCGGCCAGGCAGGAGAGTTGGCAGGGAGCGGGATGGATTGGTGAAGGGAAGAGAGGGCTGTGGGAGAGAAGGGGGATGGAGGGAGCGGGATAAGTGCTCGATATACTTGTAAAATTAATAAAAATAGTAGTAATAAAAAATAAAAAGCCATCCAGGAAGACCAAGACACGGGAGCTGGTGGCCCTTGAGATGCACTGCAGCTCCCCACCGGTCACAGAGCTCAACTGTGACATCTCACTGCAGACAGATGTGCCCCCCCCAGCTCCTGTCTCACAGTCCACTACAATTCTTGCTACCTCTAGCTCCGCGTTGAAGTGGTTAGTTACATCCTGGGCAAGGACGGTCCAGAGGTCACCTCCCCAGCAGCCACCACGGAGGGGCGGCTGCACCCAGCGTGGCAGCCGAGTGTTCCAAGTCACCTGCCTGGCTCCTCACGAGCCACGGACCGCGGGTTTCTCCTGCCGTTGCCTAGAGCAGACGCTCAGAGCACTTGTCTGAAGACGCCGCTGGGCGTCACTGCGACAGGATGCAGAGAAAGCCCACCTGCAAGGGAAGTGTGCCCCCAGGTTCACGTGTGAGCACTCGGTCCTCAACTCCTGCTGCTCTAGGGAAGGTGGCAGGAGGGCGGCCTCCCCAGAACAGGCGGCGGGCAGGCTGCGTATTCTGTCTGACTTTCATATAGTACTGGATCTGAACTCACCCTCATGCCGACAGGGCAAGCGCCTCACCCACTGAACCATTCCCAGCCCCAATTTTCTGGAATAAGTAGATTTTCACCCGTGATAATGCCTGTGGGACCACTTCTGGAGATAAGCGGCGAGGATGTTTACAGCTTCGCCAGCTGGTAGCGTGGGGGGAGGAAGGGGGCTGCCAGAGGCCCCAAAGGAGCCATCTAAATAGGCTCCACCTATCCTGCAGGTCAGTGGTAGAGTGTTTGCACGCGTGATGCCCTCATTTGAGCTCCAGCACCCCACCCCCCAAATATCTGCCTCCGAACCAGGTCAGCCGCCTGCACCTTCAGCTGCCCACCCCCCAAATCCACATTGCTCTAAACCAGAAATGATCCCGCGGCATCCGCTGACGAAATACAACCCAAGAGCCCCTTCCTGCCCCTCGCTCAAGGACAGGGTCACCTCGCCCGCTAACGGCCACATGCCTTCCCCTACCACCAAGCCCCACGAAGCGTTGGTGACGTCTCCTGGTGGGCGGTAGCGACCCCTTCTGACCCCTGAGAATGAACCATGCCTCAAACCACAAGCTCAAATTATTGCCCCCCCCCCATTCCCAGAGTTGCCCACACCTCTCAGCTCAGTGCTCCTGGGGTCACCAGAGAGCCAAGCCCAGCTGAGCTGAGTTCCCAAGGGCCGGTCCCCGCTCATCTGGGATGGGGCTGGGAATTGTTTGCACACACTAGAGAAGACAGCCGTGGCGTGTGTGCCTCACGCAGAGGTTAATGAATCAACTAGAGGCACATTTATCAGCACGAAAGAAACCTCAAACCATCACACCGAGCCGGGGACAAGGTGAGGAAGAGTCACACACAATGTGATCCGACTTATGCAAATTTTATAGCAAGCAAGACAGCATTATTGGATATTTATGGGTCCATCTGCGCTGAGACGGGGCGCCCTGACCTGTAGAGATCAACACAGCAGCTCAGAAGGTTCTCGCCGAGAGGGGACAAGGAGGTGTCCCAGGTGCCCCGCGTTCACCTGCTCTGTCCCCCCAGGGGTGGTCCCCACCTTCTCCTACACACAGCCAGCTGGGCCCTTTTGGATGCTGAGCTGCGGGGCTCTCCCAGTGAGCCTGGACGCTGGCTGGCCAGCTCAGAGCTTCAGACAGCAGAGCTTAAACATGGGCTGGAGAGACAGTTCAGGGGTTAAGACTCTGCCTTGCAAGCAGAAGGACCTGAGTTCAGATCCCAGATCCCCTTAAAAAATTCCAGGTGGACAGGCAGAAGCGGGGGCAGCCTGCGTTTCTGGTCCTGGTAGGGCAGAGCCTGTGAATCCCGGGTCAGAGTAAACAAGGAAGAGGTGGAGGCGTCCATGGTGGTTCCCGAATTCACCCGTGGTTCTACACACACAGACACACATACAGACACACACACACCGCACACACACACAATTGAAAAAAAAAATTCCAGGTGGAAACCAGGCAGAAATGACAGTAGTCTGCACTTATGGTGGGCGGAGCCTGGGAAATCCCAGAGCCAAGCAAAAAGGAGGTAGAAGCAATCCAGGATGATTCCCAAAGTCACCCTCGGTCCTCCCTTCCTCCTTCCTCCCTTCCTTCCTCCCTCCCTCCCTTCCTTCCTCCCTTCTTTCCTCCCTCCCTTCCTTCCTTCCTCCCTCCCTCCCTTCCTTCCTTCCTCCCTCTCTTCCTTCCTTCCTTCCCTCCTTCCTTCTTTCCTCCTTTCTTCCTCCCTCCCTTCCTTCCTCCCTCTCTTCCTCCCTTCCTTCCTCCCTCTCTTCCTTCCTCCTTCCTTCCTCCCTCCCTTCCTTCCTCCTTCCCCCCTTCTTCCTCCCTCTCTTCCTTCCTCCTTCCTTCCTCCCTTCCTCCCTCCCTTCCTCCTTCCTTCCTCCCTCCCCTTCCTTCCTCCTCCCTTCTTCCCTTCCTTCCTTCCTCCCTCCCTTCCTTCCTTCCTTCCTCCCTCCCTTCCTCCCTCCCTTCCTTCCTCTCTTCCTTCTTTCCTCCTTTCATCTACAGACCCCTCCTTCCTTTTAACCTTCTTCTTTCCTCCCTCTCTCCCTCCCTCTCTTCTTCCCTTCCTCCCTTCCTCCCTCTTTCTTTCTCTCTTTCTCTCTCTCTCTCTTTCGAATTAAGGTAGAATTTATTAGAGGAGAAAGAGACCAGAAAATCATGGACTCCAGGCATGGAGTGCCATGAAGGTCAGACATCCACACAATGCCTTCTCACACACTCACACACACACACACTCACACACACACTCACACAGTGCCTTCTCACACACACACACTCACACACACACACTCACACACACTCACACACACACTCACACACACACACACACACACAGTGCCTTCTCACACACTCACACACACACTCACACACACTCACACACACTCAACACACACTCACACACAACACAGTGCCTTCTCCACCACACACACACACTCCACACCACTCACACCACTCACACAACACTCACACACCCACTCCACACACCATCCCCACACCTCACACCACTCACACACTCCACCACTCCACCCACACCCCTCACACACCTCCCACACTCACACCACCACCCACCCTCACACACACACTCACACACACAGTGCCTTCTCACACACTCACAACTCCACACTCACACACACTCACACACACTCACACACAAAACACAGTGCCTCTCACAACACACACACACACACACACACTCACACACACTCACACACACTCACACACACACTCACCACACACAGTGCCTCTCACACACTCACACACCCTCACACACACACACACTCACACACACTCACACACACAACACACCGTGCCTTCTCACACACTCACTCACCACCACACACCTCACCACACTCACACACACCACCTCCACCACTCACACACACACACACTCACACCACCACACACATTCACACACACACTCACACACACAGTGCCTCTCACACACTCACAACACCCTCACACACTCACACACACTCCTCACACACCTCTCACACACACTCACAACACTCTCACCACACACACTCTCACACACACTCACACACACTCCTCACACACCTCTCACACACACTCTCACACACACACTCTCACACACACTCCACACCACACACACTCTCACACCACTCTCCACACACTCACACACACAACTCTCACACACACACACTCTCACACCACACTCACACACTCCCACACCCACACCAGTCTCTCACCACTCACCACCACTCCACCTCCACACACCACACACACCCCGAGGCCAAATAAAATAAATAAAAACTTTAAAAAGGAAAGGAGGCGCTTACAGAGAAACTGCAGCTGCAGGTCCTCAGGAGACCCTGTGCCTGCGCCAGGGTCCGAGAAAGATGATTTCGGTGCTGCTCCCTCCGAGACAAGCCCCCTCCGTAGCCCAGGACACATCTCTGCAGTGGTCTCCTGGCGGCGTCTCCCACCCCCAGGGGGCCACAGACTCACGTCCTGGAGGCGGGTCCTGCACGCCGGGCGAAGCCAGCGTCCTCACCCATCTTTGGGTGAGAGGAATGAAGAGGGTCCGAAGCATCAGGAAGCATTGCTCGCCCACCCCAGATGCCCTCCTGCCCCAGCCAAGTCCCGGTCAACACGGCCAACTCTGAAGGAGGGGGACGGAGGGGGCACGACACTTGTTCTTGTTCTGCTTTATCCTTGGCGCTTTCCTGCTCCACGCCGGAGGGCAACAGCACCCCCTGGTGGCAAGGCAGGATGGGGGAGGAGGAAGGGGAGGAGCGGGCAGGGAGAGGGAGGAGCGGGCAGGGAAGAGGGAGGAGGGGGCAGGGAGAGGGAGGAGGGGGTGAGGAGGGAGGGGAGGAGGAACAGGGAGACGCAGGGGGTGGGTTGGGGGGGCACCAGAAAGGCGGGGGACGGCGCGAAGGGCCGCTGTCCATTGTGGCTTTTAGACCAGCGACTGCCCAAGTTCTCCTGTAAGTCGCGCTTCTGTCAAGCAGAAGAAACTTCCTTACCGAAGCGCACGGCTTCGAGTCTTCTGGAAGCAGCTTGTGGAATCTGATTTGTTCTGCCCCTGAATTGCTGCGCCCAGCTCCGCACACACAGTAGGTGGCTAATGAGTGGGCTGTGCAGCCGCAACCCAGGCTGCCCAACCTTCACCGCGATTGGGCCAACCGCCGCACCAAGCCAAGGGCTGGATGGGACCTGCAGCGCCCCTAGATCCCGAGTCCTCCCGAGCCCCCCTGGTCGGATGCGGCTCCTGAATGCTGCCGGGGGAGGAAGGTAAGGCCTGGCTCAGGCAGACAGAGCTGTGCCCCCCCCCCCCGGGGGCTGTTCTGCTGCTGTTCCACAAACCCTCCTGGGACCGGGCTGCAGGACTCAGCCGCGCCCGCGCCTGCCCACCCTCAGCTCGCAGCTGCCCCCACTGGCAGCTCCAGGTGGTCCTATCACTCTGTCTGGAACACAGGGTCAGAGGTGGCCAGAGGGTATGCTCTGGAGAGGGGTCTGCTCAGGCCTGCTCCACACCCACTCCACCTGGGGTGCCCCTGACCCTGAGGTGCCTGCCTTGCTCAAGTCGGGGAGCTCAGCAAAGGGAAATGCAGCTACCTGTCTCCCTTTATTCAAACGAGTCCCCAACCAGAGCTCTTGCTATTTATCTCCTTCCCCAGGGGGCCTCACCCAGTATGGAAGGTCTTTCCTCATCCATTGATACTCTTCCAGTCTCTTCAGGAACTGACTTAACTAAGCTACCACAGGGTGCCTGAAGGCTCAACTACTGGACTGTCAGACTGACAACTGGATTTAACTGGCAGTGGGTTGTGATGGTGGAAGGATGGAGGGCTGGGTGGGTGTCTTTAGGTAACGAGTCTGGATACATTTGAGAAGCATGGTGGTTCTCTTAAGAGCGTCACACCGTGACATGCAGATGCAGAGCCTGCAGCCGGGCAACGTGCGGATGCAGAGTCTGTAGTCGGGTGACGTGATGTGAGGAACCAGTGGCCAGAGACTCCTGGTTCCACAGCCCCTTCGGGCCTGGAAGCTCCACTTAACACCATAGCACCAGCCCAGCTCCAGGAGACACCCCCAGCACCCCGTTCTATGGACGCAGCATTTGCTTCAGTCTCAGATGACCACCAGGAGAATTGGGAAGATATGGCCTCTACGGAGAGACCAGGCTGCTGTCCGGGGCCTCAGACCTCAGGCAGCTGAGCCCCACTGAGCGACTCACGGGGGGGGGGGGTGGCATCGAGGGATGCAGACCCACGTTCCAGCAGGGATGTGACGCTCCTGGTTCCACACGCCGGCTTCTGAGGTACTTTCTCCTCTTCTGGAGCCAGGTGGACATCCCTTCCAAAGCAGGCGACCAGGCCAGCAGCCGCACGCCTGTCAAGTCTTGTGTCCAAGGCTCTGGGACGCATCTCCACCTACCTCCAGCCCTCTGGGCACTCTCTTCAGTCTTTTGCGTCCACCAGGCCCTGTGCTCAGCCCCACGCCAGGTCCCCTCTGCCAGCTGAGTCTGGTGCAAGGGTGGACTCAGCTGGCTGGCTGAAGGACTCGCACCCAGGGCTGGTCCGCAGGTCCTCCTCTCCTTTCTCAGTCCTGGAGCTCCCGTCCGTCTCATGGGGGAGGGGGCAGACATGGAGCTCGACACCATACACAGGCTCGCTCACTCGCCCACCAACCCCACGGAACCTCTCGCTGAAGCCAGGCTGCCCACGTCGCTGACTGCATCCCAAAGACACGCAACGTATGGTGGGGACCTCGGACAAACACTGACAAGCCCTGGGGGGCTGCTCTACTGGAAGGTGTAAATTTGCCTGCAGCCAAACAGGAATGCGACCGAAGCCCTCGGTTAGAAACGAGACACATATGAACAGACACAAGCGGGGGGAAAAAGAAAAAACCCCTCGCTCTCGCACAATCACAACACAGGCGTAAACCCTCGCTCTCGCACAACCACAACACAGGCGTAAACCCTCGCTCTCGCACAATCACAACAGACACCGGCGTAAACCCTCGCTCTCGCACAATCACAACACAGGCGTAAACCCTCGCTCTCGCACAATCACAACGCAGGCGTAAAACCTCACTCTCGCACAATCACAACAGACACGGGCGTAAACCCTCGCTCTCGCACAATCACAACAGACACAGGCGTAAACCCTCGCTCTCGCACAATCACAACGCAGGCGTAAACCGAATGGATGCTGAGGATCACTACAGACATGTCTGCCCGGCTTCCACATGACTCGGGTCTGAACTCCAGGCCCCACACTGTATGGCAGGTGCTTTGACACGTTCTGGACTGACCACAGCAATGACCGCCCTGCTCCGTGGCTCTGGCCCGTCCGCGCGACCCGGAGGTCCCGGGGCTGGCAGAGTGCCCACCGGGCGTGAAGAATTGCCAAGGTCCCCTGCAGGCCTGGCCTCCGCAGCACGCTGGGTGGGTGGGGGTCCCTCGGCTCTGCCCCTCCCCCTCCTCGGCACATGTCATCTTGACCAGAGGACCAGACTTTTCTTCTTCCCCCACCAGGACCCTGGGCCCCCGGGGCTGCTGTGCAACCTGGAAAGTGCTTGGATTCGCCAGGCAACAGTAGAACCCTGACTTTGGCGTTTCCTTGCAAGGGCTGTACCAGTGCTGGGTCCCAGGGCTGCTCAGAGCACCCCCGGGGTCTGTCCCAACTCAGCAGTGGCCAAGAGCGGTCAGCCCCCAGGAATCCCCAAACACCCACCCGAGGTGCTGGGGGAGAAGGGGGAGCACCAGGGGGTTTTGTAGGAGCCCCCCAGAGGCCCTGGCATGCATACGCCATGAAACCACATGACGCAAACCATGGGACTCCCCCTAGCCACAGAGCAGAGGCCGCCCAACTTCCGGCGTACCTGCATGTGCTGCCCACGGCCCCCGCAACCAGGCAGGCAAAGCCAAGAGGGTCCGGTGGGCTCTGCCAGGACTCCCACTGCCCCACACACCACCTAGAGGCTCGTGAAGGCCGGAGCCGACCCCTCACTGCTTGGCATGTTGAACCCCATCCTTCCGAACACTGTGACCGGACCTTCCTGCGCATGGGCAGCACACAGCTGAGCGACCTCCAACCCCCTGCGTAGCACACTGCTGCTGCTTTTTACAAATGTAGGCTGGAGAGAAGCTCTGCAGGTAAAGCACCTGGCTTTCTACCAAATACCCACGCATATGACAGGTCTTCACATTCTTAGAACACGATGCCCTGCAGTCGGGGCCTGCAAAACTCTAGACACATCTCCAAATGTTTATCAATAAAGTTAAAACATTTAAAAAAATTTTTTGCATGTGTGCATGTGTATCAGAGGACACCATATGTCCCTAGAGAGGACCAAGGGTGACTTTGGGAATCATCCTGAATGGCTTCTATCTCCTTTTTGCTTTGCTTTGGGATTTCTTGGGTTCTGCCCACCAGGGCCCCCCGTTCAGGCTGCTAGACAGTTTCCACCTGGCATTTTTACATGGGACCTGGAATCCACACTCAGGTCCTTCTGTTTATTAGGCAGAATCTTAATCCCTGAGCCATCTCTCCAACCCCTAAAACATTTTTCAAAAAGGAAAGGAACACACAGACACACATACCAAAAAAAAAAAAAAAAAAAAAAAAGAGAGAGAGAGGAGAGAGAGAGAGAGAGGAAAAAGGGAAGAATGAATTTGGAAGCTTCCCAGCCGACACTGCAACAATGGCTGGGGCCCTCTTCCAGCTTTCCGCCCTCCTCCTCACAACCAAGGGCCGAGGTCACTGGCCTTGAGGCCCCATGAATGTTCTATCGCCATCCCCTAGCCCGTTCCCCCCTTCCGCGTCGCCTCCAGCCGGTGCATCCAGCCCTGTCCTTCAGGCCACTCCACGGCACCCCTCCCCCACACCATCACTGCTCCGAAGACTGGACGTGGGTCCCCACCAGCTCTGCCGCGAGAAGCCTTGGGCCCAGGGCAGAGTGCAGGTGGTCTCTCCCTGGACACGCCCCACCCCAACCTGCCCAGCCCCTTCCCCTGAACTGCAGGCTAAAGACCCCAGACCACCCAGTCACTCCCTGGACCACCTACCCAGCGGATGCCCGGGCTCCACGGGCTCACCAAGGAGCTGGAAGGTGTGTGGCGCTGGGACCCCGCCCCTGCAGCTGCACACGCAGCTCTTCTTCCCGGGGTGTACCTGCTCGCCAGCTGAACGGCCTTGGTCCGCTGCTGCCCAGCAGGTGTCTGAAGCTAGTACAGCTGGGAGCCAGCAGTCGGGCGCCAGCGCCACGTGGCCGCTCCCTCGGTGCCCTGTGCAGTCTGAGCAGAGCCAGGAGTTGTGGCCTTTCTTGGGTGTCTCCTGGTAACCAGCCGGGGACGAAGCTCTCTCACTAAGCCCAAGTCCTCAACACAAGGTGTTTCGAAGCGTGCGGCCGGAGCCGCGCATCCATGGTAAGCCAATCTTGGGTGGAACGGGCTCAGCCGATGGCCACCAGGACCGTGGCAATGTGCGATCTGCCCTACCTCATCCCCAGACAGCACCCGGTGTCCGGCAGCTGGCCCTGCTCTACCAGCCGGGGACAGGCTCGGCTGGGCACTCAGCGCCGGACACTGCCAGAGGCCTCGGCGTGGTCCTCCACATCGCCGCTGCTGCTCCGTCCGCGTGGCGGCTCAGGTGACAGTGAACCGCTTCGCGGCATGCCCGAGGGGACGGCGCACTCCTGCTCAGAGCGACCCTTACAGACGGCCAGCGCTCAGTGGGTGCGTTTGGGAAGGCTGTGAACCTTTGGAAGATGAGGCTTCGCAGGAAGACGTCGCCAAGGGCAGGCACCAGGGCGTGCCAGGGAGGCCAGTGGTTAGCATGGAGACCCGATGCCCACCTAGCACAGGATGTCTCTTCCACTCTCCAGGGTTGTGACCAGTTACCCAGTCTGTTCTCCTGGTGAACACAAAGTTCAGGGTAGAGGGAACATGTGGCCTCTACCAGGGGGTGCAGTGCAAGCGGGAGAGAGGAAGGGGCGGGTGGGAAAGGCCTGAATAACACGCAGGCGGGGGAGCCAGGGATGTGACAGACATCAATGCTGGGCACTTCCACGACAGGCTCCAACACCAGCCTGTCCGTGCGATTCCCAGCCCAAAGGGCACACCAAGTCATGAGCCACACAAGCGCAACCGGTGCCCACAGTCCACAGCTGTGCCAGGACAGCCGCAGGAGGCAGAAGCCTGTGCCCAGACTCGACAGACGCCCACCAACACCAGAAGGCCGGTGAGGAGCACCAGTGGTCCCGAGCAAGCCGCTCCCGGGCGCCAGCCTTCCGCGTAGACACACAAAGCAAGGCGGCTGGTGTGCCACGCGCCAGACCAAACTGCCAAAGACTTTATTTTCCAGTTCTGCGGAGGTATTACGCACAGTGCGGGCTTGAAAGGACATTTAAAAATTTAGCAACCGTCTAACTTAGAGTAAAGATAGGACGAGGCAAAATAATAAATAATGTTATCCCAAGTCAACTGTCGAGTGAGCCACCCACCCGGCCACACCGCCCATCCGGCCCCAAAACAGGTACCCTAGTGCCTAGCCCTGGTGATGTGGGAATGAGAAGGCCAGACTGTCCAAATCTTCACTTTATTTTTAATATAAAAAATGCAAATTTGGAAACCCGCCCTGCTTTTTCCCCCTAACATAATGCTTTACCTCTTAAAAATAAAAATAAAGTACTAATTCTATATACATCACATGTACCATACAAAAATGTATCCAAAGTTCTATTGCTACCAAAGTGTTCTAAATTAAAACAAGTTACAGAAAGTCCCTCATTGTAAACAAAAGATTACAAGTTACAAAAATCAAAGTACACACAGGCCAGTCATGTATATAACCACGCAACACATTCTGCTCCCACACCAAGTCGAATTTATGTGCCTGTATAAAAATGCATATCAATATACCTTTGCAAATTTATTTTTCATTATAAAGCAAATGAGTACACTTTCTACAATAAATAACCCGCTGGGAGGCGGGCCCGTGGGAGTCAGGGCAGAGCAGGAGACTGGGGCAGCGGCGGCAGATGAGAGCAAGCCCCGCCGGCGGCAGCTGGCCAGGTTTTTGGTGATTTGCAAGTGATGCGCACAGCATAAGTTTATTCTTCTCTTTGCACAAAGTACCATTCAAAATAATGTCATTTTCTTTCTTAAAATACACATTTGTCATTGTAAATTTACATCCCGTCTTATTAAATAAGCGGTACTCTGTGTAAAGAGCATGATCTACAAAGTCATTAAACATTCAAAAGTCTTTAAAAAACTACAGATGAAAGAAGAGGGAGGCCGCGGCACCCAGGGGACACCACGCTGCACTGCTGGGCACGCGCCCGCCCCACCCGCAAGCGCCACCAGATGGTTTCATAGAAAACGTGGAAGGGAAACCTCCCCCTCCCTGGGGAAAAGGATTAAAGACCTACATCTACAAAATCAGAATAAGTTAAGTTCTGAACAATATACAGACATGTACAGCTTATCAACATATGGACAGGGCTGGCGGCGGCGGCGGCAGAGGTCACCGCCTTCCGCCAAGGAGCTGCTCAGTCGATGTCACTGAGGTCACTAGCCGGCTCTCCATGGACGCGGCTCAGGTGGTTCATGGCTCGGTCAAAAGCAATCCTCACGGCCTTGCGGATGCTGGAGTTCCTCCCTTCCATCATTTTCAGCTTGTCAATGGTCTCGTCAACACCAAGGGGAACCATTTTAGACTTGGGAAGCCACTGCCTTTGAAGGAAAAGACAGAGCGTAAGAAGAGCCTGTCACCAGCCCCTGCGCACGCAAAGGAAACCGGCAGCACACAGCCCAGACCTTGTGCCTCAGGCGGGATGGCCGGGGTGCCCCGAGAATTGTCATTTACCCTCCGGCTCAGGGGAGGTGTGAGAAACTTCTCCTGCCTGGCAATGGTGATGCCCCTAAGTGCCACGCAGGACCAACACCACATACTGTGCACACATAACACGTCTGAGAACACACGTGTGCATGCAGGATGAACCTGGAGCGTACACGTGCACACGCAGACATGGGCAGGAACAAGCCTAGTACATGGAGGATAAATAAGCCCAGGAACACGCACGTTTGTGCGCACAGGACAAGCCGGAGGACAACGCAGACGCAGAGCATCTGGGAACGCGTCTTTGTGCCGCCCATGTAAGATGGGCCAAGAACACACGAGTGCGTGTGCAGGAAAACCCCAGAGCACACCCACAGACAGGACAGGCCGAGAGCGTGTGCACGCACGTACAGCACAGGTCGGAAAGCCCCCAGCAGGGAGGGAGCGCCACAAACGCTCAGGTGGACATGGTCACAGGAGGTTTCTCCCCAGAGTCTGTCAGCAGCTGCCGAATCAAAGAAGAGCGAGGAGAAGAGCACCACGGGGTCACGTTCTCCAGAAGTGGTTTCAGAAACCCCTATGAAGCACTTCCTACTTCCAAGTGCGCCCAGCAGCCAGGCCCAAGCATGAAAGGCCACATGGGAAAGGCCTGGAACCAGCCAGACAGCAGCTCCTGGGGTCACGTACGGTCAAGATAACAGCAGCTCTCACCTGCAAGGGTCTTAAGGGCTAAGCCATGGCATAATGGGGGTCCCAAAGCTCTGGGTGGAGGCAGAACACAGGATATGGACCAGGAGCTCCACTGGAGGGCAGCCTGTGTCCTGGCAAACAAACAGGGTCTAGGAACCCGTTTCAAGAGTCCCTGGAGGAAGAGATGAGGACGGCGGCCTGACCGGCCACAGGAAGGCGGCTCCCTGCAGATGAGCGGGTGAGCTCGACGCCCACGGTCCCCGCAGCGTGTGCTGGACAGCGCTCTTCTTTGCCCCCACTGTGGACAGGCCCAGCGCCACCTGCCGCAGAGCGTGGGCGACACACTCACCAGCTCCTTTTATTGTCGAAGAACAGCACGAGGAAGAGCTTCTCCTCAGACTTGGTCTGCATGTGCTCGCCGACCTTCAGCACGTCCAGGGGAGGGGCCGGGATGGTGACGCCATTGTGGTGGCCAGGCACTCGGGGCATCTCAGGGTCAATGATCTGCCGAGGACGAGCTCCCATCACTCTGTGCCCCCAACCCTCCCCACAGCCGTTTGCACCTTCTGCCACGGTGATGCCTGGCAGCACAAAGCCCGCGAGGCGTGGCGCGCAGACTCACCAGGGCCGGGTAAGAAGGATATCCGCTGCACTTGGCCCACACAACTTTCAGGGGCTCCAGAACTGAGGCAGCGGCGTCCGTGGAAATCCACATACTGTTCTGTCCCACCTCTGAGAAAGGAAAACCCCAGAGTAAGCGCTGACAGGAAGGCCCAGGGATCCCAGGGGTCCCAAGGCCCCGGCGCGCCCCAGCTTCCAGCTGCTTCAGTAGGGTACTTACAGGGCTCCACTCCGCCCACAGCCCACCCGCCTCTCACCCTCCCTGTTCCAAGTCCTACCACCTCAGTGCACTGGACCCTCCGCCCAAAGATGAGCCCTTTGGTTTGACTCCGTCTCACACAACCAAAGAACAAGTACAGACCCAGTGCTGCTCCGTCCGCACCACTGTCAGCAGGTGCCTTCGCGCCACCCCAGGCTGCTGCCAAGAGCGACCCAATGGGCCCGCAGCCTCTGCTCAGTCGCAGACACATCACCCTCCTATCACAGCTCACTAGCCCAGGGGACCCCGCCAGCTGTCCTGGCCTCCCTGCTCTGGTCCTGCCCCAACTCCCACAGTACACAGCCGCCTCAGTGACGGCTGTGCCCACCACTCAGTCCAGGCCCAAGCCCTGGGGAATAAGTAGCAGGTGCGTGTGCTCGCTAGCAGGGACCGCCCACGTGGAAAGACACGGCCTGCTGTCCCCACCCTCTGCAGTCAGGAGCTAGGAACCAACACTGGTGGTGACGCATTAAGCTGTCAAAGACAGGTGACCTGACTGGACGGTGTGCAAATCAAAGGCAGGTCACCTGAGTGGACGGTGTGCAAATCAAAAGACGGGTAATCTGACTGGATGGTGTGTGAATCGAAAGCCAGGCAGCAAGATACCCCTTCCCTCCCCGCGAGCTGTGCCCTCAGGACGCAACCCAGGGCAGCCTCAGGGGGATGCACAGGCAGAAACTGTCATCAAACACAGGAGTCTTGGGACTTGGCTAAGGCCCCGTACAAGGACAAGACTCTTGTGGAAGCCCCGACCTGTCCCATCCAGCATCTGTAACCCCAAATGCCCAACGGAAGCTGCTCCGACTCACCGGCTGCAATCCTGGCGGCCTTGGCATAGTTCCCATTTTCAATACAAGATATCAGCTCGCTGCGATCCTCCAGCGTGTGCCTCCGGACCAGGGCCGGCTTCCCTCGCCCACACTTGGGTGTGCTAAAACTTCAGGAGGAAAAGCAGTGGTCAAGGACAAAGGCCACGGAGGGCAGAAGCCCTGTCTGTCGATGGCTTCACTGACCTCCAGGCTGGGCTGCCCAGGCCCTACCTGCCCCTTCTAGGGCATCTAGGGCAGGGCTGTGGGCAGGACACTGTCCCAATAAGGACATCTGGGGGCCATCTTGCCCCAGCTGCCCAAGAGACAGCCACTAGGACAGGATGGACTGACCACGATCTTGCTGAAGTCAAAAGATTTGGGGGTGGAAAGCACAAAGTATTTAACTTAATTATGTTCTATAAACTGAAGCTAATCTTATGTAAGGCTTTGCGGTATTTCTTAGATGTAGTTAAATTCTACCAAGCAGATCAGTCTCTCTCACAAGACACTATCCCGCCAGAGCAAAGCCCACACGAGCCCCAGCACGAGAGCCGAGCTCCCTGGCCCCCGAGGCCAGTCGGCGCATACCTGGAGTCACAGAGCGGACTGTTGCTAGAAGAGATGCTAGACTCGGATGCGCAGCGCCGTCGGGGCGCAGCTTTCCTTCCCAGGCCACGGCCTGGCTCTTGCTCACTTCTCGCACCCCCAAAGCCATTGGTGAGACCTGAAACACAGTAAACGCAGACTCCTGTCAGATGCGCCAGAGGCAGTTCAAACCTAACTCTGTGCCTGTCTTCTTCAAAGTCACAATGTATTCCTGCATATGAGAACTATGTCTTGTTTTTCACCTGCATGACCTCAGGAGACAGACGCAGGCACCGGGCCAGGCCCTCTCTACAGAGCAAAGGTCTCTCCGTAGGTGCCATGAAGGCAGAGCATCTATTACCCTCTCCAGGTAACAGTGCGCACACCGACAACTTACCAGGAAGGCCGGTCTGTCCTCGAAAAAGACAATTAAGAAACGCAGACAAGGCCCTGCAGTACCCAAAGTGGCAGCGAGCTGCCATCTCTGACAACACGCGCTCGTGTCCATGCGCTTCGCAGGTAACAGAGCGGGGGATGCGCATCAGGGGTGTGTCCACATGTGTGAGCGCCCAAGGTTCCACCAACACCACCAGAAAAAAATCAATGCTCCAAAGTGAGTGTTAACAAGACCTTAAAAACCTCTGCACCAAAGCACACAGCCCGGCACGTGCAGGGGCTTCGCAAGCACAGGCCTCTGCCGCCCTCCTCCCCAGGAGGCTGAAGCACACTAGTGTGAGGCGTGTAGCTGGATATACAGGAGTCACAGGATCTCCGCACGTCAAAGGCATTTTAATCCACACAACTCAGAGTCATTGCCCTCGCACTACTCTGGGGGAGCCTAGCCTTCAGCCCACCAAGGATGAGAGGCACATCCCTCAAGGCCCCGCAGAGATGTCTCCAAACCACATGCCGGCTGGCTCCCTCGGGGGCACAAGCTGAGGAGAGGGTGAATCGCCCTACACCATAGCTTTAACGACTCAGAGACCTATTTTCGAGGTAAGTGTATCACACTGTGTTTACAGGACACACTGTGTCTGGGCTCACAAGTTTACAGGGAAACAATTCACACATTACATGGAAAAACAGCGGCTTCCAAGGAGCCAGCGCCACGCTGTGGAGCCTAAGAGGACCATTTCGGGAAAGATTCCTGACACCTGCCGCAGAACAGCTCTCAGGAGGTCCTGCAGCCGCGAGGGGCAGGGCTGCCTGACAGTCCAGCCAGATCCCGGTCAGCTTCTGGGCCCTGGACACGTCCAAGAAACAACATGGGTCAGAGCCCGAGGCTTGGGCTCAGGAAAGTCCTGAACACTATGGGGCTATGACATGGCCAGGTACAAGTCCACCCTGCCTCTACCTCCATCTGTGGCCCACGGATTCACTCCTGTTCTAACCTCCTAACGGCTCGGGATCATTAGGCAGTGTCTGTCCAGCAGAGACTGGCTGAACGAACACACACACCTGCCCTTCCTGACCAAAACAACATAAAGGTTGGCAAAATGACTGCTGGACAGAACCAAAACTTCAAGCACAAATCCAGAGAGGGTCCGGGTCCTTGTGGTCTACAAGGAACTAGCCAGAGCCCAAAGTCGTCCTCTGGGATGGAGACCAAGAAGGGCTGTTGCAGCCAGGCCCCAAAGTGAGCCCAGCTCCAAACATTCTACCTACCCCAGAATGCCTCAAAAGTCCCCCTCTGCCAGGTCTGTCGGTGGTGTAACGAGCTGCATGGAACAATCAGCGTCCCAGAGCAGCTCAGGGCCGACTCTCTGAACAGCTCTCAGGACAGGAGCTTCACGCAGTCTGCGCAAAGCGGAGGCCTCAGGAGCAGAAGAGCAAGTGTAAGCTGGATGGCCAGGCAAGCTGGACGGTCAGGCTCTCCACCCTCCACAGGCCCCACGTGGCCTCTTGAGTGGGGGTGGGGTGTGCAAGCTCATCCCACAGAAAGGGTCCTCATCACTCCCTGCTGCCGCCAGGCCTCCCTCGCCTGCTCTACTGGCAGGCACGACAGAGCAGGGCCACGCAGCCAAGGATTCCTACCTGCTCCCCCACTCAGCACACACCACGAGCCTGTGCCCCGAGCCCGCGCACGCGCGCTAAGGGATGCAACCACCACAGAGTGGGAGGAGGTGTCGACCATCGTTTCCAGACACATTTCTACTTTGCTATTGCCAAAAGAAATACGTTTTGGTGCATCTTCCAACTTGCCGGTACAAACAGCAAACAAAACCACCCCAACCACTGCCTGGCAAGCTCCGTAAAAACCGCCAGAAGCCAGGTCACGATGCCCACTGAAGGTCCTCCTGGCAAGACTTCAGCTGACTCAGCAGGTGTGGGCATCACCACAAAAAGACAAAAGTTAGCACCGCTTTACCAAAAGGAAAAAAGTGCAAGTTAGGTAGAGCACCGAGCAACAGAAGACGCAAGCAACGGAACCGGCAGCTGCACTCAGACAGCATCTCCACATGCCCAGGCCCAGCGGCATCCTACGCCAGCGGGGAAGGCTCAGCAGGACGCTGGCCTGTCAGATGGTGGTGTCCACACCAGCCACGCCAGGCGCCAGCCACGCAGGCGCTCTGCCTCCTTCACAACTATCATCAGGATGGCTTCACAGAAGGTGCCAGGCACCTGCTCAGACGCCAGCCTCCCCTCCTCTGCTGGGCTCTGGACTCGAGAGAGGTCGGCTGGCCGGGGCAGAGGTGTCCAAAGACGAGCGTCTGCACGTCTGCTTAGATGTCTCAAGGGATGATTCCAGCGCGTCACAACTACGCGCCAGGCAAGGAGGCAGCAAGGCTCTGCATTCCGAAAGGCTCGAGCAGAGTCCAGTCCAGGTGGAGGTGAAGAGAAGAGCGTTAGGATCCAAAGCCTGAGCTACCCAAGCGCGTCAGTGGTTAATGAAAACCTGGAAAATGTGGAGAAGCCCTTCACTCTGACTGAAAGGGTGGGGTCGCCCCTGATGAGTCTAAGGCCGCCGAGGACACCTCGTCACTCGTTCACCCCAAGTGCAGGGTAAGAGAAGGGCACAGGAGCAGGGTCTGGCGGTCCATTGTCTGGAGGAGCGAGCAGGTGTGAGGTGCTACATGTGGCACCCGGCGAGCCGCCACGCTGCGGGGCCTCCAGGACTAACGCCGCCCGCACGTCCTGCCTGGCCTGTGGCTGAGCCGGCACAGAAGGAACGAGTCCATGCTCAGTCTAAACTGGAATCTTGAAGTGCACTGGAGAGCACCCGGGAACTCCCCTCCAAGTTCAGAGTGCCCAGATGAATCTGGACAAGATCACAAGGTTCTCAATACGCCAAGTCCTCAGACTGTGAAGAACTGCAGCTCGTAGCAAGAAATCCAGGTGCGCAGAGCACCAGAAGGTTCGGGTGGAGGCGCGGCCAGTGCCGACGACGGGCTGGCCCACTCGGCCCACACCTGGCCCACCACAGGCCTGGCAGTTGCAGCGATGGACACCTCCTGCTCCCGAGGGTCAGATCTTAGGGCTACTAAGGCTCCCGGGCTGCTCAGGAGTGCTTAGGGTTCACCACGCATCCACTGAAATCTACTGCCATTCTGCAATAAGAAAGCAGAGATCTCCATTTCAGTCAAGACCGAAGGCGCTGAAGACCACGCGCACTCATCGTCCACGGTAGGGATGCTCGGACTCACCGTCACGACATGTGCACAGCACGCCACTCAGACGCGGAAACAAGGAGGGACACAGGTGACGACCAAGTCCAGCAGAGCCCTGTGCGTGGTGCGTGCGTGCGTGGTGCGTGCGTGTGTGGTGCGTGCGTGTGTGGTGCGTGCGTGCGTGGTGCGCGCGCGGTGCGTGCGTGCGAGGGCTCTGGGGCGCAGCAGGCGGCCGCCGTCTTGGACTCCAGCTGCTCAGCTGTGCTCTTCACCCAGTGCCCCGTGTGCCAGCACAGCCCCGTCACCTCATCTGAGAGGCTCGGAGTCACTGCCCAGCACAGAGCACGGCACCCTGACCACTGACCGGCACCACTGGCCTTGCACAAGAGCCCTCTAAGTCTGGCTAGGAAAGATGGACTGCAACAGAGAGGCTGCCAAGGACGGAAAACGGCTTCAATTTCAGTCTTCAACCATTTTCTGTAAAGCACTTAAACTGCTTCACAGAAACCAAACTTTCTATCAAAGTGAGAGGAATGTGTAGAAGTTTCTATGAAATTAATTATGTGTGAAATAAAAGTGAGTAATATGATTGTCATGGTCTGCAAGCTACCAGAGGCTGAGACAGGAGAATCATAGTTTAAGGTCTGTGTGGACTAGAGAGAGTTCAAAGAAAGCCCGTCTCAAAAATTTGAAAAGGGGCATGCACGAAACAAGGCCCTGAGCTCACGCTCACACACACACACACACACACACACACACACACACACACACACACACGCGTATTTTTGTATTTTTGTATAGCAAGGCATGGGTTCAATGGATTCATCGCACACAGAAAATAAAAAAATATATAAGAAAAATTTGGGGGAAATAAAAACCATTATTTTCATGGCAGGAAATGCTCTTGTACGTGAAGGTCTACAGGGGCTTTAGAGCAGCCAACTCAACAGATGGAAAATGAACAAGGAACTGCCAGGAGCCTGGTGATACCTCCAGGCCAGTGTCACCCACCAACCCATCTGCCCACACGGCAGGCGTGCAGGGACATAAAGCAGAACCTACGTCAGCCCAGGTCATCACGGCTGACGTGCACAAGAAAGCGCCCACGGGGCACTGGTAAGACACCTGCTTTTCCTTCTCTAGGTATGACTGAAGAACAGAAAAACAAACTTCAAATCAGAACCAAATGCCAGCACGTCTCAAATACACATCCAGAAAGCACACACCGGAGATGTGATTCTGATATGAAAAGGATCGTGATGGGGGCGAGAACACCCTTCCCCCGCGGCACTGTCCTCCGAGGCAGACGGAGGGCTGCAGGAACGCCAGAGCGGCTCCTTCTAGCACAGTCCTGACAGGTTCACGAGATGCCCGAGCGTGGACGCCAAGAACAGACCCAGCTCAGTTAACAGTGATGAGCAAGGTTTAAGTGTCGCCTGGCAAGCATTAACAATGCGATGCTCGTGAACCAACACACCACATAAAACACTGAGTAATGCTTCTTACACCATGCAAAGCACTGCAAGCAGTGAAAGGACAGACTGGTTCTGGAGGGACCAGGGACACGATGTCTGCAGGAAGGAAAGCCAGGGGGAAATCCAGGAAACTAGGCTTCCAGAATGCTTCAGGGGAACTGAATGAAGGACGGAGCGCGACACGCAGGGCCACTCACAGGCTAGTTTGCACAGACCTGCACGCCCGTCAAGGCGCTCAACCGCACCAAATTTGAAGCAGTTCTTAATGTTTAAAGCACCAAGGAGGGCAGATCGTTCGCACCTGCTAAGGCTGGGAGAGGGGCTGAATGGCCACTGGCCACAAGCTGCCACCCCCAGGGCTACAGTTCACAGCTTCTGAAAGGACACCCCGGTCGCGCCTTCATGCCTGGAAATTAAAGCTCAGCACCCGCCCCCCAACATTTACCTGTGTCCAGGCGCTTTCCCGGGGACTCCTCCTCCACCTCAGAGTCTGCACATGTGCTCCGCGACCTTTTCCTTGGCTGCAGCAGAGTCTCCAACCTCGGAAGGACTACAGACAAAAAGGTTTTGGTCCCTAGCTGAGGAGACGTTGGCTGGGTCTCAGTGTTCTTGGCAGACTTTGGGGGGCTTACACTTTTCGATTTGCAGAAGAGAACAGAAGTGCGTCTGTTTACATCGCTTGATGGCTCCGCCACCGCGGAGGCCGCCGCCGCCGGCACATCGCCACTACTGGCGAGGGTGGGCTCTGGAGGGTGTCCGCTCACCAGGGCGCTCTGAGTGCAAGTGCTATGTGACTCATTATCAAATGTGACTCTTTTGAATGGTTTACTCTGCTCGGGGTTGAGTTCTACTGGTTTGAGGGTTGGTGGTTCTGAATTAGTCTCCGAGTTTGAAGGAAGAGGTAATGCATCTGATGGTTCAAGTTTAGGGGGAGATTTATCTCCTGAAAAAATTATAAATAAAGTGATTTTTGAAAACTGAAGGTTATAAAATCTGTTATAAAACTTACTGTAAATGTGAAGTCCACCAAAACACTAATTCAATTAAGGAACAAAGCATCTCACACAACCGACTGCTGAGCAGTGAGCAGCCCGGGGCGCCAGGCCACACTGTGTTCCCTGACCAGGACTAAAACCTGGGACCCAGGCCAGGTGCACAGTCACCTTCTGGAAAAAACAAACCATCACAGAGTGTTTCACACACAGCAGAATTAAAATATCACCTGAATCATTGACCATTTCTGCAGTCCACATTCACTTACCTTGAGGAAGACAAGATACTCAGAGCTAAGGGAGCCTACGAGGCCCCAAGTCAGGGACGAGAAGGAAACAAAAGTTAAATGTCAAGTGGAAGACTAAACACAGGTGGAAGAAGCGGCTGTGAAGGCTCCTCAGAGGCAGCTGCTGCACACCTGGCAGCACCCCGATCTCTTCAGAAAGGTGACCCGCACCAGCCTACACGGACCTGAGACTCCAGGATCGACCCTGGAGCAGCAAATCAGCCTGGCTTGATGCTCAGAGAGATCAAGGGACAGGGTGACCCCGAAGCCTGGCACAAGGGGTTCGGCTCCAGGGGCTGAGCTGCTGAGGACTCTCTCTAAGCAAGACAAATCCTGACTACAGAAGTATGACATAAACCAAGACTATCAACTCAGATGATCCAAAGTAGCCATTTTGTCACTAACTATAACTTTTATTTTATTAAACCTGCAAACTTCCCACAGAATATGTGGTATGTCTTAATACTTTAAATTTTATAAAATACGTTATAAAATGAAGTAATTTTAAAAAGTCACTTGAAAATGAAAAGCTACACAGCCATATGCTTCCCATATGTCTCTGCGTTACCTGATTAACTCAAAGCAAGGGTCCCAAGGATAATGCCAAAGAGCTTCTCCTACCGTCCAATCAGCAGTGACGCTGAGGGACGCCAGCTGCGGTGGTCTGGCTAATGTGTGTGGCACAAGGAGTCAAAGGGCCACAGCCTCACAGAAAGCCTGGTTAAGAAACTATGGTTTACAAGCTTTGTCCAGAAGACACAGGACTCATGCCGCGGGGGCCAGGCACCTGCCCCTGGAGGCCTTCAGTGAGCCGACGAGCCCACAGTTCCTCCCGCCCACTCCGGCTGAGGGCGCAGTGGTGGACAGGCACCAACGTCCTCGGCGTCCGCAGCACACAGCACAGGGAGATGGCAGCACTGGTGCTGGTTCCTATCCCACCGGTGCCAGGAACACACGACTGAGGCGGAGGACTCCTGCCAGCTCACTTCTGCCGCACACGTTTGCCGCCTGTCTGTCTTCTTCTCTAGTCTTAGTCCTTCATTTAAATAGCAGTATCACGCTATCGCCCTGACTATGATCCCGAAAACGTTCTAAGGAATGCAAACTTTACCATCACTTAGAGGCCAATGGTCAGCCCTCAACAGCATGGAACCAGCAAAGATGTCCTGGGATTAGAGGGGTCTCCTGCCCAGAGCTCAAGACACCGCTAACCTTCCACCCATCCTCTTCCACCACTAAGCTGCAACAGAGACCAAATTCCTGCCCTCTGCTCAACTCTCAGAGGCAACCACTCAGCCTGGATACCAGGTAGATGGACTCCAGGTAGATGGTGCATACCGACCAAGTTGCACCTACTCATGAGCTGGCCGCCTAAGGCACTGCGTGGCCAGGCACACTCATGACAACACCCACACCATGCTCCACCCGTGTGCTGCCCCTCCCTACTCTGCAGTCACGTGTGGAAGGAGACAACCAACTCCCAAAACTTTCCTGACCTCCACGTAAACCATGACACTCCTCCCTGCCTGCCTGCCTGCCTGCCTGCCTGCCTCTCAAAAGCGTTTTTAAGCTCGCTGTCTGCTCGGCTATTCGATACGTAATTCCATGTGAGAAAGACTCGAATCAACTTTACCAACTGGAATGTAACATGAGTGATGTGACCCCCAACCCAGACGATGTTCTGCACCTGACACAGGATGTCTACTCACGACACTTTTGCCCCAAAACTAAGAGACCCTATTTTGCCCATGACTTCATGCACTGATTGCCAAGCCAATGCAGCACTTCTACCCAAACCACAAGCAGCTCTGGAGCCCAGCACAGCACGTGGGACATTCTGACCAATGGCTCCGAGTGTACCCCTGTCTCTGCTCCCAGCCCCTGAACCCCGATGGAGCAGAGCTCATTTTAAGCCGAGCTTCACAACCGCCCATTCTTGCTCCGCGCAGGACAAGATGCAGCAGCAAGAATGACGACTACGCAGAGCCAGCACAAAAAAGATACGCTTCCTCCTCGTGTTAGCCACGGAAAGGCCCAAGTCCCATTCAGCTGCACACAGACCAAATTCCCCTGCCCCTTGGCTCTCGCCCACACAGTCTCCACGGGGAGCCAAGGACGGGAAGAGCGGCTAGGCCAGTGCTCCGGCAGCCACAGCAGGACACGGCTGCTTCTTCGCTTCGCCGGGCTGCTTTCCTCTCAGCTCGAAGGAAATTGCCCTTTCCTGGGTTTTGTTGTTTTGACACAGGTAGCTCCCAGTACCTGCTTCTTAGGGTGTCAACTGTGGCTTTCTCTAAAATGCCCCAGTGGAACAAAGCACCAGATAGGATTTTACAAGGCACCCAGTGCTACTGCTGGAGGCTGGGGAGCGAGATCAGCAAGTAAGTCGAGGAGGGTCTTCAACCTGGGCTGGCGAGGCTCTGAACGAAGAACTCGTCGGACGGCACACAGCCAGCCGTGCAGGAGAAGCGGCTCTCCGAAGAGCGAGAGGCTCCAGTGTCAGTGAGCTGTCCTGCTCACGAACCTCCCTGACTGTCTCCTGGACAAGACTCAGGAGCCCTCAGCCAGGACCAGCTCTGGCAGTGGGAGAAAAGCCTGTAAAGGGTTGCCACGGCAACTGGGTGATGGTGCCATCTGAAGCTAGGACCCAAAAGTGATCACCAGGTTCCTGGGGGGGGGTGTCTGTCCAGGGTCCCACAAGCGAAGGTTTCTTGGAGTTTTAAAAAGCACGGGACACACAGAGGGGGCAACTGCCCTGCGCTGGTGGATCAAGGATCCAGAGAACACAGAGGAAGCGCGTGGCACGAGAATGGAGCCTTCACTGTGGGACCAGCAGCGCCTCCAGCCAGCGGGGCGCACAGGCTGTGTGGGGAGCTGCAGCGCGTTTCTGCCGGCGGCTTGACGTGACTCAACAACAGAAGCAATCACAGCGGGGACAGGGGGCCAGAGACTGTCGGCCACGTCACTCTGTGGCACTGACAAAAACGTGACACAACATACAACATAGTTTCCTTTCAAAAGCAGGCACGGTCACGCCTACACACCTCAGGTAAGCCTGGACCTCACCTGTTTTTCCCTCCCACCCGACAGCCCAGGAAAAACACGGGAGATTAAAAGCCACGCTGCTGACCGTGGCAGGAGCAGGCCCCCTCTTACCATGCACTCAAAAGTGACCGTGAGGCCAAAGTGAGGGGCTTGGACCTCAGGTTAGATATTTTCAATTTTCATCTCCAAACTCCAACTAGGGTTCGGCCTCACAAACACCCTTCTGGTGCGTGGCTTTCCCACTACAGATGCGTCTCCTCTGTCCCCTCCTCACCCTGCTCTGCTGTCGGCCTCTTCCCATGGAGAAGCAGCAAGTGACAATGACGGCTGCCCACAGGACGGTGCCCGGACTGCTGTGTGCGTTCCAGCACTGCTCTGTGCTCCGCACAGCACAGCGACGGGGAGAACAGAACGCTTCCCTTTCTTTTTTTATGTATTTTATTTATTTACTGTGTGTGCGCGTGTGTCAGCGGCACTGTGTGTCCTCATGGAGGACCAAGAGTGACTTTGGGAATCATTCTGGATTGCCTCTACCTCCTCCTTACTTCGCTCTAGAGCTGGAAGCACCATTTCCACCTGGCATTTTTTTTTACATGGGATCTGGGATTCGACCTCAGGACCTTCTGCTCACAGGCAGAGTCTTAACCCCTGAGCCATCTCTCCAGCCCAAGAACAGAACGTTTAGTACAAGTCCTCTCAAAGCAAAGCTGTCGCATCATCTGGTGAATACAGCTCTCCTTGATTTCCAAAGCACGTCACTCCTGCTGTTCGCCTTAAATTCTTCAACAAAGAACTAAATACAAACTATGCTTTTCAGTTTTTCAAGATCAGGTTAAGAAAAAAAAAATCTCACTTCGTGGCTTAAAAATTTGTAAACTCAACACCAAGCCAGCATATTTGGCATAACTGGAGAGTCCTTTGGGACACTGGTGGGAATAGCGTGCTCAGAGCTCTGGTAGCTCCAGTGTCACCTACATAAGATTGCCACGACTGCCAAGAGACCTGAGTCGAGGACACGGCCGCTCCACCCCATACTCCGCCCACACTCTGCCCCACTCACCTTCCTCCCCTGTGTCGGGCCGCAGCGGAGCGGCGTCCTCCTCCAGGCCTCCCGCGCCGGGCCCCGCGGGCGGCGGGCTGCGCTGCTGGCTCAGCCTGTTCCGCAGAAGAGCGATTTCCTTCTTGAGCAGTTTTGCTCGTTTACTCCGTGAGCCGCTGGACTTCATGGAGCAGGTAAGGTCCAGCTTATCCAGTAGCTCTCTCAGTTGCTCCTCCGGGCCCAGATGGGCCCTGTTGGCAGGATCCAACAACCTGTCCACTGAACCAAAGGACATTCCCATGAGTCCTTCGCCCTTAGGGAACTCTAAGAATAGTTCACTTGTTTCCCCCTCGGCCTGCCCATGGCCACTGCAGCCAGGCGCAGTGCTTCCAGCCCTGCTCTGTACTAAGGGAACACCCTCACAGGAGACACTCCTGGGGAAACCTCTGCTCCCACAGCCAGGCAGGGCACAGGGGAACGAGATGGCCAAAGCAGGGGTATACAGGACATGTGTGACTTCTCCCACAATCAACCCAGTCCTCCATGCAGACAAGACAGTCTACTCCAAGTGTGGGGCTCAAAGACCACCAGAAGAGAAGTACCAGAGGGACTGCCAGCAGAGACTGCATGCCAAAGCCTTCTTACAGGCCTGTTTGCAGCCCCAGCTAACGTCCTCACATGCACACCTGTGCACCTTTTTGAAAGTGGGTTGCGGAGGTCAGAGATCTGTCTGAATTTCAGACATAAATGCACAAAAGTCCCCAGAATTTCAAACTTGCCAAACCTTTTTAAGGAGAGAGAGAGAGAGAGAGAGAGAGAGAGAGAGAGAGAGCAAGAGAGAGAGAGAGCACGCAAATCAGCGAGCACTGTGTATGCCTGTGAGGACCGAGAGTGACTTAGGGAATCATCTTGGGTTGCTTCTACATCTTCACCGCTGTGTTCTGCAGTTCCCCAGACTCTGCATTCCAGGGTCAGAAGTTAGAAGCCACCACCATGGCTGCCTAGCAACTTTACGTGGGATCTGGAATCAAAACTCAGGACCTTCTTGCTTTCGAGGCAGAGGCTTAACCCCTGACCCATCTCTGCAGCCCATCAATTTTGCCAAAACTTATAAACAGAAGTCACCTTACACTGAAATAACCAGTAAAAGAAACTTCTTTAGCGCCCCCTAAAGACGACACCAGAGGTAGAAGAGCGGCAGCAAGGAGAGGGCCTCGCATAGCGCCGACCTGCGCGACAGCCGTGTAGCCCGCATCTCGCTGAGGACTTTGTGCGGGAGCAGCTCTGATAGCGGGTGTGCGTACAAACACCCACAACCTGATGACCCCAGGCTTGCATTCACCCAACTTCAAACAAAGTCAAGAAGATACTTCAATGCATTAAGTTAACAAAAATCTGTGCCCCAAAGAAAACAGACTCGTAAGGCCTGGTCCTGTTGCTGGGTCGGGGGGCTGGTTGTTTTTGAGACAGAAACTATGTAGTCCAGACTGACCTCCCCCTTGCAATCTCCTCCTGCCTGTCTCCCCAAGTGCTGGCGCTGAGTGAACATGCTAGGCTCCACAGCTTCCTTTTCAGTGCAGAACAGCCACATCTCTATTTACAGAGAGTCAGACACAGGCAGTGGTATCCAAAGCTAGTCCTGCCACAGTCACCCATTCATCTCACTCTAAGCAAGGGGGAGATGAATTAGGGATTCTCTCGTAGGCCAGTATAGAAAGTACTCAGCGTGTACATTCATTCTCCTGAGAAGCATTCAGGGACCAGAAGCTATGGGGTCAGAGGCTCTCGGCTACTAAGGTCACTGGGGTCCTCTGGCTTCCTCAGTCAGCCTACAGCAAAGCTAGGAAGGCCTCCGCGCAGACAGGGAGGGCGGAATACTGTCCCGCACAGACTGAAGAAGAGGCAGGCAGAGATGTGATCAGAGACCCACGTAACGGGTCAGTCCCACCAGGGATCGCAGGAGGCGTCTCCAAACAGGCTCTGGCCTAAGCAGACGAATCTAGGTATGAAGACAGGTGTCAGCGCTGCGTCGGTTGTGTTAAGAAAGGGTTTCATGTCACTGAGGCTGGCCTCCAACTCCAAGATGATCCTCCTGCCTCTGTCACCGTGCTTTCAGTATCACAGCACCCCATGCCTTTATTTAAGCTAAGCAAGCGCTCTACTGTACGAGATACACCCCCAGCTGTTAGTGGCCATTTTCTAATTTTAATTCTGTAAAACACTTTGTAACCCAGGCCGGTCGGGAACGCGGCATGCGATGCCAATCGGCCCCCTGAGGAACCACGGAGGTCCTCGCACCACACCTAGCCTGTTTCCCCAATTTCTACAAGATACATCACACCTGAATTCAGGGACAGAAACGTGTTCCTCTTGAAGGCTCCACCTATCCCATACACCCTGCGGAGGTCCAGTGCTGAGACAGTCATACTGGGCCAGACGCAGGAAGTCAGCAGTCCCAAGATCGTGAGGGTTTCACCTCATTGTCAAGCCAGTTTAGTTCAACCAACTCCGAGTCAGAGAGCAGCAGGGAAAAGGGGGTCAAAGCCACAATACACAACAACACAGGAAGCCATGTTTCTCTTAACCCACGTTAACGCCACGTGTGCACACACTCTGAACAAACACCAGCACGGGCTAGACTAACAAGGGGAGAGGTGTCGGGATCCCCTTGGAGGAGGCTGGTGAGCAACAGCTCACTGTGGGCCTGGTGCAGCTCAGGACGCACACGCGGACTTTCAGGTAAAGTCAACGTGCACACCTAACTTTAGCTTCTTAGCCAAAGTACAACTACCAACAGCCAGGTGAGGCTTCAGTAGCACAGTGATTATCACATTGGCCTCACGCAATCAGGGACAGCCACCTTCTCACTGCAAGACATCCTTAAGAGCCAAGCCACGATGCTCAAATCCCCAACGATACTGCCACGTTGGTCTGTATGTTAACTGTGTCTAGGTGAGATGTGCAATGCACACTAGGCCGCAGAAAATAAAGATGGGAGTACCCGCAGTAATGTCTGCAGTGGCCACGATGGAACCCCAGCCTGCTGGGAGAGCACCCCCCACTTTCCTAGTGCAAAGCCTGCTGCAAGAGGATGCACAGTCTGGTTCGCACTGTCTGATTCTTACCATCTTCCCAGGAGAAAGGCCGACGAGGGGCCGCGACAGGCCGCTCAGGCAGGTGCATTCCCGAGGCCTCTTCCAGGCCGATGCTGTCCACTTCGCGCCGGGCCTGCCTCAGAACAACACCTCCCTGATCACGCAGCCTCACTGCGGCTCTATAAAACACGGTGTCCTTGGCATTGTACTTCATGCAGTTATCTACAATGAGATTAAAATCCTCCTCAAACGCATGGAGGTTTTTATACCCTTGAGCCTCTAGCCGTTTCCTCATTGTAGCAAAGTCCATGGGGTGTTTAATGTGATCCAGATAATCTGGTACCTAATTTTAGGGAGAAAAAATAATCATTTCCAAAACCAAACAAGGTTATCAACTTATTCTGTATTATTTATACAGCACACATTTCCACGTGCAGGCACGCACACACACACGTACACAGAGCAACAGTAGAGCAAACCGATCTAAGCTCAATTCTTCTAAGGACCCTCTTCATTCCTTTAACGAAAATCACATCGGCAGGACTTCGGCAAGGCCTACACGGCTAACAGCTGAGCTCTCCGTAGGTTCTCACGAGAGCTATTTAACATTACAATGAAATATGCCCCCTCCTGTCATAAAGCATGTTTACCCACTATGCACATGGCAGTGCAGACGCAGTCACGCCCCAGAGGTGCTTACCTCCTTCAGACTCACGGGCTGGGCAAAGATCTTTGCAGGGTCCTTCTCCTGCAGCTGCTCCAGCACTGAGCGCAGCAGCACGGTCAGCGGGGTCAGCCGCAGCTCCATGGCCATCTGCTCCACCTTCACCTGCAACGACAGCGCCCTCTGAAGGTCTGGACACGCCTCGCTTGGGAAGCCGCGGCATCCACTGCCCACCCCAGGAGCACGACTCCACCCACAGCACGGGCGCATGCGGCCTGCCACGAAGCACTCCCCTCCCTGAGGACGTGAGCCTCGTCAAAGGCAGAGGTCGCAACCTCCAGCACCGAGGACCTTGAAGGCCACGAGGCAGCCACTCGATCTGGCACCAGGGCGGTGCCACAGTGCCAACCACAGGGTGGGGTACAACCCAAGAGGTGGGAGGGCAGCGGGGCAGCGGGGGGCAGCGGGGCAGCGGGGGGCAGCACGGGGCAGGGCGGCAGCGGGGGGCAGCGCGGGGCAGGGGGGCAGCGGGGCAGCGCGGGGCGGCGGGGCAGGGGGGGCAGGGAGCAGCGGGGCAGGGAGGCAGCGGGGCAGGGAGGCAGCGGGGCAGGGAGGCAGCGGGGGGGCGGCGGGGCAGCGGGGCAGCACGGGGCGGCGGGGCAGCACGGGCGGCGGGGCAGGGGGCAGCGGGGCGGCAGGGCAGGGGGGCGGCGGGGCAGCGGGGGGCGGGGCAGGGGCGCAGCAGGGCAGGGGCGCAGCGGGGCAGGGGCGCAGCGGGGCAGGGGCACAGCAGGGGGCAGCAGGGGAGGGGGGCAGGGGGGCAGCGGGGGGCAGCGGGGCAGGGGGGCGACGGGGCAGGGGGGCGGCGGGGCAGGGGGGCGGCGGGGCAGGGGGGCGCGGGGCAGGGGGGCGGCGGGGCAGGGGGGCGGCGGGGCAGGGGGGCGGCGGGGCAGGGGGGCGGCGGGGCAGGGGGGCGGCGCGGGGCGGCGGGAGCCTCACCTGCTCTCGCTTGAGCTTCTCCCGCTTGCGCAGCAGCTCGATCAGCAGGCGAGCTCGCTCTAGGTCGTGCCGCAGCCGCTGCCAGTACTTGAGCTTCTCTTTGGCAGCTTTCATCTCCTCGTCATTCTCTCTCTAGGAGGAGAAAGTAAAAACTCAGGGCTCTTCCTGCCAAAGGCCTCAGAGGCTACACGGGTGAAGCCCGGGGTCCCACAGGCTTGGTCAGGACCTGCAGACCCGGCCTGACTGGGAGCCTCACTACGCATGTGGCATGATGAAGGCCGGCGGGGCCCACGGCAGCACAGGGCTGTGGCTTGGCCTCCAGGAGCTAGGGATGGAGGTGTACGGGCAAGCACTGGCGCGGGGGCGCGGGCTGGACCGCCCTAACTGGCAGTGAATTCACGTGCACTGCAGGCTCATTTTCTGGGCTTGGCAGGAAAGGGAATCAAGTCTAACTTGGAGACTTGGGGGAGCGCTACAGTTCCTATCACAGCCCCGCTGTCGTCCCAGAGGGCGGCTCGTCACACAGCACATGCTTGCTGTGTGCACTAGTCCCCGTCCACCCAAGTCATCGACATGAACGTGAGGCACGGGAAGGCCAGCGAGCTGCCTGGGCCGCAGGAAGACCGTCCCTTGGGCTGCTTCAGAGATTGAAGCAAGGCCAAGCCAGAGCCAGCTATGATGGCCCAAGCCCTTAGAGCCCCTCGAGGATGGAAGTCCTCACCGCCTTCAGCACAGTGACAGGGGCCGAGCACCACAGGAAAGGCACGCGTGAACCCACCGAAGGGTTCAGCCAAATCAAAGCCCGATCCATATGGGACCAGTGCTGTAGCCACTACTGGGAGCCGTGAGCAGAGGCGTTCCCTCCCTCGTCAGCAATCAGTATTCCTAGCCCCCACCCACCCGACATCCCACCCCCACCTCACAGGTCTCACTCATGCCCCTTCATACCCCCTTTTTCTACCACCCCAGATTAAACTAGTCCCCCTGGTTCTCATACATCTCAAATGGCAGTCACCAGCCAAAGCTGCGATCTGTCTCTGCTCCGTGCAGTGTGGAGCCTTCCCTCCCGGCAGCCCACCCGTCCTGACCCTGACCCACGTCAGCCAGCCGTGAGGGAAGACGCCCCACCCCAGAGGACGTCCCGGCAGAAGGGATGTAGGCAGGAGCCGAGGGCGGGGTCACCGACTGAGTTGCACCCAACATGAAACCCCTGAGATGGTGCAGGAGACGCAGGAACGCAAGCGGTCTCAGCCGTGCAGCTTCAGGGCAGATCTCAGGGAGACCACGTTCAAGCACTGGCATCCACAGAAGCAAGCCTGTCTCAGAAACCAAAACTCCCAAGAATATCTGCAAACCACTCTGTCCACTAGCTGGAAATAGCCTGTCTGAAAAGAGCACCGAAAGGACTTGACCAGGTAGGGCCTGTGAAGCGGAGCTACCTTCTGATACCAACAGGCCGTGCTCGGGTGTCTAGAGGTGAGAGGCCTGTTGGTTCGCTTATAGACTCGTTTTAATTTTCAGAAGGCCGCATGGTGTTCGCACACTGGCCCCCACTTCTACATGCCACAGGTTGTTAATGACAGGACCCAGCACGGCCTCAGCTTCAAGTTCCAGCTTTTCTTGCACTGCTCTCCAAAGTGGTCTCTTTCCTACGGTCAAGTCTTCAACCTCCCTGCACGATACAAGTGGATGGCTTCTGAGAAGAGAAGCACAGAAATGGTCACCCACTACCAGGAAAAGGTCCCCAAGTTTCTGTTCCTAGCGTATGTGGAGAACCCATAGTCCTAGAATGAGGGAAGATGGCCAGGCCCCATCTCACAAGGACCAGCGCAGTGGTCAGGCCAAAGCCCTGTGTGAAAGGGTCGCAGCAGGAAGGTGAGAAGACAGAGGCCTGCCCAGGAAGTCGTGGACGGGCCCGAGAGACAGGAAGGAGCAGCAACAGGCGGATGGCGGATGGAGCCAGCCCGGGCACAAAGCCACAACACACCTGAGCACACAGCCCCTCCCAGCCACGCCCTTCAGCAGGGGTAGAAGACCACATCCCCACCAGAGCTGAGGAAGCTGAGGAAGACTCCTGAACCCTGACAGAGCAGGCTCACAACAGCAACATCTCAAAGCAGTTTGTCCTGCTCTGCCTGCCGCCCCTCATGAGAGCCAGCCGGGGGAGGCGGGGGAGGGGGCGTCCTCATCCAAGCCCTGACTGGCACAATCAAAACCACAGGTAAAGCAAATTCTACCATCAAGTATTTCTTGTTTCAAAACCCATTAGGGACTGAGGGAGAGCCCTGAAGCTCTGCACGGGCGAGGCCAGCACCATCAAAACAAACACAGAAACCACACCACACTGCGACTGTCTCCTGCGGGGTATCCCTGACTCGGATGCGCCAGAGAACCAGTCTTCTCCAGGGCCGTGAGGGCAGCCCGTGGCATTCCTGCTCACCTCCTGTCTGCGCCAAGAGCACAGACAGCGCCTTCTGCTCCCATGTGACAATTCCAAGCCTCTCTTTCCAGAAAGGCCACGAGACTCACATCCAGGAGGACCACCTTCCAGAGGGCCTCCGCCAGCGCCAGCCTCCTCTGCAGAAAGACGGGCACCTCAGTTCTGCCTCTACCTCACGGCTGTGTCTGTGATAGGACCAGGTTAAAGCACAGCACCAGGCAGCTCTCCCAGAGGGGAGGCCCAACCCCGTGTGGTCTGTGTGCCGCCTCTGGATGTGCTCCTCCAAGCCCCGACAAGCACCAGGTCATGATCTGAGCTGTGCCGGCAGCACGGTGGCACTCCACTCCTGTGGAGAACACGCCAAGAAGGCCTCTCAGGCCCATGCTGCCGTTCGAGAAGCCCTCTAGGCTGAGACCCGACAGGAAATGTGCACCCTCCACTTCCTCCTCCCTTCCACCACACGTGACAACAGACCCCATGGACTATGCCACTTCATCCTGGTGCCCAGGCCAAAGGACATGCTGGGAGCCCCGAGCAGGACTGTGTCATCAAACGGTGAACAGCACCGTCTCGCGACAGGGCAGAGGAAGCGTCCGTTCACCTAACCGTCAGTCTCCTGGCAATGTGCAGACTCTCCGCAGAAGGTGCTGCCTCTAAGACCTAGGTGGCCCTAAAGGGAGGCATGGGATCCCCAAGAACTGAGCAGACTGGCCCACAGAACGAAGCAGAGGGAAGCAAGGACCATTACTGTGACGACAGCAGTTACGACTCACAGTCTAAACACGGACCTGGTCATTGCCATGCCAGTGGGCTCGTGCTGCCAGTGGGCTGGTGCTGCCAGTGGGCGCGGACAGGAATCATGAGCCCGCTCGACCACCACGTGCGACCAGCAGGACTCAATGAAAGCCGCTCAGTTTTCAGGACCACATTGAAAAGGATTTCTCAGGTGGTTTCTCCTCTAAGCCGGGCCTCGCACAAAGTCAAAAAAGGAAGCAGCCACCAGACCCGTATTTGGGGCAATCGATGTGCAGACATTTGTACCTCTCACAGCAGTTACTTCCTCTGTCAACTTCTTTCCTCTCACAACTGACTTGCTGTGTCAGATCGTTTCACACACCCACATTACCTGCTACAATATGTAGCTTTGTTTAACTTGTTCCTTTACAAGGAAAGGGCTCCCTGCCTCCCTCTCAGCTGGTTTCCCCTTCACTGCGCCCAAAGTGAACCCATCCTTCACAGCAAGAGCCTTGAGTCGATCACCCCTTGTGCAAAGCTTCCAAGACCCGGCACGCAGATCTGTGGAACAGAGACAAGCTCTAGGCGGCCTCCCTCCCTGCTGTTCTTGTTTAGACATCACGTGGCTAATGCAGTGTCCTAAGCTTCTCCGGGCGCTCCCTTCTGGCCCCAGAGCAAACGCTCTGACGGACCATGCGGACTGAGGCAGGAAAAGCAACTCAACTCTCAAGCCACCACTCGGAGTCACCAGCTAACCCGCAGCTTAGCAGCCCGAGGCCCAGGGTCACAGCGCGTCCACCCTGCGCCAGGCGTCCACCCTGCGCCAGGCGCCCTGTCCTGAGGGACCCGCGTCTGCTGTGTGGTCAAGGCGTTGGGAGTGTGGTGCACGTACCTGCTGCGTGTTCCTCTGGGACTGCAGGCTGGACTGCAGCCGCCGCAGCAGAGGAGCACCATTCCTAGACAGCCTTTTCAGTAACCAGTAGCTGTGGGCTCGCTCCACAAACTGCTTCTTCCGCTGGATGGCCACCTGATTCGCAATCCTATTTAATCTAAAACATGGAAAAACTCAGAGTTTAGCTTTGAAGAAGCACAGTAAAATGTTTGCATCCAGGAAACTAGAAACCACGTTACCTGCAGTGACACCATGTTCTCTCCCTCGGCCATGACACACGTAACGTCACTGTCCCTGCTGTGAGAGTGTTCACAACTCCAGCTGCCTGGAGGTTTTGTCCACCAAACAGTCATCAGATTAAACGTCTAAACAAACACAGCTGCGTAAAGCTTTAGATACTTTGTACTAACACGCTGGTGCCAGCCAGCTGGCAGAGCTGCGGGCAGCTGCCCTGGGGCCAGTGCTCCTCTCTCTCTCTCTCTCTCTCTCTCTCTCTCTCAGGTGGCACCAGGGTTGGGCCCGCTCCACTCTCCTGAGGAAATGGCAATGTGAAGCGCGGCGGCGGCGGGGCACCGTCGGCTCTCCACGCAACCGTCTTCCGAGGACCTCCACCCTTGCAGGAACCATGAGTCCAGAGCTGTAAAATCCTCTGCAGGAAGGAGCTAAACGCCTCAGGAGGGCTACGGCTTCCTTAACCTTGTCACTCTCGATCCCAAAACAAACCAGCTCATCCATGTGCTTTGCAAGGACTCAAAACAAAAACTCCACCACGAACCAACCTTTCAACAGAAAAGGTCACAAAGGATTTCTCCCAGCACCTACACTTTATTTCAGAACACATTAAAGAATGTTTTTGTGTGTTTTTAGAGAATGCAAATCAAAGCTTTGCAGAGTTAACAGTGCACAGCAGCACTTCCCGCTTGCTCCTCAGACTGCTGCAGAGCTGGCGATGGGCCCCGCCTGAACTCTGCCCCTCACCACTTGCTCCAGAGGGTCCAGTACCATGCCGGGGAGCAGACAGTGACCAGCCCACCAAAGGTCACTGACAGAGGCAGGAAGCAGCTGCATGTAGACGAGACACCCGGGCCAGTCGCAATGCACAGCCATGCGCTGTGTCTTGTTGGAAGATTTTAGCATGAACAGAGCTTCAACGTAACACTGAGGTCTATTTCAATGATTATACACGGCAGTTCAGATGTGGGACTTCAACTCCGGGCCTGCTGACACGTGGGACGTAAGCTCTGCCCTGCCACACGGCAAGCGCAGCACAGCTCATCTCTGCCCAGCTGACTCGGCAGGCCAGGTGCCTGTGTGCAAACCGAATTACCTGCATTCCACCCCAGAGCCCCCGGGCAGAGAGAGCCCACTTCCAAGCGTCCTCCACCTCTGCACACACGTAAACCGTTCACACCTGCACTCGTGTTCTCACCTCTCTCATAATCTTTTTTAAAAAAGACTAATTCTGACCTCATTTTTTTTAAAAAGCCCCCCCCCCATATAAAAAGGTAGGGGATGGGAACCGTCTAAAGTTGCAAGCAGTGAGGCTTGGAGAGAAACACAGTTGAAGGACTGCGAGATGGCCCAGCAAGCAGCAGCACGTGCTACAGGATCCTGACAGGCAGAGCTCGCCCCCAGAACTCCTGTGGTGAGACAGGAGGCACCGGCGACTCAGCCAAAGCAGCACAGCTCGCTTGAAGTCACACGAGAGCAGAAGCAGGAGACCCGCCTAACAGGCTAGATGGGACAATCCCCAAGCTGTCCTCTGGTTCCCACACATGCACATGTGTGCGCACCTGAATGTGACACACACACAATGATGAAATACAAGAAAATTAAAAACTTTGAAAAACAGATTAAAGGGTCAGAAGTTGCACACAGATAAAGGTAACATCACGCAAACCTGGCAATTTCAGCTCAATCCCAAGGGGGAAGGACCTCCGAGTTCCAGAAGCTGTCTCCTGACTACGGTGCACGTGCCTCCTCACTCGGCTCTCCCTCCCCATGTCCCCCAAGTAATAAAATGTTCTTTAAAACAAAGAAACGCACACATGCTAGGCGCTGCCTGGCCTTTGGCAAGGAGACGCTGTGAAGGGCGCGGACGTGGGCTCCGCTCTCAGCCCTTGCAGCAGCCCTGCTCAGTGCCAGCAGAGCCACTTTAGCAGCGCCCCGAGCGCACAGCACGCTTCCAACGCACAAGCCCAGGTGGAAAAGCGGCCAAACCACCACTGGCAAAACCAGCACGAGCCAGGACACAAGCATCGGGGAGAGCTAAACAAACAGAAAAACAGACCAAGCTGGACCTTAGAAGGAGAGAGGGAAACCCAGGCGCTGTTCCGATCGGGATGCGGCAGCCTCTAGGGCTGGGGCAGAGGCCTGAGCCCTGTGCTGTGAATTCCCAGTGGAACGACCAACGAGTGGCCATGCACCGTAACCTCCTGCTGTAACACGTCCCACCATGATACACTGCTCTGATATGACATGGCCAGAGGTTGAGTCAATGATGGAGGCCCAATCTTGGACTTTCAGCTCCTCGACTATGAACAAAATAAAAACTTTTCTTTATAAAGTATCCAGTACTGGCTATTTCATTACAGTCACTAAGTTATTTCAAAGGCACAAGTAACCAAACCATGTTATCCTGAGGAAACACTAAAGCAAGCCCCACACAGCCCGGAAAGTCATTTGGGCCTGAGATGGAAGGTGGCTGTGTAGAGCAGGGACGGCCAGGCCTGGACTGGCACGAGTGTGCTTCCGAGGTGCTTACTATAGAGTTATTCAGTAATTGTGGAGAGAAGAGGAACTCAGAAATGTCAGGCAACCTGTGGCACTATGCAGCTGGGGGCAACCATGACCACTGATCCTCCTGCCTCCACCTCCCAAGTGCGGTGAGAACGAGCTCTGGCCACTTCCTTCCACCATCTGGGTTCTGGGGACCCAATTCAGGCCCTTAGGCCTGGTGGGCAACACCTTTACTCACTGAGCTATCTCACCATGCAGCCCTATGTGGGGTTTGGGATTCATCCTAGGGAGAGGGAAAGTCATGAACAGAACGGAAAGGAATGGAAAGGAACAGAAAAGGAAAAGGAATGGAAAAGGAAAGGAAAGGGGAGAGAAAAGGGGAGGGGAAGGGAAGGGAGGGGAGGGGAGGGGAGGGGAGGAGAGGAAAGGGGAAAGAGGGGAGGGAGGGGAGGGGAGGGGAGAGGAAAGGGGAAAGAGGAAAGGGAGTGGAGGGGAGGGGAGGAAACCCACACCTAGCAGAAACCCAAGCCCACCGTCCAAATGGATTCAAGTGGCTTCTAACACTACGCCTCCACATGCCCAGAACGTCCTTGTTCAGAAAATAGGCCAGAAAAGGAGAACAAGATGGACAACCAGAAAGCAACAGAAATGAGAGACAATTCAAAAAAGACTCCATGAGTCACAGAACACCAGCAAAACACACAAATAGCTCTCCATGGCCACCCGTAACAGTGCAGGGGAAATCCCTTCACGTCGCCGGTGTGGAGTCTAGCACCCAGAATAAAGGGCTCTTCCCACACAGAAAACACAACAGACCTGAACTCCCAGCGTGAGGAATTTCATGGAAAACCACAGCAGGCTGTCTGTCACCTGCGCCACAGGCCGTCAGCACGAAAAGAACAGTGGATGAACTCTCCTCTGGGACAGTCTGGCAAAGTCTGAAAATACTACAAACATTACCACACGACCCAGCACCTCCTTTCCTCTCCTATGGCGAGAGCAATGAGAACATATGGCCACATAAAACCTTGTACATAAATATTCAAAGCAGCACTATTCATAAAAGTTAAAAAGCAGAAACAACCCACACATCCACAGATGAGTATCTTTCAAAATGTGGCTCATCTGTGTAGTGAACTGCTGCTCTGCATGAGAACAAACGGCGTGCTGCGTGGACGCATCCAGACACGAAGACAACCCCAGCAGGAAAGCCACGAAGACAGCAAACCAGTTGCCGCAAGGTGGGGAAAGTGGGACGACCGGAAATGTAGAGGGTTCTTCAAGAGCTAGATGAACATGGTGGAAACTGGCCGTGGCAGGAGGAGGAGGGGACAAGTGAGGGGGGAGAAGTGACAGAAGTTCCCTGTGCACCTATGTGAAATTGACAACCAATAACATAAACACATGAAATCAGCCATGGTGAGGCGTGCAGAAGGGGTCTGGAAAGATGGGCGGCCCAGTGCTCGCTGGGCAAGCAGCAGCTCCTGTGGACGGCGGGCTGCAGCAGCGTCTGTAACCCCAACATTGAAGAGGTCAGAAACAGCAGAGCCCAAGGAGCTCCAGGCTCAGTGAGAGACTCTCAAAAAAGCAAAGGGGAGAGAAACCAAGAAGACACCCCAATGCCAACTGTGGCCTTCACACACCATACTAAACCCACCAACCCGCCAGCCAGCCAACCGGTACCGTGAAAGCACTGAGATGCAGTGAACATGCTATGCTGTGAACTGAGCAGTGTGCTCAGAGGTATTTGGGCCAAAGCTGCTCCAGCGTCCAACGGCCCAGGAAGAGGGGTGGGCATGGGTGCCATGTGGGGTCCTTACATTACTTGATGCACACCCAAAGTTACTAAAGGACTAAGGACAAACTTGGGACAAAGTAAAGGAAAAGACAGCTAAACAGGTAAAACACAACTTGCAAACCTCGTGACTTGAGACCCCAGAAGCCCACGCGGCAGAAGAACTGACTCTGAGTTGTCCTCTGGCCTCCACCGACACACCATGACACTATTTTTTTTTTAAAAAAAGTAGCTCTTAAAATCCGCAATATGAACAATTTTAAATTCTCTCAAAAAACCTTTTAAAAAATGAACTGAGGATATAACTCAGTGGGAGAGTACATGTACAAGATCCTGGTTTTAATCCCAAGTACTGAAAAAGAAAAAAGAAAAAAGAAATCAATTTACAATCCATTAGTATACCCTGAAGTCCCAACACTTGAGAGACTCATGGGGAGGAGGGTGGCTGAAGGTCATCAGCTGGTCCCAGCAAGGCCCACACCAGCCAGGGCCATGTAGTATCGAAACCTGGTTCAAAAACTTGGAACATATAATCCCAGCACTTGAAAAGCTAAGACAGGAAGACCACAACTTTAAACCACACAGGAAAAGAAGGGGAGTACTAGTTCACACTATCCAGACCCTATCCTGTGCACTGCTTCACACCATCCAGACCCTATCCTGTGCACTGCTTCACACCATCCAGACCCTATCCTGTGCACTGCTTCACACCATCCAGACCCTATCCTGTGCACTGCTTCACACCATCCACACCCTATCCTGTGCACTAGTTCACACCATCCACACCCTATCCTGTGCACTAGTTCACACCATCCACACCCTATCCTGTGCACTAGTTCACACCATCCACACCCTATCCTGTGCACTAGTTCACACCATCCACACCCTATCCTGTGCACTAGTTCACACTATCCACACCCTATCCTGTGCACTAGTTCACACTATCCACACCCTATCCTGTGCACTAGTTCACACTATCCACACCCTATCCTGTGCACTAGTTCACACTATCCACACCCTATCCTGTGCACTAGTTCACACTATCCAGACCTTATCCTGTGTAGTAGTTCACACTATCCAGACCTTATCTTGTGAACTAGGTCTTACTATACAGACTCTATCTTGTGGACTAAATCTTACTATTAAGCAGAGGTGAAGGGCTGCCCCAGGCATGACCAGCCTGTAATTCTAACACTCACCAGAGATACAGTGAGTTCAAGGCTGATGGGAGCTACACAGCAGAGGAGAAGGGAAGAAGGAAGGGAACAGGTAGAATTTGGATCCCCAGAACCCATATAAAGGCCAGGCAGGCCCTATGCGCCCAGCACTCAGAAAGAAAAGACAAGGAGTCTCCAGTCACGCTATGGGTGGGCTCTGGGTTCAGCTGAGAGATCTTGTCTAGGCTCAAATGCACATGCACACAGGCACACAAGCAAACCAAGCGGACCCTACGCCAGGGGCCAGCTGCAGGCCAGCTGCAGGCCCCGCACAAAGCCCCGGGGCGGGCTTCAATCCCAAGCGCTGCACACAATAAGTGTCTGACGGTGCAGACCTGTGATTTCAGCCCTCAGAGATGGAAGAAGGATGCAAAGTGCAAGGTCATCCTTGGCTTGCTGTGTAGCATGGGTGTGTAGCATGGGAGACGGTGTCTCCGAAGAAAAAGAAAAACATCCCACATAAACAGTACCAAGCACTGTGAGGCATCCAAGGCAACTGGGTCTCAGGTCAACTCAGCTGGCAAGCTTTGTCTGAATTTGGATAAGACAAAAGTCCACCTAGACCATCATTTTCATAGCCACTGTCCACAGAGATAATCCCAAAAGATCCACACTATACCAACAAATAAATACAAACAAAGCATACACAGGCACAAGGTGCTAATTTAAAAAACACCGTATTAACAAGTTACCTAGAAATAACAAAACTTCTGTGAAAAAAGAACAACGGTCTTCAATGGGACATTCAGCAGCTCTATGTGAATGGTAAGGCCTTGCCGTGTGTGTGTGCGTGCGCATGTGTGTGTGTGTGCGTGCACACGTGTGTGTGCGTGCACGCGTGTGTGTGTACACGAGTGGAGCCTTTCCACGCGCGGCAACAGCAAGGAATAAGTGCACCCCACCACCTCAGAGAGAACTGTGGGGACCTGAGACGGGGTTCAGCCTTAGGCCCAACACCCCAGCACTCAGAACCACAGGAAAGACCGGCAGCTCATGGCGGGGGGGGGGGGTCAGATTTTTTTCCTGCCAACCTGAACCTAGGACACAGACACATCTGGAGGAAACAGCTTTCTGACCTCAAGAGAGGAAGACAGTTCTTAAACCAAACCCAAAAAACACTCTAAAGGAAAAAAGACTTGGGCTGGAGAGATGGCTCAGGCAAGCAGAAGGACCCAAGTTCAGATCCCAGATCCAGATAAAAAAGACAGCAGGAACTGACTGCAGCCTGCTTTCTTCTGGCTATAGAAGGCAGAGCCTGGGAAATCCCAGAGCAAGGCAAAATGGAGGTAGAAACAATCCAGGATGATTCACCCTTGAACCTTCACAGGGACACACAATGCCTTCTGATACACACACACACACACACACACACACACACACACGCAAATAAATAAAAATAAAAGATAAATAACAATGAAAAAAAGGACTGACACGAGTGACTATGCCGACATTATAAACCCAGGATTAAGATTTTAAGCCTTTATGCGCTGAACAGCCATGGGCGGAATCACATTCAAGGCAAGGGAAGACAGCCAGGCACTGGGACTTTGAAGCTGAACAGCGGAACAGGCGGGTTCTCTCTCCAGAGTTATCAAATAAAAAGAGAAGCTAACCACCACCAAAGGGGCAAGACAGGCAACAGCCACGGCCCAGCACAGGACGGCTGCTGCTCAGGAGCCCGCTCCAGGAGACGGGGTGACTGCCAACCCACTCCCACTGCAAACACATAGTGACATGATCACCCCACCGTCCCCATCAAGACAGTGTGTGCTGAGCACCACGCAGCCTCACCAGGGATGACCTTCTCCTTTTCCCAAGTTCCCACTGGGTGAACCCGGACCACGGAGATGCCGAGGAGGACAACCAGCTACTGTTGCAGCAGAGCGCAGTGAGACATGTATGCAAACTAAGACTGATGCTGCCGGGGAGAAAAGGATGCGGCAGGTCTGCAGAGTGACCGCAGCACCCAGCGCTACACTTGATCATTCAGAGCATGTGAGTCTCTATTGGTTTCAGTAGAACTTATCGGTAAAAATCATGAAAAAGCAAAAAAAAAAAAAAACCCATCATTTAAAAACAATCCTTCTGCCCTCGCATGTGCAGACAAGACAACCTCTCTGATGCCCCAGGCAGTCGGGTGGGGACAGAACTCGAGGCCGTCCTCCCTTCTCTTCCAGTGTCCCCCACGGCCCACATCTTCAGGTGCAGCGGCCTCAGGTTCCAGCTCAGCAGTCAGGCAGGCACATGGCTTTCATGTCAAGGTATCGGCCAGAAGCACGAAGTCATAAGGAAGCGCAACCTCACTTTAACACCAGCCCCCCAAACATTAGGCACAGACTTTTTTTCAGGTATGGACTGCTTGGGCGTAGGCAGAGCAAATGCTCACCCAGGAAGCACTGGTTGAGTGGAACGGATGCTCTCCTCCTCCAGGAGGGTCACCCAAGCACACAGCCAGAGGCCACGCCCTCCTCAGAGGTTTACAACGTCCTCTTCTATTATAAATCCTACTGAATGTCTAGCCACCTGCCCCACACATAAGGGAGTAACAAGATACCCCCAAGTGGTCCGTGGCGTCCCAGCCCACTCGAGCACCTGACACACTGTCCAAAGGGTACACAAGAGGAGGACCAGGGCAGAAGACAGGAGGAGCGCCAGAGACAGACTTGCAGTCTGAGCCTACAGGAAAGACCAGCAGACAGAAACAACCCACAGTCTGGACCACCAGGTCTCCCCAGAAGCCTTCATCTCAGACTAGATTCCAGAAAAGCAACACCATCAGAAAAATACACCATAGAGACACCAACCAGAACCACCACCACCATCATCATCATCATCATAAAGGTGGCGCTATGCACTCCCAGGGACCCCAGGAGGAGGACCACTCCACACCAGACACAACCTAATGACCCACAAGGAAATGCCACGCAAGGCCAAAGTGAAAGGTTTCTTCTTCAAGTGTCGTGCAGGCTTCAAAGAAAGGCCTCAGAAGAAGCTGAGGCAGACTGGTTTCTGCACAGCATGCGTCTACTTGGGAATGTGAGCACTTTCCTGCCCACCACCAAACACGACTCGGAACCTGTGAGACGCACACCAGACCACATAAGGTCATGTGTATAGATCTCCCTCGTGAATGAGCTCACAGGAGAAAAAAACGCTTTCGTCTTGTTTGTTCTTATTTTTGTAATATTTTCAAACTTCCATGGTTATATCCTCAGCACGCCCGCGGAGGTATCTTGCTCCCTCTGGGAGTCTCGGAGACACCCCAAGACATCTCCTACACCAAATCCACCCCCAAGAACAGTGGGAAACTGTGACAATAACCTGAAGTAATAATAACCACGTTGTCAATAAATGTCCAACTCTACCTCTGCCAAAAGTAAAGAAAGAAATCTAAGACCATCAGCATGCTGTGCAGCCTACTGAAAAAACCTAAGAGGTGGCCTGACTTCAGTTCAGTGAATACATGGTTCTTATAAGGACGAAATACATCAGCAACTAGGACCCACTCAAGTTCTGGACTATTTCGGCTCCTGCCAGAAACTTGCCCAAGGGGGCTGGAGAGATGGCTCTGGAGTTAAAACTTTGTCTCCCAAGCAAAAAGACCTGAGTTCAGATCCCAGATTTCATTTAAAATTGTCAGGCAGAAGTGGCTGTGGCCTATACTTCCAACTCTGGTGGGCAGAGACTGGGAAAAATATCAGAGCAAAGAAGAAAGAGGTAGAATTCAGGATGATTCCCAAAGTCACCCACAGTCTTCCACAGGGACAGTGCCCTCTGATACACATACACACAAAACATTTTTTAAAATGAAGAATATTACTGTAGTCAATGAAATGGCTACTAAGTGTCCATTCTGTCTTAGTCCTTCTGAAGCCAAAGGGGATGACGCTGTGAATACCACCAAACACACAGAGCTCATCACTAGCCAGAACACACCTGCTGCTGACTTAAACGGCTCACTAAGTAAATCACACACAAATTATCCTAGTGCCCAGGGACCCTAGACCCAAGACTAGACGTAGGCAGAAGGCAGCCACGCACCCGAAATAGGAAGCCACCCCCTTAGGAAGCACAGATGTTTGTTGCTGGTGACCCAGGGCTCAGGGCCCCGAGGGAATCAGGAAACTGCTCCTCTCTCCTGGAGCAGGGCCTTCCCTGGCTCCCTTCACCTCTCACCGTGACACAGAATGAAGGGAGTGGCAAAGTGCCAGTCCTATCAGAAGCGCTCAGGGAACAGACCTCTCAGAAAAACACACGCCACAAAGTGTTAGGAAAAAAAGTCTTCTTTAAAACCTGTCTTCTCCGAATTTTGTTACACTCTGCCTAACATTTTGGCCAATGAGGGCCTCACAAAGGGGGTCCTCGTAAGGCTATAATGAAGATATACTAAAGACCAGGGACCTGATATATCAAAGCTCTTGTGTTCATGTTAAATCTCGTGTAAACAACCTACTTCATTCGCAGCCACGTAAAAGCATGGGACGGAGATGAACATGGACTTCTTACAACCCTGGCAGCAGCAAGTGCAACTGACACGAAGCCAGCTAGGTTTGGACCAGCATCTTGAGACAGTGGCTTCTCCAATCTCTTCAGAAGTGAGGAACTCAGAGAAACAGAGTTGTGGACAAGCTAGACCCTGAGCAGCTCCACGTGGGGAAGCGCGATGACTTCTGCACCTGCCTCCAGGCTGAAAGCTGGACCCGCACTAGAGCCAAGAGCCCACCTCTAGCGCAGGTGGCCCACAGCACTCAGACCCAGGAGAAGCAGCCCCTCGGGAAGCTCCCGAGGGTTCCTACACGAGGGCCGAGCACCCCCTCATCTCCTTCTAACTGCATGGCTTAGGCCATCTTACGGCTTCCAACAACGAACAAAAGGAGACAACGAACAAAAGGAGACACTCGTTTCCCAAGACTTCATCGGCACCTACTTGGATGGACCCACCTCTCGGATCCAGAGCAGCCAGCCAGCTCCAAGCCTGCCAGGCAGGCAGTCACCACCCTGCCCCACGGGCTCCCTTCACACTTGTCTGTCAGGCGACTGTGCGCCCACCACAAACCCCAGTGTGGAGTAGGTGAGTTTGTCCTGACCTGGCCCGGCCGCAGGAGCTGCCGCTGCATCAGCAGACAGACACTCCCTCCTACCCACACTCCCACCCTCCAGAAGACCCCAAGGCTCGCCTAAGACCCAGCTGGCCCTGCCAGCACACCAACATCACGCCATCCATCTGCCCTGCAGGTAAAACTCAAGTGACGCCATCTTTTAAGTCAAGCTGAAGATTTTACAGAGAGGCAGCTTGGTTTTGAACAGGGTATTTTTTTCTGAATGACAAATTATGAGCACTTGTGACTCATTTTGAATTTAATGACCATAATGAGTATGTACACCTGTGTAAAAACAGAGAGACAATATTTACAAAAATCATTTTGAACTTCTGCTAACACAAAGACAGTGCTCCTCCTTCTGGGGTGAACCTGCATGCGCTCCAAGCTCATCTAGCACAAGCCCACTCAAAACTGTCAGCAAAGTAGCCCCAATGTGTAGTCACAACAGGCTAATGTGAATGAGAAGCTTCTTCAAACCACAGACATAACTACTAAACACAAAGGCTTGTGTTCGGTAGGTTAAAAACAATTTCTGCCCATTGGGAACAAAAATGCCGAGAACTTACTGCTCACCCACTTTATAGAACAAGTGCACTTTTATTAAAATGTGCACCCCTCAACTACAGCTAGCGCCTCCAACGCCCCACGTGAGGTGCTCTCAGAGCAACTGCCAGCCACAGCACCTCGCCATGTTCAGGCTTTGTGTCGCCCCCATGAGCACAGGAGGAATGGGTTGGGAAAAGAAGGTTTAACTGAATGTTCTTCTGGTTTTACTGTGAAAATTCTTCCAGTCACTTATCTCATATGCCTAACAAGGCAAAGAATATTTTTTTAAAAAAAGGAAAAAAGCGAATCAAGGAATAGGCAAGACACAAACTTGGCCACAATTTGGAGGAGCCCCCGGGTCAGGAAAGAATAACCAGGAGCACAGAATGTGCATTCCAGCTCAGAAAGCTCTTCCGCAGGGCTGAAGACGGTTTAACCGTGAGAGGGATTACAGCACACAAAGTGCCCGCCCCGGCCGCTGCTCCTTTGCCACCCTCCAGGGGCTGCCTAACTCACCGGTCTGCTTCACCTCTCCACTCAGAATCTGGGGGTGTTAAAGACGGCAGCAAGGGTCAGACTACAGCTCCGCAATCAGAGCTTGGCTCGCCCACAAGGCCCCAGGTTCAATCCCCAGGGCTACCAGGAAGGAAAACTAAGGGTTAGAGAAATGGTTTGCCTCATGAGCAGAGGGACCAGCGCTCAGGGCCCAGGTCTGACGTGGAGTCCATATGGCAGACCACTTGTAATCCCAGCCCCAGCCGGTAGCCCTGTGGATCCCAGAGCAAGCTGACCAGCCAGACTGGCCCAAACATAAAACTCCTGCTTCAACAAGAATGAGGTCAAACACCTGGCCCGAGGTAAATCTCGACATCAAACTCAGGCCTCTGCATGTGCGTGCACATGAGTACACACAAGCACACAAGAGGAAAATGGGGGGACAAACCTGGGATGCCATCACCCCCAAAGGCCAGGATGAAGTGAGCCCTGCAGCCACTGCAGGTACTGCGCCCGGCCCAGCTTGTGCTGCAGGCCACCTGAGGTGTGAACTGCGACTCAATCCAGATCTATACTTTTGCCTCTGTGTCCCCCAAAACAGTAGCAATGAAAAGAGCCACGACTCGTGGGCCTACTGGGAGTGAGAGGACCAACCACGTGGCAGGATCCCTGCCAGCCCTAAGTTGAATCCCTCAAGTCTTCCATTCCAAGTTCACTCTCCAGCCACTGCAGACGCACTCACCTCTGCGGGGGAATATATGGCGCGCACACAGTCGGCAGAACAGCGCAGGGCTCAGCCACCGTTTTCTTAGCTTTCTTTGCTTTCTTCCTGACCTTAGACGTGGGCCTGATTGCTTTGACTGAGCCGTCTTTTCGACAGACACCATTTTTCATTTCAACATCCCCATAAATGTTCAGAGGCCTGCGGGTGCACCCCGGGGGGGTGTGGACGTCACAGTAAGCAGTCTTCCTGACGGAGAACGTGGCGCTGCCACCAGTCAGCTCCTTCACAGGCTCCATCTTCATGTACAGGCCGGCCTTCTGGGCGCACGTCACATGGAATGCTGTGTAGCAGTTTGCTTTGTGGCACTGGATGCAGGCACCTACGCCCTTCTGCTTGCAGAGGTAGCACGTCAGTTTCCACCGGGCCGGGGGGATGTTCCTCACCCCGTCAATGGGCTCGATGAACACTGTGTTGGCAAAGCCAACCTCTGGGATCCACAGGGCACACACCACATGGCCCCAGCGGTCATCATCTGTCTTTTTGAAGGCACCACCCTTATTTGGGCACAACACGCAGTCCGCAGGACGAGCCCGGGACTGTAGGCAGTGGCGGCACAGCCACTGGCCCTCGGGGATGTAGGGCACCCCGTAGCACTCCTGGTGCACAGCCAGGTTGCACATGTCGCAAAACAGGATGACATTGCTGTTCTGACACTCCCCATCCATGCAGATGCAGCACACAGCATCCTCGTCAATGAAGGACTGCTGCTCGCCCTGCTTCTGGTTCTCGCAGTACGACTCCTTCTCGAAGCGGTCCATCAGGAACTCGAACATGCTCTGCGACACTGCGGAGACGCAGTCTCCCTTCCTCTTCTCATTGATGATCTCCAGCCAGGCATAGTCTTCCTCGTCCATGTCGTACTCCACCTCGTTGTCCAGCTCTTCAGCTGACTTCTCGATGAACTTGTAGTACACGGGGGGCCTCCTGGGTGCAGACGGGGGGCTGTACTCCACGATGCGCACCTTGGGTTCAGGAAGGGTGCTGGTCGAAGCCTGCGTGCCGTGGGTGGCGGGGACCGCTTCGTTTTTCTTTTTGACTCTGTTGTTTTTGTGACGCTTAGTTCTTAAGCAAGCGGGCGGTCTCTCGCTATTCTCTTTATTACTGTTGCACTCGGTCATTTCTTGAGCGGTGAGATCATCTTCTAAAATGATCTCCAAGGGATCAAAGATACTGATCCGGTGCAAGCGCCCTTCAATCTCTATCTCCACCATCCTTTGAGCTTGAGCGTACGTCAGCGTCTCTCTGGTAGGAGAGTGCTTAATACTGCACGGGGAGGAAGGGTGCCTCGCTGCAGAGCCTCGATGACATCGTCCTTTCCTCCTCATTTGGCAATGATTACCTAAAATAAAATCAAAGGAGAAGTTAATTCCATGCAGTATGGCAAAAGGCCTCAGAAAACCATAAAAATATGCTTGGGCAGTATTAGCTTAACTACTCAATACTACAGACATAACTCTGTAACTGCATCTTTCTGCTTCCAAGCTACTAGTCTCAAGAGTCTCGTCACATTTCCACATCTCAACTTGTCTCCAAAAGTCCCTTCACCTGACCTACAGTGAAAGTGCTGGCAGCGGGCAGAAAGGCGGCATGGAGAACAGCGCTCAGCGCTCTGGTGACCAGCCACACGTGGGTTCTTACACAGCAGCCCCTTTCTAGACCAAGACAGCGAATCACACAGAAGACAGCAGCACTACGTCCAGCGTTGCGACCTTGGCCTCTCACGCCAAGTGCAAGGACGGACTTCACCAGCAATGACCTGAGATGGCAAATCATGCTCCGCAGCTCCAGACCCTAAACTTCCTCTAAGTTCCCTCTGTCTCCCGCCCACTGCCCAGGAGGGACCTTCTGTGGCCACTGCCCCACAGTCCTTATAGCTTCCTGCCAAGAGCCAGAGGGACAAGGGCATCCTTCACAAACACCCCCCCACGCGCACACACACAGCACAAAGTAGTTCATCCCCTTTGCAAACACAGCAGAGAGAGAGAGAGAGAGGCCACCAGCTACCCAGAACGAGAAGGGGGCTATACTGGTCTGTAAGGACATCCTCACTGAGGATGCCCAGCCCAGCTTCCACAGAGCCTCAACATGAAAACTACAGGCTTTATCAGTCTCTTCCTGACTCAGAACAGTCCGCCCACATGCCAGATCACCTTCTCTTCAAGTAAATCCCTTGCCTGCAACATGCCAAAGGGCAGAATCTCTGCTGTTTTACAGGCACTCCTGAAGATGTCCACTTCTTGCTCCAGAGCAAGGGGGAGTTTACACCAAAACCCCATCTTGCCTGAAGAGCTCCACAACTTTGCTGCAGAGATTTATAGGAATTTGCTTTTTGAAGGTGGAGGAAAACCAGAGGCAACCACCCTACGCCCCAACAAGGCAGATTTCACGTCTTACACTTCATGTACATACATGCCCACTCTGGACCACCAGAGAAGCAGCCAGAGCAACAAGGTTCACTGTACTAGCAGAGCCAAGTGATGTTTAAGATACACACATACATTCCAAGCTCAAGTCTACGTCAGAAGCACCCAACACCAGAGCTCACAGACAACTGGCTGGTCTTCAGAAAAGCCCCACAGGCAGGCCTCACACCGACTCCCAAAGGAAATCCATGCACATTTTAAACGCATTTTGAAAAGACCAACCTCTCAGGTTGTAATTAGATAGGGACTCTAGACACTGGTCATCCACACCCCAATGCACCTGTGTATGAAGGACCTCACTGTTTCCCTTCAACCCTGTGTTCCCAGGGAGCTGACAGCAAAGCCACTCTAGCCACCTAACAGGAGCTTCTACCATCCTCTGAGCTGGGCTGGGCCCGGCCCCCAGCGTCAGGGCCCCCAGCGTCAGGGCCCCCAGCGTCAGGGCCCCCAGCGTCAGCTTCATGTGCGCTGTTGGGGCAGGGTAGAAACAAATGACTCTCAGATTAAATGCAGCCAAGTACTATAACCAGCCCTCCAACTCCACATCTCCCAGCAAGCTTTTAATTACTTTTCTACAAAAGAACTGAGCCCTACAGCAGGTCTATAATTTGAAAATGCAATTCTGGCCACAAGAAGCAGGGCAGTTCGCACTGTCCCACACAGTGGTCAGCAATCCCACATGCTGGCCGTTTCCCGCCTGTCGCCCAGGACCCTGCGGCTCCGTACAAGGACCAGCATTATGGAGAGGGGCAGAGACAATTTGGTGAAACACATCCTAAAAAGTTCTGTTGGCAAAAATCTAACCTCATTTGCGCCCGACTTTAGACAGTCCACTAAACTCCCTACCCCGTGTCCCTCACTATACACTGGCCGGGAATGCACGCACCTCTCCGGGTAGTGCCAACCACTAAACACAGACTCGGCCGTGCTGGGCAGCGCGGGCACTAGCCGGGGGAGGAGGTAAACCGACTCGCCACCACGCAAGCAGCGACAGATGGGCGAACACAAGCGCGCACAGGGAAGGCCCGTCCTCCGTGGGGGACTTCCCCGGGTGCGTGACCGTGTCCACCCAGGGCCGTGTTTCCCGTGCATTCCGTATGCAAGGCGCTTCCCTCCGAAGGCCCGGCCAGCCGCGCACGCGCGCTGGTCTCTCGGCGCTTCCTGCGCACCGCCCGCAGCGGGGCTCGCCGGGGGCGCGAGGCTCGCCGGGGGCGCCGGGGCTCGCCGGGCGCCACTTGGGCAATCTCCGAGCGCGGCCGTCCGCGAGCGAGTTCCCGTCTTGGCAGGACGGCCGGCCCGTCTGTTACATAATGCGGCCGCTCCGCGCGGCCCGGCTCCGGGCGGGGACGTGGGCGGACTCCGTGGACCCCGGGCCTGCGCCCCCCCCCCGCCGCGGCTGCCGCTCCCCGGTCTGCACGGGTCTCGAGCCCTTTTCCCGCACAACCGCGGCCTCCGTCTCCGTCTCCTCCTCCCCACCCGGCCGCCGCGGCCTCCGTCTCCGTCTCCTCCTCCCCACCCGGCCGCCGCGGCCTCCGTCTCCGTCTCTCCCCTCCCGGCCGCCGCGGCCTCGGTCTCCGTCTCCTCCTCTCCCCACCCGGCCGCCGCGGCCTCCGTCTCCGTCTCCTCCTCTCCCCACCCGGCCGCCGCGGCCTCGGTCTCCGTCTCCTCCTCTCCCCACCCGGCCGCCGCGGCCTCCGTCTCCGTCTCCTTCTCTCCCCACCCGGCCGCCGCGGCCTCGGCCTCCGTCTCCGTCTCCCCACCCGGCCGCCGCGGCCTCGGTCTCTGTCTCCGTCTCTCCCCACCCGGCCGCCGCGGCCTCGGCCTCCGTCTCCGTCTCCTTCTCTCCCCACCCGGCCGCCGCGGCCTCCGTCTCCGTCTCCGTCTCCCCACCCGGCCGCCGCGGCCTCTGTCTCCCGGGCAGTACCTCGGCCGTGCCGCCGGCTCCGATCTCGGCCTCCCCGGCGTCCCCGCCAGCCCCGGCCCACGCCGCCCCGGCCTCCTCAGTTCCCTGGGCCCCCGTGCCCGCCCGGCCTCCCGGCCTCCCCGCCCGCGGACAATGCGGAGCCGCCGCTGCCGCCTAACATGGCGCCGGCACCTCCGCCCCGGGCCGGCGAGGCGGGCGGCTGGAAGGCCGGGCCCGACACTCACCTTCGGGGCGCCGCGGCCGCGGGAGCCCGGCGGGCGGGCGGGCGCGGGGACCGGCGCGGCCGAGGCGGCGCTAATGGCGCCGCGGCGCCTCCGCCAACGGCCGCGCAGCCGGGCCGCGCCGGGCTCCGGGGCGCGCTCGGCCGGCGGCTCCGGGCCCGCAGGGCGCCGCGACTCGGGCGGGGTCGGCGGCGCCGGCGCGGCCGGCTGAGGCCGGCTCGGGGCCCGGCCGGGCGGCAGACGCGGACGCGGAGCTGCTCGGACGCCGGCCCAGCCGCTGCTCGCTCCCCAGCGAAGCAAACAATGCGGCGAGCGCTCCGCCCGGCGCGCTGCGTGCGAGGCGCGCCCCGCCCGCCGCCGCCATGACGCGCGCCCGGCCGCCGGCCGCGGGGAGGGCGGGAGCGAGGGGCGGGCTTCCGGGACCTGGGCGACCGGGGCGGTCCGGAGGGGTCGGTACCTGAGCGGAGCCGGGGTCGGAACCCGGGGGAAGACGGGGCGCGCACCCTCCGGGGGGCAGCGGGGTGGGAACCCGAGGGCACCCGGGGGAAGACGGAGCGCGCACCCTCCGGGGGCAGCAGGGTGGGAACCCGAGGGCACCGGGGTGGGAACCCAAGGGCGCCGGGATGGGATCCCGAGGGCACCCGGGGTGGGATCCCGAGGGCACCGGGATGGGATCACGAGGGCACCTGGGGTGGGAACCCGAGAGCACCCGGGGGAAGACGGAGCGCGCACCCTCCGGGGGCAGCAAGGTGGGAACCCGGGGGCAGCAAGGTGGGAACCCGAGGGCACCGGGATTGGGATCCCGAGGGCGCCGGGATGAGATCCCGAGGGCACCCGGAGTGAGAACCCAAGGGCGCCGGGATGGGATCCCGAGGGCACCCGGGGTGGGATCCCGAGGGCACCGGGATGGGATCACGAGGGCACCTGGGGTGGGAACCCGAGAGCAGCCGGGGGAAGACGGAGCGCGCACCCTCCGGGGGCAGCAAGGTGGGAACCCGGGGGCAGCAAGGTGGGAACCCGAGGGCACCGGGATTGGGATCCCGAGGGCGCCGGGATGAGATCCCGAGGGCACCCGGAGTGAGAACCCGAGGGCGCCGGGATGGGATCCCGAGAGCACCCGGGGTAGGAACCCGAGGGCACCGGGGTGGGATCCCGAGGGCACCGGGGTGGGATCCCGAGGGCACCGGGGTGGGAACCCGAGGGCACCGGGATGGGATCCCGAGGTCGCCGGGATGGGATCCCGAGGGCACCGGGATGAGATCCTGAGGGCACCCGGGGTGGGATCTTGAGCTGGGAACTGGGGTGAGGACCTGGAAGAATTGGAAGTGAGGGACCCTCCCTGCGGGGAGCCGAGACAGGAGCCTGGGGAGAGTCCTAGGCAGACCCCAGGAAGCTGAGGGCCGCTGAAATGAACCCCGGGATGAGTCTGTAAAACACAGGGGGTGAGAAAGGGAGTGAACTCTTTAATAGAGTGGGGTAGAGGAGGTCCTGAGGGGACCCAGGATCCTGGAAGGATGAGAAGGGGGTCTGAAAATTTGGGGTAGTCCGCAGGGGTTTCCTGTGCAGGGTGTTGATTCTGAGGCGGTTGTGCCGGGGGACCAGGGTGATCCAAGAGGGGTGGGTAAGTAGGATGGGCGTGGGGGAAGTAAGGTGGTATTAGACGGAATGGGAGAAATCAGGTTGTGGGGGGACTAGTCCAGAAGGGGAAGGCTTTCTGGTTGGGGGGAGAGGAGAGGAAATGGGGGTGACTGGAGGAACAGGAGCCGGGTCTCAGTTTCACTCTCCTCGCCGCCTCCACTTGGACCTCGAGTCCATAACTCTGAGCGGTTCACTGAAATTTTCATCCTAAAATTGATTCCTAATTGTCGTGAAATGGGTGCGAAGCCTAGATGGTTCTCTGGTTTCCTTTGAAGATGGCATTGGTGCCACGCGACAAAGAAGCCCCTAGCTATGTGCTTGTGACATCTGAGCAGACCCCTGGGCCAGACTTCACCCAGCGCAGCACTCCTCAGCTGGCCAGACCTTGCTCCACACCAGAGCTCAGGATGCCCTGCTGCTCTGCTGGGCGTGGGAAGCCTTCCTTACCGCTTCTCAGATCGGGACAGAGCCCGCAAGCCTGTGCTTCCGTCACTCACCACTACACCCAGACATGGATTGAAAGACTCGGAGGGTGAGTTAGGACCACAGCCAAAATGGCTGTGGGCAGAAGAAAGCCTCCCCTTCAGCTGGCACTCGCTGAGGAGTCGAGGTGGAAGCAGTCCTGGAAGCTGAAGACACCCAGAACACACCAGGACTCTCCAGGTGTCAGGACTGCCAGCCGTGGAGGACAGACAGCCCTCACCCTTCTCAGCTTGGGCAAACCAGATGCCAGCCAACAGACGAAAGATTGCCCACAGCACAGAGCATGGGTGCCTCTCTCGGAAGAGAAGATGAAAGATGAAAGGACTGAGACAGACTGTGACATCAAAGAAAGTGATGCTCCCGGGTAAAGAAAGAAGTCCCACAGGGCGCCAGTTCAGAGTCACATCCTGGAGGTCTGAGGGTGAAGGGACCAGCTGGAAACTCTGCCCAGGAATAGAATCTTTAGTGTGAATTGTACAGTGGAGGAGAAATTACTGAATCTAGAATTCTTAATGGAAACTAGCATTCAAATGAGCAAAATAAAGCTAGGTCATATACACATTTACCACAACACAACATATACCAGGCTAGCTGGAGCTCCTGGACAGCCATCACTCGTACAAAAATCCATTAGGTATGTCAACCCACAAAGCTGCCCTGGGACTGAGGAGATGAAAAGCAGAAAAAAGAACACACAGAGACAAGAATACAGAAAACAATGGGCCAGGACAGGTGGGGAATCCCACCGCCTCCTAAGACAGCCCAGTCTCACCAGACAGTTTTATAATCGGGGCCGATCTGCATACAGTTGTGTGCAAATCCAGATGTGGGCCTTCCACTTGGTAGGAAGGAACGGCAGGACCTTGGGAAGGCTTTCCTACCTTTAGTGTTCTTGGATTGCCATCCTGAGAGCCAGAGAATCAGATCTTTCCACATAGTGAGTCAGAGAAACGTTAGTACGTGGGACCCTTCAGGTCCAGCCAGATTCCCTGGGGTCTCAGGCCTTTCCTGACGGCTCCAAAAGGCACCAGCGGGTTTAATGCTAGTGAGTTTCTGTACTTCTGTTTTTCCGTGAAAGCTCATGATTACATTCCTCAGTCTTTCATGCTTTCTTTTTTCAATTTTTTTTAAACTTTTATATTAGTATGTGTGTGTGTGTGTGTGTGTGTGTGTGTATCAGAGGGCACTGTGTGTCCCTGTGGAGGACCAAGGGTAACTTTCAGAAATCATACTTTATGCTTCTACCTCCTTTTTGCCTCACCCTGAGATTCCCTAGGCTCTGCCCACCATGGTCCCAAGTACAGGCTGCTGCTTTTCTGCCTGGCGTGCCTGGCATTTTTACATGGGACCTGGGACCTGAACTTAGTACCTTCTGCTTGCAAGGCAGAGTCTTAACCCCTGCGCCATCTCCAGCCTTTTCAAGCTTCTATCAAGGAATGAGGTCTCTTTTTCTAGCAGGCAGCATCCCAAACATCACTTTCCACTAGTGTGACTCTCTAATACATGACTAAGAAGTTTGCACGGCTAGGGGAGCCGCCTCAGCAACCCAAGGACGCAGCATAGGCCTGACGACTGGAGTTTGATCCCTGGAACACTCGGAAGGATGAAAGGAGGAAAATGATTCCACAAAGCTTCCCTGTGACTCACATGTGCCGTAGCATACACATGCCCACTCCATCATATGCATAATAAATAATATTTAAAAATAATAGGGGTGGAGAGATGGCTCAGTGTTAAGACTCTGCCTCGCAAGTAGAAGGTCTTGAATCCAGATCCCAGGTCCCACATTAAAACATGAAGCAGAAATGGCAGGGGGCTGCAATTCTGGCCCTGGTGGGAGTCTGGGAAATCCCACAGAGAAGCGAGGAGGAGGTAGAAGCAATCCAGGATGATTCCCGAAGTCACCCTAGGGCCTCCACGGGGACACACAGTGCTCTCTGACACACACACACATATAAAAATTTTAAAAAATAATTAGTTAATGATATACTGTAGCAAAATGAAAAGTGCAAGACATGGATGTCAGCAAAGAAACCAGCTTTTACTGTTAACTTTCGAGAGCGTCTGAAAGTTCCAGGTGAACCCGGCCTCACTTGAATTGCAGGACGAGGCAGGAAGCAGAAGCTAAATGAGGTCACATCGCATGGTGACAGCTTCAGAGTCACAGAAGAAAAAGTACAGTATTAAAATACCAAAATGCCACTAAAAAATGGAAATACAATTTACACCTTTAAATGTGAGAGAAAAAAAGAAAAATCAGCAACCCACCAAACATCAAAGGTGAAAGACTAATTAATAAGCATGGCCAATTAGGAACCTTCTATAAATTGGGCGTGGTGGCCCACGCCTGTAATCTAGCACCAGGAAGGCTGCAGCAGGAAGAGTTTGAGAGCAGCCTGGCCTAAAAAGGGAGACTCCAACTCAGAAAAACAAACAAACAAAAACTGATGTGAGGCGGCAAGAAGAAGTTCAATAATCAGAAAGCTGCAAATGAGTTAGGTGCATTTACTGTTGGTTGATTGGTAGTTGCTGGTTTGTTGGCTGACTTTGAGACATCTCTATCTTTAACCTCGACTAGTCTAGAACTCATTTATGCAGCCCAGACTGACTCACGATCCTCCTGCCTCAGCTTCCCAGCGAGGATTATAGGCGCGCGGCACCACGCCTAACTCTTTTGCTCTCAACAAACCTTGAGTCCGTATTGAACGCTCCCATCCAGTCTACCTTGTAGCTCGTCCGTCCTCTATAACTTTCTGCATCCACGTAACTCAATCTGCTCATGTGGCCATGTCTGGGCTGCTTCAGACAGATTAGATACCTGGCCACAGATACATCGCCCACCATCTTCCCCAACCATGTCTGTGTGCAGCAGTCGATAGCTTGGTTCTAGAGTCCCTACCACTGAGGATTTTGCGACCTGCTGGAAGCAAGCGAAGGGCATGAACAGGACGTTGGTTTGTTTTATTCTTTCCACTGTGTACAGTATACACATATGTGTAAATACACTTTGGAATGTGGGTGAGGACACAGCACATACATGTTGATGTGCATTTGGAGGCCTGAGTGGCTGCTGGGAATCTTCATCTCTTTCCTCCTTGTGGACTGAGGAAGGGTCTCTTGACGGAACACAGAGCCAATGCAGTTGGTCTCTGTGGGTCTGAAGACGCCCTAGCTTTACTTTCCAAACGATGGAATTCCAGATGGGTCCCCCAGCTGCTGGCATGTATGTGGTTTGGGGGTTCAAATTCCACTCCTCTTGCTTGCATAGTTAAGCCCGTCAATAGATGAGCCATTGCCCCAGACCACGTAGGGGTTTATTTTAAGATTCCATTTTCTGCAAGAACACAATGAGACCCAGCAAAGATGGCTCAGTGGTCGAAGGCACGGCCGCCAAGCCTGAGAACCTAGTGTGACCCAAGAGCCCACCACGGAGAAGGAGAATGGACTTCTGGATGTTGTTCTGACCGTAAGAGGCACACACACACAATAGCAATAAGATAAAGCCTTGTTTAGGCCATTTTAGAACCAGGCTATGTTGGGAAGGTCTATGAGGGTCTGTGAAGGTCATTCCCCCCACTGCTGGGATTACCCTGAAGGAACACACCCTATTAATCTGGAGGAATTGGTTTTAATTCCCCACAAGATAAGGCCTTCAACTTCCCTCAACCCTATTTAAGAAATGATATGGGGGGCTGGAGAGGTGGCTCAGGGGTTAAGCCTCCGCCTTGCAGGCGGAAGGTCCTGAGTTCGGATCCCAGATCCCACGTATAGACGCCAGGCGGAAGCGGGGGCGGCCTGCGCTTCTGGTCCTGGTAGGGCGGAGCCTGTGAATCCCGGGCAGAAGGAGGTGGAGGCGTCCGTGATGGTTCGCGAATTCGTCCGTGGTTCTACACACACGCATACATACACACACACACACACACACACACATACACACACACATGTGCACAGTTGAATAAATAATAATTAAAAAAATTTTAAAAAAACTTTAAAAAAAAAAAAAAGAAATGATATGGGGTTGTGATAAACTCTACCTGATCAGCTGGACTGGGCCCATATGAACACATTGATGAGATAGAGGGGACCAAAAGCTCCAATCAGGTTTGCGGAAGCTGGAGCTAACTAATGAGGACAATCCACCACCCAGCCTTGCCTGTGATACTCCTGACCCTGACAGCCATCTCTGGCTCCCTTGCCCTTCATGGATTCCATGCCTGGCTTCTCCTGGGCTTCTTGCTCCCCATAGAATCCATATCCATGAGTTCCGTCCTTTCCCTCCTCTAGTAAACCTGCCTTAATCCTTTGTGCGTGTTCTGGTTTTAGTCTTCAACTCCCAAACACAATAACCTAGACATAAAATCCTCACCCGCAACACTTTTTCCTTGTTGGTACCTAGTTTTTAATTTAGTTGACTGTATTCTCAGAAACAAATGAAGCATTCTTTAAATGCAATTTTTCTTATTTCTTTATTTGGGAAAAATAGTCATTAAAGTATTGTGTTAGTTTTCTCCTCTGAGAGTATGCCAGAAGCAAGTTAAGGGAAAAGGTTCCTTTTGACCCACAGCTCAAGGATAAACTTCAGGGCTGAGAGACACGGTAGGGGGCGAGGCAGCTGGTCACGCGCCATCTACAGTCAAGAAGCAGAGAGAGAGGAATGCTGCACACAGCTCATGGTTTCCTTGCATTCTGTCCAGGATCTCAGCCCATGCAATGCTGCCGCCTACACTTAGGTCTTTCCGCCTCAGCCAACCCATTATTTTCTCACCATTGCAGACAAGCCTGAAGCCTCTCTTCTGGTCCTGTCAGGTGGATAATCTCAGCTGTCATAGATGCTTATTCTTTTCTTTTGCTACACAGCCAAGCTGACCTCTAATTCATGGCAATCCTCCTGCTTCACTCTCCGAAGTTACAGGTGAATAGCCTGCTTTCACATGGAAATCTGGTAACAGAAATTAGTCACCCAGGATATCAATTTATTTGTCTAACCAAGGCCTGACCATGAAGAGACTATGGGACAGTGAATTTCTCATGCATACTGTGATAGTTAATCCTGATTGTTCACTCAACTGCACCTGGCATTAACTAGCAGATAACTGCCAGACCCCCAGAAGAGATCATGTGGCTCAATGTATTTGTAATACAAAGAGGACCAAGCCTAAATCTGGATGAGGCCTCTCTGCAGCAGAGCAGGTGAAAGGAGCCTAGGGAAGCTCTGAGAACTCTCTCGCCTTGTGCTGGCAAACTCCTCTTCCCTCCTGGCTTCAACCCTCAGCCTTCAACATGCTCAAGTCCACAGACTGAACTGCTGAGATGTTCCGCTTCGGGACTGAGCAGCTACTGGCGGCCATTGTTGGACTATCTCATGAGCCAACCCAGTAAGTTCTGCTTTTATATATATCTATTCTGTTGGTGCTGTGGCTCTAGAGGATCCTGACTCATACACCCGTCACAAAAGAGCAGGGCTGGTGCACGCCATCTTCAGGCGCACACTGGCCGGGCCCCTGTGCTTTGGCACACAAGGTGTCATCCCTACAAGCAAAGAGATGCAGCATGACGGAGGCTCGCAAGAGAATGGAAATGTACCTACATGCAAGAGCTGCAGACAAGCCGAGAGATTAGCCTGGCTGTTTCCTAACTGAGGAATACAGGGCAAATCCAGAATGCACTTCAGGCATAATTGAGGCTCAGCCCTACATTCCTCGTGATGACATCTCCAGACAGAGCTGATTTTCCGGCTTGGTCTTGGGCAATGCATGGTTTAGACATGCTGTCTAACAAGGGGCTTGGCTTTCCTGGGATAGCAACCCTTGGAGATTACTTACAATCAAAGCGAGAACTCACAAGAAAACTTTTCCCAGCTCAGGACTAGGCCAAAAGTGGCGTGCCTCATCTCGGCAGCAAGCTGAGTGTTGTCCAGCAGACTCCCAAGGGGATGTTCTGACCCCTGAGGCTTGCTGTGGAGCAAGGACTGTGGCGCTGTACAAATTGATTGAAAACAGATGTCGAAATTCAATGATGCTTGTCTGACAGCCCAGTAACGATGACAGAAACTATCTGTGTGTGAGAAAGGTGTTAGAAAAAGCGGCCGCTTTATGGATCTGGACAGCATTACTCAAGGTTTATTTTAGGTCTTGGTTAGAAACTTATCCAAACAGTCCTAGGCCAGTCTCTGCAAACGCCTCCCCCTCTGATCTTGTGAATGAGCCTCATCATTGTGTCGCGCCTCATTAATCCTTCAATGTCTGACCCATCTCCACTTTAGGGCTGTGTGAGTCACCTTTGTAAGATTTTTATGTGTTATTTTCCTTTTTTTTTCCTTCTGACCATAACAGGGATTGTACTGAGGACCTCACATGCCTATCAGAGACGTTTCCTTGACCACATTCGCAAGTTTCTGAAAGTTATGCTTCAGCGGTGTCTATAGCAAACTACCTGCCACGTGCTGCAGGAGACACAACCGCTCTGTGGCTGGTTCCGGCCTCCATTTCCAAACTGCTCTACTGTGGAAGAGGCATGTCTCCCGCAAAGACGTTCAGAAGTCCTCAGCTACAGTTCTGAGAAGCCACCCGCAGGGAGAGACGCCACTGCACGCCAGCCACAGGGAGACGCCACTGCACGCCAGCCACGGAGAGATGCCACTGCACGCCAGCCACAGGGAGACGCCACTGCACGCCAGCAGGATGGCTAGAATCGAAAGCCAGAGCGTAAGAGATGTGGACACACGGGTCCTCCTCCACTGCTGGGGGACATGCCGCTACTGTGGAGAACAAGCAGTGGTTCCTCAAAATACCAAGCATGTTCCTTAGCATCACACAAATTCCACTCCAGTACATGCAGAAAAGAAATGAAAGGCATGTATTATATAGAACACTAATAGTGTATTAGACACGACAAAAATTCACAAATAAATGTGGTAGGTCCATAAATAGAAAATTATTTGAGAACAAATCCAAACGAAGTAATGGCACCTATTGTAATATACATGAAGGTGAGTGAGAGAAGCTAGAAACACCTCCATTCAAAGGACTGTCTGGAAGAGGCAAACCACAAAGAAAAATGAGGTTTAGTTCCCAGAGCCTCTAAGAGGACACAGCGGGATTCTCTGTTGATGGAAATGAAACTGTTCTCAAAATGACTGAAGCCTGGCACCATGGCACCCCGTACCCCAACACTCGAGAGGTTGAGACCATGTCTCAACAATAAACAAATAAACAAACAAGAAACAAAGCACAGACTTATAGTGGGGAGCCAGATGATGTAAAGTCATGTCTTCCTGCCCCTTCTGCTGAATAAAACTGCTGAGTGACGCAGCGGATCATTACAGGACTCTGCCTGACAAGAAGCAGCTGCGCTGGCCAGAGGCCTTGGACTGGGACCACAGCCTGAACACTCCCATCACCACCCAATGGAAGGTGCTGAGGGCCAGCCCCGCAGAGACGCCAGGGAAGTCCAAGCTTCTTCCCTTCCCAGCTCCCAGCTGGCCTCTCCTCCCGCCAGCGCTGTGGGCAGCATAAGAAGTCCTTTCTGTCCCCGCAGACAGCACTAGAATGGAGGAGATGCCGCCATGGAGGAAGAGGAAGGCCAAGGGCTCTGACCTCTGGATGGGCACTAGACCCTCCGGCCAGGAAGCAGCCCGGAAGGTTTGCACCCACACAGAGCAAGCATCTGACTTCTTCTAATGCCCACGGCCAGAAGATGACTTATAGCATGGACTCCACCAACCCATGCCAACACAGATGAATTAGAGGTGGGATTCTAACAAGAATTGTAAAGCAGCCATCACAAATGGCCATAATATGAATTACTAACAAAAAACAACTCAGCAAATTTAAAGAACCAAGAAAATACAGCAAGTCAAAAATTTAATATAAGCGACCAAATAGACTTGATAGCAGTGATCGTGATAAAGAATACATCCAGAATCAGAGAAGAGGACAGCCACGCGGCTGAACGACGGAAAGAAACCAGACAAGACACAGCACACCTCAGGGACCTGCGGACAGTGAAAAGAAATGTGACCTTCGTTACGCTGAGTGTCACTGGAGTCTAGAGAGACTTCAACATAACTGACGCGGGCAAGGGCAGTGAGCTCTGGGCAGGACCAGCCCAAAGAAATCGATGTCGCGCATCTCCTAACTAAACTGGTGACAAAATGAATTTCAAGGTGGACGTGGAAGTGACACCTGCATGAAGACAGTGTCAGGCGCCTCAAACCTCACGAGAACCCACGGGACTGTGAGGTGGGACGGAGCTTCTCCAGGGCTGGGAACAAGTGCTCCCCCGGGCACAGTGGGCGGCCAGAGACTAGAGGGATTCCTCGGGAGCAGAACGACTGCCTGAAGAAAGCCTGGAGCAAGCGAGGGAGAAAGAAACGCGAGAACGGCGGCCCAAGAGATGCCGAGGGCGGGATTCGGACAGCTGGGCGCACTCGGCCATGCCGGAGACAGGGAGGGAAAGCTTTAGAATCACAGGTTTTTGTTTGTTAAAGTTTTTTATTATTAAGGGGCTGGAGAGGTGGCTCAGGGGTTAAGCCCCTGCTTTGCAGGCAAAGGGTCCTGAATTCGGATCCCAGACCCCACGTATAGACGCCGGGCAGAAGCGGGGCGGGAGTGGCCTGCGTTTCTGGTCCTGGTAGGGCAGAGCGTGTGAATCCCGGGGCCAGGTAAACAAGGAGGTGGAGACGGTCCATGGTGGTTCCCGAATTCACCTATGGTTCTACATACACACATACATACATACACACGCACAATTGAATATATAATAAATTTTAAAAATTTTTTAAAATTCTAAAAAAAAAGTTTTTTATTATTATTATTTGTGTGTGTGTGTATCTGCGTGTATCAGAGGGCACCATGTGTGCCTGTGGAAGCCCAAGGGTGACTGCAGGAATCACCCTGATTGCTTCTACTTCCTGTGAGCTTTGCTCTGAGTTTCCAAGGCTCCACCTTCCAGGACCAAAAGTACAGGCTGATGCCATTTCTGCCTGGGCTTTTTCCGTGGGATCCAGGATCCGAACTCAGAACTTCCTGCTTGAGAGCCAGCGGCTTAACCCCTGAGCCATCTCTCACCTAGAAATTACAGTTTTTAGGCAAAGGGAGATGAACGGAGTGAAGTTTCTGCATGCCACTAGACACAGACTGTGATCCTCTGTTTGTAACATCCAGAGAACCACAGAGAAAATTATATAAAATGTGATACTAATACCACGTAACAATAATAACAATGTCAGTATCCCACAAGAGGAACAGAAAGGAGAAACCAGGAAGAGAATGAAGAAAACCCTAAGACCTACTATGTCAATATGTATTTTAGATGCAAACCATCTATATATAGAACCAGAATCCCAGATTGTCAGAGGAGATAAAAGCTCAACTATGTGCTGCCTGAAGAAAGCTTATTCCAAACATAATGATGGAGATGGGCTGAAGATAAAAATAAACAACAGGAAAAGATACACAACTGCCAACAATAGAAAACTAGGGTGACTGTAGTCTAATATTTACTGCATAATATGGAATATACACACTATTTAATATACAGTGAAATTGCATAAAATATACTGCAGAGCAAAGAAAAGTACTAGGAAGAAGACGGAATATTCTATGATAAAGGTCCACTCCACTTGGAAGACCTAAGATCTTACATATGTGTGCAGAGAAACACCTTGACTTAAAATTCCATGAAACAAAAATGTGATAGACACAGATGTGATGGTGTGAGCCCATGGCCCCAGATGTGGCAGTGTGAATCCCAAATGTAATGGTGTGAGCCTGTGGTCCCAGGTGTGGCAGTGAGCCCCAGATGTAATGGTGTGAGCCCCAGTTGTGGCGGTGTGAGCCCTAGATGTAATGGTGTGAGCCCTAGATGTGGCAATATGAGCCCCAGATGTAATGGTATGAACCCCAGATGTAATAGTGTGAGCCCCAGTTGTGGCGGTATGAGCCCCAGATATGACCGTATGAGTCCCAGATGTGACGGTGTGAGCTCATGGTCCCAGCACTTGAGAAGCAAATGTCAAGAGACTCAAGTTCAAGGCCAGCCTGATCTGTTAGGAACATCCTGTCTCAAACAGCCACAACAACAAAAATCCTTGGAAAATTAAAATATTGAACTGAGTGAAAAATACAATCTATCAAAAACTCTGGCTCACAGCTAAAGCAGAGACAGAGGATAGGAAGTAGATGTGGTAAACTAAACATATCTGAGATGCACTGGCATGGAAGTACAGGCTTGTAATCCCAGCACTTCAAGACACAGCCAAGAGATTGCTACAAGTCCAAGGCCAGCCTGGTCTATATCACAAGTAGGCTGGAGAGATGGCTCAGGGGTTAAGACTCTGCCTTGTAAACAGAAGGTCCTGAGTTCAGATACCAGGCCCTATATCAAACGTCAGCCAGAAATGGCTGCAGCCTCTTCTGGCTCTGGTGGGCAGTCTGGGAAATCCCAGAAAGAAGCAAGAAGGAGGTAGAAGCAATCCAAGATGATTCTCTAAGTCACCCCTGGTCCTCCACAGGAACACATGTGCCCTCTGATACACACACACGCACACACACACACACACACACACACATACACACACACACTAAATGAATAAGTAAAGTTTAAACGAGTTCCAAGTTACTCGGGCTACATTAGTGAGACCGTCTCTACAAAGGAAAAAGTGGGTTGGCAAGATGGTCCAGCAGGTGACAGCCTGTATGCGTGTACATATGCGTGTACACAGGCCTGGCATCGAGTCCCATCCGGGAATCCACAGAGATGGAAGGAGAGATTGACTCCACAAAGTCATCCCATGACCGCCACACGTGTGCCATGGCATGTGCTTTCCACGTCACAATGATGATCTAGAAGAAAAAGAAAAGGGCGAAGCCTACTTTAAGCAGTAGTCTAAACTCCTAGTTCCCACGTGGCGACCTGACAGATGGGCAACATGATCTTATGACAAACAGAAGGCAGTAATAAAAAAGCAATGAGACAAAGCAAGTTCTTGAAACAGATCAATATAATTGATAAACTTCGGTCAAGACTGGTAATTGAGGAAGAAAAGCAAGGCAGGACCTATTCCAGAATCATCCTGACCCTCTAGAGTCCAGAGACAGGGCGAGCCTAGGAGGGTCAGAGCAGCCATGCTGGGAAGGTCTTTGAAGGTCCTGAAGGTCAGCCTCAGTGCTGAGGTTCCCCTGAACGAACACACCCAGTGAATCTGGAAGGACTGATTTAATACTCCACAGAGATAAGGTCACCAACCCCCCCAATCCTCTGTTTATGGAAAGATAAGGATATTAGTTCTTCAGCACAGAGAAGACACAAGAGCAATTGGGGGCCCCAATATGAACAGACCAATGAAATGTAGAGGACCAAAAGCTCTTAACAGGTTTGCATAAATAAGAGCTAAGCAATGAGGGGACCCCCCCCAACCCTGCCTAAGACTATAAATACCCCTGACCCTGGCAGCCATCCTTGGTTCTCCTGCTTCTCATGGAGTCCACATGAGTTCCTATCTGACTTTTCTCTCACTCCACATTAATTCCATGCCTGGAGTCCATGAGCTTGCCAGGGCTCCCTTGCCCCTCACGGACTGCAGTCTGAGTTCTTTTCATTTCCCCTGCCCCTCATGGATTCCATGCCTGCAGTCTGTGAGTTCAATGGCTTTCTTGCCTCTTGCAGATTAAGTCCATGGGTTCGTTCTCTCTCTTCTAATAAACTCTGCCTTCATCCTCCACACGTGTTCTGGTTTCAGTCTTCGACTCTCAAACACAAGAACCTGGACACATAAGACCCCAGAAAACCGTAACACTATGATACCCGCCCTGCCATCATGTGTGGTCGCAGTGCCCAGCATCTGGTCGGGTGTTATTTTGTATGTTTCTGGGAGGATGTTTATGGGTAAGATTTACACTTAACTTCGAGGGTTTTCAGTAATACAGACCGCCTGCTATAATGTGGGCAGACCTCGGCCAATCCAGTCAAGTCCTGAACACAATAGAAGACCGTGCCCCCAAAGCACCAGGGAATTTCACCGCAACATCAGCTCCTGCTGCTCTGTGGCGACCTTTGGACAAGAATTCCATGAGCTTCCTCTCTGAGCCTACAGCCTTCCGGCCTCCCCCGTGCCCTTTGGACTCACCAAGTCTCCATAATTGCATAGGTCAATTCCTTAAACTAGAACTCCGCAGTTGGAGGTGCAGCTCAGTGGCATAATGCTCTGCACACACGACGCTGGGATCTGTGCTCAGCATTAAAGGACACCTCTCTCCAGAGGGATGATGACGCGTGTGTCTACACGTATTAATATGTACACACACATGTATGTACAAGCATATATACTGATTCCAACTGGTTGTATCTGAAGAATGGCACATGCAAGGAGGGTAGAGAGAGGAGTGGGGGCAGGAAGGCAGAGAGAGGAGACAAAAAGTGCACAGACCCGCCTTCGGGGACTTCAGACGTGACTGTGAGTGAGCAAGTCTACGTGAAAAAAGTACAACTTCAATGAAATGAACCAACCTTTTAAAAACACAAACTAGCATAACACACCAAAAATAAAACAGTTGTTTCATAGAGCTATGTAACTATTAAAGAAGCTGAACTCATAATTTTAAGACTGGAGGAAAAGAGAAGAAGAAAGGAGGGAAAGAGAAGAAGAAAGAAAAGGTGATCATGGCTGGCTTTTCTGGAAACTTTGCAAAAACTGAGTAGGAATTATCTAGAGTTCCACAAAATGCTTTTCAGGAAATAGAAATGGTGGGAACCTTCCCAACGTATTTCATGAAGCTAGTATTCCAACATCAAAACCAAACAGAAACCAAAATAACTGAACTCGCAAGTCAATACTGCCCTGAGCATAGACACAAAAGACCTAACAAAATATCATAAAGCTCAACAACATCTAAAAAGTTATATACCATAACCAAAGGGGATGCATTCTCGGGCTGAAAGGATGGCCCAAGAGTCTAAAATAGTCAAGAAGAGGCTGGGCCAGAACACTAAGCGTTCACGAGGCCCTGAGTTCAATCCCCAGTAGGGGATAAAAAGGATGGACAGCTAGTGGGTAAAGAGGTGCAAATCTGCAGACCCGAGTTCAATTCCCAGAAGCCCACATGGTAGGAAGATAGAAGTCTACACACACACTACGGCATGCGTGAGCTCAGTTCTCCCCACCCCTCAAATACACGAATAAGTGAAATACTAAAAAGAGAAAAGGCTGGGCTGGAGAGATGGCTCAGGGATTAAGACTGTCTCGCAAGCAGAAGGTCCTGAGTTCAGATCCCAGATCCCAGGTAAAAATCCCAGGAGAAATGGCAGCCTGTGCTTCCGATCCTGAAAGGCAGAGCCTGGGAGACTCCAGAACAAAACAAAGAGGAGGTAGAGCAATCCAGAGTGATTCCTGAAGTCACCCCTGGGTGTCCATAGGCACACATAGTGCCCTCTGATACACATACACTCACACACACACACTAAATGAACAAACAAGAGAAAAGGCTAGGCTAACACAATCGATAATACTGACAGCTAAAGTTGAAGACATGGGTATGACAATGTAGAGAAGGCATCAGGGGCTGGACATGCAGTTCATCTGGGAGAGTACTTGTCTAGCACGCGTGGAGCCTTGTGAGATCCCCAGTGCCACACAAAGCAGGGTGGTGACCCCACGCATAGTCCCGGCACTCAGGAGCGGGAGCCGGAGGATCAGGCCAACCAGGGACACACAATACCGTTTCAGAAAATAGGAAAGACTTCTTAAAAACACAATGCGCTGTCATGATTGTTTTTAAAGATTCGGGCAGTAAAATGACTCAGCAGGCAGGACGCCCATGTCCAAACCTGGGGATCTGAACACCATTCCCAGTGTCCACGGGGAAGGAGGGCCAGCTTCTGACCTCCACACAAGAGCTGTGGAGCACAGGCTAGCTCTCACTCATTCTCCCCCACCCACCCCTTCCCGTAAATAAAAAGGTAAAACAGCTCAGAGAAAAATACGAACCAGAGGGAATTAACTCAACTTGGTAGGAGTCCCCAGCAAACTACTGACCGCTAACAGTGTATTTCGTTGGAAAAAATGAAACGTTTCTCTAAAGAATGGGAATAATGTAAGGCTCTTACTCTGCCAGTTTGCCATTGTTTTGTAGATATTAGTTCAGGGGAGAAGGCTGGGAGCGAGGAAAAAAAGGAGAGAGGCACACACCTTGAAAAGGAAAAAATAAAGCCATCTCTATTTTGAAATGACATGATTATGTGTATAGAATACCCCAAGGAAGTTGTCAATAAAACTCATAGAACTATACACGAATTCAGCAAGGTCTCAAGATGTAAATAACTTTAAAAAATCAATGTGTTTGTCTACTAAGCAATAACAGAGATATTGGAATTAAAATAGCTTAAAATGAAATATTAGATGTAAGTTTTGAAAATACACATAGTCTGAATTCTGAAAACCATAAAATGTTGATCAAAGGAAAAAACAAACTTCTAAATATGGACAGAGCACACTAGGGATCACAGAACCTGAGATAATTAAAATGTTGGCTTTCTCCGAAGTAACGCGCAAGTTTGACCTAATACCTATGAAAGCCCCAACAAGAACTTTTTGGTAGCTACAAACAAGATTGCTTTAAAAAAATTATAATGGGGCTGGAGAGGTGGCTCAGAGGTTAAGCCTCCGCCTTGCAGGCGGAAGGTCCTGAGTTTGGATCCCAGATCCCACATATACACGCCAGGCGGAAGCGGGGGCGGCCTGCGCTTCCGGTCATGGTAGGGCAGAGCCTGTGAATCCCGGGGCAGAAGGAGGTGGAGGCGTCCATGGTGGTTCGCGAATTCGTCCGTGGTTCTACATACACACACACACACACATACACACACACACAGACACACACACCGCGGGCACATACACACGCATATGCACACAGTTGAATAAAAATAAAAAAAAAATTATAATGTGTGCCAAGGAACTAAAATAGTTAAAACAGCTTTTAAGAAGGTGAGCAAGTTAGAAAGACCACCTAATTCATCAAGAGGAGACATTCTCAGAGGCAGGAGGGACGAGGAGGAGGAGGAGGAGGAGGAGGCCCTGCCTATATACTGTACACAGTCATGCAGAAATTCACTCAGGATGGACCAAAGATTAAATGTAAAGTCTGCATTAAAAAACAAAAAAAACTTATAGTAGAGTCTTTGATACTTAGCACTAAGCGAAACTTTGTTAAACATCAAAAGCATGACCACAGATGAAAACATTGGTGCATAGGACGCCGTCAAAACCAACCCGCGCCTACGACACGCCTGCCAAGGATGCACACAGCACAGAATGACAGGAGCAGAGAGCGCAGCTGTAAGCTTTGAAATGTGACTTGCATCCTTGGTTGTTGCTTCGGAAGGTCATGGAACCTTCAGATGTTGTGCCTTGCTGGAGGAGGACAGTCACAGTGGGCCTTGGGGTGGGTCTTCCCTGGCCTGCTTGAGTGAGCGAGTCTGCTCTTGAGCTCGCAGCAGCAGCTCTTGGTCTCCAGGATAGAGACAGAAGCCGCCTCCGGCTTCTGCCACCAGCCAAGCCGTTTCTGCCATGAAAGACGGCATCTCCCCTCAGGAACCGTAAGCTGAATACATCTCCCTTTCTGCTTAGGAGCCTGACTTTGAGTGATGTCTCACAGCGACACAGTAACCAGTACAATGCACTGCGCCAAGATAACCATGAATTCATGAAGTGCGTCGTATTAAACACACTCTTCAAACCCAAGGCAAGGCTGGATGTGGTGGCCCGTGCCTAGAACCCCAGCCTGGGCATCTGAAAAAGAGAAGCTTGAATCTCTGCAAGTTTAAGAGAGACATGGTGAGACCCCCGAGAGGGGACTGGGGAGATGCTCGGGGCGTAAAAGGTCTTGCTGTGTGAGCATAAGGACCTGAGTCCCCAAAGCTCACAGGACAGCTGTACCTGAACCCCCGAGCATCAGTGGCCCCTGTACCCCACAGGGAGGAGATGGGAGGTGGAGACGGGAGAACCCAGAAACTCTTGAGCCAACTGGCCTGGCACACGCCCTGGAAAAGAAGAGATCTGCCTCACGGCGGAGCCTGAGAACTGACGTCTGGCGCTGTCCTGTGTGCTGTGTCATGCACACGCCCAAACTCCCACACAGGTACACACAGAGGAACGCACACATGTACACACATGCACACAGGCAGAATGCACACACTATACATACACACAGGAATGCACACATACACACACATGCACACACACAGAGGAATGCACAAGCACATACACATGTGCACACACACGACAAACATATACACATAGAGGAATGCCCGGTACATTGAGCACATACACTCTGGAACGTACATGCACACACACAAGAATGCGCACATACACACACCCAGGCACACGCACAAGATGGACACGCATGCAGATGCGCGCACACGCGCGCGCACACACACACACGCACGCACGCACGCACGCACACGAAGGCCCCGCTCCGGCTGGCACCCCACTCCTCCCTATTATCGGGCTTCTCTTCTCACTCCTTGTCTTTAGGGACCCTGGCTGTCTGTGGTTCTTTCCTGATGACCTGCCTGAACACACGAGCATGCTCCTGGCTGGCCCAGGGCCGCAGCTCTCCTCAGCCTACTGCGCTCTCAGGGGCAGCATGGCCGGTGCTGGGGGTGAGCTAGGACCCCTGCCTGGCATGGGTCAGCATCCTGACCGAGTGCACATGGGGGCTGTGCCAGCCTGTGGGCACCGCTGTGATGCCCTAAGTTCCGGCGCTTGTCACCAGACAAGTCCCAGACCTGATGACCATTTGTGCAGCCGCAAGATCCCAGGGCTGGGCGCCTTCTTGGAGCAGCCCGAGAAGTTCCTTGCGCCTTCTGGACACCTTCAGGACTCCACACGTGTGCCTGGACCCTGGGACAGACCTTCCTCTTGGGATGCGTGGGAGGGCAGAGACGTGAGAGGCTCCAGCAAGTGGAAGTCAGAGGTGGGGCCCAGCTGGAATCTGCCCCCCAGAATCCGCAGGGAGCCAGGGGCCTTCAGGGAGCTCAGCATGAGAATGCCGCAGACCAGCCCCTGCCTGGGTCTGGCTGTGCTCTGCCCGCTGGGCAGCTTTCTCTCCACATGGCCTCTGCCCTGACACGCAGGGGCCAGGCGACATGAGGATTCTTTCTTTCATACTTCATTTTTGCATGCGTGCGTGCGTGGAGGACCACAGGGGACTTCCGGAATCATCCTGGATTGCTTCACCTCCTCTTTGTCTCTCTCTGGATTTTCCAGGCTCTATCTACCAGGGCCGGAAGTACAGACCACCATACTTTCTGCCTGTCATTTTTATATGGGACTTGGGATCTGAACTCAGGACCTTCTGCTTGCAAGGCAGTGTCTGAACCCCTGACCCATCTCTCCACCCCAGGATTTCTTATAACCTTGTTTTATCCCATCTTTTTTTTTTTGCCGGGTGGTCCTGAGGGATGAGGGCTGCTTGAGAGCCAGGTCCTACCTCGTGGAACAGTTCTGGAGCAACCCTGAGTCATAGGCACCGGGCAGCCTCTGTGGACATGGGCTGAGGAGCCTGCGGGCAGGCAGGATCCGTCTCCAAACCCTACAACGTGCCAACTCCACGGGATTCGCACAGCTGGGAGCCATGGCCCCTGCCTGCCAGGCCAACAGACCCGTTGCTGCCGCATCCCACTGTATCCCCAGCACCAGCTTGGACAGGATTAGGAGGGTTGGATCTCCCATCCTGACCCCAAGGGATCATTCCTGGGCAAGAGCTGGACAGGAGCTTCAATGAGGGGACAGGAGCCCAGGAGCCCTGGACAGACTCGCTCACTCCACCCAGCTCAGTCGCTCCATTGTTTTGGCCGCTGCCCATCTGACACCGTAAGGATCCCTGTGTGGCACTTGTTCCTGTGCCACAGCTGTGAAACGGGTGAACACGGACCTGGTAGTGAAGGCCCCTGCCCTCTGCATGGCGTGGGGGCACGTGGGGAGCTGGACGTGGGGAGCTGGAGACAACCTTCTCTTCGCTCAGCAACCGCTTCCCGAGGATTCCCAGCTCGTGAGCGTCCCACCTATGCTCTCTGCCTGCCTTCCAGTTCACGTGCACACGTGTGCGCACACACACACCTGCATGGAGAGATCCGGATGCACTGAAAGGCAGATAGGGAGATGTCAGAATCAGGCCAGGCCCAGAATTCCAGACCAGGTAGTGATCGGCTCCACCTGCCAATGCTCCCTCCTGCCCTAGGGCACTGGCAGGTGTGATGCCCGGGGCCTGGCCACCTTCCCTTCTGAGGCCTGAGACAGAGAGGTCCAAGCTACGCCACTGACCAGTGGGCATCCATGGGGCAAGCAAGCTGCCTCAACCTTCCCCATTGGTTTCAACCCCTCCCCCAGTCCCCTCTGGGCTGATCAGAACCCTAGACTGTCTCCCCCAAAAGGACAAGGTGGAAAAAATGTGCACATAGCTATGGAAGGGCCATGGGCTCAGAGGGTGTGGGGTAACTGCAGGCCAGTCGCTCTCCTTGCTGACAGCTGTCTGCTCCTCCTCTTTCGGGGATCCCCAGACTGTCCTGCAACTGGGGTAACATGTCTGGTTTTATCCCATTCACGTTACTGTGCAGCTGCCAATGACCTCAATGGCTTAAGGGCTTCACTGTGCCCGTGCCTCTGACTGCTCAGTGCAGCAGAAGAGCTCATGCTGCCACCGGAACGAAAGAACTGGCCACACCATCTCCACGGGGCCACGGAGAGAGGGACGACCTTCCTTGCCAGACAGCATGCTGGCCAGGCGTACGGCTCCCCGCACTGAAGCCACCCGCCAGGACTGCGTTTTCAATCGGACAACCTCCTGCGGGCTTACTGGGGGTTCACGCAACTGATCACGAATGTGCCAGAGGTCAACCTTCAACTGTGAAGGACACCTGTATTTAGCTGTGGCAGGTCCCGACTTCACTCAGTTCAGATGCACAGAAAGTGCTAGAGTTCTGGGCGATGTCATAGTCACACCCTGACACCTGTTGGCCCATCTATTATGCCGGGCGGGGAGAGGGGGTCTGCTCCACATTACCTGTGGGCCTCAAGTTACACAGCCACCTTCCATTAAAAACGAGATTCCTCCCAGGAGGGGTCAGAGGGTGGGGCCTGCCGGGTTGGGTTCAGGTGGGTGGCGCAGGTCCTTCTGCACTCGGCAGGGTGGCTTAACCACTCGAGGGTGGCAGCATGGGCAGGCATATGCCTCTCCGCAGGGCTAGGCGGCAGCAGATGCCCTGCCTCCCCAAATCCTGTCAAAACATGCTGAGCCCCGAGGGGGATTGAGGAAGGCTGTGTAATTCTCTACAGACAATGGTGAGGAGACCTTCTCTGATATAGTGACATTTGGCTAAAGATCTGCAGAGGGCAGGATATGAGCGTGGCAGATATGGGGGAACAAGGGGAGCAGATACAGGGGCCAGGGGGGGAGCATTTCAGCAGCAAAACAGCCAGTACAATGGGGGCCAGAGGCAGAGCGCGAGGAAGGCCGGGGTCTTGGGCAAGACTCACAGGCCTGGCTGTGATTCTCAACAAATCTGTTCCTAGCCAGGACTCTGCAAGCTTTTGTGTTGGGGTTTTGCTGGGTTCAGGATCTGAAGTGCAGAGCCTGTGCGGCAAGGGCTCCACAGAGCTACGCCCTCACCCCAGGCTGCAGGGAACGCTCCTGACCTCCCCGTCCCTGGGAACCACAGCTTTGCCTTAATTCAGAAAAGGATGCTGATAGTGTCTGCAGGAGCAGAAAAAACCACAGGTGAACTCTGCTTAAAATCGCTTGTGAAATATTACTACTTTGAACAGGCCCTTGCACATTTGGAGATGCTCCGCCTCCACGCTCCCTAAACCATTTAAAAAGGAAAAACTATTTGCCTCGAGATATTAAAAAAAAGGAACAGAATGATACATTAGGACTTGGAACAGTCAGGTCAGGCCCTGGACCAAGAAGAGAGCAGGAAGGGTGGGGTTAGGATGAAGCAACACCACAGAGGTTAGGGTACACTGTGTGTGGGGGGAACCCCTTGTGAAGCTGGGCGGGGCCTGCAGGTCCTAACTGCTGAAATGATAGCCGGTGTCTTTCCTCAGTCCAAGAATTCCTTCTTGAAATTGTCTTTACTTCTCTACTTAAAGTGAATTCTTTATCTTCTACCTTGAGAGGGAAAACATAATTCCCTTCCCCAGGACAGAAATGGACTGGCCCAGTCTGCCACTAACCAGTCTAATCTCTGCAGAGATAAGAAAATACCCATTTCCTTAGGTCCGGAAGAAGTTTGCAAGTCATAAAAAGTGGTAATTAAACCTTGAGCCCAGACTGCAAGGGACGTTAAACCCTGACCCACATGTCTTCTTCCCTACCCCAAATACTAGATTGTTAAGACTGCATCTCAGCCAGTGGGGAACAATCCAATCCTAACAGCACACACACTTCATTCTCCCCCACAACCCTGTCGGGACACCACGCTAGACTACAACGTGCCTGGCCTGGCAATTTTACCAGCTCCCTTTCGAACAAAAGTAAATATTAAACTTCGCTATTTAAATGGTTCGGTGTTATTTCTTTGCGGTTATACGCTCATCTCTAACATAACCGACTTGGGACAAACCTGTACTTGAATGATGGGCTTTCATCACAATTCAGATGGAAAATGAACAGAACTCAATGTCTCAATACAAAACAAGCTTGGTCTTCACGGCGCCTGCAGCGAGGGTCGCGGGAGCCGGGGTCAGCAGCAACACGGAGCGCGCACAGCCTCCAGCTACGAGGTTGCATTGCAAACTGCTCTTCTCCCGCCGCGCCTGCGGCGGCGGCGGCGCCCGAGCCCGGCCGCACCTGTCACTCAGCTCCCGCCGCCCCCGCCGCCGCCCCCGCCGCCGCCCCCGCCACCGGCCCCGCCGCTCGGGTGCGCCGAGCCCGCCCGGCCCGGAAGCCCCAACCGACCCGGAAGCTCGACCGACCCGGAAGCCCCGACCGACCCGGAAGTTCGACCGACCCGGAAGCCCGCCCGGCCCCGAAACCCCTTGCGCGCCCCAGGCCGAGCCTGACAGACCCGGAAGCCGCGACCCGCGGTGGGGCAAGAGCTCGAACCCGCGCCGCGGCGACAGCCCCGCCCTGCCCCTGCGCGCGCATCCAGCCCCGCCCCCGCCTCAGTAGCCCCGCCCCCTCCCGCGGGGCCTCTGCGCCTGCGCGTGTCTCGGCCCCACCTCCCCGTCCCCACCCCGGCCACGCCCCCTGCCGCGCGGGGCCCTGGGAGCGGCGCGGCGTCCTGCGTCGCGGGCGGCGGGGACGGACAAAGCGGCTGATGAATGGACGCGCCCGCCGCGCCGTCCGCAGCCCGCGGGCTCGCGCCGCGCCGAGCCGCCGCTTCAGGTGAGTGCGCGCAGGCCGCGTCCGCCGCGCGGGGTCACGGCGTGTGCGGGGGTCGCCGCGCCATTGTCCGCGGCCCGGGCCAGGGCTGCGTCCCGCGGGGCTGCGTCCGGCCCCGGCCGGCTGACAGCTGCGGCGCGGGGCCCCGGGCCGGCCGAGGCCGCGGAGCGCGCTCCCCTCGGGCGCCCGCCACGTCGAGTCGGCGGTGCGAGCGCGGCGGGCCGCCCGGGCGCGCTGCAGGAAGAAGGGGCGCGCCCCGGGGTGCGCTGCAGGAAGAGGGGGCGCCGGCCCCGGGGTGCGCTGCAGGAAGAGGGGGCGCCGGCCCCGGGGCGCGCTGCAGGAAGAAGGGGCGCGCCCCGGGGCGCGCTGCAGGAAGAGGGGGCGCCGGCCCCGGGGCGCGCTGCAGGAAGAGGGGGCGCCGGCCCCGAGCTCGCGGCGGCTCGGCCGCGCTTAGCGTTCAGCGCAAGCGTTCGGTCTGCGATGTCGGTACCTGCGGTCATTTTTTTGTTCCTTTCATGGTTTTGGAGGGGCGACCGCCTGCCAGTGCGGGTCCTCGCGCCTGTTCCCCGCGGCTCGTGCGCTTCTCTGCAGCGCTGAGCCTGGGGAGGAGCTGCTAGAAAAGGGGAAGTTATTTGTTTTGAAGTGAACTGGGATCACAATAAGTGCACAGTTTTTAAAAAGTCACCTAAGCCTTTATAGCCCAGTCTGCTAACATAGGGGTGTATCCGTGATTGTACAAAGAAATGGTATTTTTTTATTTTTTTTCTGAGTGTCGTGACGATAAAATCAGACTAGGGGAAGGTTTAGTTGGAGTTCTTTTAAAACATTATGAATAAGCAAAGTTTCAGGCACGAGTTCATTCCATACTAATCAGAATTGAGCTGTAAGAGGAAACTTTACAAGTTTGACTCTCCACCCGGAGGGTTTCCTGTTAGAAGAGAGCACAAACCCAGGCTTCATCCGCGTGGGCTGAAGCATATTCGGGGACCGCCTTCGGGGGAACAGCATCCACGCAGGATGGGATCAGTACTGTTTCGAGGTTGAGGGGTGCGGGCTTAACTCGGGCAGGGTGAGGCAGAGAGGGGTTTGGTTTGACCAATCCCTGGCTTCCTTTGCTTGCTCTTGTGTTTCCTTGGGATGAGCAGAGTCTGTCCTTTGTCTGTTTTCCTTATCAGATTCTATTAACATTTTATGGTGGGTAATTTAGTTTATCCAGTCTGGTTCTGATTCATCAAAATCAGACTGTTGCTGGATAAAAACGGAAAAATGGGCAAGATTAGGAGAATTTGGGAGCCGAGAAATTGATTCAAGTCTGGGTAGGACTGTGAGATGGGGAGACAGGGCGATGAATCCTCTAAATTATTTACACCACAAATGGGAAAATCCTGGAGGCAAGTGCCAGGAGCAAGGGAATGAACACAAAGAACTAAAACCCCTTTCCTCCCCACACCCCAAAACGGCAGCGATCGCCACCCAGGCGTGATGGAGCTCCCGGTGCAGCGCATCCTCGGGATGAAGCCTGCGTGTGCTGTCCCGTGGCTTCCAGTGGCCTGCCCGTGAAGGATGCTCTTCCTGCAATCCTTGCGCCTGTGCTCCTCCTCTCTTGTAGTTAGAGAGTCTGTGAGTCTTGAGAAAGAAGATCCTGCTGCCTTAGGCAGACACGGACTCCTGTGCCCAAGGAAAGCGGAGACTCGGTTAATTTGGTAGCGCTGTCACTCAAGTGGCCCTTTTCAGGTAACTTCCCCAGGGTAGTTGCTGATTTTGAATGGGCAGCCCCAACACCTTCATCATCTTCAGGGGAGTTGGTTGCAGTCTGTCCATGCCCGGCACCGCGGTGAGGTGCTCGTTGAGTGAAAGAAGTGTGTGTTGTTTCAGATCCCCGCTGGGCCTAGAGTTGGAGGGCGAGGAAAGTCGGGGAGCGCTGCACAGTGAGAAGAGTGTCCACGCACCACCCGAGCTGCCTTGCTCTGATCCTGGCTGGGCTACTGGACCTTCTCCTTCGGCTGAGCCTGTAAAAGGAGGGAGCAGGTGAGTGGGTCTTGCGGCGCCTGCAGCCCTTGAGTCACGCACGGGAGCAGGGGCTTTCCTCGGAGCAGACCACAGACAGCTGGGCATTCTTCTGCTCGCCCTTTTCAAGTGTGTCAGGGCACGTGGGCAGGAGTTTGTTCAGGTGTAAGAATCCCGGGGCGCCCCTCCATTCTGGCCCTGTGTGTCTGTAGCAGCTTGCCAGGCTCACCATCTCCCCCAGGTTCTGCCTGCACCTTCCAGTCCTGCAGCCCCTTCTCACTCCAGTCAGGGTCTAAGTTTTTCTTCATCTTGGAATTTGCTCGTAGCTGGAATCTTAGACCAGATGCCCAACTCCACAGTGTGAACATTCTGGTCCAGCCACTCATCCCCAAAGAAAGCAGATAAGTGTATGAGGAAGCACAGGGGAGCTTAGTCAAAACTGCTCTTTGAAGGACAGAAAGTCAGCATTTCAGCCATACGTGGGGCACGGACAAGAGCTTTAGGCTTCAGCAGTTAGGAGCCGGGGTCTCATAATTAGGTGTCTTGTTCATGGTGTCAGCTGGCCGATCTCAGTTCTGGTTCTGCAGGGTGGCTTAAGGGACCTTGCTGCTTAAGCGACAGTCCAGTCGCCTGAGGCTGCTGTTCCTGGATGGGGAGCAGCCTGCCCAGGACCTGCTGGTGGGGAGCCGCAGTGACTGCTGGCGTGGAACACTGCTACTGAACCTCCACCTTGCCACTCATCTTCATAAGATTAATAAAAATGGTGACAGAGCGATGGCTCAGGGGTTAAGACTCTGCCTCAAAAGCAAAAGGACCTGAGTTCAAATCCTAGATTCCATGTAAAAATGCCAGGTGGAAATGGCCCCAGCCCACACTTCTGGCCCTGGCAAGTGGAGCCTGGGAAAACCCCAGAGCGAACCAAAAAGGGGTAGAAGCAATCTAGGATGATTCTCAAAGTCATCCTTGGTCCTCCATGGACACATATAGTAGTACCCTGTGACACACACACACAATAAAATAAAATAAAATAAAATAAAAGTAGAGTACTCTTTAGAAAAAGATTAATAAAAATTCTGGGGCTGGAGAGGTGGCTCAGGGGTTAAGCCTCTGCCTTGTAGGCAGAAGGTCCTGAGTTCGGATCCCAGATCCCACGTATAGACGCCAGGTGGAAGCGGGGGCGGCCTGCGTTTCTCATCCTGGTAGGGCGGAGCCTGTGAATCCCCGGGCAGAGTAAACAAGGAGGAGGTGGAGGCGTCCATGGTGGTTCCCGAATTTGTCCGTGGTTCTACACACGCACGCACGCACGCACGCGCTCGCTCTCGCACATACATACGCACACATGCACAATTGAATAAATAATAATAAAATTAAAAAAAAAAGAATTCCACATTGAACCACAAAGAGATTCCAACACATACCTTAAAAAAAAAAAAGATTAATAAAAATTCAAATTGACAGGAAGAAGCAGAAAAAGGAACTTTATTCACTGGCCATACTGGGGAGAGCGTAGCCAGCATCCAAGCCTGTTTCCTCTTCATAGTCCAGGGAAGAGACACATCCAGACACAGAGCAGGAGAGGGAGAGATTGGAGGCTGAGCAGCTTTGCCCCGGGGTTGGGGGTGACTCACCCCTCATCCTGTAGGGTCGTCCTGGCTGAGGGGTCATCCTGGCTATGTGCAATCTCTCTCGGCAGACAAGCCCCTCTGTCTGGCTCCTGTTCCTCTCTGCTCCCGTCTGAGATTCTGAAGAAGTTTTAAGTCTCAGGTCCGTTCCTTTGCCATCCTGGCAGCCAGAATCATGGGGCACAGTCGCAGGTCCTTCTCTACCTTGTCGTGCCTACCTCTTGTTACAAGGTGGACAAGGCGTCATGGACTTTTGAAAGACAGATACTCCTGGGTGACTGAAGGCTGTGCAGGACAGGCGGGCAAGGCGTCCATGCGTGTGGGCGCAGGGCTGGCGCAGGGCTGCCGGGCTGGCATCTCTCCCTCTTCCCACCTCTGCAGCGCTCGCGGTCGATCTCAGGACTTAGATGTGGTAAGGAAGTGCTCTGCCACAGCCTCCTGCCACTTATCTGCTGTGTGCCTTTAGTAACTCACCTGCCGGAGAGTGTCGCTAGGGATGATAAATGACCCTTTCTGAAGTAGAGGAGTGCCTGTCAGCAGCGCTGCTTCATAAACTCCGCTCCCGGAGAATTTATTTATTTTCATCTAAATTAAAGTGGGTTTTTGTTGTCCCCACATGGCCTTGCTGTACCCCATCTCCCACCGAGTGTCTTCCCCACAAGTCCCCTCCCCCCGGGGCTGGGGAGGCGTGTGCGGTGTGCAACAGACTGCCTGTCGCCACATGTGCCTCTGCGCTGGCAGCAGCTCGGGCGGTACTCTGGGGAGCTCTGGGGGAGCCCTGCTGATGTTTGGGGGCCCCTTCCTCTGGCCAGCTTTGAGCTGTGGTGGTCCCCGTCATGCAGGATGGCTGGACGCTTCTTTGTCCTGGCTGCCTGGACGTTCATGAACGTGAGATTCAAGAACTAGCCTGGCTCGTGAGGTGCCATTTCCCAGGGGGTGTTCTGAGCAGAAATAGTGCCGGCCAAGGGCAGAGCTGTGCTGGTGCTCCCGAGTGGCTGGCGGGGAGGATTGCGGCCCGAAGGTAGGAGCGAGCAGCTTCCTGAAGGGTGACGGCAGAGCGCGGGCTCCCGTGAGAAGTTTCTGGACGGTGCTGTTGAGTCTAGCGCCAGTCACTCTGCTCCAGCTTCCTCCCCAGCTCTCCAGGGATTTAGTGACCACGTGGCTTACATGATGCAGGCTGGAAAATACCGGCCCAGGGTCCACCAGGGTGTGAACTCGCTTCCAGCCCCTTCAGCGCCTCCGGCCTCTGGGGGCCACACCGTGCACAGGGACACGGGGCTGGGCGGGACTGGCCTCCGCCCCCAGGACGCGCGTCTTGCTACGGCTCCTGCTCCTGATCTAGGTCCCTTGCTGGGCAGCACACCCTGGACTTGCTCCTCCCCCACTTGACCAGCTGTGCAGACAGGCGGCCAGGGGTTCATCTGAAGCGGCCGTTGCGGCTGGACGCAGTGCTCACCCTGGGCTGGGATGGGCTGGCTTCCCTGCCTGCTACGGGACGGCAGGGAGTGAGACTGGCACCTCGCACGTCCGGCGGGCAGCCTTCCGGCAGCCGCAGCATCAGTCCTGTCACTGGTGGAGGCGCCCGACTCCAGAGGAAGATTAGCCTTTGGAGGGGCAGGCGTTAAGTCTGGGGGCACAGAAAGAACACACAGAAACCCAGGCTGTGGAATGTGACCCAGACACTTCAGGCAGACAGCGACCAAGTGGCCAAACAGGGTCTGTGTGCTGGGTTCGTTCCCGGGTACCCTCACTTGGGCTTCTGAAGTGGAATGCTTACAGCGCCTCGGCACCGAGGCTGCGGTTTGTCTCCTGTGGGCCCAGCCGGCTGTGCATGCTGCCCGCGGGTCAGCGGCCCGTGACATCTCTGGCTTGGGGGTGCTTGTGCTGCTGCTCTCCTACCATGTGCTGGCTTGCAGCGCACCTACTAGGTGAAGGCTGCCCAGAGAGAACAGCTTTAGGTCCCTCTTCAGGACGGAGCGGAAGCTGCGTCCGTACAGTCCATGGAAGCAACGCTGTTCTCAGCGTCAGCACACACTGATGACCTCATGTTGGCTCGCCTGCGAGTCCCCGTCCTCGGTGCGGACCCACTGCTCCTGCAGGCGTGCTAGAAGAAACGGGGCGGGGGGCTGGAGCGTGAGACCGCTAAGGATCTTTTTCTTTTCCAGCTGCGTCATTGATGAGTCTGAGAAATATGATGCAGGCTCCCGGGTCACCCGGAGAAATTCCCAGTTGCCGCACTTGTCTTAGCAGCTGTTTGTCTCACACCAGAATCGCGAGCTGTGTGACTGTTGTCTCTTTATCCCTCTACCTCTGTTTTTGCCAAAGGTGCACAGATGATAGACAGAGTCGCCACCACTATTTTCACGCGGATTCCAAGCATTGAAATGGCACTGTGGGCTTGTGTGGCGTGCGTCTTCACAACCAATCATCTCCCTGGCCCTGTTCGTCGTGGTTTGGGTTTTTTGCAGGGCTGGGCTGACCCCTTGCCTCGGGCAAGGCCAGCACTCTTCTATGGAACTGCATCTCACCGCACTGTGAGTTACGGCCTGAGAGTGCTTGAGTGGGTGGCACTAGGAACCGTGTCTAAAACCTCATGCACTGAGCTCAAGAACGCTTACCGCTCTTTGTGAGCCACTGGCTTCGATCCCACACTTCGGAGAAGCAGGGACGGGTGTCAAGTGGACAGAGGGAGCTGACCGCACCAAGTCATACGTTGAGCTGCACACACGCATCTTGGGCACACACACAGTATAATGATAAGTAAGACAACAGACATGAATTCATACTGATGTTTTCAAAACACTTTCTCTAAACCGTGTGTGTGTGTGTGTGTGTGTGTGTGTGTGTGTGTGTGTGTGTGTGTGTGACAGGGTACTGCTGTGTGTCCCTGTGGAGGACCAAGGGTGACTTCAGAAATCATCCAGAATTGCTTCTAACTCCTTCTGACTTCCCTCTGGGACTTCCCAGGCTCTGCCCACCAAGGCCGGAAGTGTAGGCTACGCTATTTCCGCTTGGCATTTTTAGGTAAGACCTGAGATCCTAAATCCAGACCTTCTGCTTGTGAGGCAGAGTCTTATCTCCTGAGTCATCTCTCCAGCCCTCAATACACTCTAAAGATTGCATGGTTTTACATAATGTCTTGGATTCTTGAAATTTGTATCCTTTTCCTTATCCTGAAAAATCTTAATGCAGTCAACATTCTCACATATTCAGCCAGTCAAGCATGGACCCAAAAACTCTGAAGAAACAGTTGTGATCCTGTTGAATGTTATAGACTTTTTTTGTCGTACCCTAAACAATATGAACTGGCAGCCACCCACGTTAGGCTGCAGCTAAGCTATAGGTGATTTAAGCTGGGGAGGAGTGCTTTGAGTCGGCTGATCTTCCTCCTGCGGCGACGGGGTGGCCAGTGCCTTGTTCCCCGGGCCCTGAGCGGTTGCTGTGCCCATAGCACAGTCGCTAGTTTTTGCTAATTGAATGGCAAATATGTTACAGCTTCATTTTACATTACACTTCTCGTGAAACTTGCAGTAAAGTTTTTAAGTTTATCTTTACTTGGATGAAGAAAGCGCCACTTTAAGTCCCTGGGGGTGTTGTCTTGTGCCTGCTGTTTGACCTGCACACTTAGGATTCTTTTTTATTATTATGATTATTTATTTTTTGGAGACTTAGGGCGGAATTCATGAGAGGAGAGAAGAACGGAACTCACAGACTGTAGACGTGGAGTGCCCTGAGGGGCTAGGGCGTCCTGGAGAACTCATGGCTCCAGGCATGGCATCCAGGAGCTGCAGCAGCTGGAAAGGAACTCCACGTGAGGCGCACGGTGAGGGACAGGCACCCTGCTTTTCCGCACAAAGTTAAAGATCAAAAGTGCATAGAACTGGGGCTCAGCAGGTAACGGTAACTGCACATACCTGCTGATCTGTTTCAGTCCTTGGAGCCCACCTGGTAAAAGTGAGACTCGGCTTCTGAAAGTGGTGCCTCCGCTTCCACGCGCATGCAGTGGCACGTGTGTGCCGCCTCTCTGGGTGCCTCGTGGTGTGAGCCGTCTGTGGGCGCACGTGTCTGCTGGGAAGGTGGTGTTAGCTGGGAAGGTGGCGGCACCTTTAGGAGGTGGAGCCTTGCTGGAAGAAGGTGGTTCCCAGGTGGGCCTTGAGGTTGGTTGGCGCTGCCCTGCTTCCTCTGAGTGTGTCCTTGTTGTCTCTGTTCTTGATGGAATAGGGACCAGAACTGGCCATCTGCTTCCGAACGCCAGCCTGCCATTCTGTTCCGTGATTCCTGCGGGATGAACGATGTTCCCGCTGCAACCATAACCCAAATAACCTTCCTTTTCCTTTAAGTTGCTTGAATCTGATTGTCTTACAGTAAACTGCAGTGAAAGTAACTGCAATAGAGTGTGTGTGTGTGCGTGCGTGTGTGTGTGAGAGAGAGAGAGAGAGAGAAATGCCTTGGGTGCCTGCCCCTCTTGGCACTCCACGTCTGGAATCCATGCATTCTCTTCCAGCTCCTTGCCCCTCATGGTTCCTTGCCTGGAGTCCATGAGTCTCCAGGGCGGCCTTGGCTCATGGCTCCACATCTGGAGTCTGTGAGTTCTGTTCTTCCTTCTCATAAACTCTGCCTTAATTCTCAAAAAAATGCTTGCTTTAACGTCTCCCCTCATTAGGTAGTTATTTTACTTTTTATCCTGAAGGCATCAGCAAACACACCCCCCACCTTTCCCAGCAGGTGGCCTACACCGTGCGCTGCGTCTTTGTTGTGAGCCAGGGCCTCCTTGCGTAGCCCAGACAGGCCTTGCGCTTAGGTCTCCTGCCTCAGTGTCCTGGTGCTGGTTGTAGACTTGCCTCTCGCGCCTGGCTGTGTCCCTGGCCGACCTGTCCTTGGGTGGAGTGGACTTCCTTGGTAGGCTTCAGTCTGGAAACGCCTGTGCCGAAAATTGGTGCACATTCATCTGGCAAAGGCGGTCGGTTGGCTCTGCGGAGTAGGACAGTGTCATTGGTAAGAGCTTCCATTCCACCACCTGTGGCCTCGTCATCCACAGGACAGTCTTGTCCATAGAGGGTGTTCTGTGTTTGGAGTTTTCCCAGATGCTGCTGTGAGAACTAGCATGTTAGAATAGTTTTCATGGACTACAGAAATGACTCGGGGGTTAAAACTTTGCCTAAGCAGAAGGACCTGAATTCAAATCCTGGATCATACATAAAAATACCAGCCTGCACTTCCAGCTCTGGAATGCAGAGCTTGGGAAATCCCAGAGCAAAGCAATAAGGAGTTAGAAGCAATCCAGGATGATTTCCGAAGTCATTCTTGGCCTCCATAAGCACAGAGAGTGTGTTCTCTCCTCTCTCTCTCTCTCTCTCTCTCCTCTCTCTCTCTCTCTCTCTCTCTCACACACACACACAAGTGAGAACGTGAAAGTTTTATTTCATGTACAGTTGTCATTCAATGTACTGCCGCCGAGTTCAGTGGCAGATGAAACCTGCACTGTCGTTGGTCAGTCAGCACATGCTTCCCACACAGGACAGGCGGCGCCCTGGCAAGGGTGCTGTTGCTCAGCATGTGGCTCTCTGAGACTAAACAGAGCACAGCAGTTCCCACAACACAGCCTGTGTTGATTTGGGACAGTTTTGTACATTGTACGGCATCTAGTCTGTGGGGAGGATCTTTTGATTAGCTACCGTAAACTTTGTTTTTGTCTTTGAAAAATATAAACATCAGAAACTTGGTTTTGTGTACCCCGAAGCCTCTCCACTGTAGAGCTGCTGGGCGACCTTCCTATAGTTGTTTTTCTCCTCAAGAGAGGAATTGTGGGCCTGAGGATAGTTCTCGAGCTGTGGAGGAATTGAAGGATGACATCTGTATTGCTTGTCGTTGGTGGTCTTACTTTATATAAATACTTTTCAGTTTTCACTTCTTAGCTGCCTTTATTTACTGGAGAATAGAATAGGTACTATGCAGTGGGTGCTGTGCTGGGTCCTAGGTACCGCGCAGTGGGTGCTGGGTCCTGGGTACCGCGCAGTAGGTGCTGGGTCCTGGGTACCCCGCAGTGGGTGCTGGGTCCTGGGTACCGCGCAGTGGGTGCTGGGTACCGCGCAGTGGGTGCTGGGTCCTGGGTACCGTGCAGTGGGTCCTGGGTACCGTACAGTGGGTGCTGGGTCCTGGGTACCGTGCAGTGGGTGCTGGGTCCTGGGTACCGTGCAGTGGGTGCTCTGCTGCATCCTATGGACCCTTCATCTCTCAAGGTCAAGGTGTCTCCACAGTCTGAGATTTTTCTTCAGAGAAGTGTAATGTTGCAAAGGCTGCAGGAATGTGATCTTTGACAGCGTGAAAACCAAAGCTAGCATTCTCTTTCCTTCTGATTTGGGCCGAAGTAGTAGGAAAAATTATTTTTTCCCAGTAGTAAACTCCTAGATGAGAAAAATAGAAATTTTACTATATATGATGATAAAATAGTTATGGTGTAAAGAAAGTTAGAGTGAGAAGTCTTTCATAATTTTCAGTTTGCATGAACATATCCTCTCACATGCACATTTACACGTACACAGGTCGCCCCAGTCGACCTCCACATACCCTCACACATGCATGTCACGTGTGCTCCAGTCACCCCAGTCGGCCCTGTCTGGCCAGGAAGCCGTGGTACCTGCTGGGCTGACCAGGGTGTGGCCTGGGAAGGACTCTATTTGACAAGTGCACAGATGTCAGGTGATTCTTGAGCTTTTCATTGGGTAGTGTAAGCAGTGTGGAGAGCCACACACCCTGCAAGACCACCCGGGACCCTCTGTCCTTCTCAAAGTCTTGTTACTGTAACTCCTCCACTGATACGTGTTCAATGCCATGAAATGGGTTCCTTTGTGTCTGCTTTTTTCTGGTGTATCATATTTGCATCCCCGCATAGCACCCCATGAATGTATTGCAACGCATGATGATCCGTGGGCATTTTTTAAATTCGGTTATTTTGTTTTTCTAGTTCGACAAGCACATTGACTCTCATCCCTGCCCGCGGTCATTCTGACACTTGGACTGTTGCTGTGAACATCTGTGCACTTGCCTTTTACTGCATGCGTGTGTTGTTTCTTTCCTCTCTTGTACACCTACGTGCAGACATACACATCTTTTCTTATGCCAAGACTTGCTGTCCTCTTTCTTTTTTTTTTTTTTTATTAAAAATGTAATTATACATTTTAAAATTTTTTACCAGTTCCCTCCTTCCCCCCTCCTCCCCCCGAACCCCCTCTTCCCCCTCCCCTTCCCCCAGTGCCTCCCCCCCAATTCCCAGAGAGTCCTTTATTGTGTACGCCTAACTCTCCACTGGGTCCTCCTCTCCGATGACATATAAGGACCCAGTGGCATTTCCATAAGCCCTTTCTCTTGTTCCCCTTAAGCATAAGATCACTACTATGGCTGTCAATCCCTTGCCTCCAGGGGTCTCGGTGCCCTTAACAGATGCTAGACTTTATGAGGGCAACAGTGCACTGGACATTGCGCAGGGCATGCAAAGTCCCATTATGATTGCTTTGGCCCCAACTATTGTTGAGAATCTTGCAAATCGTTGCTCCTCCCATCCTTTTGCTCTTACAATCTTACCGCCCCCTCTTCCGCAAATGTCCCTGAGCTCCAGGATGGGGAGAGATTAGGCTGGCCTAGTTCTATGTGATTGATATAGAGTCTCTGAAGTTCTGGATTGTGGCTGTCCTCTTTCTTAACGATGCTTCTTGAAAAGTAGCAATCTTCCTTTAATTATTTTTATGTATTTATTTTGGTGTGACTTATCTTTACTTGCTGAATCAGCTTGCTTCCCCTTTCCATAATTTTGATGTGACTTGATTTATCCATCTCTTTATAGTAGGTAGACTCTCTCTGCTCTAAATCAACTGTGGAAGGGCTTTTCCTGTAATACATGCTTTTTTATTTTGAATTAGCTCAGTGACCCGCTAGGAGCTCTAAGCTGGTTATAAGCAACAGGGAAACATGTCTGCTTACCTTTTTCTTCTGGAGATAGAGTCTCACCATCTGGCTCATGCTGTCCTAAGCTTACAGGTTTAAGTGATTTTCCTGCCTCATCCTCCCAAGTACTCGGGAATAAAGGTGAGAGGCGACGTGCCAGTGAGATATCACTTTGGCTCTGATCCGAGGTCAGGCAGCCTGGGTGACACCTTCCCAGCGGAGTCCTGAGACAGCAGAGAGCGTCTTGGCCAAACTGGCTTTTACAGCAGACGCAGCCACGAGTCCCCAGGGAACGCCACTGCAGGACCATACCCTGAGTGGCTGGACAGCAGTGCCCAGCGCCTGCAGGCAGGTCGCCTCCTTTCTGGGGACCACTGTCTCCCAGTGTGCTGGCCCAGGGCTGGCCCAGGGTGTCTCCCGAGAACGTGTGCATCCCTGCTGGGCTCCTCGGTCTTGGGGTGAGACCTGCCTGTGTCAGAGGCAAGCAGCACGGTGGGGCGGAGCCAACGACTGTGATGAGTGTGGGAAGCTCACACAGGAACCATGACGGCCTTTGGCTTTGGCGACTCCTAGAAGGTGTCACACCAAAGACCCCAACTCGATGCCAAGCCCCGTGGGGCCTCACGCCTCCCCTGCAGTCCCTTTGCGTTAGTTCTGTCTGCCTTGTGGCTAATGTTTATGTCTCAGAGTTATAAGTCGCGTTCTTTTGTAAAAGTTGTACGTTTGTAGAACGTTAACAGACAACAGTTTCAAACCTTTGCAGAGACAACCAGCAAGAGCAAGTGTTTAGAGAAAACCAGTTTGAAAACTCAGTCCTTGTGTGGAGACTCACTCTGGCTGCACGTGCCCATCCCTCTGAGGTGAGGGGGCACACTGGGGCGCAGGGGGAGGGCCTACTCAGTTCCCTTGCTTAGAAGATACTTACCAAACCATTAGGAACCCAGGAGCCCGGTCTGGGGAAGGTATGCCACCAGCACTTGTAGAGGACGGCAGCTTGGTGAAGGGTCCAGGTTTGCAGTTTTAGGGGCTCCCGTAAGACAGAGCAAAGCCAACGGCAAGCTGTGTCACCGCACAGAACTCGGCTTTTTCCACAGTCTCTGCCCGGTGGGAGCGTAGATCCGCAGCGCCAATAAAAGTTGAGACTTTTGGGGCTGTAGAGGTGGCTCAGGGGTTAAGCCTCTGCCTTGCAGGCGGAAGGTCTGAGTTCGGATCCTAGACCCCACGTATAGACGCCGGGCAGAAGCGGGGGCGGCCTGCGCTTCTGGTCCTGGTAGGGCGGAGCCTGTGAATCCCGGGGCAGAGTAAACGAGGAGGTGGAGGTGTCCATGGTGGTTCCTGAATTCGTCCGTGGTTCTACACACACACACATACATGCACACACGCGCACACACCATACATGCACAATTGAATAAATAATAATTAAAAAAAGTTGAGACTTTGGTCACGTTTCAAACATAGGAAGAGCGCTGGAGACAGCCCAGTGGCTCCCTGCGCTGCGCCTGCCCTTCACATAAGCAGAACCAGGGCCACCAGTTACAGAACAGACCAGAGCTCCAGGCAGCAGGGCTGCCAAAATGACAGGCTTTTTTCATCCAAATGTTACTGATTGCAAATGCCAGAGAGAGCACTCTGGTCACTTTGAATGTGTTACAACTATGCGTCCTAGGACTGGAGAGATGCTCGTGTTAAAGCTTCTGCCTGGCAAGCACAAGGCCCCAAGTTCGAATTCCATATCCCATAAGAAAATGCCAGGCCCCAGCCTGCACTTGGCCCTGTAGGGTAGCACCTTGGAAAGCTAGAAGGAGGGAGAACAGCCTGGGATGATTCCAGGTATCCCCTTGGACCTCCACAGGCACGCAGTAACCCCCCCCCACGAATAATAATGAAGCAATTGTGCGCCCTTAATGCTGCAAACTTAGATATATATAAAGCTCAGACACAGTCACACATTTCTCTCAAATATGAGTAAGCCCCTCCGAGATGGTTGCTTATGAAGCGGCATTTAAAGGCTTCAACATGAGCAGATGCTAAATGGACCTTTGGTCTGGCGAGATGGCTCAGCTGGTGAAGGCCCCAGGGTAGAGCCCACGCGCAGACAGAACTGACTTCCCAAAGTCACCCTCTAACTCTCTCAGTGTAATAAATTAAGTGCTTTTAAAAAGGAATGAGGCTTTATCTTGTAATGCCGGTTTTGTAAACAGTCAGAAGCCAGGCAAGCTGCATGAAATGGTTTTCTGTGTGTGCGCATGTGTGTGTGATGTTGGAGAGTTCTTGTGGGCAGGTGTGCATGCATAAGTGCATTTTGGATCACTCTTCCGCGTTACTGCTGTGAGCCCGGTCTCGTTAAACTCAGAGCGTGCCATTAGGCTCATCTCACTAGCCAGCTTATTTTGGAGATTTCCAGGCTCTGCCTTCTACACTAGAATTACATGTGGGATCTGGGGACCCAAACTCACGTTCCTTTGTATTGCAAGGGCTTTAATCACTGCGCCATCCTTGAAGCTTGCAAGCAGGGGTGTGTGGGTGTGGGTGTGCGTGTGGGTGCGTGCGCGTGTGTGGGTGCGTGTGGGTGTGTGCGCGTACGCCTCTGGAGGCCCTACAGTGACATCAGGAATCGTCCTGGATTGCTCTTTTTCCTTACTGCTTTGCTCTGGGATTTCCTAGGCGCTGTGGTTCAGAGCTGAAAGCATAAGCCACCTCCCTTTCCACCTTCTGTGTTTTTTTGGTTTTTTAACATGGGATCTGGAATCCAAACTCAGATCTTGTGCTTGCAAGACAAAGCCATGTTCCCAGCCCCAATCCTAAAATTTTTAAATTTACATGTTAGGCTTCCATAGTGGAAAAAAAAAGCAGTTTAGAAATTTCCTGAGTATTCAACAAAAGCATTTCTGATGCACTTAGTTACTTATCTCGTTGGTAGGTATGTGTGGGGGCATACACATGCCACAGGGTGATGTGGAGGTTAATAATGGTTCTGGTAGTTGGTTCTCTCCTCTCACCAGCTAGGTCCCATGGGTAAATATCAGGCATCACCTTGGTGGAAAGTTCCTAAGTCCTCTCGGCCATTTCACGGCTCCAGCAGAAGTGTTTTTAATCTCATTTTCTCTTAAATCTGACTTTTTATTATTATTATTATTATTTATTCAATCATGCGTATGTGTGTCTGTGTGTGTGTAGAACCACGGACGAATTCGGGAACCACCATGGACGCCTCCACCTCCTCCTTGTTTACTCTGCCCGGGGATTCACAGGCTCCGCCCTACCAGGACCGGAAACGCAGGCCGCCCCCGCTTCCACCTGGCGTCTATACGTGGGATCTGGGATCCGAACTCAGGACCTTCCGCCTGCAAGGCAGAGGCTTAACCCCTGAGCCACCTCTCCAGCCCCCTCTTTTTTTTTAAACGCATAAAAATTTCTTCCTCAGGTCTGGAGAGATGGTTCAGGGGTTAAGATTCTGCCTCGCAAGCAGAAGGTGTTGAGTTCGGATCCCAGATGGTAAAAACCCCAGGCAGAAACAGCAGCAGCCTACACTTTTGGCCCTGGTGGGCGGAGCCTGGGAAATCCCAGCTCGAAGCAAGAAGGAGGTAGAAAGAATCCAGGATAATTCCTGAAGTCACCCTTGGTCCTCCACAGGAACACACAGTGCTCTCACACACACACAAACACACACACAAATAAATTTTAAAAAATTCTTCCTTAGATGGTTTTGCAGAAATCCTTCTCAGACTGTACAGCCAGTACTAAGTTGTGTAGCTTAATGAACCTTTCTTCTGACTCCAGTGAGTTATTTTTAAATGGACTGAATTTTCATTATTTAGTAGTTTATTATGTCTGAACTTGTTTTAGAAGGTCTCTGTCTCTGTCAGATCTGTATTGAGATCTTTTTCTCAGTTTCCAGAAATCACATCTGAAAGCCAGACCCAAAGCGTTCCACCAGGAGGAAGATTAAAACCAGCATTTTCATTACTGTTATTCTGCGTAGCCTAACTCAGGTAAAGTCCAAATAACAAATTTTCTTTAGTCCCAAATTTCCTAGTTAACACTTAGATTCCTGCATTCTCGCCAGCAGCCCTGTGACGGTTTCTCCGTTACTGTGAGAGCATCGAGTAAGCAACTTAAGGAAGACAGGGAGCTTTACTCAGCTTAGGGTTCCAGAAACAGTCTTTCATGGCCGAGGCCGAGGCAGCAAGTTCCTGCCGTCCAAAGCTGAAGGCTGGAAGGTCCCTGAGAGTCTCTTCTCTCCCCCGTCTCCTGTCCTGTAGTTCCTTCTATCTGGCCTGCTGCTGGAGGTTCCAGTGGGATCTAGGGCTGGTCTTTGTATTTTCCAGATAATCTCTTCAGGTGGTCTCAGCCGATTTTAGTTAATGCCAGGTGTAGTCACATCGACACCCAGAATTAGCCATCACACCCCCTCCCTTTTCAAAGGAAGAAACAAATTAGTGGATCTGTATGTTAGTGCAGTCGCTCCCAGAACACATTCATACACTGACATAAAGATGTTAATCATGCTAAGAATTTTACAGGCGGTACTAAGCGACCATGGTTTCTTCTGGGGAATTCGGTGGCAAAGTGAGTTTTGCCTCTTGCTGCTCAGACCCACTGTCAGCTAGAAGCCTCTGGCGGCAACAGCGAGATAGCCGCAGCCCCAGGAGATGCTGCGGCGCCCTGTCTCTCGAGAGGATCACGGGCCCAGAGAGCGCTGGCAGCTTCCAACTCCCCAGGCCCCAGCAGATGTCCAAAGAGTTCTACCGGACCCCACATGTGCTCCAAAGAGCTCCATCTTGGCAAGCCTGGCAAACATATGGCATAGCAGCCCAAGCAGTTCAACCACCTCAGTGGCTCTTGGAAGAGCTAGCCGTCACGTGACTGTTGCCAAAATGGTCAAAGGAGCACAGACATCTCTGCGGAGCCCACGCTAAGGAACAGCAAAGCTCAGGTGCCAGTCAGGGAGAAGCTCGAGGGTCCAACCTTCTTAGAGTCCACAGCCAGGTTCACAGTACTCATTCTCTGCTTCACCTATTGCGGGTACAAAACAGCAAGCTGCTGGAGAGGCAGCTGGGCGCTCCAGCAGTGGGGTGCCATGCCTCGAGGGGCTGCTCCCCCGTCTGCTCTCTGAAGTTGGTGCGCAGTACCTGCAGCCAGAATGTGTCTTCTGCCAGTGGCGCAGAGTTGGCAGAATCAGAACCAGGCCTTCGCAGCCTGCCCACTTGGGCCACCAACTGCCATAGGCCAGTTAAACTGACAGGTAGCAGGGAAAGCAGAGATGTATTCAGCACAACCTTCTAAGTCCATCTTCAGGGATCACGCATGAGGCTTGGGTGTAAAGGGAAGGGGTGAGGTATGCATATCCAGCAGCGATAGGCCTGGTCTCGAGTGTCGTGCCCAGCACGGACCCTCAGTGCCCTCAATCTCTCCTGGGTGGTCTGGTGACTAGAACCTACACTTTCTACAACCAAGTTCCTCTCTGGCCAGTACCAGGCTGCAGATGAGCGCTTTACCCACGGAGCGTGTTGCTAGCCTACATCCAGGGTTTGCTCCGTTTCGAGCTGTTTATTGTGCTGAGCGAAAGTCCTTCGTGTGAGGTGCCCGGTCCTCGATACCAGTGTCTCTAGGGGGCTTCTTTTCTCCAGCACACCTCATGGCCCCTTTGCCGCATCAGGTGGGATCTTCTCAGGTGACTGCGGCCTTACGTCCTGTGCTGTGTTCTGTAGTCTGACTTTGATACTGCGGCTCTAGTATAATTTGACACCTGCTCACAAGGGTTTCAATGTGAATTTTAGAATTGTTTTCTATTTTTAAGACAGTGTCTCATGTAGCTTGAGCTCTCTGACAACCAAAGTGGGCATGACTGCCTAGTGCGCGACGTGCTCTCCTTGAAGTCTTGAGCTTCAGCCTCCCTCAGCTGCTCTTAGTGGGCATCACTATGCCCAGTGTGCAAGTGCTCTAGTGCCTTGTTCATCTTCGCAGTTGTGCATGCAGACATCCTGTGTGAACACTTCATGTTTCCTTTTTTTAAAATACTTCTTTAAAGTTTTTCCTAGTTTTATAAGCATATTGAGTTCTTGTTTCTGCCTCTCTCCTTTCCCTCCTCCTTCCCATCCCTTCTCCCCTTTCTTCATTCCCTCCTCACCCTCCTGCCTGTCCATTTCTATGGACCCTAGGGTTCCCTCTGGCTTATCTACTCTTGCGAGTGTTCAGGCCTCTGTGCGATACATACCAAGTGACCCCTCCTCGGGCCACTCCACTGATAGGGCATTTACCTTTACTCATCCAGCCCTAGCCCCCAAAGTTTCCACTGCATGTAATTATCTTTCCTGAGATCCTCGCTAGTCTATGGGGGCATGTTGGTGGGTCAGTCTTTATGCAAGTCTGGTAAAGACAAGTCTCACTGCAATTCCTGGATGCAGCAGCCCTGCCTTGAATGGAATGTCTTGTCCAACGGTGGACCTCCCCATCTTAAGGCTCTTACAGTCTTACCACCCCGTGTTTTGCAAGGTTCCCTGAGCCTTAGAGAAAGAGATGGAGAGATTGGGTTGGCCTGATTCTGCGTGAGCCTTGCAGGGTACCAGTTTCTATCTCTGTGCATGCCTCTGTGTGTATGTGCATGCATGCATGCATGCATATTTGTCTCTGTGTGTGTACATGTGTGTGCACGCATGTTTATCTGTCTCTGAATGCCTCTGTGTGTACGTGTGCATATATGCACATGCATGTGTCTGCATACCTGTGTGTGTGCGTGCATGCGTGTCTGTCTGCACATACCTGTGTGTGCGTGTGCAGGCCTGCACATACATGTCTCTGCACACTGAAGCTCCAGACTTCACTTGTGCAGGCTAAGTTGTCTCCCATCCCCCCTGATATGTTTCTTAATATTTCATTTTTATGGCGATTGTTTTGAGTTCTAAGAGAACATCTGGGGATTTCTGCCATCTAGCTATACCTTACCCTTTTTTTTCTTCTATTTTTTTCCTGGCGCCCTGGCCGTGCGTGGCATATGTAGAACCTGGGATCTGAACTCATCTTCTGCTTGTGAGTCAGGATCTCAACCCCTGCGCAGTCTCTCCAGCCTTCTTACCTTACCTTGAGTTACCTGGTTGAACTCTGTATAGCATCCATTACCAAGAATGTCTTCCTTCAGAAACAGTGTTACTGACGGAGCCGGCGGTTTTTTGTTAAAAGTAGGGGATACCCAGGCAGGTTTGGCTTAAGCTGGTTGTCAGAGCAGTTTTATTCCTAAAACCGCTCTGGTCTGAAATGTAAGCCCCCTTGTGGCCCTGCAATTCAGAAGCCTCAGGCCCAGCCCTTCATCCTGTTACAGGCTTGGTGTGGGTCTGACGAAGCTGAGCACTGCCCACAGCAGCGATCTGCTCGCAGATGAGGCCCAGCCCGTGTTGCGGGACAGCCCCTCTCCCCTCAGGTCTCCCGCGGACGGGGCCCAGGGACGCCTCGTGTGCAGGTCTGTTGCGGGACTTGTGCTCCAGCGTGGAGTCAGCAGTAGCTTTTGTTGGTTTTCAAACTGTTGCTGCCTCATCCATCCACGTTCTCCTTTGAATTTCAATCTGATCCACTGTACGGATAATTTCATAGATTATTGGAGTTTTTAAACTCCCACTTTACATATTGTGGTAGGAAAGAATAAACTGATTCCAAGGAGTTTAGTTTTTAAATAGCCCTGTGAGCAGAACGGCAGTGACCTGTGGCAGCGGCCAGCAAGTGACCGGCTGCGTTGGAGTTCACCAGGCCTCGGCCCCTCGCTGGACGGCGCTGGAGTTCGAGGCCTCGGCCCCTTGCTGGATGGTGCTGGAGTTGGAATTTGCAGCTTTACTTACGCTACTTTTGCAGTGCTGGGATTTCGCTGAGGCTAGACGGATTGCACTGCAGGGCTCGCCCAGCCTCCACCGGGGCGTCTCCTCTTGTGTGCACCAGGCTGACGTGCCATGGCACGGTCAGACACGTGTGTCTTAGTTCTGTGCTTACTCTGTGTGGTCTTTTGCAGGAGCAGCACGGGAGCATGTGTGCTGGCGGCATGGCGGGGTTCCTGTCGGGGAGACCTGAGCAGGTCTGTGCTGTGCACGCCAGCCACTCAGAAGCAGCGCTGCAGGAGAGAGGCGCTGCGCACCCAATGACAGCGTGCGCGGAGGAGCTGCGCGTCCTGCGTCTCCGAGACACCCGTGGCCGGCCGTGGAAGGGGCATGAGAAGGTGGAAGGATCTGCGTGGCGTCTCGAGCGCTCCGCCCACTCTCAAGAGCCTGAGACGTGGCCGTGATGAAGCCGCCAGGAGAGTCATGGTCGGCCATGGAGGAGAAGCAAGGAGCTCGTCCCGAGGGGGACAGTGATTCTGTTTGTGATAAAGTACATTTCAAAGTGGAGGAGAATGATGATGACCAAATTCCTAGTCGCAGTTTGGAAGGAGCGGACTTTAAAAGCGGGCCGGAGGAAATGAGGCAGGCGGGCAGCGGCGACGAGCAGGCGGAAGGCAAGGCTGCAAACCACGCCCACCAGCCTCCTGGGCAATGCCTGCCTGCCGAGAGTGAGGATGACTACGGCGCGCTCTTCTCCCAGTACAGCAGCACACTCTACAATGTCGCCATGGAAGCCGTGACCCAGAGCCTTCTCTCCGGCCGGCACATGAGCTCCAGGAAGAAGTCCCCGGCTTGGAAGCACTTCTTCATCTCCCCTCGAGACAGCACGAAGGCGATATGCACGTATTGCATGAAGGAGTTCAGTCGGGGCAAGAACGAGAAAGACCTGAGCACCAGCTGCCTCATGCGGCACGTGCGCCGCGCGCACCCCACCAAGCTCGCGCCCGAGAGTGGGAGCCCGTCAGCCGGAACTGCCTTTCCCCCACCCTCCCTCCTGCTCCCGCCGCAGCCTGCGGAGGGGGGCGACCTTAGCACTGCACTCTTGCCCCTCAGGCTGGTTCAGACAGTGACTCCTAATCACCCGTCCCCTGACCAGATAATGGAAGAGTCTGTGTCTGCGGGCTCTTGCGAAGAGGGGGCCTCCGAGGCGACCGCAGACCGCAGGGAAGAGGAGGCCCTGGTAGACTCCTCCCCCCACCTCTCCCTGCTGCACTACGACGACCCCGCAGAGAGAAACCTTCCCCTCCCCAAGAGTACATCCGGGTCTAGGAGGAGATCGGCCGTCTGGAAGCACTTCTACCTGTCGCCCCTGGACAGCTCCAAGGCCGTGTGTGTCCACTGCATGAACGAGTTCAGCAGGGGGAAGAACGGCAAAGACCTGGGCACCAGCTGCCTCATCAGGCACATGTGGAGAGCACACCGCGCCATCGTGCTGCAGGAGAACGGGGCTGGCACCGCCATCCCATCCCTGTACCCCAGCCCTCCAACCCTTCTGCCCACGCTGCTTCCCCCAGAGGGGGAGCTCAGCTCCGTGTCGTCGCCAGGGAAGACAGTCGGAGAGCACCCTTCCGCCTGCTCATCCCCAGACAGGCCGGCTGAAGACCAGCCTCTGCACGTGAACCCAGGGGGCGCGTCCCTCCTGTCCTCCTCTGGCCACTTGGAAGGAGAGGCCACCCTGCCGTCCTCTCCGGAGAAGCATGCGACAGGGGCAGGAAGTCCCAAGTTTGAGCCGGCTGCCGTCTTCCAGCAAAACAAGAAGGTCATGAAGAGACTGAAGTCGGAAGTGTGGCAGCACTTTTCTCTGGCCCCCACGGACAGTCTGAAGGCCGTGTGCCGGCACTGTGGCTGCGTCATCAGCCGGGGCAGGAAGGGGGACGTGGGCACTAGCTGCTTGACCCGGCATCTCTACAGACGCCACCCTGAAGTTGTCGGGAGCCAGAGGGGTGTTCTGGGCGCAGGGTTGGCAAACTCTCCGTATGCCACCTTGGCCTCTGCGGAAACCTCCTCCACATTAACTGACCTGCCAGCGGTGGGCAGGAGAAAGCACCAAGGTGTGTCCCCCGCGAGCAGCAAGAAGACCTCGAAGCTGTGGAACCACTTTTCCATTTGCTCGGCAGACTCCACCAAGGCGGTGTGCCTGCACTGCGGCCGGACCATCAGCAGGGGCAAGAAGCCCACCAACCTCGGCACCAGCTGCCTCCTGAGGCACCTCCAGCGGTTCCACAGCCGCGTGCTCAAGAACGATCCCTGCTCTGCAAGCCCGAGGGGGCCTCTGGGCGTGGAGCCCCCCAGAGCGTCCTCCTTGCACGGCCCTGCCGAGAAATTCTTTGACTCTCACCCCGTTGCCAAAAAAATCACCAGTCTCATAGCAGAAATGATTGCGCTTGACCTCCAGCCGTACTCCGTCGTGGACAACGTGGGCCTCAGCAGGCTGCTCGCGTACTTGGCGCCTCAGTACGCTCTGCCCCCGCCGCCCTACTTCTCCCGGACGGCCATCCCAGGCATGTACGACAGCGTGAGGCAGGTCATCCGCGCTCACCTGAGGGACGCGGAGAGTGGGGTGGTGCACTTCACCTCGGGGATCTGGATGAGCAGCCAGACCCGGGAGTATCTGACCCTCACGGCTCACTGGGTCACCTTCGCGTCCTCCGTGCGACCGCACTGCGAGGACCACCACTGTTCGGCACTGTTGGACGTGTCGCAGATCGACTGTGACTACGGCGGCAGCAGCATTCAGAAGCAGCTGGAGTGCTGGTGGGAGGCCTGGGTGACCTCCATCGGCCTTCGGGTCGGCATCACGGTCACCGACAACCCAGGCATCGGCAAGATGCTGAGCGAGGCGGAGCGCTCGAGCGTGCCGTGCTTCAGCCACACGGTGAACCTGATCGTGAGCGAGGCCATCAAGAGCCAGAGGATGGTGCAGAACCTGCTGAGCATCGCCCGCAAGCTGTGCGAGCGCGTCCACCGGTCACCGCGGGCGCGGGAGAAGCTGGCGCAGCTGCAGAGGGAGTACCAGCTGCCCCAGCACCAGCTGCTCCCAGACGTGCCGGCCAAGTGGAGCAGCTCCTTGCTCATGCTGGAGCGCCTCATCGAGCAGCGGCGGGCGGTCAGCGAGGTGTCCATCGAGTGCAACTTCAGAGAGCTCATCAGCTGTGACCAGTGGGAGGTCATGCAGTCGGTGTGTCACGTGCTGCGACCCTTCGCTGCTGCGAGCCGGGAGATGAGCACGCACGTGTCCACTCTGAGCCAGGTCATCCCCATGATCCACATCCTCAGCAGGAAGGTGGAGATGCTGTTTGGCGAGACCATGGGTATCGACACCATGCTGAAGTCGCTGAAGGAAGCCATGGCGAGCCGCCTGTCCGCCACCCTCCATGACCCCAGGTACATCTTCGCTACGCTGCTGGACCCTCGCTACAAAGCCTCTCTGTTCACAGAGGAAGAGACAGAGCAGTACAGGCAAGATTTAATCAGGGAGCTGGAAATGCTGAATTCTACCTCAGAGAACGTGGCCACCTCCAGTGGCCGCGACTCAGGGTCCCACTTGAAAGACGCTGGCACAGGGGAGAGCCTGTGGTCGCTCGTGGCGCCGCCGAAGAGCAGAGAGCAGAGAGAGAAGCTGCCGGAAGACGTGGTGCTGGCCTACCTGGAGGAAGACGTGCTGGAGCACAGCTGCGACCCGCTGACCTACTGGAGCCTGAAGCGCTCGGCCTGGCCTGGGCTGTCGACCTTGGCGGTCAGATTTTTGGGCTGCCCACCGAGTACGGTCCCCTCAGAAAAGCTGTTCAGCACGGCCACAGAGGCCGGCGGCCCTGGGCAGCCCAGGCTCCTGACGGAGCATTTTGAGAAGCTCGTCTTTCTGAAAGTGAATCTCCCGCTGATCTGCTTCCAGTACTGAAGCCTCGGCGGGCCGCACTCAGGGGCTCTCAGAGCCGCGGCTGTCCCAGGGCCACGGGCAGCTCTCGCCGCAGCGCCCACATGTGCCTTACCCCCCTCAGGCTAGGTGTCACGTGCGCGTTCACAAGGCCACTAGAAGCAGCCTGTCTGTCACTTATGAAATAGGATGGTCAGGTTGTAATTCATAACTGTAAAGTTTTTTAAAAGTTAGGAGATAGTAATTTGTTTTATTAGATGGAGAAAAGATGTAAACAGTTTTATTGTGTAGTTTTTTAATTCGTTTGTGTAAAAACCACAAATCAGGTGCTGTATGTTAAGTTAATGTTGCTTTAATTGCAACAAAGCAGCTATTGCGTCTGCCCACAAAACCTGTAAACAGGAGGTGGAGGTTAAGCCATCCCGACTGAGCGTGTCTCCAGAGTTTACGTCGAGGAGAGAATATTCTGGAAGCGTCTGAAAACACCAATGAACTTGGACATACCATGGAGTGTCAGTCACAGGGCTGGTTGGTAGAGACCCTTCCTGTTGGGGTGTTTGCATTCAGGTTTTACGCGGTCGGTTAACTCAGAGATACTGTTACCATGAGCTCCTTGGCAGCAGGTCCAAGTTTGAGTGTGTGCTTGTGACTTGGCACGCGCAGCGCACGGTGTGAACGTCCAGCAGACGGCCTGGTGGCACATCCTCACGTCTCCGCGCCGCGCCATAAAGCTGTGTCATGAGAACTGTGCACTGGCCCCCAGTTTAATGAGAACACCAAGAGTTTGCCCTGAGGAAGCTTGCGGCGTCGCAGTCCCGAGCAAATGAGGGAGGGCTCGTCGGACCCCAGCGACACGGGAATGAAATGTCACTTGTCCAATCTTTCAGCCACACGTCCAGAGTTCTTGCTTTAATGTCTAAAAACAGCTTTTCCTTATTTCAAATCAGTTCATGTTCAGAGGAGATACTTCTCCCACCTGCCCTTTTAGAAAAACAGCTTTGGTTGGAATACTCTACCTAAACTCAGTCTAAATTTGTGTGGACTCTGCTGTAGTGTGTTTATAAACGGTGAACTTGGGTTCCAAAATTAAACTTTTTATTTGACATTTTCTGTTGCTGGTGGACACTGTGTTTTTATTTTTAGGACACAAAACAGGAGACCTTTGTGGCCAGTGCACAGAAAGTGCGTGTGGACAAGGCGTGGGCTGTGGACAAGGCGTGGGGTTCTGCCGTGCCGCGGCCACTCCCTGGGGAGTGGAGCGATGCTCACTATTCTTCCCACGGTGGCGTCTCTGAGTTGACCTTGGGTACCAGACCAGCTCCAGGGGGCCTGGGACACAGCGTCACCACTCACCACATGCCCCCAGGTGGCGGCGTTTTGGTGTAGGGGCTTCAGACGTCCAGCAGGTGTTGGTCAGCCCTTCTCACAGCTGTCCTGTTTGCATTTCATGCATTCGTGTTTATTCTTTGATGGCTTCGTGCGAGAGTGTGTGTCCTCTTACCCTTCCCGTCTCCCAGCCAGTCTCCTTTCTGTTGCGTGTTTTCTCACGTGGCCTCTGGTTCTCCTGGACTGGCAGGCACCTCAGCATGTGCTCACCCCAGCTTTGCTCGACTGAGCTCGCTGTGTACGCAAGGTGCTCTTTCTCTCCTGCCTCCCTCTGGCCTGCCGGGTCACAGGCTCACGGTACTACGGCCAGTGTCCTAGGCTGCTTTGTGTGCGCTGGGGAAGTACTGAGTGTCCTAGGGTGCTTTGTGTGCGCTGGGGAAGTACTGAGTTTCCTAGGGTGCTTTGTGTGCGCTGGGGAAGTACTGAGTTACCTACGGTGCTTTGTGTGCGCTGGGGAAGTACTGAGTTACCTAGGCTGCTTTGTGTGCGCTGGGGAAGTACTGTGTTTCCTAGGGTGCTTTGTGTGCTGGGGAAGTACTGAGTTTCCTAGGCTGCTTTGTGTGCGCTGGGGAAGTACTGCGTTTCCTAGGGTGCTTTGTGTGCGTTGGGGAAGTACTGCGTTTCCTAGGCTGCTTTGTGTGCGCTGGGGAAGTACTGCGTTTCCTAGGCTGCTTTGTGTGCTGGGGAAGTACTGCGTTTCCTAGGGTGCTTTGTGTGCGCTGGGGAAGTACTGAGTTTCCTAGGGTGCTTTGTGTGCGCTGGGGAAGTACTGTGTTTCCTAGGGTGCTTTGTGTGTGTTGGGGAAGTACCGCGTTTCCTAGGGTGCTTTGTGTGTGCTGGGGAAGTACTGCGTTTCCTAGGGTGCTTTGTGTGTGCTGGGGAAGTACCGTGTTTCCTAGGGTGCTTTGTGTGCGCTGGGGAAGTACTGCGTTTCCTAGGGTGCTTTGTGTGCCCTGGGGAAGTACTGAGTGTCCTAGGGTGCTTTGTGTGCGCTGGGGAAGTACTGCGTTTCCTAGGGTGCTTTGTGTGTGCTACATAAGTCTTGAGTTCTATTACCAGCTCTCCTAATTATATCTTGAATGACAGTATTCTTACACATCAACCCTGACTGGTGGTACAAGCCTGTAATCCCAGCATTTGGGAGGTGGAGGTAGGAATATCTCAAGTTCAAGGCAAACCTGGGCTATCGAGTAAGACTTTGTCTCAAAATTAAACAAAAATAAGAAAGCACAAGTAGCTGATAGGGTTGTGGATTTCAGCTTTCTGGCCCAGCGGTGACCAGCTGCCCTCCTTCCTGCCTCAAGTCAACTCCAAGTTAGCGCTGACGGACTGCTACGGCCCTCCGCAGTCGGTGGCCAAGCCAGGGTGGGGACTGCGGCCCCTCTGGTGCTCCATGCATGGGCTGGCTCAGGCCTTGGTGGGGTGGGCGGCGACCGTGACCACAGGTCCAAGGCTGGAACCGTCACGAGCCTTGACCCCCGCTGCTTCCGGACCTGGCCTGCTATTCTTTGGTGGCTTTAAACTGCCAGCCCCTCGCCGTGTTCTCGTGAGCAAGCTGAGTCAGTCTGAAGAGACTGCAGAGCAGGTGGCTTGTGAGTCTCAGCAGGACACGCCCAGTGACACCAGAAGCACAAGTGCCCTGACAGTGCCTGTGACCCTGGCACCTCGGCCCGAGGATGCGTGGGCAGTGACCCTGGCACCTCGGCCCGAGGACACGTGGGCAGTGACCCTGGCACCTCGGCCCGAGGACACGTGGGCAGTGACCCTGGCACCTCAGCCTGAGGACGCAGGGGCAATGGTTGGTTGTTGCCATGAAAACCCTCAGCCTGAGTGCAGTTGAGCCTTCCAGAACACACCTGTGATAGGCGGGCAGTGGGGGTGGGCACGTGGAATGTGTTCATTCTCCCGCAGCATGACTGCCCTCAGATCTCTTTCCCTGTCTGCTTACGTGTTGAAAGGCAGGTGCCTGGACTTCTCGGGTCTGGTTGAATGGTGAGCCTTTTTCCTTTCCCTTTCCCTACAGCCTGAGAACTTTGTTTCACAACTATAGTTCCTCTACTAGGAACTCAGAATTATGTAAAACAACTTTAAACGCCTTCAGACCTGCAAGATGGCTTAGCACACAAACCCCACAACCAGCGTTACATCCCGGAGTCCACAACTCCCGAGCCCAGGCCACGTCACGAGAGCCCTGAGCCTGCGCCACTGGCCTGCATACCTAGTCGTGGTGGATGCTGTAAGGACAGGTGAGGCCGGCTCTCATCGCCGGGTGCTGTAAGGACAGGTGAGGCCGGCTCTCATCGCCGGGTGCTCCAAGGACAGGTGAGGCCGGCTCTCATCGCCGGGTGCTGTAAGGACAGGTGAGGCCGGCTCTCATCGCCGGGTGCTCCAAGGACAGGTGAGGCCGGCTCTCATCGCCGGGTGCTCCAAGGACAGGTGAGGTGCAACTCAGCTTCCACAGTCGCTGCTGGAGAAGAGTTTACCTGCTAGGTGCAGTCTGACAGCGTGGAGACCGGGGTCCCCGCCTAGTGCAGGTCAGCCCTGTTGGCTCAGTGCCCTTGGGAACACCCCTGGCTTGGACACAAGCTGCCTCTTGGGAAGGAAAAACAAAAACGAGATGTGAGCGGGTGAGAGCCTTCTGGTCTCAGGTCCCCCAGAGTCTTGGTTCACAGGGAACCTTTAGAGCGAACACGGACCAGATGGATGAAACTCCAGCTGAGCTCATCACCTCCACCTGGCTGCCAGCGCCAGCCTGGAGGAGTCTGGAGCCGCTGCGCCATTGCCATTTTAAGTTTTTTTTTCTTTTTAGTATATTTTAATATTGCTTTTACTTTTTATGTTTAAAAAGCCTTTATTTTCTTATTTTCTCTCTTACTTCCATCTAATCTTGCATTTTTCTTCCTTTCAGTATCAAATTCTTTTCTTTTGCCTTTTTCCCTTCCCCGCATTTTTTAATCCAGCTTTGCTTGTCTGTCTGTAGCGAGCCAGGATGCGTCCACGGGTGCGTGAGTGCCCCCGTTAGTGGAGTGCTGCGCTGCTTTTTGCTCTTGGCACTTTAATGTCTGCTTGGTGCTGCACTTGCTTCTCTGAGGTGCTGTCCCGGCGCTCTGTGTTCTCTGTGAGTGGTGGTGTAAGTGAGCCCCAGAAGCAAGGCTGCTCATGGAGACTGCAGAGGAAGCCAAGGAGACCACCGCAAGGAGATGCCAGGTGGAATTCAGTACTTCAGCTGTAAAGACAAGTCCGTGCGCTAGAGGGCGCAAATGAGCAGCTAAAGGAGGGGACTCGATTCAGAAGCTGGACACAAGTGGCCACGTCCACCTAGGATTCTGAACACCTCTGGGACTGGGTGGCCTTTGGAAATTCAGGAAAGAAGGTGAGTTTGGAGAAATAACAAATATTGAAGATAATTCAGTAAGTGACAAAGTAGACGCGTCCTCACCAGTGCATCAACAAAATGGACGAACACAGGATCAGGACAAGATTGAGCAATACTGATTGGTCACAACTTTCAAGACCTCCAGGACATGATCAAACCTCCAAGTCGGGAAGATAAGCCATCCAAATCTCAGAGGTGTTTAGAAGCCTAAGGCATGACAGAAACCTGCCCATGGCGTGGTTTCGATCCAAGACCGAGGAGCAAGGAAAGCAGTACAGAGACCCGTGGGCAGCAGCGGAACAAGCAGCCGGTTACCGTGGCAGCAGCGGAGCAGGCAGCCGGTTACCGTGGCAGCAGCGGAGCAGGCAGCCGGTTATCGAGCCCAGCAGGCATCTTTTGAAATCAGTGGTGAAGTAAAGCACTTCCGAGGTAAGAAACCATCAAAACAATTCATGACCACTAAGCCAGGACACAGAGGAAGGAGGGCCGATGGAGCCCGAGGGGAAGGTGAGCTGCTGAGAACCAGAGAACCTGACGGGCCCTTCTCCGCAAGCAGCACAGCCTGGGACGGCGAGGGAGAAGATCAGACAGCGCTGGACACACCGCCAGGCAGGGATCGCCAAGCGCCCTCGGAGCATGTAAATGGGCCTGTGTCCCCCATTTTAAGAGAGCAGTAGGACCAATGGACTATGTAACTACGTCAACTCACGATAAAGCAGCGTCCTCCAAAGTGGCCAGTTCCTCGGCTGGACCCAAGGACCCCGGGAAAGTCTTGGGCCTCGGTCACACTGGAGATGGAAGGTGCTGGGTTGCAGCAGCAGCGCTCAGCAACAAGGTTCATGAGACCAGAGCAGGCCAGAGAGGCCGAGCTCTGGCCTCAGCCACGCACAGCGCCCTGGACCCACACAGAAAGCCCCTCCGTCCTTTTCATCTGGTCCACCACTGGGAAGCACTGCCCACTGTGGGCCGGTCTCCAGTGTCAACTGGACAGTCACGGCAGCTTTTGAAGGGGCTCCCCCAACTGTTGAGACATCAAACTGTGACTGACACAGTCGGCTGTCAGGTTGACACTGGACGTAACTATCACAGGCCCTAAGTCCTCAATGAAGAGACTTCCCTGGGGCTGAGGGTGCACCTCACCTGGTAGTGTGCGTGCCTGAAATGCACAACATCTTAGGTTTCGGCAGCGAACCCTGTTCAAGAGTTACGGTGCCTGCTTCCAAAGCTGGCGACCTGAGCCGAAGCCCCAGAAATCTAGATGGCAGAAGGACACATCTGACTTCTGAAAGTTGTTCTTGGCCACCCGCGTGTTGTGGTACACATGCTCTCCCCCGTCTCTCTCGGAAATCTTTAAATCTGCTGCCTGGCTTCAGTCCCCATTGCTTGAGAGAGGTGGGAGGATCAGGACTTCTTGGCTTCATAGCAAGTTGAAGACCAATCTGGGCCACGGGCAAAAGATCCAGTTGTCAAAGATGAACCAAAAGCCAAAAGCTGGGAAGGGGCGCACAAGGAACTGGGGACTGGAAACCAGCAGGAGGGCCGTGCTCGCCTCTGATGGCAGATCACAAGCCAGCACTAGAGAACGGGATATATAGAAGGACACTACATATTCCTGAGGGGAACAGTCCACCAAGATGGGACAGTTGTAAGCAGATATGCACCAGACATTGCTGTGTGTAATTGTCTAAAACAAACTCTGCTGAACAAAAAGGGACAGATGGGTCTAGACATGAATGGTGGCAGACAAGCCCTCAGAGCAAGCTGGCTGCCCACATGACTAACAGGCTCTGCTCACAGTTCTGTCTCCAGATATGTTTATGTGCCAGATGTGCAGATGCATATGGAGATCTCAGGCAAATCCAGCTGGCTGAGATCTAACCTCCAGGGACCCGAGTCAGTCAACAAGGACTGTTTGTGCGGCAAGTATTCTCATCGTCGTGGGTAGGAATTCACTGTGTGCACGTGAGCCTCCCCTCGCACGTGAGCCTCCCCTCGCACGTGGACTGGGCTTCGAGTAAAGCTCCCACCACAAGCCACGCAAGAGACACTGGAAGGTAAAACCTTCCCCTCCCAAAACGGGCAACATTTTGTAAAGAAAAATTCAACAGATGACTTGCATCTAAAAACAAAATGCTTACAAACTAAGGGGAAAAAATTAATGTATGAAACAGTTAACAGATACTTCGTAAGGAGGCTGTCTTCAATCCCCAGAAACTTCGCAGCTGAAAGAGACAACTGACTCCCAGTTACTTCATAAAAATGGTAAATGCAGGGGCTGGAGAGGTGGCTCAGGGGTTAAGCCTCCGCCTTGCAGGCGGAAGGTCCTGAGTTCGGTTCCCAGATCCCACGTATAGACGCCAGGAGGAAGCGGGGGCGGCCTGCGCTTCTGGTCCTGGTAGGGCGGAGCCTGTGAATCCCGGGGCAGAAGGAGGTGGAGGCGTCCACGGTGGTTCGCGAATTCGTCCGTGGTTCTACACACACACATACACACATACACACATACACACATGCGCGCACATACATGCACAATTGAATAAATAATAATAATAAAAATTTAAAAAAAAATGGTAAATGCATGGTCAGCATATACACAACCCCCGTGCACGACCAGCACACACGACCCCTACAACTCCCATGCACAACCAGCACACACAACCCCCGTGCACAACCAGCACACACGACCCCTGTGCACGACCAGCACACAACACTCATGCATGACTAGCACACACAACCCCTGTGCACGACCAGCACACAGCAACTGTGCATGGCTTGCACGGACAGCAAACACAAACACCCTGCACATCTCGCAGCCAGGTAAAGGCAACTAGGGACACAGTGACTTCTAGGGCTGAACTCAGTTGCCAACACATGTTGAAAGACATCCCAAGAAACAGCTTTCCTATACCATTGGTGAAAAAGCAAAGTTTAAAATATTCAAGGAGAGGGGCTGGAGAGGTGGCTCAGGGGTTAAGCCTCTGCCTTGCAGGCAGAAGTCCTGAGTTCGGATCCCAGATCCCACGTGTAGACGCCAGGCGGAAGCGGGGGCGGCCTGCGTTCCAGTCCTGGTAGGGCGGAGCCTGTGAATCCCGGGACAAAAGGAGGTGGAGGCGTCCATGGTGGTTCCCGAATTCATCCGTGGTTCTACACACACACAGACACACACACACGCACATACATACGTACATATGCACAATTGAATAAATAATAAAAAAAATTTTTAAAAATATTCAAGGAGAGCTGGAGAGATGACTCGGGGGTTAAGACTCTGCCTCTCAAGCAGACGGTCCCGAGTTCAGTTCCCATGTAAAAATGCCAGATGGAAATGGCAGCAGCCTGCATTTCTGGCCCTGGTGGGTGGAGCCTAGGAAAAGTTCCAGAGCAAAGCGAAAAGGAGGTAGAAGTAATCTTGGGTGTCACCCTTGGTCCTCCACAGGGACGCACAGTGCCGTCTGATACACACACACACACACACAGAGCAAATGAATAAAAAATAAACTATAAAAAATGAGAGAGAAACGCCAATTTGTTCATTCCATGCTGCACGTGTGAACTGACGGCATCCCAAGAACTGGTATAATTTGAAACACCATCTTGGAAGGCAGTTTGGTAGGGAAATGGGTGTGTCCTCATGAGAACACACCTCAGATGCTCAGGTCGGCATTGTTAATACCAGAGGTGGCACAGCTACCTGCACTTGCCAAGTGACAAGCCAACCGTGGTACACCCATTCAGGGAGAATCGAGCTCAGAAACGAGATGAAACACTGGTGTATTCGCTTGTACCTTGGAATCGCCACAATGCCATAGGAAATAGCTGCCGCATGGACGATCACGTCCACTCAAGGCCAGGACGGCAGTGGTGGCAGGTGAGTTAGGGAAAAATCAAGTGGAAATGACCAGGAGCTGTTCCCCAGCATCCACTGCAGTCCAAATTGGCAAAACGTTTGCAGAGAAAAACCAGAAGGCCACGCACAACCTAGCCACAAGCCTGATGACGTAGCCACAAAACCAAATAATAACTCCCATGGGCAAGCGGCACAACGCAGAGGGAGCACGGCAGGAGTGCACGCCGCAGAGGGAGCACGGCAGGAGTGCACGCTGCAGAGGGAGTGCACGCCGCAGAGGGAGCACGGCCGCAGAGGGAGCACGGCCGCAGAGGGAGTGCACGCTGTAGAGGGAGCACGGCCGCAGAGGGAGCACGGCCGCAGAGGGAGTGCACGCTGTAGAGGGAGTGCACGCCGCAGAGGGAGCACGGCCGCAGAGGGAGCACGGCCGCAGAGGGAGCACGGCAGGAGTGCACGCTGCAGAGGGAGCACGGCCGCAGAGGGAGCACGGCCGCAGAGAGAGTGCACGCCGCAGAGGGAGTGCACGCCGCAGAGGGAGCACGGCCACAGAGGGAGCACGGCCGCAGAGGGAGCACGGCAGGAGTGCACGCTGCAGAGGGAGCACGGCAGGAGTGCACGCTGCAGAGGGAGCATGGCTGCAGAGGGAGCACGGCAGGAGTGCACGCCGCAGAGGGAGCACGGCAGGAGTGCACGCTGCAGAGGGAGTGCACGCCGCAGAGGGAGCACGGCCGCAGAGGGAGCACGGCAGGAGTGCACGCCGCAGAGGGAGCACGACCGCAGAGGGAGCACGGCCGCAGAGGGAGCACGGCAGGAGTGCACGCTGCAGAGGGAGCACGGCAGGAGTGCACGCTGCAGAGGGAGCACGGCCGCAGAGGGAGCACGGCCGCAGAGGGAGTGCACGCTGCAGAGGGAGTGCACGCCGCAGAGGGAGCGCACGCCGCAGAGGGAGTGCACGCCGCAGAGGGAGCACGGCAGGAGTGCACGCTGCAGAGGGAGTGCACGCTGCAGAGGGAGCACGGCAGGAGTGCACGCTGCAGAGGGAGTGCATGCTGCAGAGGGAGTGCACGCTGCAGAGGGAGCACGGCCGCAGAGGGAGCACGGCAGGAGTGCACGCTGCAGAGGGAGCACGGCCGCAGAGGGAGCACGGCCGCAGAGGGAGCGCGGCCGCAGAGGGAGCAGACCTGCTTGGGTACAGGGTGCGCCGCTGCACGCAGGAGAGAGGTCAGCTTGTGTTGGGTCACACATAGCCTGGTGAGCAGGAGGGCCAAGGAGGAGGTGGCATCTTCTAAGGTCTAGTGCTAATGGGAGAGTGGAGTCATTTGCACACACAGGCTCTCCCTCTGCCAGCTCTCAGGTCTCCTCTCCCTGAGGACATACATCAAGCAGTGTGAAGCGCACAGTTGAAGAGCATAAAAACTTCTTTAATCAAAGTCTGGAATATGGATCAGACTCGTCAAATAGAATGGCAAGTTTCCAACACATTGACAGATAAGTCCGTAAAGTCACCATAAATACAATGCCCAAGAGGAGAACAAAATGGCAAATTACACAATTTACACAAGTCCTGTAAAGCGAGAGGTGGCTCACACGCTTCCCTCCTCAGGCACCTGCAGTCTGTCCGACACTGAGCCGAGCAGCTGATGGGCCGCGTGCCTGAGACCCACAGCTCTTGGGGTTGAGAAGCAAAGCCGTCATTGCGCAATCACACAGCATGTCCAACATCCTTAAAACATCAAAGTGAGAAGCAAGAGAGCCACGTGGCCTTGTTCTTAGATGTCAGGAGCAGGATGGCCGTGCGGTCAAGTGTGGTAAGTGTACGTGCAATCCCAGCGCTGGGGAGTGGGCACACAAGTGTCCCCGAGGGCTTGACGGTCAGCCAGCCCGGCACATATCAGGCCAGCGAGAGACCATGTCGAAATTACGACAGAAAGTGGCTAGTACCTCAGAGTGCTGAACATGGTCCATCTGACTTACATGCACATACACATGTGCAAGAACACATGCTAAAGACTGTCCTCTGACCTACATGCATTCACACAAACACATGCTAAGGTGGTCCTGTGGGGTTGGAGAGATGGCTGGCATGACGACTGCCTCCCAAGCAGACGGTCCCGAGTTCAGTTCCCATGTAAAAATGCCAGGTGGAAATGGCAGCAGCCTGCACTTCTGGCCCTGGTGGGTGGAGCCTGGGAAAAGTTCTGGAGCAAAGCGAAAAGGAGGTAGAAGTAATCTTGGGTGTCACCCTTGGTGCTCCACAGGGACGCACAGTGCCGTCTGATACACACACTCATGCACACAAAATAAAGTTAAAGAAATTGTTCTCTGACCTACATGTGTGCACACAAACACGTGCTGAAAACTGTCCTCTGATGATGTACATGTACGTGCACGTGCACAGACACAAGGGGCTTATATGCAGGCATGTGTTGTGCATGGGTGTGCATGCACACTTAGCATGCCTGCGTATGCATACATGCACTGTGTGCATGACACAACAGCCTGTGTGGATGCACATATAAGCACACATCATAGATGTACACATACTGTGCATGTGCATAGCATGATGAACACATTGTGTGGAGTGTGCACTTATGTGCATACATGTAGTGTGCTGTGTGCAGCTCAACAGCACATGTACATACATGTAGCATGCTATATACAGCTCAATGGCACACATGTGCACACATGTAGTGTGATATATGCAGCTCAACGGCACACGATTTATCGGTGCACATATACACACAGCATGTGCCATCTGCTTTACCAAGCCGTCACGCTTCATGCGTGTTCTTCAGTGTGACTCTGCCAGTGGACCCAATGTGATGTCTGCAAATCAGACCATGTACACAAGACTCGACATAAGAAAATACTTGTAGGGACTGGAAAGACTGGAAAGGTGGCTCAGGGGTTAAGCCTCTGCCTTGCAGGCGGAAGGTCCTGAGTTCGGATCCTAGACCCCGCATATAGACGCCGGGCGGAAGCGGGGGCGGCCTGCGTTTCTGGCCCTGGTAGGGCGGAGCCTGTGAATCCCGGGGCAGAGTAAACGAGGAGGAGGTGGAGGCGTCCATGGTGGTTCCCGAATTCGCCCGTGGTTCTACACACACACACACACAGGCACGCACACGTGTAATTTTATTCCTGTTCTAAGTTTCACGAAGCAGAGATGATACGCCTGTGAGCAGCCGCAGCAGGAACGGCAGCTGCTGGCCACAGGTTTACATGGATTTACGGTCGTTTCCCCGAGGCTTGGGCAGTACGCGCATCAGGAGTGAGACCCGCCACGGTGCCCAGGAGACCCAGCTGGACTCACTGGCCCCTCCTGTTTCCAAAACGGTGTTCAGTCTGGTCGCCTGGCCGTACCCTCAATTCTGAGCAGGCCACCGTTGGCTTGTGGTGGCTCTGGGCTGTACGTCCGGCCATGTATCCCAGGTGTGGCTGTACCATGACCCAGCCCGGTGCAGAAGCCAACGCCGGGTACCGTCGTGTTCACCCTGCGACCTTCACTGAGCTAGAGGACGTGGCTACTGCGCGTGGCCCGCAACTCCTCAGGCCTGAACAGTCTCTCCAGAAGCACCAACTTTGTCTGCAGGTGGACGTCCAGAGGAGGCAGCTTGGTGAGGGTCAAAGTCACACCCGTGGTGCCCGTGATGTTGGCCAGGACCCGATGTGTGTCCCTGTAGAGGGCGAGGTGCCCGGGGACCGGCTCCATGAGGATGTGTGTGTAGTCCAGCATGCCTGCTGCCCCGGGCCCGATATCTTCCCTCTTGTCATACCTGGGCGAGAAGAGCCACCGTCCCCTCCGTGCTCCTCCCTGCCCACCTCGCACCACCGCGGCCCACCACGCGCGATGAGGGCTCACAGACCTCCAGTTGCTGTTGACCTGGAGAAACCGAGACACGCCTGTTTGGGCGGCAGCCACATCGATGTGCACAAGGACGTCTAGAAAACATGTCTCGGTTAGAAGCCAGCATCAGCACCAGGTGGGACTCGGGGCTGCATCTGTCACCAACCTGTCTGGGGCGGGACCAGCTCGTGTAGCTGCTGCATCGCAACACCGCCAGGGTAGTTGAAATGGGACACATAGAGGGACGTGGCTGTGTAGACCGCATTTCCCACGAGGTGTCCGACCACCAGCACAGCCCCTGCCTTGCACAGCCAGGACTTCCTGGAGTTATTCAGCCTGAAAAGAGAACGGTGACACTCCAGAAGAACCTGCAGCAAGAGAGCTAAGGAGTCACATCAGAGAGCACCAACTCCTTTAAGTCCAAATGTTCGTCACCAAGAAGAGCTGAATAATCAGCAAGTTTGAAACTGTCTTGGCTCGCGAGTAAACAAGCATGGAATCCCGAGAGCCACACTGCATGTCTGTCTAATGACCTAGATCCTTCACCTGCTGGTGCCACACAAGCGTGTCAGTCACTGGAGGGCTTCCTCCCTCCTTCTGTGTGTCTGTATGTGACTTTGGGAGTCACCCTGGTTGCTTCTACCTTCTAGTTTTTCAGGCTCCACCTTCGAGGACCCGAAGTACAGGCGGCCACCATTTTTTTATATCCCAGATTCAGATTCAGGACCTTTTGCAACATGTGGGTCTTTCACAAGCCTGTGACAGCCACCTGTCCTCCCTGAAGCAGAAGGCGCGAGGACAAGAGCCTGGGCACGGCTGTCGGCTCTCGTGAGGGCCTGCGACAGACCCACTGCCACCGCCCTCACCTGTGGTCACCGTGGCTTCAGCACCAGCAGGTCCTGGGCAGGCTGCCCCAGGAGCTCCCCCCCAACCCAGGCGCTGGGAACGAGATGCCTGATTATGCAGACCCCAGACTTGGCATCACTGGGCCATATTTTTAGCATGGCTACAGTGGTGGCATCTCCCTCCCTCACCTTTGGGAGTTCTGTTTCTGTTTCTACTGGCAGGCTGGGACACATGCTAGTCCGCTGGGACTCTGAGGTCCTAGGTTTTTGCCCTAAAACTCAAGTAACAAAAATGACTAAAATACCATCTTAAGAACTCTGTGGCTGAGCACTGTGCAGCTGAGACAGGAGGATGGCAACTTTGGAGCCAGCCATGATAAAGATCCTGTCTCGAAACAAACAAAAACAAGGTGAAATTATCCCACCAAGACATCAACTAGGCCAGAACAGCTTTTCATGAAGCGCGCTCTCAGCGATGGGGAGCTACACCGTCACATGAGCAGCAGGACTGGAGTTCAGAATCCAGAGCCACGAAAAGGCTGAGTGAGCGTGTGAGCGCTGTGGCTCCAGGGCCAGCCAGCCGCTCTGCCGCTCTGCGCTGGATAGAGACCCCGCCTCAAACAGAACGAGGCGCGAGCACTCGAGGAGGACCCCACGATCAGCCTCAGGGCTTCCACATGCATCTGTATATATACACATTGAAACCTAAAAAAGCATCTCAAAGACTTGCGAGTTACTACCTGGATGGACGCCCCCCTAGGCCAAGCCCCACGCACTGCTTCCGGAGGCAGGTCCAGGCAGGACTGCAGACAGGTGCACCTCCCTCAACAAGCGTGTGCCCTGCTGGGAGGGGGTCTGCAGCATGCAAGAGCCTCGGGTCAGAGCCCCCCTTCCTTTCCTAAGAACATCTTGGAGGCAGGGCCGCTTTTTAAGTTTTTAATGTATGAGGGTGAGCAGACCTGCGCAGTGGGCTTTTGGGGGGCGAAACGCGGGCAGCTTGTAACACACCCACCTGCTGAGCTCTCCAGCCTTGCTTGCTTTTTCCTTATTTTTTATTTTAGCCTTTGTTATTATATTATTTATTCAGTTGTGTGTGTGTGAGGGCCATGTGGACACGGGCGCCAGTGAGGGCCATGTAAACGGGAGCAGAGGCAGCTGGCTGCTGAGGCGCCCTGCAGACACGGGACCAAGACCCCAGCACAGCGACTCAGAGTGGATGCAAACACCCCACATCAAAGCCTGCGGCCCCCACTCGGACACATTCCCTGTCACTTTTCACCACTTTTCTCCTTAATAACCTTTTTGCACTTATAAATTCCTGTTTTGCCTCCCAAAACATCTACCGCACCGTGAACCGGCAACCTGCTTCCAGTGAGCCCCACAGATCCCAGCGCCTGGGTGCCCTGGACAGCAGAGGAACCGTCACCAACAGAAGCAGCGAGGACACAGCTCTCACAGGCAGGCGCAGCCCCGGGCGGCCGCGATGTTGAACATGGGGAAGGCGTAGAGGATGAAGCGCAGCTCCTTGTGTGGGAGCAGCGAGTACAGAGCCACGAAGCCCAGGCCCGGCAGGATGAGCGCGTGCGTCCTCCTGTCCGCTGCGCCCAGGGGCATGAAGACAAGGCTGCCGCCCAGGCCGCGGGGCAGCGCCGAGTAGAAATACCACAGGAGAGGGGAGGTCTGCCCGGCAGTTAAGGAGGTTCCCTTCACGGACCCTCATGAACGTGCAGCCCGCAGCGGGCGGTGGGCTAGAGGCCACAGCGCCTCCCAGGGTGGGGGTGCAGACAGCAGGCTCAGCGAGGTCACGCCCTGCGCCCCTCTCCCCCTGGGAGCCTCGGGGAGTGGCGTGCTGTCCTTCCTAATGGCACGTCCATCTGAGACGCACATGACGAATGTCTTAACAGCCTCGACGGAGGACGAGGGAGGAGGGTCCAGGCCTGCCCAGCTGGGCGGGGAGCAGGGCAGAACAGGACCTCGTGACCACGGGGCCACGGGCTGCGGACGCCACACTACTCTCGCACTGGAAGGATACACCCCAGTTGGAACTTTTGTTCAGGACGGTGTTGAACCAAAGCACCTCTCCTTCTGGCCACACCAAGTACCGCCAGAAGCAGGAGTCCACAGCCACGGTCAGTCCTAGCGACAGAACAAGAGCAGCACGTGCGCGCGGCTGAGCAACTGCACAGCATGGGGGAGGGGCTGCCACCCTCCTGTGGGCCCCACCGCTGGACCACGCAGCTAGAAGGACGCAGTGCATGACGGCTCCTGCTAGGAGCTGCCTGAGACCAGCACCGAGATGTTTAGCTACTGCCCACCTGACGGTGGTCTCACTAATCAGTAAGTAAAGGTGGCGGGCGGGCCCCGCTCGCAACCTGCATGCAATTCCTGCAAGCCCACAAGGAGCAGGACAGAAGTGACCTCGGAAAGTTGTCCCCGACCTCCACCTATGTACTTCCACTCTCTCTCTCTGTCTCTCTCTCTCTCATTCACTGTCACACGTGCACACACACACACACACACACACACACACACACACACACACAAACAAAAAGAAAAAAAATGTAAATCAAGTTTCAAGAACTGGGGAGCCGGCTCAGCTGGCAGTGCGCGCCCCCCAGCAGGACGCGAGTCCGCAGCCGCTGTAAGGCCCTGCGGGGAAGGCAGAGAAGGACTCCCGGGCGCTCGTCTAGCCCTGTCAGTGAGTCCCAGGGTCACCTGCTTCAGAACACAACAGACAGCTCTCGGGCACCGTCCTGCAGTGTCCGCGCGCACAACGCGCACGCGCACATACACACACACACAACCTGGCGTGGCGGAGCGCTTCTGGCACTGTGATGTCTACTGTGAGGCAGCCTGTGCTGCCTCCAAAACACGGGGGAACTGCAAGGCCGACTTGCCTAGCCAGAAGAGGCCCGCGGGGACCGCATGCCTGAGCAGGGTGGCCATGGTCAGCCTCCGGCGGGACAAGGCTAGCAGCAGCATGAGTCCCAGCAGCAGACTCAGCTCGGCCCTGAAGACGATGATGGCGAAGGCCGAGAGCCAGACGAAGCGGGGCCACCGGCGCTGAAGCCAGGCGGTGAGGGCCGGAAGCACTGCAAGACAGGAGCGCGCGTGAGCGGAGGAATCTGCCTTGCAGACGCTGTGCTGCAGAGATGCTGACTTGAGACTGCCCCACAAGAGAACGTCCTGGTCCAGATCCCAGGTCCCACAGAGGAAGGGAGGGAGGAAGGAGGAAGAGAGGGAGGAGGGAGGGAGGAGGGACGGAGGGAAGGGACAAGGAAAGGACTCAGTGCTACGAAGACACGAGACGGTCCTTGAAGAAGCAGCGGCTGCTCGGCTGCTCGGGCCCTGGACCAAGGCACTCCGTCTGCTACAAAGTATCTCAGGACAGAAAGCAGCTGTGGCCAAGGGAGGAGCCAATGTGAAGGGCCGCAGACATAGGCGAGCTACGTACCGATGGCCAAGGCCAGCACGTTGGGCAGCGTCCGAGTGCAGTAGAACATGAGGTGGAACTGCGTGGCTGTGACCCAGCAGAACATGGCGGCCACCCTGGCCCCAAACTGTCGCCTCACTTCTCTCTGTAGCATCCAAAGTCCGGAAATCACGCTCAGCCCGAGGACCCCCCTGACTAAACAAACAACAAAGACAGTGATGTGTGCAGCTAGCCCCCCACGATGGCCAATGTGGCCTGCAGAAATACCCCGCAGGATGACTGGCTGCCTGGCGCCCACGTCTACGGCTCCCTCTCAGCCTCCACGGCTAGCTGCTTTGCTGCGGGGTGCTGGACAAGCAGGGTGACCTAGGACCTCCCCGGGGACACAGCTGGCAAGTCAGACCCTACCCGTGTGGCCCCAAGCAGGTAAGCTCGCGGTGGGAACACCGGGGGGGGGGGGGGGGGTCGTCGTCTCGCCCCCCCCAGCAGGCTCCCAGAGACAGATGGAGGCCGCTACACCCCTCAGGGAGCCTCGTAAGCCACGGGCCAGAGACTGCAACCGCTTGTCACGGGCCTTCTGGAGGCCACAGAAGGGGCCGCACACGCAGACACGTAGACACAAATGGGGTCCAGCAGGCCCCGCCCAGGGCCACACTGCATCCTGCCGGACGACCTGCACGTGCCTGGCTTCCAGACTCCGCGCCCGCCGGTGCGTCTGCTGCAGGCGCTGGGCAAGGCTCTCACCTGTCAAGACTTGTGGCCCTACTGCTGCCCATTGTCCTGGCTGTCTGAGTGTCACACAGCCGCTGTCTAGAGCGCAACTGCTCCAGGGCGCCCAGGCCAGAAACCACAATGTCTAGGCTTGTGTGGCCAGGAAAGAAGATGTCGCTACGGAGGAGGCCTGCAGGCTCCACCCATGCATGGCCCCTTCCCTGGGCCACGGCAGTCCCCAGCTGGGGCTCCCTGTGGCCCCAGGCACGGAGCAGGTCAGTCAGCACAAACACTGTCAAGAGTTTACTAAGGGGCAGGAGAGATGGCTCAGGGGTTAAGACGCTGCCTCACAAGCAAGAGGCTGAGTTCTGATCCCATGTAGAAATGCTAGGCGGAAATGGTGGCGCTTCCGACCCTGGTGAGTGGACTTGGAGAACCTCACGGCAAGCAAAAAGGAGATAGAAGCAGTCCAGGATGATTTCCAAAGTCACCCTGGTCCTGCACAGGGACACATGGTGCCTCTGACACACACACACACACACACGCACGCACGCACACACGCACATGCACTCACACACGCACATGCACTCACACACGCACACACACACACCCACAAACACAGCAAGATAAATGAAAGAAAGCTCACTAAGCACTGGTGCAGGGGGCCTGGAGGCTCTGCAGAGGCATGTCCCCCGGCCAGCGGGAAGAGGGAACCAGACTGGGGGTTTCCCCAGGGGCGTGGGGGTCTCTGCAGCGGGGAAGGGCTGTGAGCCGGCGGGGTCCTCTGCTGAAGCACGAGGCTGCGTCTCAACTTTTCACACCAGCCCTGACGTTCGGACTTGGGCTCTCCCGGGCCTGGCTGCTGCTCCGCCACCCGCCTGGGCAAGAGTGAGCCAGGCTCCACGGGGGTCTCAGATCGAGTGACGCGGTACGGTCCCGGCCTGCGTGAAGCGCCTACCTGCCAGCTGAGAATAAAACTTGGATGCTTGCAGCAGCGAGAACACACACACCACAGGGCTGGAGAGCGTGGCCAGCAGCAGGGGCCCGAGGAACGTCCTGGGGACAACGCCGGGAAACTCGTGGTGGTCGTACTGCCAGGAGAGGGAGTGAGGTCAGCGCACGCGCCTGCGACACCCCAACCCCAGCGGGGCGGCGGCTCACCTTGTCCACGTCCAGCCGGTGGTACAGCAGGTCGTGCGCAGCCTGCAGGTTAAAGCTCTCCTCCACCTTGGTGTACGGGCAGGTGACGAGGTGGAGAGCAGCCACGGTGACCAGGCCAAGCAGGGGCAGCAGCTGCCAGCCGGGGGTCCTCTTCCCAGCCATGCGGGGCGCTCTGCTCCACGAGCCGCTGCGAGCCAAACGCAGAGGCCCCCCGAGTCGGCGCGGCCTCCTGTGCGTCCTCGCTCAGAGCCGAGCGGACACCTGGCTGGCACCGTTCTTGGCTGCACTGCTCTGGTGAGACGTGGGAAGAGCGCTTGAGAAGCCGTGGCGCTCCCGCCGCTCTAGAGATGCGTCACGCTGCCTCGCCAGACAAGGTCCTGAGCTCCCATCCCAGGACCCACGTAAACATGCAGGGGGAAATGGCAGCGGCCTGCACCTCTGACCCTGTGGGCAGAGCCTGGGAAAGCCCAGAGTGAAGCAAAAAGGAGGTAGAAGCAACACAGATGATTCCCAAAGTCACCCGTGGGCTTCCACAAGGACACACAGTGCCCTCTGATACACTCAGACACACACACACACACACACACACAATAAATGAAGTTTAAACCTAAGATAAAATAAAAGCTAGAAGGAACATCTTAAGAACTTGCAAGGTGAGCTGAGGGGAGGGCTTGGTCGGTGAGAGTTGGCGTGAGGACCTGAATTCGAATCCCCAGAACCCATGTAAAAGCCGGGCCCTCTCACCCCAGCCCTGGAGTGGAAACAGGCAGATCAAGGCTCGCTGGCCAGCCCGACTATTCAAATGGCAAGTTTCAAGCCAGCGAGGGGCCGTTTCAAGAGAAGAGGTGAGAAGGTGTGTCACGGTCCGAGGTCTAATGGAAAGGCATCACCTAGAGAACCTGTGTCCTGCATCAGGCTGGGACCCCCTCAAGGTCAGCCCTGCCCAGGGAAACTAGGAGAATCTGGGGTTGTCCCCAGGGAACTGGTTAAGAGAAATTGACAGGGAGGTTCTGAGATACACACTTGGAAAACAACAGAGGAACTGTCCCAGGAGGGTAAGGAGCTGGATACAATGTGATTCAGGCCTCAAGGTAGCTGAAATCGCCCGCCCATCAGAGCTGATGGACATCTACCTACCCACTCTGAACTGCATCCCAGGAGCCATGCTGAACTTGCCCAAGGTGGCACCATGCTGGCTGCACACCTATACGTGTGCCTGCAGGCGACGCTCAGACCCCAACAGGATGATTTCAGGAGACCTACGCCACAGAGAACCCACAACAGAAACAGCTGTCCCTAGAAGACTTGGGAAAAGAGGGCCAAGTGCTCTTTGTGCTTTCAATTAAAACCAGGGAGGCCAGAAGCAAAGGGACCTTTCTGACTGTTTTCAAAGCCAAGGCTAACACTGGAGGGTCCCGGGAGAGGCAACACGCAGCCCGAGCAGTCCAGCTTCCCTTGGTCGAAAGTGCAGGGACGAGAAAGCAGCACAGCTCCGACTGGTTTCTTCCCTCCCCCAGATGTGCTCATCTGGTGCAGAGAGCCAGGGGTCACTGGGCAGAGGAAAGGGCACTAGCTTCTGTCCCATTTCACTATTGGGATATACATCTGCAAGAATAACTTTCCAAGAGCAAATATTTATCGTGGCTCGTGGTGTTGGGAATGCGACCCACGGTCAGCTGGATCAGAACACCATGGCGGCAGGGCAGCGGGTACCAGACAGAGCCCGAGCCAGGAAGGAGAGGCAAAGCCTTCCTCTAGAGGCACACCCCAGCGCCTCACCCCCAGCCAGGCCCCAGCTCCTGACAGCTCATGGCAGCCTCTCTCAGGCCCCCAAGGGCAGAGCTGGTGTGGTGATGCGTGCCTGTTGACAAGGAGCACCCAGAGTTCGAAGCCAACCTGGCAAACAGACAGGAAGGTGGCCCCCAAAGAGAGGAGGTGGGGGGAACCAGCAAGACAGAAAGCTCAGCAAGGAAGGCCTGGTGACTGAGTCGGATCCCCAAGCTCACAGCCAGGAGACAAGAGGAGTTTTCTGACCCCACCCGCGCCCGTGGCATGCAGCATGTGCCTTCACTCTCTCTCAAACGATTACTTTAAAGTAAACAAGCGATAAAAAGGTGGAAGGAAGTAAAGACAGAAGAAAGGAAGCAAGCTAGCCATGCCACTGAGGCAGCAGTGCGGGCTGTGCTGCTCAGGGGTCCCCAGTTTGGCTACCCCAGGGAGCTAGCTGCTCTGCACCCTCGGAGGGAAGTCCAAGCTGTCACCAGCCGGGCCAAGAAACAGTGCTTCCGCGCTCCCGCAAGCTGTTTCCAGAGCAGCGGGAAGATCAGAAACTTGCACAAAAACCCCACGCGCCAGAGGAGGGTGCGTGCGTGCGTGTACTCCGGGCGGCCACCGGGCAGCCGGGCACCTCGCGCACATGAGCGCAAACAGGCCAAGTCAGGCTTCAGCAAATGTCGTGGCTCCCGGGGTGAGGGGTGCGTGCAAAGATCCTGTGGTCCCACAGGCCAGCTGGGATGCCCACACTGGCCCTGGAGAAATGACACGTGGGCGCACGAAACCCACCGTCAGTCCAAGACCAGAAGAAACCATGCTACGTGTACTTTCCTATCAGTTCCTCCTCCCTTGCGAACCGACGCGCTCAGTTCTACTCGAGGGAGCTTTCCAAAGGCCCCCTGCGCCCGCTGCCTCGGGCCGGCACGCTGGGACCCGAATGCCGACCCCGACGGGGAGCAAAGCTCAGCCCCTGGGGCAGGTCGCAGGTCCCGCCCCCCACCCTCGACCATTCCGCACGCTGGGACCCGAGCGATGCTGCAGCCGGCTCACAGCTGCCGCCCGCCCCGCAGAGCCCAGCCCGCCGCCCGCTGAGTGCCCGGCCCGGGGAGCGCGCGCTGACCTCAACTCTACCCGCGAGGCGCCTCGAGATCCACCGCCTGCGCCGCCTTCGGCAGGAAGCAGCCGGCGGAAACCGAGCACGGAAGCGAGGCCTTTGCCCGAACTCAAGATGGCAGTACCGCCCCGGCCGCCGCGGCCGCGCAGCGCCCTCCGTGCCCGGAGTAAAGATGGCTGCCGCGGCCGTGCTCGAGGGGCGGGGCGCACGGCGGGCCCAGCCCCGCGGTCCCGCCCCGTTCTCGCGGGATGCTGACCCGGGGCCTTCCCATTGGCCGCTTCTCGTGGCGAGCCTGGATTGGGCCACATCAGGCCGGGGCGGGTCCCACCGGCCAATGGCAGCGCGCGGAGTGTGTGCTGGGCGGGGCCTCGGCGCCGCCGTCAAGTAGCCCCGGGAACGGCCGGCGCGCCGGCCGGGTGGGCGGAGGCCGAGTGCTGGGCGCAGTGGCCGCGTCTCCGGGCCGCCCGCCCGCCATGCTCCCGCCGCCCAGCGCCGCGCTCGGGCTGCTGCTGCTGCTGCTGCTGCTGCTGCTGCGCCCGCCGCCGGCGGCGCCCGCCACCGCGCGGAAGCCCTCGCCCTGCCAGAGGTGCCGGACGCTGGTGGACAAGTTCAAGCAGGTGGGCCGGGGGGCGCGGCGGGGCCGGGCAGGCGGGGGGCGCGGCGGGCCCGGGCAGGCGGGGGGCGCGGCGGGGCCGGGCAGGCGGGGGGCGCGGCGGGCCCGGGCAGGCGGGGGGCGCGGCGGGCGGCCGAGCGGTGCCCCTCCTTCGCAGGGCATGGCCAACACGGCCCGGAAGAACTTCGGCGGCGGCAACACGGCGTGGGAGGAGAGGACGCTGTCCAAGTACGAGTTCAGGTGGGCTTCGCCCGGCATCCCGGGACCCTCGCGCGGGCGCCGGCCCTGGCCACCCCGGCCCCGGGCTCCCCGGCCCCCGGCTCCCCCCGGGCTCCCCCCGGCCCCGGCTCCCCCCGGGCTCCCCCCGGCCCCGGCTCCCCCCGCGCCGCATCCCCCAGCACGGCCTTCGGACGAGGCGGCGGTGCGCGGCGCCGTCCGGTCCCGTCTCCGGCCCCCTCCAAGTCAGCCGACATCGCGCTCTGGGGCCCGCGGCGGGGGGTGGGCTCCCCACTGGGTGCAGAGGGAGCCTCGGGTGCTGCCCGGCTGTGTTCCAGTGAGATCCGGCTGCTGGAGATCCTGGAGGACCTGTGTGACAGCAGCGACTTCGAGTGCAACCAGATGGTGGAGCAGCAGGAGGAGCAGCTGGAGGTCTGGTGGCTGCAGCTGTGAGTGCCCACCCTGCGCCCGTCCTCACACCTGCCGCCCGGCCGCCCTGCACCCGTCCTCACACCTGCCGCCCGCGTTCCTGCCCGCTTCTGCCGGGCACTGCCGTTTGGTACCCAGCACAGCTCTAGGGGTCAGGAAGCCAGCTAGTCCTTACACACCTTGCCCTCCCTCCCCATTGGATGTCCTTGGGAGTGTGTGGAATGGCTCCAACCCCCTCATTACCTCTTAAAGTCTAGTTCCTGTGGTCAATCTCGGAGTCAAGATTCTAATTGGAAAATTCCAGAGATAAGCAAGTCTTTAGCAGCGATTCATGTTTTGCTCTTGTCAGTAGCCTCTACGACGTCTGATGGGTGAATTGCACTTTCTCGTTTGGTGCGCTGTCCACGTGTAGTGCGGAGAGGGCTTGGTACAGCCCTAGGCTTCAGGCGTCCCAGGGATGTTGGAGGGCTGTGCCTTGGTGGGGTAGAGGGGTGACTCTGCCACTGCATTTCTGCTTGGGCCATGTTCCGCATGCTAACTGCGCCCCCAGCCCAGCATTCTTGTGAACAAATCCATCCCTTAGGGTTTAATGACTGCTTCCGAATCCTCAGGAAGAAAGAGCGTCCCGACCTGTTTGAGTGGTTCTGCGTGGACACTCTGGAAGTGTGCTGCCTCCCAGGGACCTACGGGCCCGATTGCCAGGGTAGGTTTTCCATGAGGGCTCCCAGGCCTGCTCCTCTCCGACTCCCTTGTGTTTAGATGCTCAGACCTGAGCTGCCCGTCCCTGTCCGTGCCGTGGAGCGGGACGGTAGGCTGTGGCGTCTTGCTCATCCCAGACTCCAGAGCTCATCAGTGCTGTGGAGAGGTGCTGTGGGGCCGAGAGTGGTGGGCACGTTGGCCTGCAGACTGCATCAGGTGGCGTGGCCGAGGGGCGAATGCGCACGCTGCCTGCCGCCGCCTCTTGTCTTCTCCCCCCACGTGCCAGATGAGGCAGCGCATTCTCTCCCGAGCGCCCCGCAGGAGGAGTCCCCTGCCCTTAAGTCAGAAGCTGCGCCTGGCCGCTGCAGGCAGTGTGCCAAGCTTGCGTCCTGTAAAAAGTCCCAGCGACGGCTAGCGTGGGCACCTTGGGGTACTGTGAACTGTTCTGTGTGAGACCATCCGCTGGTCACTCCTCCGTCGTGTTCTGAACGTAGGTTTGTGTTCTCGCAGCCTGCCAGGGTGGGTCCCAGAGGCCCTGCAGTGGGAATGGCCAGTGCAGCGGGGACGGCAGCAGACGCGGAGACGGGTCCTGCAAGTGCCACGCGGGGTACCAGGGGCCACTGTGCAGCGACTGCGTGGACGGCTACTTCAGCGCGCTGAGGAATGAGACGCATAGCGTCTGTACAGGTAGATGGCGGCGGCTACGGCCATCCAGCCTGCTCGATGGCGAGGCCGTGGGGAGCCGGGACTCCGGACGCTTCCTGACCCTTACCCCACGAGTCCAGAATGGCTTAGAGAGCTGGTCCTTTGGGGCACCCCAAAACCACCCCAAGAAGGAAACACTGCTGCCCTTCAACCTTCTGAGATTGGCCTGGGGTCAGTGCCAGGACAGGGCTGTGCCACCGCATGCTCTGTGCCTTTGGTTTGGGACATGGCTCCTGGTGCCGGACCATAAGCACTTAGCCACCTGAACGTTCTAGTAAAAAGTTTGTTTTTAGCCTGCGGCTTACCCCGAAGGACAGGTCGGTCCTTGGTTCACAGCCAGGTGTCTTGCGGCTGCATATAAAGTTCAGGGGCCCTGGTGTACCCACAGTCACTCAGCCCATCTCAGGACACAGCGACTGCTGACCCCAGGAGGTGGCTGCAGGTGGGAACTAGGACCCTTGGAAGCCAGCGCTAGCCTTAGCCCTGCCCCACCGCCTCCCTCCTCCCAGCCGAGACCTCATTGCTGCTGCTCTTGACTCTTCCCTTGAGTTGAGCTCCGCTAGGAGCACAGCCGGGTCTGCCTCCCCAGCCTCCCTGCTCCTGAGCTCAGCGGCGTCTCTGGTGGAGTTAGATGTCCGCTGACTCAGGTCCACGAGGGAAGTTGTGCAGCGTCTCTAGGTTGTCTGGTCACATCCACAAGTGACTTCTGGTTCAGCCCGGACGGCAGCTCTGAGATGTGGGCAGTGAGGGGGGGCCTCTCGCTCCCATTCAGCTCCTGCTTCCCAGACAGCGTGCCGTGGGCTGCAGTGTCTGCAGCTGTCTTTTGCGGGTTCTCAAACCGCCCTAGAGTCCTGGTGGACTCGACTTACCCTGATGGGCACTGTGGCCCCTCAGCGTGGATCTTTGGAATCACACACGTTGACTTTTCCGTTCATTTGCCCTTCTTCCGTTCCTGTTTTCATTGCTTGTTTTCGTTCCTAAAGCGAGCTTGGGACAGGCCAGGACCTTCCCAGGAGGGCCTGACACAGCCTTTGCCTTCCAGTCTGTGACGAGTCCTGCAAGACATGCTCAGGCCCGACCAACAGAGACTGTGTCGAGTGTGAAGTGGGCTGGGTGCGTGTCCAGGACGCCTGCATGGGTGAGGAAGAGTTCTGGGCAGGGTGGGCTCCCCTTGGTGTCTCCTCTGGGTATGAAAGACCACTTAGATGCTCTCACAGCCCCCATGGGAAGGACTCAGATCTAGGCTGGGCAGAATACCCACCACACATCTGGCTTTGCTGCTGGTGTTCTGGGCCCAGGAACTCATTGAGGGAAACTGAGGCATGGCCCTCCCCCATGGAGACCCCAAGCCAGCAGGTCGTGGTACTGACTAGGAAACAGCGTCATGCCTGACACTGCAGCACCCACATTGTCACTACTGTCCCTGCCTTGGGACACCGCCTGGTTCTGTCATCTCTTTCTGCCCCCCAGCCCTGTGTGGCAAACCCCGTCTTGGGGCCCAGGTGCCTGCCAGCTGTCCTCCCTCTGCCGATCCTGGTTGTGGTGTCGCCTTCCACAGCTGCTTGGCCCAGGCAAATTAGGAGCTCAGCCTTCAGCTGGTTTCAACCCTTGGGGGCCGCGGGAGGGGAAGTGACAGGAGTGGGGATCCGAGCTGGCGGGCCAGGGGTTCATCACAGTCTTTCCTGCAGCCCCTCTGCCCAGTTGTCTGTCCCCACTTGGACCAAGAAGGAGCCTGCTTCCCGCCCTGCTGTGGTGGTGGCACAGCTGGGCACCACTCAGCCTCGCCACTCTGTTGCAGATGTGGACGAATGTGCAGCTGAGAGCGCGCCCTGCGGCGACAGTCAGTACTGTGAGAACGTCAGCGGCTCGTACACGTGTGAAGGTGACGGCGACGGGTCCTGCGGGGGTAGCCAGGCGGGACGCTCATGTGCTGAAACCCTCCTCTCAGCATGTGTGACTCCGCGTGACTTCTGACCCCCGTGTGGTCAGCTTTACAGACGAGTGACATGAGCAGTGGACACAGGCTGCAGAATCGCCCGTCCCTGCGTCAAGTTTTCTCTCTGTTCTGTCAGTCATTTTGAACATTTAAGTCCAAGTTGTCTTTTCACCCTTAAAGCTTTGCATGTCCTTCTATGTTAAACCTAACGGTTTTCTGTTGTTGGTTTGACTTCGAAGAGCCAGCCAGCGTATGGGTGTTGTAGGGCTGCGCTGGGTGGCAGGGTGACCCCAAGCATCTGGCCCTGCTGCACACCCCTCCAAGGCTCCTCGCCCGCAGGGGGCACTCCAGGTCCCCGAGGACGTGGGCAGACATCTTTTTCTTCTGCGTGTTCTAGACTGTGACCCTACCTGTGTGGGCTGCACAGGCCAAGGCCCAGCCAGGTGTAAAGAGTGTGTCTCTGGCTACACCAAGGAGACTGGACAGTGCACAGGTCAGTAGCTGTCAGCTGGAGAAGGGTCTTTCTGGAGGAGCCCGTGGGTGGGAGCTTTCAACTTCACACAGACATCGCCCCTGAAACTTTCCTGGAGGTCCCTGCAGGGTGCTGCGCCGGCCGCAGCCACGCACGCGTGAGAACGCGTGGACACGGTCACCATCAGCTCCCAGAGGCGTGGTCCTTCCCGCCCTCACTACAGACGCCTCTGCTCTTCCAGCTGAAGCTCTTCTCAGGCTGCGCTGCTGGCCGCTCCTTTGCCGGGCATTCACGAGTTGAGATAGCGGTGCATGGGTTTGCAGTCTTTCATTGACGTGGGTGTTTTCCCTTCAGATATAGATGAATGCTCACTGGCAGAAAAAGTGTGCAAGAGGAAAAACGAAAACTGCTACAATACTCCAGGGAGTTTCGTCTGCGTGTGTCCTGACGGCTTCGAGGAGACAGAGGACGCCTGTGTGTCGGTGCCCAAGGGCGGTGAGTGAACACAGGTGCACCCCATGCCAGGGCTGCTGCAAGGAGGAGCATAGTGCCGGAGGTAGGACGCGCTGGCACTGCCACCTCCCCTGCCTGGCACCCACTGGGGAAGTCACTGGGGCAGGAAGGAGCCGGGGCTGCCCTGGGGCGTGACCATCTGCACGTGGCCGGCAGCAGCCTCACCCATACCTGATGTCTTGTACAGAAGCTGCAGAGGAGAGCCCTGCGCCGCCACTGTCCCGTGAGGAGTTGTGATGCCCTCCCTCTCCTTAAGTTATTGGAAGATCCTGTAGGAAGCGCGCCCCACAAACATCAGCACTTCCAGGAGGCGTTGGAGTGAGACTGCCCGCTTTGTGAATGGTTGACACTCAGCCCTTTAAGCTGCATTTCTTGCTTATTCTTCAACAGATTTGTATATTTTGATACTGTTCTTTATAATAAAATGGATCACTGAAGATAGCCAGGAACAGACACACTCGCTCGTGTCGTTGACAGTGTCCTGTGGGAGCTGGAGGCAGGCGGGACCTGTCTACAGAGGATGCCGGAGAGCTCCCTGGGCTCTGAGGGCTGCTGACCGGGGGCGGCCTGCGTTACCAGCAGTCAGGAAGAGCGCGGGACACCTCTGGGTCAGGCCGGATGGGAGACTCCAGCCCTTGGCCCTGCCAGCCTGGCACCAGACTGCCCCTCTGCTCCAGCCCCAGCTTAGAAATAGGGGTTTTGCAGGTGTCTAGAAAGGTCAGGGCACAGAGTGGGCACTGGGCCTGGCCGTGGCCTCAGGGTACCCCCCTGCAGCTGCTGCCCCATGGTTTCCATGTGAAGGGTGTGGCCACCGCACTGGCATGGCCAGCACCATATTGGCTGGCACATGGTGGGCATTTCCACCTGGGTGCTGGGACCCAGGATGCTCCTGTGGCTTCTGCGTGTCCGTAGTACCTGCATCCCAGCCCCTCCAGCTGACTGAGGTCGCAGCATCTGGGAGAACGTGGGGGAGGTGGGCTAGCTCGGCGCAGAGGCCGCAGCTGTCAGGGAGAACGTGGGGGAGGTGGGCTAGCTCGGTGCAGAGGTCGCAGCTGTCGGAGAATGTGGGGGAGGTGGGCTAGCTCGGTGAAGAGGCCGCAGCGTCTGGGAGAACGTGGGGGAGGTGGGCTAGCTCACAGACAGAAATGTGCTATCTTAGCAACCGAGAGACTGTGTTCCATAGAGGTGCCATGGTCCTGATGGGACCATTCAGAAATGGTCCTGGGGGAAAGGGACAGCCTGGTGGGAAGAGAGCGAAAGTAGAAAGAAGTGAGCACTGGAGGGGATGTGGGCTGAAGGAGGGGAGGGGGCCTGCAACCCCAGGATCCTCAAGTGGAAATACACACCCTGTCGGGGTGTCAGGGCCTTCCGAGGGTGTGTGGAATAGGGGAGGGTGGGGACAGGCAAATCTGAGCGACACACGGGGATGGTGGAACTGCTGGAGCCCAAAGGAAGCCCCGGCCTGTCAGGGGGTCTGGGGAAGGAGGTGAGCGGGCATAGCGGACATAGGTTGGGGGGGCGGGGAGGCAGCCCCACGGTCGAGGAAGTAGGAAGGAAGCCCCACAATAGAGGAGGTGGGGAGGCAGCCTCACGGTCAGTTGGGGGGTGGGGGGCCCCAGGGTTGGGGAGGCAGCTCCCACAGTGCTGCAGAGCTCCCGCTGCTGTGGGCCCCTGCACACCTGTGCCCACCACGCGCGTATGGGCGTGGCCAGCCCAACTCCCTGCTGTGCCCTAGCTTTTGCACTGTGGCCAGCTGTTTGGTGACCAAGGATGGAGCCCACAGTCCACCCTCATGGCCCCGGGGCCACGGCACTCCCTTGGGCAGGCGTGTGTGCTGGGCAGCTGCCTTCCCGTGGATGTTGTCATTCAAGGACCGGGTGGGGTGGGGCTGCTCGCCCGCCGCTCCTTGACGCACATCAAGAGCAAATCCTCCCTGCCCTGCGCTGCCTTCCCACGCGTGGATGGCTGCTGGGGTCCTTTCCTCGCCCTGGGGTGCCGCTGCACGGTGGGCGCAGGCTGCGCAGACACGGTACCAGCAGGTGGCGCTGCGAGCCTGTGCGGGCCGGGCACCGACTCGTGCCCATGTCCCAGTTAGGAGCCAGTCCTTCAGGTCTGGGTATCCGGAGCCTGAAACCCGCGTTCTTCCCTCCTGCCAGCTTTTGTCGGGGAGCATCTGGCCAGACTTAAAAATGATGCAAAAGGGGAAAGAAACCCTCATTTTGAGGGCTGACCTATGGTCATCTCGGCCTGGTGTCTCATCTTCCTCCTCAGCCTGGGGCATCTCAGTTGGTCCTCCTCTCCCCGGGAGCGCCCTCTCTGGCCCCACTTGCTCCCCATCTTCAGGGGTGTGAACCAGGGGCTCTTCTGAGGACAGTCCCACAGGGGCGCACAGCACTGAGGCCCCGACCCTCCGCCCACAGCCCCAGCAGGTGCTTTAGAATTCGGCTCGCACTCAGGTGGATGGTGGCTCTCCTGGGACCACTGAGGGCACGTGTGGCTCACTGCGCCCGTGTCACCGAGACTCGGCATCAGCAGCCAGTCACCATGGTCTCGGGTGTGTGAGACATGCTGCCCGGAGAGGAGAGGGACGTCGTCTAACACCCTCGAGTACACAGGACACCCCGCCCCTGCACGGATGGCTGACCCTGCAGGTGCGCGTCCTCGGCGGGTGCTGACCGAAGCCTCTGGAGGGGCCCACACCGCGCCCAGATCACCTGGGCCTGACTAGACACTGCGCAGGCGCGGCGCGCTGTGCCGCAGCAGCTGGGCTCCTGGGGGCTGTTTCAGACATGCCCCCGACACAGATGGCCTCACTGTCCAGCGGACACACGGCCTCTGTCTGGCCCCGTTCCATTCGCTGACAGCCCAGACACCGACAGGCTGCCTGCTGTCACCTCAAATCTTTTTCTGGAAGTCCAAAGCCTCTTCCACAGTGGGTGCTTGTTGGACTTCTGGGGACGCACCCGGGATCCGTGAGCCCCGCTCGGGGCTCCAGGGTCTCACAAGGACACTAGAACCATCGGACTTGGACCTGACTGGGTGGTGAGCTCTCTGGGCTCCCCCACAGGACCTACTGAGGGTATTACCTGCACATTCTTTGCAAGAGGGTGGGGACCCCCCCCAAAAACCTGCTGCATCAGCAAACACCATTGGCACGCACAGTGACAGCCCTCTAAGCGCAGCCCATGAAGTCTCCCTTCGCTGGCCTCTGCCTCTGGCACAGGCTCACACACCCCCCACCCCACCCCCACCCCCCCCAGAACACAAGCAGTGCGGCCGGGGGGGGGGCAGGGGGGGCAGGGAGGGGCAGGAACCCCCCCATACGCCCCTGTCACAGAAGAACAGTGACAGGCTGATCTTGCTAAGGTCTCTGCAGGTAGAACCACGTTGCTCTGGCTTCCATCGCGGGTTCATACTGTAGCTGCTAGGGCTCCGGGCACAGTTGTAAAGAGTTAATAGTTTAGGTCGTCTGATTGACGGGAAGACCCAGCCTATGGTGGGTGGGCTCTTTCCATGGGGAGATGAATAAATGGAGGGAACTGGCTAAGCTGGAGTTGGAGCATATTTGACAGATGTGCCCAGCAAGGGAAGTTTGTCCCTCCCTCAACTGTCCTGTGAATTTGGTGTGGCCAGTTCCTTCAGCCCCTTATGTTGGTGTCTGCTTGCGGCCAAGTTGGAATAAGAACTGTAACTAGACAATCTTAAGCCAAGAGTAAAACTGCTTGTTCCCCCTCAAGCCATTTTGTTGTGAATTTATCAGCGATAGTTCCTGTCATGGTTTGAAATGTATCCCCCACAGTCTCATGTATTTGGCAAGATCATGGCATCTTGGGAGGTGGAGGAAGCAGTCACAAGGGGTGGGCCTTGAGGTGGATGAGTCCCACCCTACCTCCAGGAGAAGTCTGCCTTGCAGCAAGCAGTCTGCAGCTCTCGGCCTCCAAGATGTCTGCGGTGACTTAGCCTCCTCCAGCTTTGGCCAGCCAGCCATGCCGCCTCTGCTTGGAGAGACTGTCCCTTCCCTCTGGAACCGTAAGCTGAATAAACCTCCCTTTCTCCCTTAAGTTGACTGACTTTGAGTATTCTCTCACAGCAATAGTTAAGAGTAACTGCTACAGTTCCCTCCTCCCCACCCTCGCTGTGCATGTCCGTCATGGGCACGCTCCCCGCGGCATAGCCTCTGGGTGTTCAAGTGGGCTTCAGCACCCACCCCCACCCCTTCTCCCCCTCCACACTCCTCTGTAGTGTATTCATACCTCTCTCCTCCCAGCACACAGTCAGGCCACATGCCCACGGTCCAATTCTCTTTCAAGTGGCTAGCCAGAGGCAACATGACGCTGCCCCACCCAAGTCCTACCCCACCATTGGCCACTGTCCATTTACGTCCACAAACTGTGGTGCACTGTGCCAGCCAGCCACAGGAGCCCCTGGTGGGCTGTGGTGCGAGCCCAGGGTGAGGCAAAGGTAGGTGAGAAGTGAATTCCATGCCCCCAAGCCCAAGAAGGTTTGAACTGCCCTGCCCCTGGAATCCTGCAACCCTGTCACCTGTTGAGGACCGCGTGACCTTGCCGACTGACTTGCGGTCAGTTCAGCACATGGTCATGGGGCAGTCTGTGGCCAGCCACTCCATCCCTCGCAGCAGCAGTCTCCCATGCAGCTGGACGCTTCACCGTGCATTCCGGGTCCTCCATGGGCACTTGGCCATAAACACGGTATATCCTACCCAAACCTTCAATCTGGAGTCAGATTATAGTACGTAGACCCCAGGGCACTTAGGCCCTATTCACAGCTGTGTCCCTGGAACCAGGCGAAGATTTCTGCGGGCGTAGAAAATGCCACTCCAGTGGCTGGACCCCTCCCACTGCCATGTGTCCTTTATAGTGAGGGGGGATGGCAAGGTGTGACCACGACCTGCTTTGGAGGGGCTTTCTTGCTCCAGCACCTGCACCCTAAGGTCTCGCTACCCCTTAACTACCCAGCATGTGCTGGCTACCAGGCTGCTTGGAAGACAGGGGTTGGTGCGTGAGAAGGGGCACGTGCCGGCCCTGTGACGCTTCTTGAACAGGATCCTGTGATCCTCTGCTGGGCAGACTCCTGCAGAGACACCCTGCGGGTCCGGGGCCCAGCTCTGCCGGGACAGGTGCCTCCTCGGCTCCCCCAGGGCCGGGCGTGCTCTCCTCCCAGGCCGCGGCTTGCCTTGCTCCGTCACCCCCGGGGAGATGAGTGGCCCACCCTTGCATCCTTTGCCTAGTTTGCAAGCATCTTGAGTACTTGTCCCTGTTCCCTCCATCGCATTCCTCCCACCGTTCTGCCTGGCCGCTTCTGTGGACCCCACGTTTCCCTCTGGCTTGTCTCGTCTTGTGGGGAGGGTCAGGCCCGTGGAACACCAAGTTGTCTCTCTTCCAGCCACCCCACTGGTAGGAGCATTTCCCTCTACTCATGCAGCTGTAGTCCCCAAGGTTTCCACTGTATGTTCTCGTTCTTTTCTCTTGAGTTCCTCATAGTCTTTGGGGGCATTTGTCAGTCATTATGCAGGTCTGGTAAGGACAAGTCTCACTACAGGAAGTTTCTGGAGGCAGAGCTTTGGGTTTTTAAAGGTGTTTCTGACATCCCTCCTCGATATCGCACTGGTGGCTTTCTGCCTGCTGGGGATGCTCAGTGGGACGCTTCTGATAAAAACCGAGGATGGGGTCAGCACGCACACGCCTCACTGTTCTGGCCTGCAGATGGATGGGCAGCCTCGCGCTGTGTGAGACCCCTGGTACTGAATGCCCTGCACCAAGAGAGCCCGGATGGACCCTGACATGCCAGTGTCAGCTGGAGCTGTGGGGTAGTCCCCCGCAGGACGTGTGCTCCCCTCTGTGCAGTCATGGCCTGGGCCTATGGAATGGGCAGTCCCTTCCTCCCAGGGACGCGGCTTGCTCAGGGGTCGTGATTCTGCTGGCAACCGCCCTGGCCTCCCCGACACGCATCCTTGGTTTCTCCTGCCCCAGGGCTGAGCTCCCTGGTTGGCTGCCCATCTGCCTCCAGAACACCGTGTTCTTCGCCTTCACCACAGCCCATGTGGCCAAGCCTTTGGGCCCATGCCAACTTGCTGCTCAAAGGGCTAAAGTCCCTGGCCGTCGGCAGCCAAGAGCAGCCGCCTGCGCCACCATCCACGTCAGCGTCAGGATGGTGACGGCTTCTTCCGTCAGTTCTGCCGCCACGCCTCTCCCTATGCTTTCGGCCCATGGGGTATCCTCCAACGGTCTTCTCCGTTCCAGTGTCCACCCTCCCGTCCGCTCCAGAGGTCTCCTTGGCTGTCCAGACCTGTCCCTCTTGGAGTGCCTCCTGTAGGGCTGGGGATCTCCTGCACAGCCACATGTCCAGGTCCTCAGGAGCACACGGTGGGATTTAAGGGCTCTGTGGGGCACAGATCTTCTGTCTTCTTCCGGGCCAGCTCTGATCCTGTCAGGTATACCATGACTTAATCCTGCTTGCGGGTCTGGGGTCCAAGAGGAGAGTTGTCGGGTCCCTAGCAGTGGGGCTCTGGATACTTCAAAGAGGCCTGTATGGAGGCTCAAACAGACCAAGATCTGGGGATCCCTCTCCCTCCCCCCAATGATACAACAAATGCACACACGTGCGCACACACACACACCAGTAAAACAAATTCACACACACATACATACCTGAATACAGCAAATGCACACACACCTGAGTACAGCAAATGCACACACACATACACACACTCCTGAGTACAGCAAAAGCACACACGTGTATAAAATCCACGTGTGCACACACCCAAGTACAGCAAATGCACACCCCTGAGTACAGCAAATGCACACACACCCCAGTACAAGTGCACACACCCCCAGTACAGCAAATGCACACCCCCGAGTACAACAAATGCACACACCCCCAGTACAGCAAATGCACACACCCCCAGTACAGCAAATGCACACCCCCCCAGTACAGCAAATGCACACACCCCCAGTACAGCAAATGCACACACACCCCCAGTACAGCAAATGCACACCCCCCCAGTACAGCAAATGCACACACACCCCCAGTACAGCAAATGCACACACCCCCAGTACAGCAAATGCACACACACCCCAGTACAGCAAATGCACACACACCCCCAGTACAGCAAATGCACAACCCCCGAGTACAGCAAATGCACAACCCCCGAGTACAACAAATGCACACACCCCCAGTACAGCAAATGCACACACTCCCAGTACAGCAAATGCACACACACCCCCAGTACAGCAAATGCACACACTCCCAGTACAGCAAATGCACACACACCCCCAGTATAGCAAACGCACACACCCCCAGTACAGCAAACGCACCCCCCCCGAGTACAGCAAATGCACACACACCTCTGAGTACGGCAAATGCACACACACCCCCAGTACGACAAATGCACACACACACCACGAGTACAGCAAATGCACACACCCCAAGTACAGCAAATGCACACACACCCCCGAGTACAGCAAACGCACACACACACCCGAGTACAGCAAACACACACACCCCAGTACAGCAAATGCACACACCCCCAGTACAGCAAACGCACCCACACCCCCAGTACAGCAAATGCACAACCCCCAATACAGCAAATGCACACCCCCCAAGTACAGCAAATGCACACACCCCGAGTACAGCAAATGCACACCCACATATACACACATGTACGTGCGCACACACACAGAGAGAATCAACCCCGTGGAAGTCACTGACTCCTCTCACTCTGTACACACATGTGCATGTACATACACACACACACACACACGCACACAGAATCAACCCCGTGGAAGTCACTGACTCCTCTCACTCTGTCCACCACGTCCATTACCTTTTCTGGACCCTCGGGGACAGCCTTGTCCCGTGGCTGTGGTGGCTCACCCTGTCGACATGAGTCGGCAACTTGAAGGACCTACACGGAAGGTTTGGTCCCCAGCTAGTGCGGTGGAGCTGTGGGAGTCTTTGAGAGGTAGGACCCCAGGAAGTTTGGAGTCACTGGTGGGTTGTGGACCTCTGGCCCTTCTCTCTCATTCCTGGCCACTAAGTGAGGTGCTGTGTTGACCCCGTGGGGTCACGATGTGTGCCTTCACTGACCCCAAAGCAACACAGACAGAAACCTCCAAAACCACAGCAGGAAGCTCACCCACACAGGGTTTCTGATCCTGCACAGTAAACACAGGCCCTTCTTGTCCACTCTCAACCACCAAGGACAGCAGTGTCCAGTGGACACTCACCGGGCAGTGACTCAGGCTCTTCAACCAATCTGTTCATTGCCGGCTAGTTCCCAGGGGCGGCTGGCTGGGAATCCGCGGAGGTGACCCTTCCACGTCCTGCGCAGAGGTGACCCTTCCACGTCCTGACTGAGGTGACCCTTCCACATCCTGACTGAGGTGACCCTTCAACGTCCTGAGGTGGCCCTTCAACGTCCTGAGGTGACACTTTAATGTCCTGAGCAGAGGTGACCCTTCAACGTCCTGACTGAGGTGACCCTTTGACGTCCTGAGGTGACCCTTCGATGTCCTGACTGAGGTGCCCTTCCACGTCCTGACTGAGGTGACCCTTCAACGTCCTGAGTGAGGTGACCCTTTGACGTCCTGAGGTGACCCTTTGACGTCCTGACTGAGGTGACAATTCCACGTCCTGAGGTGACCCTTCAACATCCTGAGGTGACCCTTCAACGTTCTGAGGTGACCCTTCCACGTCCTCACTGAGGTGACCCTTCCACGTCCTCACTGAGGTGACCCTTCCATGTCCTGACTGAGGTGACCCTTCAACGTCCTGAGGTGACCCTTCAATGTTCTGAGGTGACCCTTCGACGTCCTGAGGTGACCCTTCCACATCCTGACTGAGGTGACCCTTCCACGTCCTGACTGAGGTGACCCTTCAACGTCCTGAGGTGACCCTTTCACGTCCTGACTGAGGTGACCCTTCCACGTCCTGACTGAGGTGGCCCTTCCACGTGCTGACTGAGGTGAACCTTCAACGTCCTGAGGTGACCCTTCAATGTTCTGGTGACCCTTCAACGTCCTGACTGAGGTGACCCTTCCACGTCCTAACTGAGGTGACCCTTTAGTGTCTTGAGGTGACCCTTCAATGTCCTGAGTGAGGTGACCCTTTGACGTCCTGAGGTGACCCTTCGATGTCCTGACTGAGGTGACAATTCCACGTCCTGAGGTGACCCTTCAACATCCTAAGGTGACCCTTCAACGTTCTGAGGGGGCCCTTCCACGTCCTCACTGAGGTGACCCTTCCACGTCCTCACTGAGGTGACCCTTCCATGTCCTGACTGAGGTGACCCTTCAACGTCCTGAGGTGACCCTTCAATGTTCTGAGGTGACCCTTCCACGTCCTGACTGAGGTGAGCCTTCCACGTCCTGACTGAGGTGACCCTTCCACGTCCTGAATAAGGCGACCCTTCCACGTCCTGACTGAGGTGACCCTTCAACGTCCTGAGGTGACCCTTCAATGTTCTGGTGACCCTTCAACGTCCTGACTGAGGTGACCCTTCCACGTCCTGACTGAGGTGACCCTTCAGTGTCCTGAGGTGACCCTTCAGTGTCCTGAGGTGACCCTTCAATGTTCTGAGGTGAGCCTTTGACGTCCTGACTGAGGAGAGCCTTCGACGTCCTGACTGAGGTGACCCTTTGACGTCCTGACTGAGGTGACCCTTCCACGTCCTGACGGAGGTGACCCTTCCACGTCCTGACGGAGGTGACCCTTCAGTGTCCTGAGGTGACCCTTCAATGTTCTGAGGTGAGGCTTTGACGTCCTGACTGAGGTGACCCTTCAACGTCCTGACTGAGGTGAGCCTTCGAAGTCCTGACTGAGGTGACCCTTCCACGTCCTGACTGAGGTGACCCTTCAGTGTCTTGAGGTGACCCTTCAACATCCTGAGTGAGGGGACCCTTTGACGTCCTGAGGTGAACCTTCGACGTCCTGACTGAGGTGACAATTCCACGTCCTGAGGTGACCCTTCAACATCCTGAGGTGACCCTTCAACGTTCTGAGGTGGCCCTTCGACGTCCTCACTGAGGTGACCCTTCCACGTCCTGACTGAGGTGACCCTTCCATGTCCTGACTGAGGTGACCCTTCAACGTCCTGAGGTGACCCTTCAATGTTCTGAGGTGACCCTTCAACGTCCTGAGGTGACCCTTCCACATCCTGACTGAGGTGACCCTTCCACGTCCTGACTGAGGTGACCCTTCCATGTCCTGACTGAGGTGACCCTTCAACGTCCTGAGGTGACCCTTCAATGTTCTGAGGTGACCCTTCCATGTCCTGACTGAGGTGAGCCTTCCACGTCCTGACTGAGGTGACCCTTCCACGTCCTGACTGAGGTGACCATTCAATGTTCTGAGGTGACCCATCAATGTCCTGAGGTGACCTTTCCACATCCTGACTGAGGGGACCGACCCTTCGACGTCCTGAGGTGACCCTTCCACGACCTGACTGAGGTGGCCCTTCCACGTCCTGACTGAGGTGGCCCTTCCACGTCCTGACTGAGGTGACCCTTCAACGTCCTGAGCTGACCCTTCAATGTTCTGAAGTGACCGTTCGACATCCTGACTGAGGTGAGCCTTCAACGTCCTGACTGAGGTGACCCTTCCATGTCCTGATTGAGGTGACCCTTCCACGTCCTGAGGTGGCCATTCAACGTCCTGAGGTGACCCTTCGACGTCCTGAGGTGACCCTTCGACGTTCTGAGGTGACCCTTCAACGTCCTCGCTGAGGTGACCCTTTCACGTCCTGACTGAGGTGACCCTTCCATGTCCTGACTGAGGTGACCCTTCAATGTTCTGAGGTAACCCTTTGACGTCCTGACTGAGGTGAGCCTTCCACGTCCTGACTGAGGTGACCCTTTGACCTCCTGACTGAGGTGACTCTTCGACGTCCTGAGGTGACCCTCCCACGTCCTGACTGAGGTGACCCTTCAACGTCCTGAGGTGACCCTTCAACGTCCTGAGGTGACCCTTCGACGTCCTCACTGAGGTGACCCTTCAGTGTCCTGAGGTGACCCTTCAATGTTCTGAGGTGAGCCTTCAACGTCCTGACTGAGGTGACCCTTCCACGACCTGACTGAGGTGACCCTTCCAGGTCCTGACTGAGGTGGCCCTTCCACGTCCTGACTGAGGTGACCCTTCAACGTCCTGAGGTGACCCATCAATGTTCTGAGGTGACCCTTCCACGTCCTGACTGAGGTGACCCTTCCATGTCCTGACTGAGGTGACCCTTCAATGTTCTGAGGTGACCCTTCGACGTCCTGACTGAGGTGACCCTTCGAGGTCCTGACTGAGGTGACCCTTCCACATCCTGACTGAGGTGGCCCTTCCACGTCCTGACTGAGGTGACCCTTCAACGTCTTGAGGTTACCCTTCAATGTTCTGAGGTGACCCTTCGACGTCCTGACTGAGGTGACCCTTCGACGTCCTGACTGAGGTGACCCTTCGAGGTCCTGAGGTGACCCTTCGACGTCCTGACTGAGGTGACCCTTCGACGTCCTGACTGAGGAGACCCTTCCACGTCCTGACTGAGGTGACTCTTCAATGTCCTGAGGTGACCCTTCGACGTCCTGACTGAGGTGACCCTTCAATGTTCTGAGGTGACCCATCAACGTCCTGAGGTGACCTTTCCACATCCTGACTGAGGGGACCCTTCGACGTCCTGAGGTGACCCTTCCACGACCTGACTGAGGTGACCCTTCCACGTCCTGACTGAGGTGGCCCTTCCACGTCCTGACTGAGGTGACCCTTCAACGTCCTGAGGTGACCCTTCAATGTTCTGAGGTGACCCTTCAACATCCTGACTGAGGTGAGCCTTCAACGTCCTGACTGAGGTGACCCTTCAATGTCCTGAGGTGACCCTTCAATGTTCTGAGGTGACCCTTCGACGTTCTGAGGTGACCCTTCCACTCCTCACTGAGGTGACCCTTCCACGTCCTGACTGAGGTGACCCTTCCATGTCCTGACTGAGGTGACCCTTCAACATCCTGAGGTGACCCTTCAACATCCTGAGGTGACCCTTCAACGTCCTGAGGTGACCCTTCCACGTCCTGACTGAGGTGACCCTTCAATGTTCTGAGGTGACCCTTCCACGTCCTGACTGAGGTTACCCTTCAATGTTCTGAGGTGACCCTTCGACGTCCTGAGGTGACCCTTCCACATCGTGACTGAGGTGACCCTTCCACGTCCTGACTGAGGTGACCCTTCCACGTCCTGACTGAGGTGACTCTTCCATGTCCTGACTGAGGTGACCCTTCCACGTCCTGACTGAGGTGACCCTTCAATGTCCTGCGGTGACCCTTCAACGTCCTGACTGAGGTGACCCTTCAATGTTCTGAGGTGACCCTTCAACGTCCTGAGGTGACCCTTCCACATCCTGACTGAGGTGACCCTTCAATGTTCTGAGGTGACCCATCAACGTCCTGAGGTGACCTTTCCACATCCTGACTGAGGGGACCCTTCGACGTCCTGAGGTGACCCTTCCACGACCTGACTGAGGTGACCCTTCCATGTCCTGACTGAGGTGGCCCTTCCACGTCCTGACTGAGGTGACCCTTCAACGTCCTGAGGTGACCCTTCAATGTTCTGAGGTGACCCTTCCACGTCCTGACTGAAGTGACCCTTCAATGTTCTGAGGTGACCCTTCGACGTCCTGACTGAGGTGACCCTTCGATGTCCTGACTGAGGTGACCCTTCCAAATCCTGACTGAGGTGGCCCTTCCACGTCATGACTGAGGTGACCCTTCAACGTCTTAAGGTTACCCTTCAATGTTCTGAGGTGACCCTTCGACGTCCTGACTGAGGTGACCCTTCGACGTCCTGACTGAGGTGACCCTTCGATGTCCTGACTGAGGTGACCTTTCAGTGTCCTGAGGTGACCCTTCAACGTCCTGTGGTGACCCCTCCACATCCTGACTGAGGTGACCATTCAATGTTCTGAGGTGACCCTTCCACGTCCTGACTGAGGTGACCCTTCGACGTCCTGACTGAGGTGACCCTTTGACGCCCTGACTGAGGTGGCCCTTCCACATCCTGATTGAGGTGACCCTTCAACGTCCTGAGGTGACCCTTCAACGTCCTGACTGAGGTGACCCTTCGACGTCCTGAGGTGACCCTTCAACGTCCTGACTGAGGTGACCCTTCAATGTCCTGAGGTGGCCCTTCAATGTCCTGAGGTGACCCTTCAACGTCCTGAGGTGACCCCTCAACGTCCTGAGGTGACCCTTCAATGTTCTGAGGTGACCCTTCGACGTCCTGACTGAGGTGACCCTTCGAGGTCCTGAGGTGACCCTTCGACGTCCTGACTGAGGTGACCCTTCGACGTCCTGACTGAGGTGACCCTTGCACGTCCTGACTGAGGTGACCCTTCAATGTCCTGAGGTGACCATTTGACGTCCTGACTGAGGTGACTCTTCAATGTTCTGAGGTGACCCATCAACGTCCTGAGGTGACCTTTCCACATCCTGACTGAGGGGACCTGTCGACGTCCTGAGGTGACCCTTCCACGACCTGACTGAGGTGACCCTTCCACGTCCTGACTGAGGTGGCCCTTCCACGTTCTGACTGAGGTGACCCTTCAACGTCCTGAGGTGACCCTTCAATGTTCTGAGGTGACCCTTCGACATCCTGACTGAGGTGAGCCTTCAACGTCCTGACCGAGGTGACCCTTCCATGTCCTGACTGAGGTGACCCTTCCACGTCCTGAGGTGGCCCTTCAACGTCCTGAGGTGACCCTTCGACGTCCTGAGGTGACCCTTCAACGTTCTGAGGTGACCCTTCAATGTCCTCGCTGAGGTGACGCTTTCACGTCCTGACTGAGGTGACCCTTCCATGTCCTGACTGAGGTGACCCTTCAATGTTCTGAGGTGACCCTTTGACGTCCTGACGAGGTGAGCCTTCCACGTCCTGACTGAGGTGACCCTTTGACATCCTGACTGAGGTGACCCTTCAACGCCTTAGGTGGCCCTTCAACGTCCTGAGGTGACCCTTCAACGTCCTGAGGTGACCCTTCGACGTCCTCACTGAGGTGACCCTTCAGCGTCCTGAGGTGACCCTTCAATGTTCTGAGGTGAGCCTTCGACGTCCTGACTGAGGTGAGCCTTCGACGTCCTGACTGAGGTGACCCTTCCACGACCTGACTGAGGTGACCCTTCCACGTCCTGACTGAGGTGGCCCTTCCACGTCATGACTGAGGTGACCCTTCGAGGTCCTGAGGTGACCCTTCAACGTCCTGAGGTGACCCTTCAATGTTCTGAGGTGACCCTTCGACGTCCTGACTGAGGTGACCCTTCGAGGTCCTGAAGTGACCCTTCGATGTCCTGACTGAGGTGACCCTTCGACGTCCTGACTGAGGTGACCCTTCCACATCCTGACTGAGGTGACCCTTCAATGTCCTGAGGTGACCCTTCCACGTCCTGACTGAGGTGACCCTTCAATGTCCTGAGGTGACCCTTCCACGTCCTTTGAGGTGACCCTTCGACGTCCTGACTGAGGTGACCCTTTGACGTCCTGAGAGGTGACCCTTCGACATCCTGAGGTGACCCTTCCACGTCCTGACTGAGGTGACCCTTCCACGTCCTGACTGAGGTGGCCCTTCCACGTCCTGACTGAGGTGACCCTTCAACGTTCTGTGGTGACCCTTCAACATCCTGAGGTGACCCTTCAATGTTCTGAGGTGACCCTTCGACGTTCTGACTGAGGTGACCCTTCGAGGTCCTGAGGTGACCCTTCGACGTCCTGACAGAGGTGACCCTTCGACGTCCTGACTGAGGTGACCCTTCGACGTCCTGACTGAGGTGACCCTTCGACGTCCTGACTGAGGTGACCCTTCAGTGTTCTGAGGTGACCCATCAACGTCCTGAGGTGACCTTTCCACATCCTGACTGAGGGGACCCTTCGACGTCCTGAGGTGACCCTTCCACGACCTGACTGAGGTGACCCTTCTACGTCCTGACTGAGGTGACCCTTCAATGTCCTGAGGTGACCCTTCCACGTCCTGAGGTGACCCTTCGACGTCCTGACTGAGGTGACCCTTCGATGTCCTGACTGAGGTGACCCTTCAGTGTCCTGAGGTGACCCTTCAACGTCCTGTGGTGACCCCTCCAAATCCTGACTGAGGTGACCATTCAATGTTCTGAGGTGACCCTTCCACGTCCTGACTGAGGTGACCCTTCGACGTCCTGACTGAGGTGACCCTTTGACGTCCTGACTGAGGTGGCCCTTCCACATCCTGACTGAGGTGACCCTTCAACGTCCTGAGGTGACCCTTCAACGTCCTGACTGAGGTGACCCTTCGACGTCCTGAGGTGACCCTTCAACGTCCTGACTGAGGTGACCCTTCGACGTCCTGACTGAGGTGACCCTTCCATGTCCTGACTGAGGTGACCCTTCTACATCCTGACTGAGGTGACCCTTCAATGTCCTGAGGTGACCCTTCCACGTCCTGAGGTGACCCTTCGACGTCCTGACTGAGGTGACCCTTCGATGTCCTGACTGAGGTGACCCCTCGACATCCTGAGGTGACCCTTCCACGTCCTGACTGAGGTGACCCTTCAACGTCCTGAGGTGACCCTTCAATGTTCTGAGGTGACCCTTCGACATCCTGACTGAGGTGAGCCTTCAACGTCCTGACTGAGGTGACCCTTCCACGTCCTGAGGTGTCACTTCAACGTCCTGAGGTGACCCTTCGACGTCCTGAGGTGACCCTTCGACGTTCTGAGGTGACCCTTCAACGTCCTCGCTGAGGTGACCCTTTCACGTCCTGACTGAGGTGACCCTTCCATGTCCTGACTGAGGTGACCCTTCAATGTTCTGAGGTGACCCTTTGACGTCCTGACTGAGGTGAGCCTTCCACGTCCTGACTGAGGTGACCCTTTGACGTCCTGACTGAGGTGACCCTTCGACGTCCTGAGGTGACCCTTCCACGTCCTGACTGAGGTGACCCTTCAATGTCCTGAGGTGGCCCTTCAACGTCCTGAGGTGACCCTTCAACGTCCTGAGGTGACCCTTCGACGTCCTCACTGAGGTGACCCTTCAATGTTCTGAGGTGAGCCTTCTACGTCCTGACTGAGGTGAGCCTTCAACGTCCTGACTGAGGTGGCCCTTCCACGTCCTGACTGAGGTGACCCTTCAATGTTCTGAGGTGACCCTTCGACATCCTGAGGTGAGCCTTCAACGTCCTGACTGAGGTGACCCTTCCATGTCCTGACTGAGGTGACCCTTCCACGTCCTGAGGTGTCACTTCAACGTCCTGAGGTGACCCTTCGACGTCCTGAGGTGACCCTTCAACGTCCTCGCTGAGGTGACCCTTCAACGTCCTCGCTGAGGTGACCCTTCAACGTCCTGTGGTGACCCTTCAACATCCTGAGGTGACCCTTCAATGTTCTGAGGTGACCCTTCGACGTTCTGACTGAGGTGACCCTTCGAGGTCCTGAGGTGACCCTTCGATGTCCTGACTGAGGTGACCCTTCGACGTCCTGACTGAGGTGACCCTTCAATGTCCTGAGGTGACCCTTCGACGTCCTGACTGAGGTGACCCTTCACTCTTCTGAGGTGACCCATCAACGTCCTGAGGTGACCTTTCCACATCCTGACTGAGGGGACCCTTCGACGTCCTGAGGTGACCCTTCCACGACCTGACTGTGGTGACTCTTCCACGTCCTGACTGAGGTGGCCCTTCCACGTCCTGACTGAGGTGACCCTTCAACGTCCTGAGGTGACCCTTCAATGTTCTGAGGTGACCCTTCGACATCCTGACTGAGGTGAGCCTTCAACGTCCTGACTGAGGTGGCCCTTCCATGTCCTGACTGAGGTGACCCTTCCACGTCCTGACTGAGGTGACCCTTCAATGTTCTGAGGTGACCCTTCGACATCCTGAGGTGAGCCTTCAACGTCCTGACTGAGGTGACCCTTCCATGTCCTGACTGAGGTGACCCTTCCACGTCCTGAGGTGTCACTTCAACATCCTGAGGTGACCCTTCGACGTCCTGAGGTGACCCTTCGACGTTCTGAGGTGACCCTTCAACGTCCTCGCTGAGGTGACCCTTTCACGTCCTGACTGAGGTGACCCTTCCATGTCCTGACTGAGGTGACCCTTCAATGTTCTGAGGTGACCCTTTGACGTCCTGACTGAGGTGACCCTTCGACATCCTGAGGTGACCCTTCCACGTCCTGACTGAGGTGACCCTTCAATGTCCTGAGGTGGCCCTTCAACATCCTGAGGTGACCCTTCAATGTCCTGAGGTGACCCTTCGACGTCCTCACTGAGGTGACCCTTCAATGTTCTGAGGTGAGCCTTCTACGTCCTGACTGAGGTGAGCCTTCAACGTCCTGACTGAGGTGGCCCTTCCACGTCCTGACTGAGGTGACCCTTCAACGTCCTGAGGTGACCCTTCAATGTTCTGAGGTGACCCTTCGACGTCCTGACTGAGGTGACCCTTCCACATCCTGAGTGAGGTGACCCTTCCACATCCTGAGGTGACCCTTCAACATCCTGAGGTGACCCTTCAACATCCTGAGGTGACCCTTCCACGTCCTGACTGAGGTGACCCTTCCATGTCCTGACTGAGGTGACCCTTCGACATCCTGAGGTGACCCTTCCACGTCCTGACTGAGGTGACCCTTCAATGTTCTGAGGTGACCCTTCCACGTCCTGACTGAGGTGACCCTTCGACGTCCTGAGGTGACCCTTCCACGTCCTGACTGAGGTGACCCTTCCTCGTCCTGAGCTGTGAGCAGGGGCCCACACAGCCCTTTTCTTGCTCAGAGGGAAAGCTCGCAGCCTGGGGTAGGAGGTTCTCTCCAGAGAGGCTGTCCCTGCAGGGATGCGCTGGGGCTTCCTGCAGCTGGCACAGCTCAGGCGGTCAGTCCTCCCAATGCCAGGTTCCAGCCGTGCGCTGGCCCCTCTGCTTTTATCCTCACCAAATCCAGCTCGCCCCTGCCCCATGACCAGCTTCGTCCACAACCTTTGGGCCTGCACTATTTTGGCCCCCACCATGCAGCTCCTCCCAGCTCCCGGAAGTATAGGGGGTAGGAAGGTGAAGAGATGGGGGCTGTGATGGGTCTTCGAGGCTGAGCAGGGATGGGAGGGACTTCTCCCTCCCCAGCCTCCGGGAAGGCCTTCCATAGGCCAGGCTGCTCCCCCAGGTACCCTCTTACCCCACCTGCCTTCTCCTACAGGGCTGCCCCTCCTGCCCCCGTCCCTGGGCCTGCCACCCTCTGTCCCCTCACCTCCAGGACAAACTTTTGGCTTCCTCCCTGCCCCACGGGACTTTCTGATCCGCCGAGTGTGAGGCTGGAGGAGTCGGAAAACCTAGGCTGGGGGTTCTCAGGGCGGAGCGGTCCTGGCGGGGTGACCAGAGAATACTGTCCTATGGCATGACCAGCTTCCACAGGAAGCAGCGAAGCCTACGAAGGCCCCGGGGTAGAAGACCGGCGGGGAGGGGCGGGTGGGGCAGCTCCGGGCTTCCACGGCGCCGTGCACTGCCGCGCTTGGGTGGAGCCGGCCTGCGGCGGCTGCCCGTCGGGCACCCGGGGCTCGGTCTCAAAGCTCTCGTTGTGACTGGCTCTCCCAGGCCCGGGCCAGCTCGCAGAGGCCGGGCCGGCTCGGCGGAGGGAAGGACCTTGCCCCGTGCCTGCCACGGCCGGCGCGCCTCTGCGCCCACCGCCTGCGGCCCGGCTCCGGCCCAGGCGTGCCGCGCCCCTCGAGATGGCTCGCCTCCGGCCTGGCAACCTGGTCGGGTCCCGGACGAGCCCTCCCGGAGCCCTCGGCCCGCGCGCCCCGCCCGCCGGCCACCCAGAGCCTCGCGCCCAGAGGGCGCCGCGGGAGGGCCGGGGCGGATGCGCGCTGCCGGGAAGGGGCGGCGCCGGAAGGAGCCGGGCATCCCCGGAGCGGGAAGCCGGGAGGGGCGGGGCGCAGCGCAGCCGCGGCCCCGCCTCCGCGCCCCGGGAACCCCCACCCTCGCGCACTCGGGTAGCACTCCCCGGGGGTGGTGACCGCGGGCGCATCGGCGCTTTCGGGGCGAAGGCCGCGACCTTCTTGGAAAGCGCTTGGCGACGGGTGACGGCGGGCGGGCGCTCTGGCCCGGGGCAGCCTGGGCGCGGGCGAGGTTCCCGCAGGAGAGGAGCCCCGCGGACTCGGGTCCTAGCCCTGCGGACCGCGACCTGCACGCCGCGCCTGCTGCGTCCCTGGGCGGCTCGCGCTCGGGGGGAGCGTGGGCCGAGGCGCGCGCCTGCCCCTGGCTTAGGGACGCTGTGGGCCCCCTCCCGCTGGTCTGACTCACTCCAGGTCGCAGCCTCTGTGCAGTCGGGCCGATCTGTCACCAGCTGTATTGTTACAGGTGTGGTCTGGAATCGCGAGGGTCCGGTCAAGAGGTGCAGGTTTTCTGGGCCCAGGGACTGCACGGATCGTGATGGAAACGGAGTCCGTTTATTAAGACGGAAGGGGGACCAGGAGGATGGTTCAGCGGACAGCGGCGCTGCCATATGACCTCAGTTCCAGCCCCCTGCCCACGTACAGGTGAAAGGAAAACACAAAGTTGCCCTCTAACCTCCACGCCCTGGCACGTGCCATGCACTTACACACACCAACAATAATAAGTTGAAAGAGAAAGAGAAGGGCGAGGCACTTGTTGGGCCGCGAACACTTGCCAACGGAGTCCTGCTCCTTTGTAGGCTCTACTTGCTATCGGCGTCCTTCCCGGTGGTGGCGGGGATGCCTCGGCCTTGTCTCGCGCTGCTTTGTTTTGTTCCGTGGAGCCAGGTGGCTCTTTGTGCCAACTAGTTTCTTTAACCTGTGACTCTTGATCGGCTCACATGTAATCCCAGAATTGGGGAGGCTGAGGTAGGTGGATTGCTGTAGGTTCCAGCAGCTGGGCTACGATGAGATCCTGGCCACTTGGACTACCAAGGAAGACCCTGACTCAAAAAAAATTTTTTTAGGGGGCTGGAGAGGTGGCTCAGGGATTTAGCCTCTGCCTTGCAGGCGGAAGGTCCTGAGTTCGGATCCCAGATCCCACGTATAGACGCCAGACGGAAGCGGGGGCAGCCTGCGTTTCTGGTCCTGGTAGGGCGGAGCCTGTGAATCCCGGGGCAGAAGGAGGGGGAGGCGGCCATGGTGGTTCCCGATTCGTCCGTGGTTCTACACACACACAGACACAGACACACATACATACGCACACACGCACAATTAAAAAAAATTTTAAAAAAATTTTTAACTCCAGGGAAAGAGTTGTGCTCCCTTCTCCCTGGCTGTGCTCCCCTCTGCCCCTGACTGTGCTCCCCTCTGCCCCCGACTGTGCTCCCCTCTCTCCCCGGCTGTGCTCCCCTGTCTCCGCGGCTGTGCTCCCCTCTGCCCCTGACTGTGCTCCCCTCTGCCCCTAGCTGTGCTCCCCTCTCTCCCCGGCTGTGCTCCCCTCTGCCCCCGACTGTGCTCCCCTCTGCCCCCGGCTGTGCTCCCCTCTGCCCCCGGCTGTGCTCCCCTCTGCCCCCAACTGTGCTCCCCTCTGCCCCCGGCTGTGCTCCCCTCTGCCCCCGGCTGTGCTCCCCTCTGCCCCCGGCTGTGCTCCCCTCTGCCCCCAGCCATCAGGCTGCCACTGTGGCTCCTGTGGCTCAGAGCTGGGCCTTGCTCCCTGTTTACTGCCAAGACGCCTGGGTGACCTGAAGAGATGCAAACTGGTACCAAGGTTGCGGGGACCATGCGCCCAATCCACTGCCAGTTAGAGCTGTTCTTCCTTCAAAGAACACACACACCCCTCGGCTCCTCTTCATCTCCCCCTGCGCCTGAGCCCCAGGCATGTGTGCCTTGAGGCCGCCTGCCGGTGCTCCAGCCCCCCTGCCTCCACCAGCCCTGCAGCAGCACGGCCTCCACCTGGGTGAAGCGCCCGGTGCAGAGGGGTCACATGCTATCGACTGCAGGTCTACAGCATGCCCCTGACTCCGCTAGTGCTCACATAACAGTGGCCTTGTGGGGCTGCCTGGGCTGGGGCTGGTACCAGCCCCCGGTGTCTCCAGCAGAGAACCGCCCTACCCCCACCTCCTCCGGGAGCAGCAGGGGCCGCACATTGTCCACTCACCCTTGGCCTGTCTATTAATAGCCCAGTCTCCCTGCAGGAGCTGCTATAAATAGTCCCCAGCCCCTCCACACAGGCCCATTCAGGCCCGGCGGCCCGGCGCACACAATTACCCCCACACAGAGGGCACACTGCGCTCAGAGTCAGTGGCTGGGCTCCTTGCCCACCTCTGCCCCTGCCCCCTCCAGGGCCAGGCACCCTGCCCCATCTGCAGACCAGAAAGATCCAACTGTCCTGCACCCACGAGAGGCCACTCGGATCTTCATGCCCCCTAAGCGTGGGGTCAGCCCACCCCTGGCCTGGCTTCTTTTGCCCCTTCGTTAACTCCTGCGGTCACTCGGGGCTTTGGTACATTCTGCTCCGGCTGACCCTGAGCCTGTTATCTGTGAAGCAACCAAAGGGGAGACCGGCCTGTCCACTGCTCCTTCCCAGGTCCAGTCCTGCCTTGGGCATTGGGCACTGCCAGGTCAGGCCATGAGGGGCACAGGCTCGGTTGTCCCAGAATGAGGGCCCCCAAGTTGCAGACTCCACTTACTTGGTAGGGGGTTACCTTGGAATCCCTGGCCCTGGCCCCCCAGGGAAGCCCCATTATGGCTGCCAATGTGGCGTCCCTGCCCAGGTCCTAGGTGAAGGGGGCTGGCTGGCCCGGGAAAGCCTGCCCACGCGACCGCTCCCTGTGGACGGCCCAGGCCCGTGGCTGGTTGTAACAGGCGCCAGGGCAGGAACCCAGGGGGTTGCCGGCATTGTGCGGAGAGGAAAACAACCCTGTTTACGGAAAAGGCGCGTCCGAGGCCAGTGGCTGGTGGCCTCTAGGGGGACAGAGGTCTTTTGTTGGGAAAACAGGAAACGGGTTTCCAGGACCGCCAGGCGGCCCGCATGACACCCACTCCAGCTTCCGCGGATTCTCGAAGCCTCTGCCAGCCATCAGCTGCCCGCCTGACCGTCCTTCTGACCAAGGTCCAGCCTGTAGCTCTCAGACAGAGCTGGAAAGCTCGCAGCCTGGGAAAGGGCGCTGTGTCAGAGAGGGGCAGACCACGACCCACCCGAGCACAGCACCGCTCTGGGGACAGCGCTTGGGGGGTGGCCCGCGCTGTAAGACCCTCCTCAGCTGCCTGGGTCAGGGTTTGTGGTCCAAGCCCTGAACTCATGGTCCAGGTTCTGCTGTCATGGCCCCAGGCTTGTGCGTGGTTCTTGTCCAGTACTCTACGGCCCCCACCAGCCCAGGCCCTTTGCAGGGCAGCGTTTCCTGTTCTCATCCCAGGGGACCTCTAGCCGCATGGTCCAGACACACTGTTGTACTCAGCTTGGGTGTGCTGCCGCTCCTGTGGTCCCCAGCTTGTGGTCCCACCCTTTCAGGGACCTGCATGCCACCAAGGAGCTCGGAGAAAAGGAGGGCTTCACTTGGTAAGAGGGGGCTCCAGACTCTCCACTGGACAAGTGACTTGGACCAACCCAGGAAAAGAAAATTCATTATTTCATTGAGCAGAGTGAGTAATTGAGTGAATGAATTAGTCAGAAAATTGGAGAGTGAATGAGTAAGGGAATGAATGAATTAGATGAGACAGTGAATGAATGAATGAGCAATGAGTGAGGGGTGGAGGGATGAATGCAGTGAGTGTGCATAAATTAGTGAGGGAGCCAGGCGGATGCGGATGCGGATGCTCCCGCCCACAGCTACCCCAGGCCCGGTGTGCAGAGCGCCTGGGCCTGTCCGAAGCAGTGGGTGCTCCTAGGAAACAAGAAATGGTCCAACATGCCTAGTACTTAGCTCTGGAAGTGCAGGCAGTGCCCGTGTGCTCCCTTCTCCCGTGAGCACACAAGCTGTGGCTGCTCCTGTACAGCAGGCTCCACAGGGGACCACCCCACAGGGGACCGCCCCACAGGGGACCGCCCCACAGGGGACTGCCCCACAGGGGACCATAGGGGACCACCCCACAGGGGACCGCCCGACAGGGGACCATAGGGGACCACCCCACAGGGGGCCGCCCCTCAGGGGACCACCCCACAGGGGACCATAGGGGACCACCCCACAGGGGGCCGCCCCACAGGGGACCATAGGGGACCACCCCACAGGTGACCACCCCACAGGGGACCGCCCCACAGGGGGCCGCCCCACAGGGGACCGCCCCACAGGGGACCGCCCCACAGGGGGCCACCCCACAGGGGACCACCCCAGGGGACCATAGGGGACCACCCCACAGGGGGCCACCCCACAGGGGACCATAGGGGACCACCCCACAGGGGGCCGCCTCACAGGGGGCCGCCCCACAGGGGACCATAGGGGACCACCCCACAGGGGGCCACTCCACAGGGGACCACCCCACAGGGGACTACCCCACAGGGGACCATAGGGGACCACCCCACAGGGGACCGCCCCACAGGGGACCATAGGGGACCACCCCACAGGGGACCGCCTCACAGGGGACAGCCCCACAGGGGACCGCCCCACAGGGGACCACCCCACAGGGGACCGCCCCACAGGGGACCACCCCACAGGGGACCGCCCCACAGGGGGCCACCCCACAGGGGACCACCCCAGGGGACCATAGGGGACCACCCCACAGGGGACCACCCCACAGGGGACCACCCCACAGGGGGCCACCCCACAGGGGACCATAGGGGACCACCCCACAGGGGGCCGCCTCACAGGGGGCCGCCCCACAGGGGACCATAGGGGACCACCCCACAGGGGGCCACTCCACAGGGGACCACCCCACAGGGGACTACCCCACAGGGGACCATAGGGGACCACCCCACAGGGGACCGCCCCACAGGGGACCATAGGGGACCACCCCACAGGGGACCGCCTCACAGGGGACAGCCCCACAGGGGACCGCCCCACAGGGGACCACCCCACAGGGGACCGCCCCACAGGGGACCACCCCACAGGGGACCACCCCACAGGGGACCGCCCCACAGAGGGACCATGTGGACTGAAGGTAAGCGAGGCTGAGCTGCCTGGGCCCCTCCTCGACCTCTGACCACCCACCCAAAGGGAGGTGGGTCACGTGAGGGTGGCCCTGCAAACTCCCCAAACCCATCGGATCTCATGGGTCCAGTGAGCAGGAGGCACCGCTCAGCCTGCCATCCCCTGCGTGCTAGCATGAGATCTCCTGGGGTCCAGCAACGGGAACACGCCCTCACCTTGCCAGGCTCTGCCGTCCACGGGGTGCTACTAAGAGTCCCTTGGATACTGAGATATCATCACCAACATGAACAGTGTCCCTGAAAGTCACTTCTCCTGAAAGCCACTGCAAGGGGCAGGAGCCTACTGCCTGCAGCACAGCCCCCCAAACAGCAGTGTCTGGGGGGTCTGGAGTGGGGGCTGTGGACTGAAGGACACTTGCTGTACCCCTCACCCCACACCAGAGCTGGACCTGGCCATCTTTTCGGGTCCCCTGGGGTCCCGACACAACAGTGTTCTCTCCCCATGAGAGAGACAGAATGCGGATACTGGACTTCAGCCTCCGATCTGAAGGGAGGAACCCTAGGCACGTCAAGAATCTTTTCTATTAATTAATATTCCTCGACTGGACAGAGGTGCTCAGTGGTTTAAGGCCTCTGCCTCACAAGCAAAAGGATCCGCAGATCCCACATAAACACGCTGGTCAGAAAAGAGAGCAGCCTGCGCTTCTGGCCCTGGAAGGCAGAGCCTGGGAAACCCCAGAGCAAAGCAGTAAAGGGGAAAGTAATCCAGGAGGGTTTTTGCTGTCACCCTTAAGCCTCCACAAGCACACGCTGTGCCCTCTTCTACACATGCCTAGAACCCACACACTCACACTGACACCCCACAAAAAGAGAGAGAGAGAGAAAGAAAAGAAAGAAGAAAAGAAAGGGAGAGAAAGAGAGAAATGATGGAAGGAGGAAGGAAGGAAAGAAAGAGAGAGAGAAAGAAAAAAAAGAAAGGAGAAAGATTCCTTTTCCATGTTGGAACAATAGAACATCTACCTGGGTCAATCCCCAGCAAAAGAAATAAGATCCTCGGCTTTGGGATCATTTGGAATCCACACACACGCACATACACGCACGCACACGCACATACAGACATGTATACATACATACACAAACACATGCACATGCGCATGCCCCAGTCCTGACATTGATTGGCTCCTGGACGCCAGTATCATATGGGACCAGGATGGCTGGGCAACTGACAGCTTCTTTGCCATCCTTGGGCCCCGCAAGGGTACCCAGCCATCCATGGTGGGGAGAGGCAGGTGCCCATGCTGTCCCAAGGAGAAGCCCAGATCTGATGCCCACCTAGGCAGGGAGCCCAGGAGCCCTCGGTGGCCACCCACACTGGCTCTTTGAGACCGCAATTAGACCCAAACATGACCTACGGCAGCTCTGGAACCCAGAACCACAGAAGCCCGGCACAGACCCTCCCCCAGGGGGTTGTGCTGTGCCCGGGGCCTGATCGCGAACATCTGTGTTGGGTTCCTGAGGGGCTCTCTGGTGAGGACCTCAGCCTGTGCCTTCACGAGCGACCACTGGGGCCTCCAGCATGCGCCCTGCAGGGGCTGTAGCCACTTTCCCGCCACGGTTCCTTTAACGGCTTCTTTCCTGTGCCTCTGCCCCGGTCGAGGTTTCCAGGTGCTCATAGTAGGTAACGATGTGGCTCAGCGATTCTGCTCAGCACAGAATCAACTGTCGGTGTTGCCGGAAAGATGCCGAGAGCGATGCAGGTGGTGCTGGCCCCCGCGGTCAGCACCTGGGAACAGCCCCGTCCTGCGCCGCATCCGCCCAGAGTTCACGGCCCTGCTGGCCTCTATAGAAGCCCAGCACAGGTCAGACCCATAGACCCGGCCCGGCCTCCTGTCCCTGCGGACCTCCAGCCCCGACCAGCGCGTCTGGTGGGAGATCAGCCACACGCTGGACCACTACTGGGCTGGCCTGAGGGACAGCTGAGGACAGGAAGACCCCCGGCCATGCCAGTCGCTGTCCTGAAAAGGGTAAGTGTTCAGGAAAGACCTCGGCAGGAGCGGGAGCCAGGCTGTCAGGTCTACACGGGCCAGGCATCCAGAGAGGGCTGCAGCCAGGTAGGTCCCCAGGGACAGGCCGGAGCAGCGGCCCTGCGGGGCAGGGTGGAGTCACGGGCTCCTCCCCTGAGCCTCCGGAAATGCCAGGCTGTGGGCGGCAGCACAGTGAGGCTCTGGCCTGGTGCCCAGCACCAGTGACCGCTGGGTGCCGCGTGGAGGTTCTGTGCAGGCCGCGGGGACCTGTCGGCCCGTGTCCTGTCGGCACGTGTCCTGAGCGGGCTGTTCTCCCTGCTGGCCCTGAGCCACGGCCGGCCGGGGACACCGTGTGCAGTGGGAACAGGGTGTGTGTTTGCTTAAGCGCCCAGAGCCTGGCAGGGCACAAGGGCCCATTGTGTCCCCAGCCACCCTGCCCACTCGCCCTGCGGGCCCATCCGCTGCCCTGCCTCCAGCCCTGCCCTGTGACCCCTCACTCCTGCCCACAACCTCTTGGCACCCATTGGCACTATCCTGGCAGTCCTAAGCCTCTGCCCACATTTCCTGCAGTGATACTTTGTGAACTACCCGCTCCACACCTGTCTCTCCACCATCCTCCCTCCAGGGGCCCGAGATGCACGGGTCACAGCACATGTCAGGACTCCCTGCCCCACGTCTTGCCAGACACCCCATCACATCCATGGCCACATGCCTCTTACCATGGCTGGTCTGCGGCCCCCTAGGGGTGACCATGTTACCCAAGCGACAGAAAGAAAAGGGACGGCAGCGTGGGGCTCTCTCGGGTGTGGTCTGGAGGGAGAACGGGTGGGTGGCACCTCCTCCAGCCAGCCGCCCTCTAACCTCAAAGTGGACTGCCAGCTCCCTGCTAGGAGCTTCTGGAGGCCCCGTGCAGCGCAGCCCTGGGGGTCTGCTACGCACACAGGTGCTCGTCTGTGCACGCACACATGCACACATACAGACACACATGCACATCTGTATACACACCCAACATGTGTGCGCACTCATGTGCGCGCACACACACACACACACACACACACACACACACAGGCTATACCATCCTCTTCCTCCTTCAGCTGGAGGGCACTGTGTGGGCAGATGTGTGATGGCAGGTGAGTGGCTGCCGTTCTCGACTTCATTGCCCACTCAGCTACATGGGGGGCGACCCTTCCTGCCCGGCTGTGAAGCGTGTCCTCGTGCCCAGCCTCACGAAGACTGGGTCGGGAAGGAATCTGACTCACCAGTGAGAAAACCGGGGCTGGTGGGGTTGGGTCATGAGGACGGTGCTGGGGTCTGGGCACAGTGAGGTACCCCAACATGCCTGCAGTGTCAGTCCCACACTCGTGTGAGCCCTGCAGTGCCAAGGGTTGACTTGCAGAACCAGTCCGACTGGTGTGTGCGCGCGCGCACCAGCCCGCTCACGGGGACATGTGTGCTGGGACCCAGCCAGGAGGCAGGCGGGACACAGGCCTCCACCTGCGTCATGGGCATCACCTACGGCAGCAGGGCGGCAGGTGGCCACCTGCCGAGGGCGTTGTCTCAGCTGGGGGCGGTAGAGCAGGTTGATCCTTGAAGGCTGGGCAGGGAGAAGGTCGGGCAGGCCCGTCGGCGCCTGGGCACACGCTCAGCTCACCTCTAGAGGCCGGAGATCCAGAGCACGCAGCGCCGCGGGGGAAAGGGGGAGGCGGGCAGCCTCAATGGGAGACCAAAGCTGGGCTTGGGCCTGGTCTCCAGGCAGAGAGAAGATTCAGCCCCGGCTCTGCCCGCCCCACCCTCGGTCCCCGGAGGGCAGTCCAGCAAGCTGGTCTGACAGCTGGTCTGCTCCTTACCCTGTGACCCCAGTGGACGTTGGCTCTATGTTGGCTCTGACCAGCCACAGGACAGGCTACAAGTCACCTCTGTTGATGTCACGTCCGGCCAGGGGCAGACTCCAGCTGAGGCCTACCCACCCTTCAGGCCAACCCGACCCTCCTGCCCAGTCCATGTGGCCAGCCAGCACCTCGGGCACTCTGTCTGGTCCATGACAATGCCCGGCCCACGACAGTGCCCGGCACAAGGAAGCTGTGAAGACCAGAGCCCCTGATCTCCTGCAGGCCTCCTGGGCCTGGACAAAGCCCGGTGTGGCTGCACGCCCGTCCCCTGTGGCTGCTGGGGGCTGTCTCCCCAAGCCAGCTTGCACACCTACAGATGATAACCGAGAGACGATGGTAGAGGAAGGGCTGACAGGCAAGTCCCAGGAGTGGGGATGCTGTATCCTCCTCCCCTTGACAGACTGCCAGGACCCGGGAGGGCCTGCCCAGAGCTGAGCCCACTCCTGCAGCCCTCAGGCCAGCCAGCACAGAGCTGGCCAGCAGCCCAATGCAGCCGGAGCCCTGGGTCTTCTGCCACAGACAAAGCCCTGACTGAGAAGCCCTGGCGGAGGCTGGAGGGCATGCAGGGTGGTTGGCATGGAGGCTCTGAGGGCTGCGAGGGTCTCGGGGCTGCAGCCTGTCAGGACACGGGCAGACACTGCGAGTCCTACCAGATGGGCAGAGCTCCTAGCTGACCCTCTCCCCAGGCACTAGGGATCCAGGAAACGATCGCAAGCAGGGGAGGGACATGTCAGACAGGCGGTGTGGCGGGCCTGACACCTAGGGCTAAGTGTGCGTCAGTGGGCAGCAGCCAGAGCATCTCAGCCCATGTGGCGGGCTGGGCAGTGCCAATATGGGCCAGCCTCTGCCCGGGATCCCACCACGGCTGACTTGCCCACTTGGGCGGGTAACGGGGCTGGGTCGAAAGTCCCAGAAACTGCCAGTCAGCAGCTTGAGAACGGTAGGGCAGTGCCACGGCCAGGGTCAGGGGGCTGCTCAGAGCACGGGGCCAGCTTGCTGCCCAAATGATCTATTGGGCTGCCAGGGAGCCTGCAGGCACCTGGGAACGCCCAGGTCAGACTGCGGTTGGGACCACAGAGAGCTGGGACAGAGGGGCAGGCAGGGGACGCAGTGTCCTCGGGTTCAGGTCCCGAAGTTCCAGGGCTCCGGGGAAGATTCGTCTCAGCGTGGACTGCGGGGTCCATCTGTGTTCAGAGTGACACTGGACCTTTGGCCAGCGCCAGGTCACCAGCTCCTTCCCCAATAGATCATTTGGCCCCCTGCCCTGAGCAGCCCCCTGACCCTGGCCATGGCACTGCCCCCCCGTTCTCAAGTGAATGTGGTTCCTGTGCCGATGGGTCCGGCGTTGGCAGCAATGGTGGGCTGCGTTGTACAAGGCATGGGATCTTGTGCCCCCCCCCCCCGGCTGGAACCCCATTTCCCTTCTTTCTTTGGGCACACCAGGCACGAGCTTAGAGCCGCGGCCCGTCCTGAGCCTTTCGACAGGACTGGACCTCAGGCACTGTGCTGACCCTGCCCACTGGCTCAGAGCTGGCCGGAGCCCGAGCATCTGGCCTCACCTCCGAGGCTGGAGCGCAGACTGGGGCTCGCCTTGCGCTGGGCGGGCAGTGTGTCCAGAGAGGCAGGCACGTTCTGAGACGGCGGCAGGCATGAGGCCGACGGTGCAGAGGGTTCGTGTGGTCCGCCAGCACGGCTGGCCCTTAGTCCAGGATGCAAGCGTGGAGCCGGGGACCCCAACATAACTCACCTCTGCGGCATCTCCCTCAGCTCAGTGCCGGGAAGCCAGACGGGTTGTGTATGGGCAGTGAGGGTAGATCTGCCCAGCAGGTAGACATGCACAGCATAGGTCCCAGTGCCAGGCCAGGCACCCGCACTCCCCAGAACCAGACCCAGTGGCACTAAGGTTGGAGGTGGCAGAAGGAGGGGGAGGGGAAGGGGAGGGGCCCAGGGCCTGCGGGCTGCAGCACAGAGGTTGGGGAAGGGGGGGTCGACAGTGAACGCGCAGAATTCTTCCCATTCCTTTCATTCCGTGTGCTGACTTGGCCACCGGGCTTCCTGTGGACACTCAGGGCTAGAAAGTGAATGTGGCTGGTTAGGGCCTAGCCTCCCGCCCTGCTCGCCCCCTCGGGAGCCGACCTCCCCCCTGCGGCCGGCAGCCAGCTCTGTTCTGCGCCTCTGCCGAGCACTAGAGGCAGGAGCCTGGGCCTCCAGAGGGTCCCGATGACCCTGGGTCGCAGCGGCCCCCCTGGCAGATGCTCAGAAGGCAGGCAGGGTGGGTTCTCACGGGGCCTCTGGCCCCACGCGGGCAGTGAACGGCTGCGTGCGAAGCCCTGGAACCTTCTAGGGGCCAGGGCTGCAGACAGAGGCTGTGCCCACGTGTGTGGTGCCCCTGAGGCAGCCTGATGCCCGGGTCTTTCCCACCATGGCAGGCTCTGGAGGAAAGGGAGGGGACTGGTGAGCCCCACAAACAATGAGAGCATGGTATGGGTGCCACCTTGGTAGCCATAGCCCAGTGCCCAGCTGGGAGCCACTGGGCACCCCAGCTTTGCTTCCTGGGCTTGCATCCAGACAGGGGGCCATGGGGTACTTTGGGCTGTTCTCTGGGTCACATTGACCCCTCCAGCTGCCTGGCCCTAGGGAACGAGGCGCCCCACCTTCTCCAGGACATCCCAGTCAGAGGCGTGTCTCTGTGCGGTCAGCCCACCTTGTCTGCGGGCGCCTCCCCCGCCGGCTTCTCACACTTCCCAGGAATAGGGAAGTGGTCCTGTGCTTGGAAGGAAGCCCAGTCACTTCTGAACTAGATGCCCCCCAAGCTACCTCACACCCCCAAGCTACCTCACACCCCCGAAGCTACCTCACACCCCCAAGCTACCTCACAGTCCCCAAGCTACCTCACACCCCAAAGCTACCTCACAGCCCCCAAGCTACCTCACACCCCCAAGCTACCGCACACCTCCCAAGCTACCTCACACCCCCCAAGCTACCTCACACCCCCAAGCTACCTCACAGTCCCCAAGCTACCTCACACCCCCAAGCTACCTCACAGTCCCGAAGCTACCTCACACCCCCGAAGCTACCTCACAGCCCCCAAGCTACCGCATACCTCCCAAGCTACCTCACACCCCCAAGCTACCTCACAGTCCCCAAGCTACCTCACAGCCCCCAAGCTACCTCACACCCCCAAGCTACCGCACACCCCCCAAGCTACCTCACACCCCCAAGCTACCTCACAGTCCCCAAGCTACCTCACAGCCCCCAAGCTACCGCACACCCCCAAGCTACCTCACAGCCCCCCAAGCTACCGCACAGCCCCCCAAGCTACCGCACAGCCCCCAAGCTACCTCACAGCCCCCAAGCTACCTCACAGCCCCCAAGCTACCTCACAGCCCCCCTAAGCTACCTCATATACCCCCTAAGCTACCTCACAGTCCCCAAGCTACCTCACAGCCCCCAAGCTACCGCACACCCCCAAGCTACCTCACAGCCCCCCAAGCTACCGCACAGCCCCCCAAGCTACCGCACAGCCCCCAAGCTACCTCATATACCCCCTAAGCTACCTCACAGTCCCCAAGCTACCTCACAGTCCCCCAAGCTACCGCACAGCCCCCCAAGCTACCTCACAGCCCCCTAAGCTACCTCACAGCCCCGAGATCAGGCCGGGCGGAGGTGCCCTGGTCAGAGACAGAAGCGGGCAGGGTTTTTCCCCACACTGTGGGCCCTTTGGGTGCCAGTCCAGACCGAGGGACCCGGCCTGGAGCTCCAGAACCTCCTCCTTCCCCTGGTCACTCCTTGTTCCTCTGGTTTGTAGCTGTGGACGTGGCCATCTGCTCCTGCTGCACCCCGGGTTGTTAGTACCCCTGTGTTCATTTCTGCCTGGCTCTGAAGCCCGAGGCTGCTCCAGCTTGGTGGACTTGTCCCGTGGCCCTGCCCACAGCTGGCTCTGTGTCCAGGCTGTGCCTTCCAGGATCTGGTTTCTGCCAACAGCCCTGAAAGGACATGGTGGGGTGAGGGCAGGCTCCTGGCAGCCTAGTGTACCAACATATACCTTTGAGCACTGTGGAAACAAGCTTGTGGGTTCCTAGTCCTTTCTCCGCCGGCAGAGCCCCAGCTCAGGGTTCTTCCTCAAATCCACTAGCTGCCCCCCATGCCCAGGCAGACAGCCTCACCCTCGGCCCAGCTGTAATTCCGAGTCGCTGAAGAGACTGGCACCTGGGCTGCTGCCAGCGGCTGCCAGGGTGGCGCTAGCTTGCACCCAATCTGAAGCTGTCTTTTGTCCTGCCTTGCTCTTCTCTAGGCCCGATCTGCTCTTGGACAGAGGTCACACGCTGGCAGAATACTCACTCCTGGGAGATCTACGGGGACAGTTGCCGTTGACAAGCTGGCCACCGACATCTCCATTCCAGCAAAAGTACCGTTTTCTCTGAGCACATGCGCACGTGCTGAGCTGAGGCCTGCAGAAGGGGCTCGTTGAGATTATGACCAGGCCTAAGCCGAGACCGTGCTTGGTCCTTCTCTCTCCCACCTGGGCCCGTGAATGCCCCCAGGAGGCATGGTCAGAGGGAGTCCTAGGAAGCTGGGAGCGAGCAGGGGGAGGAGGCTGGGGACCCCCACTGCCTCCCGTCCATCCAGCTGGGCTTGGCCTGACATCTCCCTGAGATGGCCGCACCTCGGAAGGCACCTGGGCCCCGTCTTGGGCCAGTGCAGCCAGGGGCTGAGACACCATTGCAGATGAAACTCCAGGCTGTGTGCCCACGAGGCCGCCACCACAGCGGGATCCATAAAGCGCCCACTGGGCGCTGTGACCAGCATTCACAGATGCATCCGTTCACCACAGATTCTACACACGGGAGATTGGGGCTGGGAGGGGTTGGGGACATGCCACTGTCACAAGGTAGGTCACAGGCAAGGAAGGCAAAGCCTTGATTTGGGGAACCCAGGCTGGGGTTCTGAGGACGGGCCCCAGGGGTCAGTCAGGGACAGTCCTTCTAGGGGCAGAGGTCAGGACGGTGAGGCTGGGCAAGGCGGATCCAGGGCAGATGTGGTTTGCCAGGCCTTGACCGCAGGCCAAATCTTGAGACCGGGCACCTTAGTTAGACCCAGGCCACCTCCTCGGGGGCTGCAACCAGCCCTGCCCGGCCGGCCCTGCCCGCGAGACCGCAGTTCTCTCTGGGTGGCTGGGTTCAGAGGGGGCGGGACTGCCATCCCCAACGTTACCAGAGGAGCTGGCGCGGGCCGCTCTGGAGGACGGCAGAGAGCGCTCGGCAAGGCCAGGATCTGATCCAGGCCTGGATGAGTTTTCAGCCTTTTTCTGTTGAGTCTGGGGGTTGCGAGGCCTGTCGGCTATGCCAGAGGCCCTGGGGGTGATGGCTAAATGCTCGTCAGTGGCAAGCAGGACCGTGCCAAGGAGAATTAACAAAGGACAGGCCTTGACCGGGGCTCAGAACAGGCCCGGGGCCCCTTGGCAGGAAGATGGCCAGCTCTGCGGGAAGAAGGAGCCACAGTGGCTGGGCCAGAGTTCACATAGACCAGGGGCCCTGCTGGCTGAGCCCCCGCCCAGGGATGCCTTCCCCCAAGGGTTGCAAAATCCTGGCCGGCTCCCCTGGCTGCTCTCCCCATCCGTGAGAGGCCTGCCAAGGACTGTGGAGGCAGGAGGCGAAAGGGCCTTGCCTGCCCTGCCCTGCCCTGGGAGCTTGGCTTCTAAGCAGCCTGGGGGCCCAGGGCAGGCGCAGAGGCTGGGCAGCCAGGGCTGCTGGCTGACCAGCTGGCTAGAGCCAGGCTCAGGGCAGGCTTGGCTGGGGCCAGGGTGAGAGGTGTGAGCCGGCTGCCGGCTGTGCCCATCCGGAGGACAGCCCAGCGGGACCCTGGGGGGTCAGCTCAGGTATGGCCAGAGGGGTCGGGGTCCAGCTGTAAGTGCTTGTGGAGGGAGTTGACAGTGATGGCCAAAGAGGCGTGGCCTGGGGCCTGCAACAGACGAGCAACAGACGGTGGAGCAGTGACGGAGCGTAGGGGATGGAACAGACCCAAGGCCTTCCGGATGGATAAGGGGCAGGTTAGGATTCCACACAAGCTCCAGGCTGGAGAGAGATCAAGATGGGCAGGAGTAGCTGGGTGGACCCAGGGCCTGCCTGTGGGGCTGCTTGACACAGGCCTCGTCACTGGCACAGGCAACAGAAGTAGACACGACTCTCCAGAGCAGAGGAGGGCTCAGGATGTCTTGAAGGGAAGACAGGTGGGGCAGTGTGGGGGCTGTGTCCACCCCGCTTCCACCTGTGATACTCAGCTCTGCGTTTGGGTGTCTGTGTGAACACACTGCTGCGAGCACAAGCGTTTGATTGTGACTCCTTTTGTGACAGCCCGGGGAGACCGAGGCCCTGACCACCTTCTACCCATTGTCCTTCCTTAGTCCAGGGAGGCCAGCCAGGCTCTGGGCACCATAGCAACCATGCAGCCCCTCCTACCGGCAGGACAGGACGACCTGGTGGACTGGTGGTACCATCTTTACCCACTCAGGGCAGGGATAGCTGCCTCCAGAGCACACGCAGAGACAGGATGGCTGGGGGGCAGATGAGAGATGGGGGGCGGGAGCCAGGGGCAGGCCCGCAGAGAGGCTCCTCCCTGCTCTTCCAGCCCCTCATTGGGAAACGCCTGGGGGGAGGCACAGGCAGCCAGTGTTCCGTAGGATTGGCCAACAGCTAGAGGGGGTCATGCTGGTCTGTGGTCGTGGGAGGTCCAGGGGCAGGGCCTGGGCCTGTGGCCAGATCCCTCTTACCGGTAGGAGGACTCCAATTCTGTTGCCTGTGGGTGACCCGTGCATATTTTGTGCATGTGTGTGTGGAGGGACATACGTATGCAGGCATGTTCACACATGCATGCATACACGTATGTGTCCGTTGACGTCTGCTGTCTTCAATCACTCTGTACCCAGGTAGCCAACTTGCCTTGGCAATTGTCTTTGCCTCTCGGATGTTAGGGTTACAGGGCTGCCATGTCTGCATGACCTTTACACGGGTCCTGGGGATTTGAACCCCAGTCCTCATGCTTGTGGGGCAAACCCCTTACACCAGCCATCTCCCCATCCCCAAAGCTATTTTTTAAGTCTTACTAGATGGGCCTTTCTGGAACCATTAAAAAAAATGGGAGACTGGCAGTCTGCATAGGACTTGGCTTGGGGTGCTGAGAGACCTGTGGAGCTGGGATGACCTAGGGGCCGACTCCAACAGTCACGCCCAGACTTCTATGTAAAGAACACGGACAGGACTCACCACAGCCTCTGCTTACCGAGCTGATAAATGGGGCGGGTTGTGTCCACTGCTGGTGGAAGGAGGACAGGGCAGGCATGGCTATTTGGGGAATACAAAGGTCCTCCCCAGAACAGGCTTCTCAACCAAATCTCTTGCCAGCTCTCTTTTCAGGCCGGAGGGACCTGATGGAGACCTCTCTGGTTGGATGGGCGGCTCCTGGGAACGAGGATCTGCTGACGCATCATGGCGCTAAATCGGCTTGGTCCTCAACATACACGGACGTACCCAACAGTGAATTCATAACACACAGTCGCGTTCCCAGAAGGGGGAGTTCAGTAGATAAGGGCTTGGCACACACAACACACTGCGGCTGGATGCCCAGAGCCATGTAAACAGCCCGGGATGTGGTGGCTGCCTGCAAACCCGCCTCTCAGGAAACTAAGACAAGATTCTTCAGGGAAGCTGCCCAGCTGGCCTGGCCAACTGGTGAGGACTGGGCTGGCCTGAGCAAGCCACCTTGGTCATAAAAGCAGACAGCAATCTAAGAGGATGCTTATGCTCAGCAGTCACACGCATACACACATATGTGCATCTGTACCATATGTACGTGCCCCCCCAATGCACATGGACCAGAAAAACAGATGAAGTTTACAGAGACACTGCCGTCCCAGGAGGGGGGACCTTCTGGATTGCTTCTCCCCAAGTTTGGAAGGTCGAGCCCTGCTAGGAACCTCCAGTCCACCTTCCAAGTGAGGACAGGGACTGTGGGGAACTGGGTGCCACTGAGGTGCAGATCCTCATTGTTAGTTTAGGGAGACCCAGGGTGTTGGGAGCACTCTTCAGGATCCTTGGGAGCAGAGATGTGTGATCCTTCCTTACCTTGGCTTCCCACAGCAGAATTAATGGGGAACCATGCAGGAGAGGGCCAGAATGATCTGTGGAGGAATGGTCTAGAACACTAGATGTGGTCACTCGGGAAGCACCCGAGTGGGGGACCCCTGCCCTCCAGATCCGCCCTGGTCGCCGCCCCTCCTCTCCTCAGCCCCAAGGTCTCGTGTCCAGAACGGGAAGGCAGGGCTGGTGGACCCTTGTGGTTCTTGAGGACACGCAGCCTGCCCCACCAGACAGAGCTCTAAGTGGGCGTTAGGTAGCTGGGCTGAGAGGGCGGCAATCTCCCTTGTATGGCCATGTGTGCACATCACACACATGAACACACACTAGCAAGCACACATGTACACGGTCACACGGTGCACAAACATGTACACACACGCATGCACTCACATGCACATGTGCACTTACTTATGCGCGTACACACACCTGCACATGTACACACTCATATACGTACACACGCGCGCACACACACACGCACGGCGAGGGTCAGCGGGTGACTGCTGCTTCCAATGCAGACCCCGCTTCCCGCACCCCCGATTCCCAGCCAACCCTGCGGGCAAGGAGAAGAGGGCGCCGGCTGCCGAGCCTGGAGAGTGACCTTCCCCCGCACGGTCTGGGGGCGCGTCTCGGCCCCGCCCCGCGTCCTTTGGAACCCTCGTTTCCCATTGGCTCTCGCGGCCCCGCCCCGCCCCGCGTCCTTTGGAACCCTCGTTTCCCATTGGCTCCTGTAACCCGGCCCCGCCCCCTTTGGAACCCTCGTTTCCCATTGGCTCGCGCGGCCCCGCCCGTGCTGCCGGAGGCGTCGTGGCCGCGCCCGCGTGCGGACTGCGCGTGCGCCGAGAGAGGGCGCGCACGGTGAAGCCGTGGCACGCCGTGTGCCTCCGCGACTCTACTACGGCGAAGTAGTCCCGCCGCGTCTCCGCCCCCGCCCGCCGCGGGCTCTCGCGGAACGCGCACGGGGGCAGCCCGGCTTTCCCAGCGTTGCCGCAGCAGGCCAGAGGCGGCCTGGCTGCGGCGCGAGGCGCGGGCGGAAGGGGGCGGAGCCTCGCCTGGCCACGCCCCCGGCGGAGGGATACGCGTCGCCGCGGCCCAAAACCCCCGGGCGAGGCGGCTGGGGCGTGTGAGCCGCTCGGCCCGCTGCTTCCCTCGTACGCGGTTCCGCGCGGCCACCGGGCGACTGCGCCGCGCGGCCGCCCCGCCGAGCGCCCCGGCCTCGGGCCAGCCCGATCCGCCGCGCTGCCTGCGGCCGGGGAGGCCGCCCTCCCGCGTCCGCGCCGGCCGGGCCAGAGGCGGCACCGAACGCGAGGCCGCCCGCGATGCTGCTCTCCAAGTTCGGCTCCCTGGCGCACCTCTGCGGGCCCGGCGGCGTGGAGCACCTTCCGGTGAAGATCCTGCAGCCAGGTACGCGCGCGGGCCGGGCGGGCCGGGGCGGGGAGGCCGCGGGGCCGGCCTGCGCCAACCCTCCGCGCGTCCCCGCAGCCAAGGCGGACAAGGAGAGTTTCGAGAAGGTGTACCAGGTGGGCGCCGTGCTGGGCAGCGGCGGCTTCGGGACGGTCTACGCGGGCAGCCGCATCGCCGACGGGCTCCCGGTGAGTCGGGTTGCCGGGCGGACCCGCGTTCGCGCGCGCCGCGCTCGGCCACCCGACCTGACCGCTCGCGTCCCCTCCGCAGGTGGCGGTGAAGCACGTGGTGAAGGAGCGAGTGACCGAGTGGGGCAGCCTCGTAAGTGCGGGCGCGGGGGGCCGGGGGCGCGGGGGGCCGGGGACTGGGGGCGCGGGCAGCTGGGGGCCGGGGCCGGGGGCGCGGGCAGGTGGGGGCCGGGGCGGGGGGCCGGGGACCGGGGGCGCCGGGGCGGGGGGGCGCGGGGGGCCGGGGGCGCGGGCGGCCGGGGACCGGGAGCGCGGGGGGCCGGGGGCGCGGGCGGCCGGGGACCGGGAGCGCGGGGGGCCGGGGGCGCGGGCGGCCGGGGACCGGGGCGCGGGGCGCGGGGGCGCGGGCAGCTGGGGGGCGGGGGGCCGGGCCGGGGGCGCGGGGGGCCGGGGCGCGCTGACCGCCGCGTCCCGCAGGGCGGAGCGGCCGTGCCCCTGGAGGTGGTGCTGCTGCGCAAGGTGGGAGCGGCGGGCGGCGCGCGCGGGGTCATCCGCCTGCTGGACTGGTTCGAGCGGCCCGACGGCTTCCTGCTGGTGCTGGAGCGGCCCGAGCCGGCGCAGGACCTCTTCGACTTCATCACGGAGCGCGGCGCCCTGGCCGAGCCGCTGGCGCGCCGCTTCTTCGCGCAGGTGCTGGCCGCCGTGCGCCACTGCCACGGCTGCGGCGTGGTGCACCGCGACATCAAGGACGAGAACCTGCTGGTGGACCTGCGCTCGGGCGAGCTGAAGCTCATCGACTTCGGCTCGGGCGCGCTGCTCAAGGACACGGTCTACACGGACTTCGACGGTGAGCGGGCGGGCGGGCGCCCGGGGAGCCGCGCCGGGGCCTCCGCCGCGGTAGGGCGCGAGTCTGGGCCGGGGGCGGCGGCCGGGGAGCCCCGCGGCGCGCGCGTGACGCAGGGCGCCGGGCGCCACGGCCCCTCCCTGCTCCGGCGCGGGCGCTCGCGGGCCTCCCCTGCGTGCGCGCCGGCCGCGGGGGCGCCGCAGTAGAAATCCCCGCATTGCGGAGCGCGGGGAAGCCGGGGCTCCCCGCCCTCCCCTGCTCCCGCCCCTGCTCCCTCCGCTCCCCCCTCCCCTTCCCGCGGTCCTCTTCCCTCCTCCCCTTCCCGGGCCTCGAGGGCGGGGCTGCCGGGCAGGCAGGGCGGGAGCTTGCTGGAACATCTGTTTGTTGTGAAACCCGAGCCGGGGCTCATGTGACTTGGGGGGGCTGGCACCTCCCTTCGTCCGGGCCCAGCTTGCTGCTGCCTTGGGGTTTTTCCAGGGTGACGACAGGCGGGGTTTGCTGGCTGGCTAGGAATTAGTACGGGGAGGGGGCGAGGGGGAGCGCGCAGCCAGCGAGTGCGCCACGACCTCCCCTTACCTACCAGCCTTGACGCGGCCTGGGTCTCGTGTCCCATCAGGCACCCGGGTGTACAGCCCCCCGGAGTGGATCCGCTACCACCGCTACCACGGGCGCTCTGCCACCGTGTGGTCTCTGGGCGTGCTGCTCTACGACATGGTGTGCGGGGACATCCCCTTCGAGCAGGACGAGGAGATCTTGAGGGGCCGTCTGTTCTTCCGCAGGAGGGTCTCCCCAGGTGTGTGCTGCGTGGGCAGCTGCTGGGGGGTGGGGCAGAATCCTGACCCTCGTTCTTTCCAGAGTGCCAGCAGCCGCCAATGGGGGGGGCAGGATTCTGACCCTCGGTTCTTTCTAGAGTGCCAGCAGCTCATAGAGTGGTGCCTCTCACTGCGGCCCTCCGAGAGGCCAACGCTGGACCAAATTGCTGCCCACCCTTGGATGCTGGGGGCAGAGGGGAGTGTCCCGGAAAGCTGTGACCTTCGACTCTGTGCCCTGGACGCCGATGAGGCCAGCACCACATCCAGCAGCGAGAGTTTGTGAGGAGGAGGAGGAGCCTGGACCCACACTGGGGCCTGGGCGTGGCCTGGCCAACCCCCTCTCAATATGGACGTTCTATCCCGGGTTCTCCTGCAAAAGCAGTGATCTCTGACCCCTGGTGACCTTTGCCCTCGGCACCGGGCCTGTTTCCTTTGCTTTGAGTGCCTTTTTGAACGCTGCTCCACAGGGCCTGGGTTTTCTTGAGCTCTTCTGTCCAAAGACGCTCCAGGTGAAGCGAGGTCCCACCTGCCCTGGGTGGATGCTTGAACCAGAGACCCCCCTGCTGCTCCATCCTGGAGACGGCCTCCTGACCAACTGTGTCTGACCTGGAGCACTCTGTGGGGCCCACCTGCCACCCTCCACTTCCACGGTGTTCTCTCTGGGCATGTCTGCGCACAAGCAATGCAACGGCTGGGCCTCTGCCCGATTGCCGCCCTAGGCGCGCCATGAGCGTGCCAGTGTCTATTATTTATGGTGTGACCACCCCGGAGGGCACCTGCCCTGCTGGGCTATTTATTGTTTAATTTATTTGTTGAGTTTCTTCCTCCACACAGCCTTCCTGGGCACCGGTGGCTGGGCAGTCCACCTGTCTGTGGGAAGAACTTGTACAGTGGCTAACTTAAGGGGTGGGTGGTCCCGGCCCCAGGCGCTCGGCTTGGGGTGGGTTTAAATTATTGACCTTGTACAGTCTGCTTGCGGCTCTGAAAGTTGGGGTGGGGGACGGAGTCTCAAGCCCTTAATTTATTTTCGCAGCTGTTTCTGTGACCTGGTGTGAGTGGGCATCTGGGTGGGGTTGTTTCAGTTCATAAGCGTGAGATGTCTGGAGATCATATTTTTTATACAGGTATTTCAATTAAATTCTTTTGTATATAATGGATATCTTGTGTTTGCTGGCTGGGTGGGAGACCAAGCCCTGAAGCTTCCCCTAGAAGCTGTCTGCAGTGAGGGTGCAGGGCGGCCAGGACCCCAGCCTGGTACTTTCCGGCACTGGTTTCTGGCTGGGCTCCTGGCATCCTTCGTTGCCGCCCCCTTCTGTCTCCAGGGGGACTGACTGGTCCATCAGAGGCTTGGGTGTACGAGGTTATAACGGTTACTCTTAACTGTTGCTGTGAGAACACCCACAGTCAAATAACTTAAGGGAGAAAAGGGAATGTATTCATCTTCTGGTTCAGAGGGGAGGCAGTGTCACGGCTGAAGCTAGAGACATCTGTCACACCCGTCCACGTGGCCGAGGGCTGAAGACTTCTGCAGTGTCCCTCCTGTTCTGTGGTTCCTTTTACCTGGTCCACTACTGGGAGGCTTCAAGGAGGTCTATGGGATCTGGGGCTGGTCTTTGTATTGATCCAGGTGATCTTGTTAGGTGGTCTTAGCTGATCGTACTTCATGCCAGGTGTCAAGTCGACAGCTGTTACAGCCCTAAGTCAGCTGGAAGAAGCGAGAGCTGGCTGCTCCTGGGGAGAAACCAAGCCTGGCAGATGTGCTGTGGGGATGTTTCCTGGGGAGGTGTAGGAGAGCAGGTGGGGGCCGGCTGAGGTTGGGTTAGTAGCCATTGAACCGCAGCCCAGCAGGTGTGGGAGGAAGCACGGTCCATGTCCAGGTATAGAAATAGGTCAGGGATGGACAGTGCCCGTGCTTACAAGGCCACTGTTAGGCCCCAGGGAACAAGCACAGGTATCCACCAGGATAGTCAAGGCAGGGGAATGCAGCTACCTGTGCCAGGATAGAGAGTGGGATTGGCAGAGACTCCTTAATACTGCCCAAGCCCAGGGCTGTGCAGATTTCCTCCTGCTGGTCCATCTCTCTAGCAGTGACCTCTGTACCCCAGCCTGATCCCCACAAGGAGATGGGGTGTCATAGTCTCAGGTTCTTGCAGCCTGGCAGAACAGGAGCACATTGACTGCATACGCTTTATTCCCGCCCTCCCCTACTGTAGCCAGGTGCTGGCTTTACCCTCTCCACCTGCGCTATCCACTCACCCATCATCCCATGTGTCCATGCAGCTCCTGAGCTTACCTGATAAATCCCACGTGGACCCTGGGCAACTGCCTGTCCCTTGTCCACTAAGCACCAGGCCCTTCCGCCTGGCAGAAGGGCATCGGTGTGAGGGAGAAGCGTGAGTGGGTAGCCTGCTTGTTCAGGCAGACAGCCAGAGGGTGGGGGTGGATTGGCACCTTGCACAGGACATGAGCAAAGGTGCCCTGGATTCAGGCGGAGACCTCGCATGTGGGTGAGAACACCTCAGGCATGCCTTGGGAACCCAACACAGCCACGCAGCTTGCCCAAGACCACCACACAGTGCCCCTGGTAAAGGGCCTGAAGATCAGCTCCATCTGAACTTGGGAGCACGGCTCTGTCCCACAGTAGCTGGCATGCTCTCCATGGGTGCCATGGGAATGAGGTGGAGGGTGGAGGCAAGCCCCCCCAGGCATGCTGCAGACCCTGGGTGCCCATCTCGCCCTCTGACTCCAGTCCTGTGCTCCAAGAGCACCTGTTTTCCCTCCTGTCCCACATGGCTGTGCTTCACTCAGTCCCCGAGGCTGGCTCCTAGGTACCCAGGCCAAAGTGCACTAGGACCATCTGCTAGGCTGCTCCTGGGGAAGACGAATCTCAGCGAAGTGAAGACCCTGCAGAGAGGTTGAATAGGACCCTTGAACTCATTGGAATTAGCCGGGTGGGAGGGAATTGGGTCTACAGCAGCCATGCTGGGATGGCCTCTGAAGTCTTGGAAAGCCATCCCCCACACTGCTGGGGTTACCCAGCCCTTTGCTTATGAAAGGATATGCAGATCAGTTATCCCATTGTAGATAAATTAAATCCCTCAAAATAACAGCCCCACCCTGAGGTGGGCACAAGATCCCCTGGGTTGGATCCAATGTGAGCTGACCAACGAGGAAAAGCCAGGGTTGACTAAGGATATAACCTGACCCTGGCAGTCATCTCTGGCGCTTGCCCTGCATGGCGCTCCACACTGGAATCTGAGTTCTCCAGCTCGATGCCCCTCAATGGAGTCCACGCCTGCAGTCCATAAGTTCTCCAGGGCGCCCTCGCCCCTCGTGGAACTCCACATCTGGCGTCCGTAAGTTCCGTGCTTTCTCTCCTCTAATAAACTATGTAATTCTCTGTGTGTGTTCTGGTTTCAGTCTTTGACTCAACACAAGAACCTGGACACACACGGACCCCGAAAGTGACCCGGCACCAGGAAGACCCAGAAGGAAGCCTGAGCTTTTCTCGCTCTCCCTGCAGGGCTGCTGGTACCTGCATAGCAACAAGAAAGGCCCAGGGTGCAGGACCTGCAGCTTCCTGGCCCTCGGGAGGGGGAGGCACTCTCCTCCAGTGGAATCCAGGAAGTCTTCAGGGCACACTCCCAGGTCTTGGAAAAGCAGAATTCCAGGAATACACACATACCCTTTGGGGCGGTGATGGAGCATGAATCTTGGGGAGTGTGTGTCCCCTGTTCACTTTGTGGGGACCGGGAAGCAGACGGGCCTGAGGTTCCACTGTGCCTTGAAGGCTTCTGCTCCCAGCAGCCTAGCTCACAGTTCCCCCTCCCAATGAAGCCAGAGACTGGGGACCAGTCCTTGGCAGAAGGACCACTGGGAACACTCCTGATCCAGACGGTGGCAGCAGGGGCTCTGCTTGCTGGCATGGCAGCACTGGGTCACTCGCCGTCCTGGGTGTGGAGGTTCAGAGCTCTGCCCTCCCTTGAACTCAGGGCTCCCAAACACCTCTTCCAGCCTCTGGATCCCAGGATCCAGGCCACCCCTAGAAAGCCTGGCAGGGCCTAGTCCAAAGTCTCGGGGTCCTGGGGGGGGGGGCTCTGGCTGAGGTGCGCAGGCCCTTTCCCCTCAGATGGGACCCTTCCACCCTTCCTGGGCAGCAACTCCTTGGTGACTTGGGGTTGAGCGCCGGTATGTGTCCCCCAACATTCACATCTTCAGGAGGCACCAACGTCCGGGACAGGACAGCTTCCAGTAACCCGCCACATCCACCTTGCTCAGGGGCAAGAGGGCCTGTATGCATCTTAGGCCACGAATGTGTGTGACCCCTTCTGCTAGGGGAGGACCCATTTGTGGGGTCTGCTAAGTCTTTTTGCCACCAACTGGAGCCCGATCTAACCATGTTAATTATCCGTTATCATAACTTCAACAAATCTCTTCAAAAATAACTTCCCACGCTGCATAATTCTCCAATCAAAAACACCTTCTTGCCCAGGCTCTCTAGCTGCCATCCTGGTGGCGGTCCTGGTGGTGGTCCTGGTGGCGATCCTGGTGCTGGATGGCTCATTCTCCCTGCCACGCCTGGCCACGACTCAAGAGCCCACGTGACTAATTCTTCCAGCCCGAGCCTCAGCCACAGTATGACTGTCGCTATTGGGCCAGACTGCATGCGAGTGGGAGGGACAGCACCGTAAACATTCCCAACCCCATCTTCCCCCTTCAGGCTATACTTCCTAGATCTTTCCTTCCCCCACCATCCTTACCCCGTGGATTACCAAGCCCTGAGCTCCAACCAGCCGGGCGCCTGGTTGGCCCCTCTTGTTAACCTGCTCTGGCAGTCAGTGATTTCCCGTGAAGTTTGGAAATCCTCAAGGCCACAATCTCAAAACTGTCAGCCAAGATGGCGGACTTGAAGGCGTCCTTACAGCCAATGCTTCAGCTGTGAGAGGACCCCACAGCTCAGGGAGGCCTGGACGAGTTGCAGCTCCCTGGTGAGATAGGACTGAAGCAGTCTCCATGTTACAGGTGAAGTCACAGGAAACAGTTGGCCCAGGGTGGTGACTGGGTGCCCATGAAGGAACAAGCTTTGGCCTGCAGGATGTGCCGCCTCACCTACTGGGAGAGTCTCTACTGTTGACTCCCGCAGGAGTGGGGCCTCCCAGGCAGCCCCAGAAATAAGACCTTGGTGTAGATTCGGGGCCAAGGTTACATGGCGAAGGGAAGCTGTCCTGGCGGCCTGGGGAGCCCCCTTGCCCCTCCCTGGCCACCCACATTCCCGCCCACCAGCACCCTGCAGGAGGTGCAGAGGGTCCATGAACTGTCAGAAGTTAGGTGCCCCCAGTCCATGCTGACCTTGTGGCCCTCCCCAGGCAATTTCAGAACAGCCAAGCTGTCATCCCCACTGCCAGGGTTACCCTGAAACCCTACTATTCTGAAGGCACTGGTTCTAATCATACAGAGATTAGGCCGCCAATTTCCCCCAACCTTCAGCTCCTGAAAGGACACGGAGCTGAGCTCTCTACTGCAGATAAGCTGAATTCCTCAAAAGAAACAGATCGGCCATGAGGTTGGCCTCAAAGTTGATTGGCTGCCCCCTGCCCCCCATATGAACAGACCAGTGAGATGTATAGGTCAGAAGCTCCAATCAGGTTTGTAGAAACTGGAGTTAACCAATAAGGAAAGGCCACTTTCCCCAAGCCTGCCCACCCCGTGGACACCGCGACCCAGGCCTGCGCACCCCATGGACACTCGTGATCCTATTGACCATCTTTGGCTCTCTTGCCCTCGTGGACCCCATGTCTGGAGTCCTGGGAGTTTGTTTCTGGCTCTCTGGCCCCTCTTGAACTACACTGGATGAGTTCTGTCCTTTCTCTCCTCTAATAAATCCGTCTTAATCCTCCGTGTGTGTTCTGGTTTTGGTCTTCCCAAGCACAAGAACCTGGACATAAACCCCGCAACACTACCATCTGAGTTTGGGGGCACCCAGACCTGGCACAACTCAGGGTACGCGAGGAAGCCTGACTGGACAGAGGCACAAAGCTTTCCACAGGGAGCTACTGGGCAGACGGAACCTGCATGGGGCCTGGGAGAACTCAAAGACAGCAAAGAGAGGCGTTGCTGGGCCCATGGCCTGGGACAGGGTGGCCGCAGGCCTGGGACAGGGTGGCCGCAGGCCCGGGACAGGGAGGCCGCAGGCCTGGGACATGGTGGCCGCAGGCCCGGGACAGGGTGGCCGTAGGCCTGGGACAGGGTGGCCGCAGGCCCGGGACAGGGTGGCCGCAGGCTTGGGACAGGGAGGCCGCAGGCCCGGGACAGGGAGGCCATAGACCAGACAGAACCCAGAGGCCTGCTCATCCCTGACCCTGGCCCTGGATTTCTCAGTACTTTGGACACTTTCTCAGAAACCTCTGGGGTGGGCATGCATGACTGCCAGCCAGCCAGTTGTGTGGCTTCAGCGAAACTCTGAACTTTGGTTACACAACTGACCTTTTGTCACCAGCCTCCCCCCGGCACTGGCCACTGCCTTCCCAGAGAACCTCACCGATGTCGGCTAGAGTGGGTGGAGGTTTCCTCCCAGATAACCTAAAGGGGCCTCTGAGGTGGGCACCAGGTGGGGAAACTAAGGTTTGGAGAGGTCAGGACGCTACCCATAGTCACAAGCAAACGACCCAGGTCAGATCTGCAACCTGACCTTGGGCCTGCCAAGGTTGGGTAGGAAGATGTCCCAGGGACAGGACACCACTGAAGTGGCTTTAACCTGGCCTCTGGCAAGCCTACCCCTGATAGAGGCCTCTGGGGACCCCAAGCCCACCCCTGACAGAGGCCTCAGGGGACCCCTTTCTCCAGGCCTTGTGTCAGTGCTGGGGCCGCTGGTCTATCCCCACTGTCAGGCTCCATCCTATGGGTGGGCAGCTGGCTGATGCCCTGGCAGACCAAGGAGAGGCCATGCTGCTCCCCAAGATCTCCTGCCAGTCCAGCAGCTGTCTACGCTTCCCTGCAGGTCAAGATGGAACACCAAAAGGAGCCTCTGTCAGGCCCTGGTTGACAGGTGCACCGACCCCTAGGATGTACAGACTAGGCCGGGAAGGGGTTATCTTGAACCTAGAATCAGGGTTCCTTCTACCTGAGGCTCTGTGTTCCAGGAAACATCAGGACTCTCTTGAGGGGACAGCATAGTGAGCCAAGGCCTGAGACAGCCTCTAGAGCTCAGACCACACACAAATGGACACACACACACCACACACACATACACACACACACACACACACACATAAATACAATACACATGCATGCACACACATGCATGCACAGACACGTACACATGCACACATGCAATATACACACGCAAACACATGCATACACAGACATGCACACATGGGTACACACATACAATACACATGTATGCACACACATGCACTCTCTGTTTACCCCTGTCCAGGAACTAGCCCCGCCCACCACGGCCGGGTCTCCCCATCAGTCTCGAGACAAGCCCCGCCCACCACAGGCGGGGTCTCCCCATTAGTCTCCAGAGACAAGCCCCGCCCACCACAGGCGGGGTCTCCCCATCAGTCTCGAGACAAGCCCCGCCCACCACAGGCGGGGTCTCCCCATCAGTCTCCAGAGAAAAGCCCCGCCCACCACGGGCCGGGTCTCCCCGTCAGACAGTCTCCAGGGACTAGCCCCGCCTACCACAGGCCGGGTCTCCCCATCAAACAGTCTCCAGGGACTAGCCCCGCCCACCACAGGCGGGGTCTCTCCATCTGACAGTCGCCAGGGACTAGCCCCGCCCACCACAGGCCGGGTCTCTCCGTCAGACAGTCTCCAGGAACTAGCCCCGCCCACCACAGGCGGGGTCTCTCCATCTGACAGTCGTCAGGGACTAGCCCCGCCCACCACAGGCGGAGTCTCCCCATCAGTCTCCAGGAACTAGCCCCGCCCACCACAGGTGGGGTCTCCCCATCAGTCTCCAGAGACAAGCCCCGCCCACCATAGGCGGGGTCTCTCTCCGTCAGACAGTCTCCAGGGGCTAGCCCCGCCCACCACAGGCGGGGTCTCCCCATCAGTCTCCAGGAACTAGCCCCACCCACCATAGGCGGGGTCTCTCCATCAGTCTCCAGAGATAAGCCCCGCCCACCACAGGCGGAGTCTCCCCATCAGTCTCCAGGAACTAGCCCCGCCCACCACAGGTGGGGTCTCTCCATCAGTCTCCAGAGATAAGCCCCGCCCACCACAGGCGGGGTCTCCCCATCAGTCTCCAGGAACTAACCCCGCCCACCACAGGCGGGGTCTCTCCATCAGTCTCCAGAGATAAGCCCCGCCCACCACAGGCGGGGTCTCTTCATCAGTCTCCAGGAACTAGCCCCACCCACCACAGGTCGGGTCTCCCCATCAGTCTCCAGGGACTAGCCCCGCCCACCAAGGGCCGGGTCTCCCTGTCAAAGTCTCCAGGGACTAGCCCCGCCCACCATGTGCGGGGTCTCCCCATCAGTCTCCAGAGACAAGCCCTGCCCACCACAGGCCGGGTCTCCCCGTCAGTCTCCAGGGACTAGCCCCGCCCACCACGGGCCGGGTCTCCCTGTCAGACAGTCTCCTGCAAGCCTGCTCAGGATTTGCCTTAACTACTAGCTCTTCACAAATGTGCCCAGCTCAGCCTCCCATTTGACACCTGTATCTAACTGTTCCAATCCCCTGGGTAGTAACTATCACACCGATTGACCTGATGCTTCAGATGAGACAGATGGGGCCCAGGAGACGCCAGACAGCGCTGCTGCGTAGATGCAGGGGGGAGTCTAGCGCAGCAGCAGATGCCAAGCTCCCAAGTGAGCAAAGTGTAACAGGGAGATGGATTCAGCTGATTCAGCTTACAGTTCCAGAGGGGAGAAAGTCTTTCATGGCACAGGCCGCGTGGCTGGAGGCTGCAGCTGGAGGCGGCTAAGTCACTGCAGACATCCTGGAGGCTCGGAGCTGCCAGTCCAGTAGGCCAGTGGGTGACGGCCGAAGGCGGGAGGCTTCTCGGGGAGTCAAAGAAGCGGAGAGCCTCTCTGCAAAGTCTTCTGTTCTGTGGCTCTTTTATCTGGTCTGCTGCTGGGAGGCTCCATCAGATCTAGGGCTGGTCTTGGTATTGTAGATGTATTGATCTGGATCATCTCTTCAGGGGGTCTGACGGCTGATCTAGTTAATGCCAGGTGTGATCAACCAGGATTAACTGTCACATAAAGTATCCAGGCCTGTGCAGTGGCGTCTGCCTGGGTTTCTAGTATTAGGAAAACTGACATAAGTTTAAGAGCATCCCGGGCTACTGAGAGAGACCCGTCTTCGAGAGAAACAAAACAAAACAAATAGCCCAGGCCTTGCGGGAAAAGACGGGGCTGTGAGTCCCGCTCAGCACGTGTGGCTTGGGACCTGCTTGCTCCAGTACCCTCAGGCTAAGCGGTGGGTCTGAGGACAGGGAGGCAGGTCCCAAGAGGCCAGGAGCAGCCGGGCTGCCCCCCCCTAAGCAGGGCTCCCACAGGCCTGGACTCTGAGAACCGTGGGTCCCTGCAATGCCCGATCTCCATCAGGCCAGAAGCAACCCCCATGGGAAGGCCAGCAGACCCACTGGCCCACAGAAGGGGTGTGAGAAGGGGTGTATGTAACCATTCTGGTTTTCCACATATGTATTCACACATGCACGCAGTGTGTGCACTGAAGTATGTATGTGTGAGTGGGCATGTGAATCTGCATGTGCTCCAGGATCACGTATATCTGGATGTTTGTGTGCGCATGCATGTTTGTGTCTGTGAGTCTGCAAGGATTTCTGTATGTGAATGTATGTGTAGCTCCATGTGTATCCGAGTGTATATACTTCCCACACATGCATGTGTGTACCAGTGTGCACGTGTGTGTACATACTCCTGAGCAGAATCTAGCTGGGGTGGCACAACACTGAAATGTTCTCCGGGTCCCCATGTGGTGCCATCATGACACCTCCTCCCTCCAGGGGCCCCAAAGCAGGAGGAGGAATCTCCTGCCAGTCAGCTCCCCAGGGACCCGCCAAGCCTACAGGAACCAGGGAAGGGGGGCAGACAGGCACAGAGGGGGGCAACTCCAGGAGGCTCTGCACGCAGGGGGCCTGCTGGTGTCCTGTGGTCCACGGACAGTCGGGCCACGTGAGTGCGCTGACTCCCAGGGCCTGCATCCTGGCCTCAGTCGGCCATGGCCCCCGACTCACCGCTAGGGTATCCAGTCCAGGCAAGTTGGGGTGCACTCTCTGGGCCAGAGTGATGACGAGGCAGGGAGCCAGGATCTGAGGGCCAGGGGAGGGGCAGCGAGGAGCCAGGCCCATGTGGAGGGGGGTGCCAGTGGTGCCCGCCTTCTAAGATGGGAAGAGGTGGCCTGAGATGGCGTGAGAAGGTCATTCTGACCCATGGGGGCGGCGGCTGCGCAGGCTGGAAAGATCCCGCACACGGAGCGCCCCTCCCCATGCCGCTCAGGAGGTGTGTGGGAGCAGGCGCTGGGCAGTGAGGACTGGTCAAGGGCCCAAGGACGCTGCTTGGCCTGCAGGACCGGCCCTCTAGGCCTGCTTGGGACTGAGGCCTCCCGCTGCGGTCCACTGGCCGCCCGGCCCCCGCCCCGGCTCCGGGACATTCCGTCCCCAGCACGCGGTCAGCCTCCCTCTCTCTGCCAGGCACCTGACTCCCGACGTCCGCTGCGGAGATGATGTGCGGGCCAGAGCCCGCCGTGCCTCCAGGAGGGAGGACTGACGTGGACCCTCGTCCAGATCCCGCGGGAGCGCCTGTGGGCACGGCGTGCCGGGGTCCGCAGGCCCCAGCTCCTGTGCAGATTCCTGGCCCGTGCACGCCCAGCCCAGTCGTCCTGGGTGGGCTGCTTCTGGCGGTTCCCAGCCCCCGCTGCAGACCCTGGTCTGGTCTCCATCTCTGCCCTTCGCGCACCGATGCGGCCCCGAAGCCCCCCACGCAAGGGCATCGGGGACAGGCCGCCGCGAGCCGGCGCGCCCCGAGGTGACCCCTTCCATCCTGCCCCCAGCGCGGTGGTCTCACTGGGGGACCACAGGGTTCCGGGTGGGGGCACCCAGCCAGGACCTCGGGCCCCGTGGGGCTCAGGACCCCGGGCCACGGGGAGGCGGCGCCCCCTGCCGGCCGCGCGCCGAGGTCCCTCGGAAGCCGGGGTCCCTCGGAAGCAGGGGGCTCTGCTCCCCGGGACCAGCGCGGAATGCGCCCGCCCAGGCTCCGCCGGCGCCAGGCTCCCGGCTCAGGCGCCCAGGGTGACCCCAGCCCTCTGGGTGACCCCAGCCCTCCGTCCTTGCCCCAGGCGCGGCGCTGCTCTCCTCTCTGCGGCGGGCGCCCGGGTGCGCAAGGCAGAGGTGCGCTGAGGACAAACTTCCCAGTGCCAAGGGGTGAACTTATGCGTTCAAGAGGATGTGCGCTGCATATAGTATGTGTTCTGTGTGTGCTCTATGTGTGTGGTGTGTGTACAATTGTCTGTGAAGGGTATGAACCATATGTGTGTTGTATATGGTGTGTGTGGTGTGTGTACAATTGTCTGTGAAGGGTATGAACCATATGTGTGTTGTATATGGTGTGTTTGTGTGTGTGTGTGTTCATGTCAACAAAAACTTGCAAATCTGGGGTGAGGAGAGGTCTCCCCAAAGAGGTCCCAGAGGAGCCGGTGGGCTGTCAGCTTGGAGAGAGCTGTGGAGCCAGGCTTGCTTGCTGGCTTGGCATCAGGAGGTGGCAAGGGCCAAAGGTCAGTGGCTCTGCCAGCCACACCCTCGTGGCTGCCCGGCTGACTCCGGGCCTAGTGTGGGTGAGAGGCAGGCCGCTCCACCAGGTGGTCCCTGGAGGGAGGGCATGGTGGACTCTGTTTCTTTTAGTTGGCCACATTTCTTCTTTTTCCAATTTCTGGGCTGGATATCTGGCTCAGTGGTAGAAGGCTTGCCTAGCATGTGCAGATTCAATTTCTAGCACCGAAAAAAATCCTCCCAAACTAATACTGAGTCACTTAAAATTTTTCTCAGAGGATTAAATGGAAATCTAATAAAATCTATGACATTTTTAAACAGCTTTATTGAGGTGTGACTTACATCCCGTGAATCTACCCACTTCCAGCAGTTTCGGCGATCCACCCACAACCTGTGCTTTTAGTAATGGATTGAGCTATGCGATGCCACGGTTACCCAATTTTAGAACATTTCTGTCACCTCAAAGCGCCCTCAGACCTGTCAGCCGTCACTTCCTGTTCCCACTTCCAGCCCATGCAACCACCAGTACCTACTTCATTTATTTATAGATGCGGCCTTTCTGGACATTTCGTGTGAATGGAGTCCCGCAGAGGCTGGAGTGCAGCTGCTGCACGCATCGAGCACTGCGATACTCTGGGCAGCCGTGTCCACAAGGAAGGTGCACCGAGAGGGCCGTGTAGTAGCTGCTGTGGACATTCTTAGATAGCCATGTCTCTCGGGGAGATAAAAAGGGTGTGGGCCAGTGAGATGGCTGGGCCAGTGAGATGGCTTGGCCGGTAAAGGTTCTTAGCACCAGGTCTGATGACCTGAGTTCAATCCCCAGACCCCACATGGTAGGAGACAACTGACTCCCTCAAGTGTCCTCTGATTTCACACATGTGCCGTAAGATAAGCACACACACACACACACACACACACACACATGCATACACGCACACACACACACTAAACTTTTGCTGGGGTTATTGTTTTGAGTCAGGGTCTCGTGTGACTCACCATGCAGCCCAGGGTGACCTTAATGTCCTGATTTTCCTGCCTGTGATGGTTGGTGTTAGTCGTCCACCTGACAGTAGAAGGCAAAGCCACCGGGCACCTGAGCGGGATGCTCCAGGTGAAGGCCGCCTCTGGGCGTGCCCTCCAGGGACTGTCTTGACCATGTAACTGATGCATGAAGACCCCGCCAGTGCGGGTGGGCCATTCCCCAGGCAGGTGGGCTGGGCCTGGACAGAGTTGGACAGTGTAGAAGGAAAGCGATGCTGACCTCTCAGCTCTTGACTATCTCTTCCTACCGCTGTGCTTCGGGGGGGGGATGCACCAGGACACGAGAAGTTACAAAATTAAACCCTTCCTTCTCAAGTTGCTTTGGTCAGATATTTTGTTGCGGCGACTGGTAATGAAATTACAGTACCGCCTTAGCCTCCCGGGCCAGCCCAGGAGGATCAGCCCTGCTCCATTACCCTGTATCTTCTTTGTATTTGATCAAATGATTTATTGCTTATCTTGATTTTGATGGTCACATGTGTGTGAGTGGGCGCGGCTTCATGTGCATGTGCGTGGAGTCCAGACACTGATGTTACGTGTCCTCAGTCGTTCTGCCTCTATTTACGTGTGTTTCTGTTGCCACAGATGTTTTCCCATGCGTTCTCTTCGTGGTTTTGTACAGTCAGATCTCAGGATCATTTTGTTTATTTTGTGGCACAGCCTGAGGTCAGGGTCTAAACGCACCTTGGGACGCTTGAGCACCCGGCTGTCACAAATGGCCCTCTTCTCCGGGGTCAAAGGTCGGCTGACCATGCAGACTGTTTCTGGACTCTCAGTGTCGCTGCGTGTCAGCCTTGTGGGGCACAGTGTATTCTTTACTACAGGTTGCAGTCAGTTGTCTTGTAATGTATTTCGTAATGCAGCTCTCAGACAGAAACAACATATCAGGATTTTTCGAAATCGTTCTGGCTGTTCTAGATATTTTGCATTGTCGCATAGACTTTTTGAGCAGATTGTTAATTTCGGCAACACGCCTGTCCACATGTGGGTGGGACTTGGGGGGATCCTGTGGTCAGCAGACCTCAAGTCTGCTGCGCCATCCAGCAACACTGCGCCTGGCTTTAGGACATGCTGGAATCAAAACCAGGGCTTCTTGTCTTCTTCCTTTTCCTCTGTGTGCGTGCGTGTGTGTGTGTGTGTGTGTGTGTGTGTGTGTGTGTGCCAGAGGACATTGTGTGTCCCTGTGGAGGACCAAGGGTGACTTTAGAAATCATCCTGGATTGCTTCTACCTCCTTCTTGCTTTGCTCTGGATTTCCCAGGCTCCACCCAGCAGGGCTGGAAGTGCAGGCCGTTTCCACCTGGTGTTTTTTTTTTTTTTTTTTTTTTTCCCCGGTGCTGGGGACCGAACCCAGGGCCTCGCGCTTGCTAGGCCTCGCGCTTGCTAGGCAAGCGCTCTACCACTGAGCTAAATCCCCAACCCCTCCACCTGGTGTTTTTATAAAGGACCTGGGATCCAAACTCAGGACCTTCTGCTTGCAAGAGAGAGTCTTAACCTTTGAGCCATCTCTCCAGCCCACCATAAATACATTAAAGAAAAAAAAAAAAAGCTAGGCATGGGGGCCAGTTGCCAGGAAGTGGAAGCAGGAAGATCTTTGCGGGCCTGGTAGGAAGCCGAGGTCAGGTTTGAACTCCCAATCCTACGGCCCTCTGTCTCCCGCTCCTGAGTGCTGAGCATCTCTATGCCCGACTCCAGCAGTTGATGGTGAGGCAGACAAGCCAGTTTTATGGTTTTCATGGCGAGCCACAGAACTCAAGCAGAATTGAAGCAGACTTGAGACGTAAGAAACCTTGCCCATTCTAGTGCCCGGTGGACATGCCTGTAACTTAGCAGAGGCAGGAGAGTCGTTGAATTGAAGGCGTCCGGGGTACCTTAGTTTGCTATATAGAGATGAGTTACCCGAGCCAAACAGTTTAGGGGGACAAGGGAATTTTATCAACCTGACAGTGCTTATCAGCTTGCCAAGTGCCAAGGACCTCCCTCTCCACCTGGGGGTGGGGGGGAGCGGTCCCACGCACTGCATCTGGGTCAGAGGATGGGAGCAAGTGACCCCCTGCTGGGGCCCAGGCCCAGAGGCCAGCAGACATCCTTAATGTGACCAAGGCAAGGCAAACTGACCGACACCCACCAGCTCCTTCCAGACTTCAGGGGTAAAAAGAGTGACCAGCACAGCAGTCCTGAGCATCTGAGCCAGGCTGTGTGGAGTGGGGTCCCTCCCCGGCGACGGAGACCCTCCACAACCTCAGGCCTGGGGTGACATCGGGCTGTTGTCAAAGCCGCCTCCGCAGTGAAACCCAGGAAAGGGCGCCGGACACCTCCCTCAGGCCCTGATCAACTGTGCACTGAAGGAGGGAAGTGGGGGGCTGGCCCTTCCCTTGACCCTCCACGGCGAGTGAGAGCGGAGGAGCAGGGGCGAGCGTGGGGGGCGCCTGTCTGCTCCCAGGACACAGTCCCCTGCTCTTGGGTCCTCAGGGCGGGGCGCCTTTGCGCCCCTTGCGCGGAACCCCGAGGCCTCTCCAGTGAGGATGTGGACCGGTGCAAACCAGGCCTGCCAGCAGGACGGGGCGCGGCTGAGGAGCGTCTGTCCAGCTCCTGGCTGCTCCCCTGACGGCGTGGGGGAGCTCGGACTTTGAGCCGGGACACCCTAGGTTCGCAGCGCCATTTCCCGCTCCCCAAAGTCTTTGCCCCACGCCGGCAGCCTCCAACTTCGAGGCGCTCTCCGGGGTCCTGATCCCTGAGCCCGCATCCTTATCGCACCCCAAAATCTGCTGCGCACCGCATCCCGCGGCCCACAGGAGCCCAGGATCCGCGTGTTGCCTCCTTACGCGTCTCGTGGCTTGTGCGAAACACGGAAGCTACAAGCCCCGTGGGAGCAGGGCGTCTGGGGACGCCGAAGGAACCGGCTCGGGATCCTGGGAAGCAAGACTTAAAGTGCACGGAGGTTCACAAGACGCAACTCGGCGAACTAACGCTTGTAAGTAGCGTCAAAAGAAACCAGACTCCTCCTGGCATGGGCGTGGCTGAGGAAGCGGTTGGTTTCTGGGCGTGGAGAATCACGGGTGGCCACTGCCCTGCTGGAAGGCAGCATTTTGTGCCCACTTGCCCCTGGACTCAGCAGCCCCCCCCCCCCCCCCCCCCGCTCACGTGTCTATTAAAGCTCTTCACTGCTGTGCCTTCACCTCCCTCCCGAGCATCCCCGGCTTGTCAGCGTCTGTCACACACGCCCTCCCCCTCCCCACCTCCAATATGGTCAGAGCCTGGTGGGCTCACAGCCCAGAGGGACAGACACACCGCTCCACACTGTCACCCCCAGAGGCCTGGGAGTCCCTAGCCTGTTAGGGACCTCAACTCAGGTCACCGACCCTGAAAAGAATGCAGGACTAGTTGGTACGATGAATCAGTGTCTGAGATGGTTAGTGATGATTTTAATAAAAACCGAAGCAGGAGGCCTTCGGGGAAAGCAAGGTGACGACCAGCCAGTGAGAGGCTTCTTAGAGCTGCTGAGGGCCAGATTCAGGAGTGGGCAAAGGCTCGGCTGGGCTGGGTTCCACGGGAGGGTTCTGGGGGTGCCATGATGCTTCTCCGGCTATACCGCAGATGGTTGCCAGGAAACCTTTGCTCCCTGCTTTTCTTCTCTCTCCATTTTAAAATTTTTTTTATTTATTCAATTGTACGTGTATGCGTGTATGTGTGCATGTATGTAGAACCACGGACGAATTCGGGAACCACCATGGACGCCTCCACCTCCTCCTTGTTTACTCTGTCCCGGGATTCACAGGCTCCGCCCTACCAGGACCAGAAACGCAGGCCGCCCCTGCTTCCGCCCGGCATCTATACGGGGTCTAGGATCCGAACTCAAGACCTTCCACCTGCAAGGCAGAGGCTTAACCCCTGAGCCACCTCTCCAGCCCCTCCATTTCTGTGTGTATGCATGTGGGGTGCATGCATGTATGCATGCGCGTTGCTGTGCACAAATGCTTGTGGAGGGGCCAGATGGGAACTCAGCCTCTCGCTCTCCCACCTTACTGTTTTGAGGCTGGGCTCTAAGCAAGAGCTGGCCATAGGGCTCGTGTGGCCCGCCAGCTTTCTCTAGAGAATTCAGGGCCTTGTCCTCTAGAATCACACGCAGGCCCAGCATTTCCTGTGGGGTTCAGGTAGGTTTAGGGCAGCTATACTGGTATGGTCTCTGAAGGTCTCAGAATCATCCCCCATTGTCGAGATTACCCTGAAGGAACACACCCTTCCCAATTTTCCCCAACCCTTTGCTAATGTAAGGATATGGGGATCAGCTCTTCTTTACACATAGGCCCCACCTGGAGGTGGGCATAAGATGAATGGTTGGGCCCCCAAGAGAGCTAACCAAGGAGGAAAACCATTCTTTCCAGGCTTATCCAAAGGCATAAATATTCCTGACCTTGGCAGCCATTTTTGCTGCCTGCTCCTCAAGGCACCACGTCAGGAGTCCGTGAGTTCCGCTCTTTCTCTCCTCTAATAAACTGCCTTCATCCTCTACACGTGTTCTGGTTTCAGTCTTCGACTCCGAACACAAGACCCCCCACAACATCAGAAGGGCCGGGGCCGGGGGATGCAGATTCCAGCCCTTCGCTGTCTGCCCAGCCTTCTCTGCCGAGACGTGGCTCCAGACGGCCTCGGACCGACCTATCAGGGATGCAAATCCAGGCTCTAGACTTGCTCCTGCCCTGTCCTCCAGAAAGGGGCTTCAGTAGGTCGAAGAGTCTGACGCTCCCTTCAAGGCAAAAGGGACCAGATTCCTTTGTAATGCTCGATCCCTGGGCTTGGGCATCAGTGTGGTGGTCCTTGATTGAAAGAAACTAACTGAGGGAAATAGGTATTAGTGCCCAAGGCCTGTGGTCAAGGGTTAGCCTGAAGGAGCCAAAAGAGATGGCTTAGTCAAAGAAAACGCAGCCCCGTGCCCAGTACGGACAGCATGGCGGGAGCTTCTCCGACAGGACAGGTGGCTGCAGTCTTCAAGGACGACCGAGCTGGGAGTCACTCGGGACTTGCTCGCTGGGGTCAGCCAATGTCATGCCTGACACTTGCTTTTAACCATGCTGGGGCTGGGAATGCAGCTCTGCTGCGGTGTTTGCCTGGCACACTAAGTCTGGATGTTTTACATTATTAAAAAAAAAATAAATGGGCCTGGAGAGGTGGCTCAGGGGTTAAGCCTCTGCCTTGCAGGCAGAAGGTCCTGAGTTCAGATCCTGGACCCCACGTATAGATGCTGGGCGGAAGCGGGAGCGGCCTGCGTTTCTGGTCCTGGTAGGGCAGAGCCTGTGAATCCCGGGGCAGAGTAAACAAGGAGGCGGTCCATGGCGGTTCCCGAATTCCTCCGTGGTTCTACACACGCAAAACACGCACACACACACATACACACGCACATTTGAATAAATAATAAAAAAATTAAAAAAAAAATCCTTGGGCTGGAGATGGCTCAGGAGTTAACCCTCTGTCTCATAAGCAGAAGGTCCTGAGTTCGGATCCCAGTGTTGCAGGGAAACAGTCTCGACCGTCCCAATGTCATAGGGTTCTTGTGTTCTGGAGTCGAAAAGATTGAAAGCAGAACACGTGTAGAGGATTAAAGTAGAGTTTATTAGAGGAGAGAAAGGTTGGAACTCACGGACTCCAGACGTGGAGAACTCGAGGTGCCTAGGCATGGAATCCATGAGGAGCAAGGAACTTATGGAATGCATGAGAAACAAGCACAGAACAGAACCCATTGCACTAATGCCATGAAGGGCTGGGCGCCAAAGATAGCTGCCAGGGCCAGGCATATTTATACACCTAGACAAGCTCGGGGAAACTGGCTTTTTCCCATTGGGGCCCAACCCAGTTGCTCTTGGGCCCATGTGGGCTAGAGATCAAGTTGTTTGATATGGAGAGCTCATCTCCATAATCACTTCATGGGGAAGTTGGCCATCTTATCTCTGGGAGGATTGGAGTCAGTTCCTCAGCAGGGGTGCTCCCTCAGGGTAATTCCAGCAGTGGGGGATGAGCTTCAGGAATTCCAAAGACTTTGAGAAATCCATCTCAGCATGGCTGCTCTAATCCTGGCTTACCAGGTGCCACATAAAAATGCCAGGTAGGGGGCTGGAGAGGTGGCTCAGGGGTTAAGCCTCTGCCTTCTAGGTGGAAGGCCCCTGGGCATAAGCAGAGGCAGCCTGTGTTTCTGGTCCTGGTGGGGCGGAGCCTGTAAATCCTGGGGCAGAGTAAACAAGGAGGAGGTGGAGGCGTCCATGGTGGTTCCCGAATTCATCCGTGGTTCTACACACAGGCACACACACCATACATGCGCAATTGAATAAACAATAATTTTAAAAAATTAAAAAAAAAAAAAAAAAAACACCAGGCAGAAATGGCCAGACCTGCACTTCCAACCCTGCTGGGCAGAGCCTGGGAAATCTCAGAGTGAAGCATGAAGGATATAGAGCAACCAGGATGATTCCCAAAGTCATTCTTGGTCCTCCGCAGGGACACACAGTGCCCTCTGATACACACACACACACACACACACACACACACATAAAATAAATAAATATAAGTACAAATCCATATCAAGCAGAAACCTTCCCAACAGAAACTTACTCCAGGTCATGGTGACCTCTGATCTTTATTCCTCACGAGTCTGCCTAGTCTAGAGCATTCTTTCCAGTAGGATAAGACCACAGCCAGCCATTTTACCTGATTTATTTCACTTGATGTAGTGTCTTGGTTGTCCATCAGGGCTCTGCACTGACGGTTGCATCTTTTGAAGGCTGCCTGATATTTCACAGTGCGTGGGCCATATCTGTTTTTATCTGGTCATGGTCAGGCAGTTTAGAACGGCCATGGTGGGATGGTCTTTGGAAGTCTTGAAAACCCATCTCCCTCTGCTGGGACTACCGTGGAGGAACAGACTACAATCCTCCCCTAACCCTCTGCTCAGGAAAGGCTGTGGAGATTAGTTCTCCACTGTAGGAGGACCAGAGGTCCAAGGTCTGGCATAAGACCCACTGAGTTGGGCCCCAATATGAGCTGACCAAAGAGGAAAAGCCATTTTTTCCTGAGCTTACCCAAGTGTTGGACCCTGAGACCCTCGCCCTAAAATTCACAAAGCAGGCCGGTTCAGGCCCACAGTATAGGCCTTGCTTGTAGTAATTCAGGCATCCATTGTTTATAGCCATCCAAGCATCCATTGTTAGTCATTGCTTAAAACTATGTACAGCCTTGAGCTTTTTACAGGTACTTCCCCACCCCTTAAGACCTCCGGCCCTTCAGTTCTGGAAAAGCAAGTTTGCACAAAGGGGAATTCCATCAATGAAGGTCACCCAGAATGAACAGCCTGCGGTTAAGCAGGTGGACTGGAACGATCACCAAGAGCCAACTCCACCCGAGCTCTTGCCGACCAATGACTGTAAAGGTCATAGAAAATTCCTCAGCTAAGCAACCCCCCCTACCCCAAGACCCCTTAAAAACCCCTTGCCCGAGCTGCTCGGGGCCGCTTCAGTCTTTCCTGTGTGAAAGGTTGCTGGAGCCGCCCGGCGCGTCGTTAAATAAAACCTCATGCTATTGCAGCGAGAAGGGTCTTGGTCTTTCTCTCGGTGGCCTCGTTCCTGACTGAAAGACGGGGGTCTTTCATTTTGGGGGCTCATCCGGGATTCGAGACCCCCGAGAGATTGCCCCAACACCAGCCTCGGAGGTATTGTGCTTTGTTTAAGTCTGTGTCTGTTTGTGTTTGATACTGTGTCTGTTTCCTCTTATGAGGTTTGGGGCGGTCAGAAACTGCGAGACAGACGTGTCATATCGCAGAGACCGTGAGGGTCCCAGGGGACGCTCTGGACTCTCTGTAGGGGAAAGGACAGAAGTGTCCATTCCCCATCTGGGTTTGTCTAATCTGCTGTCCGTAGTTTGTCTAATCTGCAGTCTGTAGTTTGTCTGATCTGCAGTCTGCAGTATTTGTGTCTTGTCTATCTTGTCTTGAATCACTAAAAGGATATTAGGAAAAGAACCCAAAATCTGAGTGTTGAGGTAGAAAATTTTGCCTGTGATGATAAAGAGAGCGATTTCCCCTTCCTGTGTCCAGGGACTATCTAGAAATTGTGAATGCTTAGTTCTACCAACCTAAAAGAGGGTCAAGTCATAGCATATTCTCAGACATGTCCTGTATACATCTTAGACAAGAGATGATCCCAGGAAGATCTTTAAGTTATACTACCATCCAACTAGACAAACAAATGCCAGAAAGTTGAGAGACTATAGAGCTGGACCAAAAGTACCAGCTAGTAACTCAGGAAAAGCTTTGCCTCCCAATGCCCTCAAGACTAAGGTGAAACAGACAGGAATTCCATTTAGCTTCATGTCAGCCAAAGTCCTCATCTGTCAGGGGGAAGTAAACTCTCATGTGGAGGACAACAGGGCTCTCATCTGTTGAGGGAAATAGGTAAGGGAGAGGTTGGCACCATCAGGAAGCTTTCATTTCTGTCTTGGAGGTAGAATCCTTTGTTTCTGTTTGTCCTAGGACTTTAAAAATAGGACAGGTGACCTAGGACTTAGTATAAAAAAGAAAAGAAAGAGAAAGAACCAGAAAGCAAAGAAATCAGAACTTGACATTTACCTTAGGGGATAGGTTAAACAGGCACCCCAAGCAGATCAGCCCAGGACCCCTCCCGACAGGGGAAAGGTTGAAAAAGATGCTTCGAATATGACCAGACTGGGCGCTTTGAGACTGTTGTGAGCACAGAAAGCTTTCATGTGGCCTATGTCCCAATTATGGGAATCTCCACTGGAGGAAGATTGCCCCCTGAACCCCAGGGCCCAGGGGTCGAGCGAGCTCTCTGGTGGAGACCAATGAAATGGCCTGAAGCTCTTAGCTTCCCTCCGATGGGAAAAGGAGTTTGCCACTGATATCCAGCAAAAGGAAGCCCAAAAGTGCCAGGTTGAGCATCTCGTGAGAACCTTGGGTTTAACGTGCAAATGGGAAGCCTCTTTGTTTCTGTTAATAGACAAGGGAGCACAAAATTCTAGTGCTCAACTTCCTTCCTAGGCTTTTGTCAACTTTTGATTTTACTAAAATGTTTAAGATCAAGAAAATGACAGGCTCATTGCACTCACAAAGTAACTACTGAGATTCCTTATATGCTTAATAGTAATGTTTTTTTAGGCATTCCTTTGTTTACATGCCTGAGTGCCCGAATATTCAAGGTTTAGGCTTAATAGAATAAAATATTTTAGCACTGTTATAAAGTCATCCACGTGGTTCTGGTTTTAGACGCACCAAAGGTATTAGAAGAGAAAATCATGGATTACAGAAAATGCCAGATAGCATGTAACAAAAGTCTGCAGTTTAAAGACCCTAAATGCTGCATCCTTATCCAACCATTCTGATGGAAAAGATTCCAACCTGATAAGATATTATTTCAAGGAAACATTTTCTGGAAAAAAGACATGGCTTTATTTAAGAGAAATAAAAAATATAGAAATTGTCAGGTCTTGGTGTTTCTTCCCAGTTCAGGCCTAAAGCCTGTTCCCTGGGGAAGGTCACTGTAACCCCATGGGCAGGTGCTAGGAATTTCTTGGTATGTCACAATAACGTCCAGGGACAGGTGCTAAACATTTTTTCCTAGGTAATTTACGTTTTGCCCCGGGCTGGCGTGAGCCCCCAGGCCGAGCCCGCCTGGACCCCTTCTGCCCCTGCCGCACCCCTCTCCACCCTGGCCACAGGGGTTTGGGCTCCGTGGTTGTTGACCTCCTCTACTAGAGAGATTAAGAAAACTGGAGTGGTGTTTGACGCCAGCTTGTTCCTGCTGCTTTCCTTGACAGTATCCAGCATCGTGAGTGTGACGGCCTACATTGCCTTGGCCCTGCTCTCTGTGACTATCAGCTTTAGAGTATATAAGGGTATGATCCAAGCAATCCAGAAATCAGATGAAGGCCACCCATTCAGGGCATATTTGGAATCTAATGTTGCTAGATCCGAGGAATTGATTCTGCTCTCAGTCATGTGAACTGCACCATAAAAGAACTCAGGTGCCTTTTCTTAGTTGATGATTTAGTTGATTCTCTGAAGTTTGCAGTGTTAATATGGGTGTTTACTTATGTTGGTGCCTTGTTCAACAGTCTGACACCACTGATTTTAGCTGATTTCACTCGTCAGTATTCCTGTTATTTATGACTGACATCCCAAGTGCAGATAGATCATTACGTAGGACTTGCAAGCAAGAATGTTAAAGATGCTATGCCTAAAATCCAAGCAAAATTCCTGGATTGAAGCGCAAAGCAGAAAAATGAAAAGATGCTATCATAGGAGAAATTATTCTTTTAAAATTATATTGCTTAAGCTCACGCTGGGACTTATAAAATGTTGGAGACACGTATAGTTAATTGTAAAATATGTTTCTTTCTGAAAACAAAAAGAGCTCAATCCTTCTCTGTATATTAAAAAAAAATGCAGTCTCTGTTACAAGTATGTGGGCTCAGCCTCTTGGCTATCTGGTGCAGCATTATAGACTGGCTAGATTTGCAAATACTGAGAGAATATTTCTGTTAAGTGCCATTATCCTCAAGCAATGGGATAGGTTCTTGGAAAAAATGTCCTTCCTAAAAGTAAAGCTGTCACAGAAGTTTCAGTAAACGGGTCCAGATTCACTAAGCCAAGAGAGTTGTTTTTGTTCTCCATTCTGCTGACTCCTTGCCTCACCTGATCCAGGGGAGCCCTGGTCTTGAGGCTGCAGCTCTGGCCTGAGGCACCCAAGAAAGACAGTTTATGCTATAGAATTAAAACCAGAGACATAGGTTGGCAAAAAGTTTAATAAAGTTTTTCCCTTGTCCTAAAAGGTTGCCTAAAGTTAAACTCAGTGCTTGACAGAGAGAAAATGCAATGGCAAACTTAAGTAAACTAAGAAAAACAGCAAAACTCCAGGTGTAGCTCCAGAGCAGCTCCATTAGCTAATCAATGCTGGCTTTTCATTTAGATCAGAGAAATGGTGCTACATCCCTTTGGTCCCCCAAAAGAAAAAGACTTATGTTGCTTTATTTTTCAGAATAAAAAAGGAGGATAATTTAGATTGCTCTGTACAAAGAATCAGTTCGCATTGTTTTGGACAGGTTTTAAAATATGATCTACAGTAGCCAGAGGAAAAAGGTCTCCTTGGCTTTTACACCTTGTAAATGTGTTCTTTTACTAACTCCTGCTTGCTTGTACCCACAGCAAGACTGCTGAGCTTGTTTGGTTTATCTCATGTGCCTTCCCAATTACAATGATCTGGTCCTTCTATAGATTCTGGAGACTCAATTTGCCTGTGTTTTGTCTCTTTTAGACCAACCTTGAGGTAATAAAGCCATCTATCAAAGACCTCTAGACCAACCCAGCATTTCATAGATGAGAATGTCAGACTGCTCTTATTTTCTTCGCCCTGATTCAGCAGGAAGCAGCCAGATCGAATCATCGCCCTTTATCCCCAGAGCAGTCTGAATTCTCAAATAGGTTTATGGGAAAGTGAGGCAGGATTAGAGCAGCTATGCTGGGATGGGTCTCTCAAGGTCTTTGGAATTCTGAAGAGACGTCCCCTACTGCTGGAATCGCCTGGAAGGAACACCCCTGCTGAAAAACTGACTCCAATCCTCCCAGAAATTTACCGCAAGAACTGTGACTAACACTCCATGATTGGAGTGTGCCTATAGAAAAGGGGGGAATGTTGGACCCTGAGACCCTCGCCCTAAAATTCACAAAGCAGGCCGGTTCAGGCCCACAGTATAGGCCTTGCTTGTAGTCATTCAGGCATCCATTGTTTATAGCCATCCAAGCATCCATTATTAGTCATTGCTTAAAACTATGTACAGCCTTGAGCTTTTTACAGGTATTTCCCCACCCCTTAAGACCTCCAGCCCTTCAGTTCTGGAAAAGCAAGTTTGCCCAAAGGGAATTCCATCAATGAAGGTCACCCAGAATGAACAGCCTGCGGTTAAGCAGGTGGACTGGAACGATCACCAAGAGCCAACTCCACCCGAGCTCTTGCCGACCAATGACTGTAAAGGTCATAGAAAATTCCTCAGCTAAGCAACCCCCCCTACCCCAAGACCCCTTAAAAACCCCTTGCCCGAGCTGCTCGGGGCCGCTTCAGTCTCTCCTGCGTGAAAGGTTGCTGGAGCCGCCCGGCGCGTCGTTAAATAAAACCTCATGCTATTGCAGCGAGAAGGGTCTTGGTCTTTCTCTTGGTGGCCTCGTTCCTGACTGAAAGACGGGGGTCTTTCACAAGTATATAAATATATCTGACCCTGGTAATTGTCTTTGATGCCGGCCCCTCCTGGCACTCCACGTCTGAGCCCATGAGTTCCTTTCCAGCTCCTTGCCCCTCATGGGTTCCATGCCTTGAGTCCATGAGTCTCCAGGGTGCCCTAGCCCCTCATGGAGTCCACGTCTGGGGGCTGTGAGTTCCGTTCTTGCTCTCCTCTAATAAACTATCTTAATCCTCACGGAGAGTTCTGCCACCATCTCTGGGACACACAAAAACCTCCCCCCACAGCATTTTGTAAGCACAGCCAGGTCAACTCCACAACCCCCGCCTCACACCTAGGAGGGCACTGCTGGGTTATATGGAGACCCGGGGGGAGGGACGCCTAGGAGGGCACTGCTGGGTTACATGGGGACCTGGGGGAGGGACGCCTAGGAGGGCACTGCTGGGTTACATGGGGACGGGGGGAGGGGGGGAGGACCTAGAGATCAGGAACCTAGCCACACCTGTACTTAAGACTCTAAGGACCAATTAAATCTTCTGCTTGTGGAGCTTTAGGATGTTGCAAGTTCACAGTCCCAGTTATCTTGGGCTGTAGCCTGCAGCACAGCTCTGCATTCCTGCATGCCATTCCTGAGCAATGCACCTGGGAAAGTCTTCAGGCAGCTCCCCAGGCCTGGCCGACTTGCCAGCCCTAGTGGGCCATAACTCCTGATACTTCCTGGAAGTATTTGAAACATTCCCTAGAGGTTAAACCCTGGGGAGGGACCAGGGAGGGGAGCCCCCGGAAGGAATCTGGCCACTTGGGAGTCAGGAATTCCTGAGTTACTGCCTTGGACTTGCAGCCTGCCTGCTGTAACCTGTGATTCTCCACGAGTGACCTGGGAAAACCGGGTTACAGGCCGCACGCACCTGGTGCGGCCCTTAAGGAGGGGGGCTTGGTTTTACCTGTCAGATCACAATCACCTGCAAGGCTTCCCAGACCCGCCTATAGCCTCACATCTGTCTGGAGCACTTTCTTTCCTCCAGGAGCTTCAAGTTTAAAATCCTTGCAAATAACATCCTTAAATAAACTGTGACTCTCAGACACGACGCAGGTGCCCGGAAGTCCCTTCCTCAGCCTCCCTCAGCCCACACTGGAAGAGGCAGGACCACCGGGCCTGCAAGCTGCCCACTCTGAGTTCTAAGCTCAAGAGCATGTGTTTTCCCTTATTTTCTCTGCCGTTTATCTCTGAGGCCTAAGCCTGCTCTCCCTCTCCTGAGGCTGCAGGAGTTGCTAGGGCTGCAGGAGCTGTGGCCAAGTGGTTCTGCTGTTCTTTCTTTCAATTGCTCACAAAATGGTCCTGCAGCTGCTGTTTGTTCCTCTCCACTTCTTTTTTCCCTTCCCCTTCCCTTTTCCCTCCCTTCCCCTTCCCCTTCTCTTTTTCCCTTTCCCTCCCCTCCCCTTCCCCTTCCCTTCTTTTTCCCTTTTCCTCTCCTCTCCTCTCCTCTCCTCTCCTCTCCTCTCCTCTCCTCTCCTCTTTTCTCTTCTCTTTTCTTTTCTTCCTTCTAAGGCAGGATTAGAGCAGCCATGCTGGGATGGTCTCTCAAGGTCTTTGAAGCTCTTTGGAATTCCTGGAGCTCATCCCCCACTGCTGGAATCTCCCTGAAGGAACACTCCTGCTGGGGAGCTGACTCCAATCCTCCCAGAGATAAGATGGCCAATTTCCCTAGGAAGGGATTATGGAGATGAGCTCTCCATATCAAACAACTTGACCTCTAGCCCACATGGGCCCAAGAGCAACTGGGTTGGGCTCCAATGGGAGTTAACCAATGAGAAAAAGCCAATTTCCTGGGCTTGTCTAGGTGTATAAATATGCCTGGCCCTGGCCACCATCTTTGGTGCCCTAGCCCCTCATGGCCCTCTCTCTAGTGCCACAGGTTCTTTTCCAGTGGACTTCTTCTCGTGAGTTCTCCAGGACGTCCTAGCCCTCATGACGCTCCACGTCTGGAGTCCACAAGTTCCAACCTTTCTCTCCTCTAATAAACTCTACCTTAATCCTCTACGTGTGTTTTGGTTTCAGTCTTCAACTCCGGAACACAAGAACTCTGCAACATTGGGACAGTTGATTCCTGTCCCTGCATCATTTGGCGACCAGATGGGACAGCTGAAAGACTCGTTCCCCCATCACTTTCTTCCTTCTTTTTCTCTTTCTTTCTTTCTTTCTTTCTTTCTTTCTTTCTTTCTTTCTTTCTTTCTTTCTTTCTTTCTTTCTTTCTTTCTTTCTCTCTCTTTCTTTTTCTCTCTCTTTCTCTCTTTCTCTCTTTCTTTCTCTCTTTCTTTCATCTCTCTTCTTTTTTCTCTTTTCTCTTTCTTTTTTCTTTCTGGGGTTTTGCTATGTAGAAGAGGCCGACTTTGACCTTGTGATCCCCTTACTTGGCCTCCTGAATTCTGGGAACACACACACCACGTGCATTCAGGTACAGTCAGGTGCCCAGTTGACTGCAGGCAGAAAGGAAACATCAGTGCAGGACATAACAAGGAACACAGGCCTTGCAGAAATTTTTTGGAAAACTCGTTAAGGAAAACAAGTTTGTAAAGACTTGGAAGAAAGAGCTGCATGGGAATGTTTCCTGAAGATGCCTGACAGTATCACTTGTTTATCTTACACCGTTGCAGGGTCTGAAATCCACCCAATGAGCACAGACTACGAGCTTGGTCAAAGCTCACAGCTGCCCAGCTAAGGGGAGCCTTTCCTTCGGCTCCGACCATAGAAAGAAGCCTTGTTTTCGGCTTCTCAAGGGACCAGACTATAGGGAAACCTTTCTTCAGTTCCAGCTATAGGGAGGGGCCTTTCCTTTGACTCCTCAATAGCCCAGCCTCATCTGGGGGGAACCCCCAGAGTATTATGGTTTGGGGGATCATTCAAAGATTCACCATAGACCAAAAGTTAATATTAATAACTGAGTCTTTATGAGAGAAAGAGAAAGCCTGGTACCTGGGCTTACACACATGGGCAGGGTGATGTGTATGCAGCCCAGAATAACGTCTCCATACAGTTTTTATACACAAGTGACAAAGGAGGCTGCGAGCCCCACGAGGCAGTGTCCTACAGACTTGCCAGCACGCAGGCTACTAGCGAGAAAATGGTGGGAAGTGGACACTTTTATTGCCTGTCAGCAATTTCTTAGGCCAAAGAATTTCTTTTTAAGATTTTCCCTTTTATGTTTCTCCCCCATCCCCCGAAACAAGCTCCCCAAGCTGCAGGAAAATACAGGCAGGCAGCTAAGAAAAGTGTGCAGAAGAGGCAGAGCAAAGACAGCGCTGGCGAGACCTTCCGCTCCTGAGACAGACTCAAGGGAAGCAGAGTCGCCCACGTGAGGCCCGCAGCGGAGCCAGACGGCAGAGCAGCAAGGCCGAGACCCGGGCTGGATGCTTCCCTAGGAGAGTCATGGGCTTGGTCCCCAGTAACGGTGGCTAATGGCAGTGATTTGGAGGGTTCCAGAAATCTCAGGAGGCGGACCTAGCTAGAAGGTGGTCTGTGCATGACTTGGGGGCCTGGCCTACTTCGGTGTGGGCTCTGCACACCCCCTCTATGACAATGCACTTGGCAGCTTAGCCTCCCGTTTCTACGGGGCGCTCTGGGGGAGTGCCACCTTAATTGTCTTCCGGGTGTGCTGTTTGTTGGTCACTTTCACTACGCACAGTGTTTACTTTGATAGTATTTTAAAGTCCAGTGGGGCTACAGTGGCTGTACATTTCCGGGTCAGGGAAAAGTCTCACTGGCCGGGTGCTTGCTGCACGAGCCTGGTATCGAGTTTGAGCCCCAACACCCCTGCAAAAGCCCAGGGTGGTGGCGCACGGTGGCCATTTCGACACTAAGGTCAAGGAGACAGGAGAATCCCCGGGGCCTGCTGGCCAGTGGAGGAGAACTGAAGAGAGCTGGAGAGAGACCTGGGGCTTTTGAACACGTGCTTCCCCCAGCTTCCTCCACGCCCTGCTGAGTGTCTTTCTCTCAATGAACTGTACACCCACTAATAAACTCCCATCTAGTTCTAACCTGTGTCTGTGCAGTTTGTCATCCTGGGACGCAAGACCCAGACTTTAACCTCTGGACCCAGGTCTGTGCCTGTAACCATCTGAAAAACCAAGCAGTCATACGCCATAGATGGGGGTGCAGCTCCTTGCCTGTGCGTGGGAAGTGAGGCGCAGCTGGGCGGGTAGACTGCTTGCCTGTGTGTGGGAAGCCCTGGGGAGAGCCTCACAACTGGGCTGGGCGTAGTGACAAGGGTCTGTAACCTCAGCATCTGGAAGCTGGAGGCAGGAGGACTAGAAGTCCGAGGTCGTCTTCAGCCACAAGTTAGAAGCCAGCCTGAGATGCAAGAGACCCTGGCACCTGATCCAACCCCTGGGAGTCCCGGGACGGGTACCTTACTCTCTTCTCTGTCAAATAAATACATAATCGATGAATGCGTTTGTGTTGCTTTTGGTCACAGATGCAGAAAAACTGCCCGTGAGTCAAAAGCGTGGGGCTGTTTGGTCACAGGAGGCCTTGAGAGGTGCACGTGCATGAAACCCATTCCACGTGGAGTTGTGGGTCGGTTCTCATCCCCTGCTGACTCTTGACTGACAGGTTGGCACTCACAGCAGGTGCTCAGAGCAAGGATGGGGGTCTGGACTGGCCAGACTCAACCTGGCCTGAGGGTGTGGGCAGCTAGCCCTGACCAGGTATGGAGGGAAACATTTTCGCATTTTCCAGAGAGCTGCTGCGTAATGCTTGAGCAGGATGAGAGGGTGTGTGTGTGTGTGTGTGTGTGTGTGTGTGTGTGTGTGCGCGCCTGTGGAGGCCCAAGGGTGACTCTTTGGGAATCATCTTGGATTGCTCTCCCTCCTTCTTAAATCTTTCTCTTAAGGCAGGATTAGAGCAGCCATGCTGGGATGGTCTCTCAAGGTCTTTGAAGCTCTTTGGAATTCCTGGAGCTCATCCCTCACTGCTGGAATCACCCTGAAGGAACACTCCTGCTGAGGAGCTGACTCCAATCCTCCCAGAGATAAGATGGCCAATTTCCCATGAAGGGATTATGGAGATGAACTCTCCATATCAAACAACTTGACCTCCAGCCCACATGGGCCCAAGAGCAACTAGGTTGGGCCCCAATGGGAGTTCACCAATGAGAAAAAGCCAGTTTCCCTGGCTTGCCTAGGTGTATAAAATGCCTGGCCCTGGCTGCCATCTTTGGAGGTCTGGCCCCTCATGGTCCAGTACCATCAGTCCCTTTCTTGTTCCTTGCCCCTCATGGAGTCCATGCCTAGGGTCCGTGAGTTCTCCGCCACTCTAGCCCTTCATGGCATTAATGCCATGAGTCTGTTTCTAGTTTCGCGAGTTCTCCAGGGCGTCCTAGCCCCTCATGGCGCTCCATGTCTGGAGTCCATGAGTTCCAACCTTTCTCTCCTCTAATAAACTCTACCTTAATCCTCTACACGTGTTCTGGTTTCAATCTTTGACTCCAGAACACAAGAACCCTGCAACATTGGGATGGTCGTTTCCTGTCCCTGAAACATTTGGCGACCCAGATGGGACAGCCAAGAGACCACTTCCCTACATCACTCTGAGATTTCCCAGATTCTTCCTGGAGAACCGGAAGTGCAGGCTGCTGCCATTTCCACCTGGTGTTTTTACAGAAGATCTGGGATCTGAACTCAGATACCTCTGAGCCATCTCTCCAGCCCATCGGCACTAACTCTTAAAACCAGGGAAGTGTTCCTGTCTTGGAAGCCAGTTATTAAGTGTGGTCATTGTGCTGGGCACTCGCCTTTAGTGACCTGTGGCCAACCTTCTCATCTTGGACCGGGCTGCTAGAGCAGGGCAGAGACTCAAGATGACAGTCTGGGTTCTGCTAGCCACCTGGGAGCATGGGAAATAAAGAGGCAGAGCTGAACAGGGGTGTATAGACATATCCCTCAGACCTGCCAAGCTCTCAGCCCAGGTTCCTCTGGCTCCTGGGCAAGAGGGGGTCCCTGCACTGTGCCATGGGAGGAGGGGCTTGGGAATGTGCTCAGGATCCCCAAGGCTGAGCCTGGCTGGACTGGGCACGTCCCCATCCTAAGTGTGAGCCCAGCACCCCTCAGCAGGCCAGGGTTACATGGACCGAGAGGGAGTCCAGGGTGCATGCTGAGTGTATGGGGGGCTCGGCCTCATGTTACAGAGACAAGGTCACGGAGGAGCCACTGAAGAACCCATCCTTGTTTGCCAGCCCAAGCCAAGTTCCAGAGCCCACCACATAGCCCCCCCTTCTTACCTGGGTCACATCAGCACACAGATCCTGCCCTGTCATGGTTAAGCACAGGTGTCAACTTGACTGTTGAGGGTTTGAGCTCTGAGCACAGTTGTGGAGAATTAGTAGATGAGTTAAGCCCAAAGCGAACCTGAAGGAGATTGGCTGATGGGGAAGGCCCAGCCTATGGTGGATGGGATTAGGCCCTGGAATAAATCACGGAAAGCTGGTTGAGAAAGTCGGCATCCTTCTGTTCACTTGGCCAGACATGCTGGTCTGGCAAGTAAGGATTGTCCATCTCTCAACCGTTATGTGCTGATGGTGTGGCCAGTTCCCTCGGCCCTGGTGTTGGTGTGTGCTCTCCCATCAAGCTGGACTATGAACTGTAACCGGACTGTTGTAAGAAAGCAAACTCTTTGTTCCCTTAAGCTGTGTGTTAGTCATTTATTAGCAACTATGCGGGCGAACTGCAACACACCCTGAATCGCCTATGAGGTCAGCACTATCCCTCAAACATGTTCACTGACAGCCACGTCCTCTGGAAGAGAAAATCCATTACAGCCTCCCAACTGGGGTGTGGTCAGCAGTGGACTCATGAGGCAGCCAGGAAGACCAGCTCAAAACAATCTCAAGACATCCAGGGCAGAGCTGCAGCAGCCTGACCTAGCTCCAGAAGGATCACTATGCCTGGGGCAGAGGCCGCAGGAAGATCTGTGGGCATGTCCAGGAGCTGAGAGAGGTGGAAGCCTTCACCTTGCCAGCATGTCCCCTCCATGGGCAGCTCTGCCCAGCCTACCTGGCAGTTCTATATCTGCCACCCACACATGCCCTCCCAGGCCCGAAGTGGACCTTCTGAGGCAGGAACAGGTCATGGGGAAAGGGAGCTGGCCTCAAGGAATCCCCGTCGTTGGACCCTGCCCACCCTCTCTACCCCAGGCCACCAGAAGCTCTCAAGGGATCTCTGAAGGCCTCAGCTCACTTCCTGTTGTTATAACGAAATGCCACACGTTTGGAAATTTAAAAGAACAGGTTTATTTGGCTCATGATTCTGGAAGGTAGGAATTCAAGAGGATGGGGCTGGCATCTGAGACTTGGTGATGTGTCTGAAGGCCGTGCGCTGTGCCGTGACAAATGGAGGGTGTCACGTGCAGATAGACAAGTGTGCCAGAGGGGGACACTTAGCTAGAGACCAACCGTGAATCCTGAAGGCCTAGTCTGCGCAGTGCACTCTAACCAGATGTCTCAGCACAACACCGCTGCTCTGTGGACCAAGACATGAGCTTGTGGCAACCATCAACACAACCCCAAAGCCTCTTGTCACCCCCATCAGATTCCCCTTGTCCGGGGCACCCCATGGAGCCCAGGGGGGCCTGGGTTCTCTCCAAGCATGTGTTTCCATGGACACCCGGGCTCATTGAACACCAGGGGCTCCATAACCTACTGTGATGGAATGTGAGGGGGCCTCCAGGGGAGGGGACCGCTCGAGTTCCTGGCCCAGCCCCGGGTTGGTGGGAAACCCTTGGCCCCGGGCAGAGACAGCACAGCCTGTGAGTGAGTGAGAGAGTGAGTGTCCTCTGGGGGCGCCCGGGCAGGGGCGGCCCCAGAGGAGGGGTCGTCCTGGCTGCCAGGCGAGGCTCGCAGTCCTCTGCGCTGCGGCCAGGGCTGGGCTTGGAGACACGGCCTGTACGGAGCACACAGGGGCGGAGCAGGGCTCTGGGTGCGGACACCAGGCAGGGCAGGGCGTCATAAGAAATACCATGGTGGCGATTTGCAATTTCTCTAAAATAGCTCTGTATACAAGGTCCCTCATCTACGTGTAGGTTCCTGCGGGGACGAGCCACGCTTTCGGGGCGCCTCGGTCCGGTCGGTCCTCGTTCTCGACTTGGTCCTCGTCACGGGGTCCAGGAGCTGCTCGGACGCTTGTCCCCGAGCGGCACGAAGAAGGCGCCCTGCAGCACCGAGGCGCAGAAGGAGCGGCAGCGCTTGCAGGGCCGGGCGAGCGGCAGCCGACCGTGGCACACTAGGCACGGCGCTTGGAGATCCCCCGGCAGCCCTGCGGGGAGAGAGGCGCTGAGCTGGGGGTGGGAAGCTGCGGCCCGGCCCCGCCCCGTCCCCCCACCTCTCCTGGCCCCGCCCCGCCCCCACCTCTCCTGGCCCCGCCCCGTCCCCCCACCTCTCCTGTCTCCGCCCCGTCGCCCCCTGCCTGCCCTGCGTCCTGCACTGGCTTCCAGCGCTCTTCGGGTGCCCACAGCCCCTCCACCCAGCACTCCTGCCCCGCCCCGCCCAGCCTGCTCGCCCCGCCCACCGCGTGGCCCCTCCCTTGCCCCGCCCCTGCGCTCTGGGGCCCGCAGCTCCGCAGCGCACCACCTGCTCCAGATAGGCCGGTCCTAGTGCATCTGGGTGCTAACCACAGCGTCATCACACCCGAGACCGCAGCCACCAGCCCACCCACCAGAGACTCCTGTGGGTGCTGAGGCCACGCCCCCAGGCAGGTCACACCCCGCCACACCCCTTCCCCCAGGGCCTGCAGAGTCACCGCGGACGGAAGTCCAGTGCTGGGCCTCTCCCAAGCCCGCCTCCTGACCCCCAGCTTTCAGAAAATCCGGAACTCGGACAAGCAAACCCAGGCCCCAGGCCGAGCGGTGCGGGGTGGAGGTCACACGGCCCACAGAGCTCCCCGCTTCCCCCTCCCCGTGGCTCCCCCTCTGCAGAGAGTGGGCGGAGCGCGTGGGGGTTGAGCTCTAGGGGCTGTGCTTGCCCGAGGAAAGGGGGCAGGACAGAACTGGACAGCTCCTGGCCCCCCGCCTGCCCCGCCCCCGTGGGAACAAAATGGAGGCGACATCCTAGAGAAGGCGCGCCCCACCATCCTGCCAAGGGGTTGCAGGGCCAGGTGTGATTGGGCTGGTGACCTCCGCCCACAGCCAGGGATGAAGAGAGGTGTGTGGGGCCTGGTGGGGTGCATCGAGGTCCCTGATGGGTACACAGGTATTCCAGGAAGAGCAAATGATCCCCACCATTGATTGGATAAAAAAGGAGCTGCCACTAACGCATGAGCGAGTGCCTCAGAAGCAGAGGACAGGGTAAAGCGGGTGGAAGGAACGTCGTTGTTAAGCTGGCCACGCACGGCCAGCTCTGATCCTTCAAACACACGTGGAAAGCAATAGGAACACAAACGACAGACAGCGGCCATAAAGGGGTTTCTTTGGAGGTGGCAGGTGCCAATCTCGGGACACCATGCCCGGCCTCGGGACACCATGCCCGGCCTTGGCAGGATCTCCACTGCTGAAGGATACCAGCCTGCTTGCATGTGCATTTAATGCAGAACCTGGCTTTTGGAGACAAGGTCTCAAGTATCCTGCTGGCCTTGAAATTGCTGTGTGGCCAAGGATGATCTTGAATGTCTGAAGTTCCCAAATGCTGGATTACAGGGGCCTGGGGATCAAGTCCAGGGCTCCGGGCAGGAAAGGAAAGCTGTCTGCTGCCTGAACTCCACCTTGACCCCAAAGCAGAACTTCTAAGAAGCAAACGTTGTGTCGCAACCTACCCATGGTTCACAGCAGCTAGGAGCCCCCTGAGCCCTAGGTGGGCACGCACCGCTCGAGGACCTGTTCCCAATGCCAGGCACCGGCGCAGGCCGACCCAAGGGCAGAGGAGAGGAAGAAATGGGAAAAGATGTGGGAGGGTTTGGCAACATTAGTCTTCTGCCATAGGAGTCTCGTGGCCCACGTCGGGAGCCCGGCGGCCATCACTGGCTAGGGGGTCCACTTGCCCCTGATCTCAGAGGCTATGGGGTCGTGGGTCTAAGTACTGACTTGTTTGCACCAGAAGTAAATGTCGAACACACAGTTAAAACATTATCAGTTTCACATTTGCTTTCTGCATAGAAATGTGTAAGACATGAAAATTAAGGAAATTTCAACCAAAACAAGTTAATGGAGACTGGACAAACCCAATAAGAAGAAATCAACGTGTCCCCAGAGATCCTGACAATGCTGGGCGACTGACAGAACAAGGCGACTCAAAGAAACAGGCCTGTAAAGCTTGTCTAAATACACAAGTCTGACCCCCATGTGGGACTCCACCAGCACGGAATTTCATATTTGAATATTTACAAAGGGTGAGCACGAGTATTGATGTTACTTGGGCAGTAGTCGGGTCATGCACGTGCGTGCTAAGGAAGACATGAAGCCACGCGGCTAATGCATTCAGTGCAGGGCAGAAGAAATCACGGAAACTAGAAAATGCTCAGCTGTGTAAATTCTGAGAACACTATTTCATTTCTTTCAGATGCAGTTAGTAAGGCTCTTGTGAAACTGATTAAAAGGGGGGCACAGTAATCAATACTGACGTAACCATGCAGCACAAGGCTGTCTTCACGCACGGGCCTTAGCTGGTGTGTCTGCACCATAAGAACAAAGACAACCTCTAGTATAATTTCTCCATAGATGCCAGAGAAATTCAGCCACCCTCGAGACTCAGACCAAAACCCAGTTCTCAGCAAAATAGGAAGAGAAAAGAGCCTTAGATTAATATCTGGTTATATATATTTACAAAATGTGAAAGCTGTCAAGGTAAAAGTGGGGTCATCTGTGTCAGAGCATGGGAGGAAGGAAGGGGGGAAGGAGAGACAGAGGGAGGGGAAGCCATGACAAGCCAGCCAGGATGCTGCAAACAAGCTGAGTTCACACAGGCAGGCTAACAGGACACTCTGCTGGGGGCACAGGCGGCATGGAGGCCCCATGACGCCTGTCTGTTCAGCTCACCTCACTAAGTCACACAGTGAGACTCTCAAGGTCGGAGGCTCAGAAGCCTGGGCAGTTAGAGTTCTAAAGACATCTGCAAAGAGTGTGAGAGTCGGGGAAGGGAACTTTTGGCACTTTTACAACTGTCCTGTGTTGGAGCCACAGGCAACTAGAAAATAAAACCATATTTAAAGTTTCACAAGTTTATTTAAATACATTTAATACATACACAGCAAATAGCCAGGACCAAACATTTAAGTTAGCTAACACCTAAGTGTTGAGATACATACACCACGTGCAAAGCCCTTTCCCGATCCCAGTAAAAATCCAAAAGACACATGGCAAACATCTGCTCACAAATCCAGCCACCCGAGTTCAGCCCCAGAAGCCCACATGGTAGAAGAGAGAACTGACTTCCAAGTCCCCTCTAACCTCCATCCGTGCACCAGGGCGTGCATGTGACATCCTGTCCTCATTTTAAGGAACAGGTAGGATGCACACGATTGCATTTAAAACTTGTTTCAGAACAAATAAGGCCATGCGGTACTGGCATACAAGTGACTGGCGTACAGGTGACGAACCGATGCAGGAAGCACAAGAGGTGAAGTTCTCAGCTCCACGGAGAGAATTGTCAAGGATGGGGTCTCACCACGCTGGCTTGTCCTGTGTCTACTGCCTGGACAGGATCTACTGGTGAGATGTACCCGCTCCACGGGTAAGGCCAGCTTTCCGTGGTGCCGCGGGGACAGGGGTCCCAGGGGAAGTGGCGGTTGGTTAAATAAAGCCAGGCCCAGTGGGCCAGCAGGGAGAAGGGAGGCGGAGCCAAGAGAATTCCTGGAAACTCACTGGCCAGCTAACCTGTCACACAAAGTGATGGGGGGAGGGAGAATACCAAGGAGAGACTTGTCAGGACTCAAGAGATTACTCTGTGACGGCCACACTGATACCGATGCGTGCATCCCTGTTCAGAGAGAGAGAGAGGAGAGGGAAAGTACTGCGATGCCTAGAAATCCAGAGAACAAGTGAGCCTTGGCTTCATCCACTATAGACAGCCACGATGTGGAAGTCACAAGCTTCTAGAAGGAAGAGAACGCTTTCTTGAGCCCGAGGTAGAGTTATCTCAGCAGGACACACAGCAGGGGCAGCTGACCAGCAACTGGCTGTATAAAATGCGGAGGACTGGGCACAGCTGGGTGGCGGAGGGATCCAGCCTGTGCACCGCCCCGTCACAGCCCTAGACTGGAAGAAAGGCATGACCAGAGAGGTGCGCTGCAGATGCCAAAGCAACCACGCGGATGTATAGACACAGCACAGAGGTAAACCAAGCAGTCGACCTCACCACAAATGGGAGGAAGGCTCAGGGAAGCAGCCAAGACATTTTCAGAGTAGTCCCGGCGTGTGGTTGACTCCGTCAACTGGATCGAGAGCTGCCTAGTGTCTGCAAAGTCCTCTCCAGAGACCACGGGGTCACACGCCATCCAGTACCTACCAGAAGGCGAAAAGATCAGGTTCGCAATGCGCGGCATCGTCGGGAGCGGGGACGGGGTGCTGCTGCTGGCGGCGTGGGGACCCTACAAAAGTGGAGCATGAGCCTCGGCCTGATCCATACGAACATTCGCGGCCACGGGTCCCACGACGTGTCCTACAAGGATGAGTCCTGTGGCGGGAGCGTGTACCTGGGACCGGTGCAAGCCATTGAGACGCGTGGTGTGACTCCGCTGGCCCGAGTGCAGCAGCAGCCAAAACGTGGTAACTAACAGGCCAACCCTGGCTCAAGCAGAGGGAAGAAATGCCACTCGTGTGAATCCTGGCCACGCAGACGTGACGGTGTGAGATCCTTCAGGTAGTCCATGAAGGTGTGTTCTGACTGTGTGAATCTTGCCTCCAGAGCCCATTTCCTAAGCATCAATAAACGTCACCAAACACCTCAGAAAAGACCTAAGGAAAGACGTGCAAGGCCTGTGCACTGAGAAAACATTACTGAAACCAAGATCTGATGAAATGTTGGAGGACTGGAAGAGGCCGTGTGAAAAAGATGGCCGTCCTCCTGGACGGGCCTGCAGGCTCAGTGCTGCTCCAGCCGGAGTCCCAGCAGCCTGTGTTCCCAGCCCCGGGAGGCAGCTGATTCTGAACACATCTGGAAACAGGAAGGAGCAGGAGCAGCCTGGGCCTGGCTGGTACCCTCAGAGCAGGTCAGAAAAAACTTTTACAGTCTCCTGCCCAGCTGTCGCCGCCCAACAGCCCCAGCAGCCACCTCTGACAGCGCGGTGTTGACCACCAGGTAGGTTCGGCTGCATAACTGCTCGCGGTGCCCACACAAGTGCAGAACTGGTTCCCAGGTGTAGCACTGGCAGGTGGCGAGGAGACCCGTGCACAGACTCCACAGGGGACCCGGGAGGAAGAGCCCTCCTGCCGAACTCATGGACACAGGTATGGGAGCAGAAGGCTCAGGCTGGAGAAGCTGGTGTGTTTGTGCAAAGGGTCGAGAAAACCGGCCCATCCGCAGGCGAGTCGGGCCGCCCCAGCTTCCGCAGCTGGGAGGCTCTGGGGCGGCCCAGCAGGGAGCCCTGCCCAGTGCAGGGGTCTGCCCCCTGGAAGCCTCACCTTGGCCTTGCCTGGTGCCTCTCGAGACTGAGGGTGTGTCTGTGGTCTTTGCAGCCTGGGTGGAGTCTTCGCTGAAGGGCGTCAGCCATCAGGGCCCCAGCCCTGGCCCTGGAGGGACGCCCGGGAGAGGACAGCGCTCTGGAGAAGTGAGTGCGAGTGAACGGGGAGGCCATGAAGCTGCCCGGCTGGCCGTCGGACCCCCTCCGAGCTTGGCGGGACCTAGGGGTATCCCAGAAGTCTAAGCGTCCAGCCAAGACTTCAGAGGAGCGGAGCAGACGCTGCAGGACATGAGAAAGAGACGTGAGCTCTCGCAGCTGCGGCGCTGCCGAGACGGGGACGCTTGTCTCAGAGCCGCAAAGCACAAAACAAGGTGGTGGTAGAGCGTGTGTGCGCGCGCATGGAGTGTGGGGGCACGCGTGGAGTGTGTGTGCACATATGGAGTGGATGTGTGTACGTGTGGAGTGTGTGTATATATGTGTGTGCGCGCATGGAGTGTGGGGGCACGCGTGGAGTGTGTGGGCATGTGTGGAGTGTGTGCACATATGGCGTGTGTGTGCATGCCCGTATGGAGTATGTGTGCATGTGTGGGGTGTGTGTATGTATGGAGAGTGTGTGTGCACGTGTGGAGTATGTGTGTATGTGTGTGTGTGCGCCCTCCTGTGGAGTATGTGTATATATGTGTGTGCACGTATAGAGTGTGTGTATATATGCATGTGTGCATGTATAGTGTGTGTAGGCATGTGTGGAGTGTGCGTGCACATGTGTGTACATGTATGTGTGCATGCGTGTGCATGTATGGAATATGCGTGTATGTATGGAGTGTGTGTACATGTGTGGAGTGTGTCTGTATGTATGGAGTGTGTATGTATGTGTGTATGTGTGTGCACGTATGGAGTGTGTGTATGTGTATGCACCTATGGAGTCTGTGTGTGCACATGTGTGTGTGTGTGTGCTCACGCACATATGGAGTGTGTGTGCGTGTATGGAGTCTGTGTGCTCACGCACATATGGAGTGCGTGTGCATGTCTATGGTGTGTGCGTGGTTTGAGTGCATGCAGACGACATTTGAGGAAGAGACTGTCCAGGGTCCACACCCAAGTGCATAAAGCCCTCAGCGCACACCAGGCTGACTGCCCTTCCCCCTGCTACCTCCCAGGGTCCGGTTGGCAATCTTGGGGGGTAATATTTCCCTTTGGAATAAGGAACAACCTGATAATTGCTTAGAAAACGAATGAGCCCCTGACTTGCTGCAGTACGGGTTCATTCTGCGGCCCGGCCGCCGTCACGGTGCTCTGTGGCACTGGGCAGATGCCTCGCTGCCGTGCAGTGCCACGGGATGCCCGCTGGCTTCACCAGCTGGGAAGGCAGATGGGAGCAGTAAAGTCAGCCTTCTTGAGTTGGACTGACGGACTGCTTCCCAGCGGGGGTGGGAACGGAGTCCTCTGGGGCCCCGGGCGGGGTGTCCCCACTGAGGTCTCCCACTGAAGGTGCCCGTCTTTCGCATCGGGAGTGACTTCAAGAGGAGGAGACTGGGCCTTGAGGATCGTTCCCAGCTCGCCTCCTGTCACCCGGCTGGGCAGGAACAACATACACTGCGAGCAGGGAACCCCGAGCAGTCGGACCCCGGGCTGCAGGGCTGAGGCCCTGCGCAGCTCTACCTCCTGCCGGGCGGCCCCCAAGCCAGCGCTGTGGGAGGCTGGATCCAGCTGCTACAAGTTCTCACGGTGGTGTCAGCTGGGATGATGGGCGTGGGTGGCAGGGTCCCCTGGGAAGTCAAGGCTGTGGGACGTCAAGGTCATGGGACACCCGTCCTGAGGGCAGCAGGGTCCCCATGGGACATCAAGGCTGTGTGCCACTTGTCTTAAGACTGCTTCGGCATCAATCCTTTCGGACAGTCCTCATTCCCTGCCTGTTCCAGCGACCTTGTCCCTGTCTCGTTCTGGATGGGGGTCTCTACTCGGGGCTGGACACTGGCGCTGGCCGTGCTGTGGTCCCATGGGCTGACCATGGACACTGACCGTGCTGTGTCCTATGGGCTGGACACAGCGGCGTGCTGGGGTCCAGTGGCTATGACAGTACATGGTGTTCTCGTGGCCCTCGTGGCCCTCGCTGTCCTTAGTGCTGGGGCCCGGAAGCAGATCATGGCTGCCCGTGTGATCTAGACAGTTCAGTCAGAAGCTGCAGGTGAGGTCCACTCTCATCGGGGCCACCATACTGCCCAAACTGTCTCGACTCCCAGCACGGCGCACCCTCGGCAGAATTCCAACACCTCGCGGATACAGTGACGGAGAGAACTCCATGTGTGCAGGCACCGGCTGGTGGCCAGGGTTAGACTTGAGGACCAACACATGTACACAAATGCACACAGCACATGGTACATGAACACATACAACACACACACATGTGTGCACACATGGCACTTACAAGGCATGCATACACATAGCATGCACACACATGGTACATACACAACACACATGGCACACATATAACATACATGACACACAGCACACATGTAGCACATACAAGACATGCATACACACAACATGCACATACACACAGCACACATATGGCACACAATGGATACATGCACACATGTACACACACACACATGTACACACACACACACACACCCTGCGGCCCCTTTCCATGGCAACAGTTGAGTAACTTGGAGTTCTGAGCACAGACCCTGCATTACACCTACACTCACACACACCCCAGAAGTGAAGACCACACAACCTTCAGAAGACAGCAGGAGCGTCTCACAACTCTGAGCTGCGTGAGTGTTTCAAAGATGATATTGGAATGAGTAATTTCTGGACATTGAAAACACTGATCGTGAAGGGCAGATCACAAGACAGGAGCGGAAAGAACTTGTGTTTAGCATATGCAAAGAACCTCTACGAGGCGACAAGAAGAGGTTAGCAGAAAAATGTGTGCAGATACAAAAGCTGCACTCACGAACTATTCCAGCGGACCGTGAGGATAAAAGATGCTCAACCTCATCAGCCTCAGAGACATGCAAGTGGAAGCCGTGGTGCGGTTCTGCGTGTTCACTAGAGGCCTGAAGGGGAGCTCCCGGCGTAAGCACACGAGCGGGCTCACCATTGCTTCAGTCTCGTTCAAACGGCTGATGGTAAGTCCACCGTAGCAGGAGCCATTCCTGCAGGAGCCGAGATTGCTGCCCACGGCACCTCCAAAGTCAAGAGCAGAAAGAGCGGCATAGCCCGTCACTGCCGGAGCTCAGCTCCCTCTCTCACAATGGGGTGCCGCAAAGGGCAGGTCCCCTGCCTCCCCAAAGCAACCAAGCCATTGTCCTGCAGGCTTCCAAAGGCCTGTCTGTCCCACCTCCTAGGAGTCGGGTTGACATTTGAGACCAACCACCACAATTTTGATGGACCAAAACTCGGCACAGCCACTTGGACACTGAGTGTGTACCACAGATAAGTGTGTAACCAGCCACGTTCGTGTAGCTATCCCTACACATAGTCGCCAGACTAGGCGAGCTCACAGCAGGTCCGTCCGCAACTACCTCCTGAACTGAAGATGATGTCCATGGTTATTAACTAACGGCCAGAGCAGAGTTATAACTGCACTCGATGCTGTGGTTTCATTACACGTGTCTACAAGACACCTGGTTCAATCCACACAAGGGGGATCCTGATTTCTGTTCCTGGGTCACAGTGGCAGGGCCCAGGGAGCTGGTCACCATCTGCTTCTGGTCCTTCTCTCATCATTATTCAGAGTCTAGGGATGGTCCTGCTCACAGGGAGCGGGGTCTTCCCACATCAATTGTGCCGTCAAGATACTTGTGGCAAGTACCCCCACAGACGGGTTTTCATCTAGAAGACTCTAGGCTCAGGCGGCCCAATACTGCCACCATGCCCAAATCCAGCTCCTATCAAGCCCACTCATCCCTGGAACGCCAGAGTCTCCAACACACAGAAAACTTATAAAAGAAAGGAAAAAATTAGAATTTTGTGATGGAAAAAATTAGAATTTTGTGATTGTGACTACAAAAAAGTTATTTTAGAAAATTCAGTCTACATCTTCATTCTTTTTTTAAAGTGTGTGTGTGTGTGTGTGAGTGAAGGGTGACTTCAGGAATCATTCTTTTTGCTTTGCCTGGGATTTCCCAGGATCATTTTCCTGGGCCAGAATTCTAAGTCACCATCATTTCTACCTGGCAATTTTATGTGGCAATTCTGCATGTGAGGCACGGGCTTAATCCCTGAGCCACATCTCCAGCTCCGTGTCTGTGTGTGTTCATGCATGTGCTCAAGTGTCCATGTGTATGTGCATGTGTGTGCGTGTGCACATGTATGGGTGCATGTCTATGTGTATGTGCATGTGTGTGTGAATGTGTGTATGTGATCACATGTGGTGTATGTCTGTGTGTTTGCTTGTGCTCACATGTGGGTGCATGTCTGGGCGTGTGCTCACGTGTGCTCATGCATGGGTGTGTGTGTCTGTGTGTGTTCATGAGTGGGTGAGTGCTCACATGTGTGTGCATGTCTGGGCATGTGCTCACGCGTGGGTGTGTGTGTCTGTGTGTGTTCATGATGGGTGAGTGCTCACATGTGTGTGCATGTCTGGGCGTGTGCTCACGCATGGGTGTGTGTGTCTGTGTGTGTTCATGCGTGGGTGAGTGGGTGAGTGCTCACATGTGGGGGCATGTCTGGGTGTGTACTCACGCATGGGTGTGTGTGTCTGTGTGTTCATGAGTGGGTGAGTGCTCACATGTGTGTGCATGTCTGGGCGTGTGCTCACTCATGGGCACCCGTGTCGGCTGGTGACTGTAGGAGTTGTCCTCTTTATTTCTGAGACAGGTTCTTTCACTGGGAACGGGGTGGGGGTGGGGGATCGAGTCGGCTAGCTGGCGAGATGCCAGGGATTCTCCTGCCCTGTCTCCCCAGGGCTGGGGTTACAAATGGGTATCGCCACACCTCACTTTCATGCTTCAGATTAAACTCGGGTCCCGTGGTGGGTCAGCGCTCACCGACTGAGCTGCCCAGTGTGACTCCTTTTTTTTTATTTATTTATTCAACTGTGTGTGTATGCGTGTGTGTGTGTGTGTGTGTGCGTGTGTGTGTGTAAAACCACAGATGAATTCAGGAACCACCACGGACCGCCTCCACCTCCTCCTTTTTTAGGTTAAAGCAGGGTTTATTGAGAAAGAGAGAAAAGGGGAGAAACTCTCGGACTCACGGTCTGAGGGGCAGGAGAGCCGTACCCTTAAGGTGGGAGAGCGCAGGGCGGAGGAGGCAGCTGAAGGCCAGAGAGCTGGGAGAGCCCTCAGCCAGCGGTGGGAGGCGGGGAGGAGTGGTATACATCTCTAACATACTTAGGTGTCAGTAAGTTTATGCTCTCATCAGTCTGCAGAAAGGTCTTTGTGTAGACTCAGAGCAGATTTCATTATAATGAGGAGTGGTAAAAATATTTCTTTTAACATCAGAAGTAAACAAGGATTCCTGTCATGGTAAAGCCCGTACTATCAGCCAAGTCTAAGACCTTAAGAGTCAGCAAGACTGAAGATATGAAACTGTTTGCACATGACACAATTATTTATACAGCAGAACTGGCCATAGCGAGTAAGTGCCAGGTGCCTCCTGCACATCAGAGGAAACATCAGGACCGTCACCATGGAGATGACACGAGGGAGGACCAGGGCACGCAGGCCAGGGCCCATGTGAGTACATGCCACAGTCTTCTGCATGTGGCTGATACGTTCACAACAAGCTTAAGGAACAAGGGGTTTTATTCTCTTACAGTTGTCTGGTTACCCTTCTTGCTCGAGCTCGTCAGGAGAGCCCGCGCCATCACCAGGGGCCGAGGAAACTGGTCATATCCACAGAACGGCTGAAAGAGGGACGATTCTCTCTTGCCCGACCAGCACAGGGCCAAGTACAGGGAAGGACGCCAACTTCCCCAACCAGCTTCCTTCATTTTATTCACCTGGGGGACTAGCCCCACCCACCGTGGGCTGGGCTTCCCTAGCAATCAGACAATCTCCTTCCGGCTTGCCCAGGACTTAACTCCACTACTAATTCTTTACAAATGTGCTTAGAGCTTTAAGCCTTTAACTGTCAAGTTGACGCCTTCATCTAACCCTGCCAGTACGGCATCTGCTGGTGGACCTGGCAACTTGCGTGGGATCCCTGAAAGCCCATATGGTGGAGGAAAGAACTGACATCCGAAAGCTGCTTTCTGACCTCCAAGTATCACGCATCAAGTATCACGCCAGGATGTTCACACCCTCTCCCTCTCTATCCTTCCTTTTCCTCCACCCTCCCCTCAAGCACACCAAGTCAGCCAAGATAAAATCAATTAAAGGTGTGTGAGATCTGAGGAGAAGTGTAGATGCCCATGGATAGAAAATCTATTTCAGAAATCTGTGAACTGAATTCAACGCAATTCCAATGGATATCTCAACAAGATGGCTGACAAGCCACAAGACCGCAGGCGATGCTTAAAAGAAGAGAAGGACTTGGAACTTTCCCTGCCAGACAAAACTGTGGCAAAAAGCTCGACTCACATGGGGTCAGAAGGGACCAGAGACCCCTCACATGGGTCACAGGGGGGACCAGAGACCCCTCACATGAGGTCACAGGCGGGTGGGGTAGGGTAGAGATGGAAAGGCCAGTGAGAAGGATTTTGACTGACAAAGTGATTATAGAGTTTGATCCTTACCTCACACCACACACAAACACCAACTCCAGGTGGGTACGACGCACGTATGAAGTCTGAACTGACCTTTCCCAGAAGCGCATCATTAATCACAATCACGTGAAAGGTGTTTGATGGCCAGTCGTTTTCAGTGTTTGTGGCTCTGCGGATCTGTAAGTTTCCCTATACGTCTTGGTGGGAGTATAAGTTATTTCAAGCACTATAGAAAATAGTTTTTTGCTCTCTTCAACACAATTATTCATATACTCTAACAGCTAGCATTTCCATTCAGAGTTGTAGACTCACAAAAGACGTGTTAAAACATATTCACGGGGGCATTGGACATAATAGTAACCTGCCTGCACAGGAGTGTGTGAATGCATCAAGACATACCCACACCGGGACACACAGCACACACAGCACCTTGGGCAAATCTTAGCAATATCATATTTATTGGAAATGTCAGTCCCTAAGCAACGCTCTCCCTTGGAATGATTGAGGGGCTGAGGGCCAGCTACTGAATTGTGGTTGTTAACTAAGGACCCATCATTTATTTGGGATGTACAAGGCCCTGGATTTACTTCGAGACTATACACTTGCGCACACACATACATGCACACACATACACACACCATTCTTTTCAGGAGGAACTTAGGAGAAGGAACGACAGACCAGGGGGTGACAGTCATAATTTCACACTTTGTGTGTGTGTATATTCATGTTCACGTGTGTGCATACATGTGTGTAGAAGTGCATGTGCATGTATGTGTGAGCATACACATGTGTAGGTGCATGTGCATGTATGTGTGAGCATACACGTGTGTAGGTGCATGTGCATGTATGTGTGAGCATACACGTGTGTAGGTGCATGTGCATGTATGTGTGAGCATACACGTGTGTAGGTGCATGTGCATGTGAGTATGCATGTGTGTAGAGGTACATGTATCTGCGAGCATACACGTGTGTAGAGGTGCATGTGCATGTATGTGCGAGCATATGCATGTAGAGGTGCATGTATGTGCAAGCATACATGTGTATAGAGGTGCGTGTGCATGTATGTGCAAGCATATGCATGTAGAGGTGCATGTATGTGCGAGCATACACGTGTGTAGAGGTGCATGTATGTGCGAGCATACACGTGTGTAGAGGTGCATGTATGTGCGAGCATACACGTGTGTAGAGGTGCATGTATGTGCGAGCATACACGTGTGTAGAGGTGCATGTATGTGCGAGCATACACGTGTGTAGAGGTGCATGTATGTGCGAGCATACACGTGTGTAGAGGTGCATGTATGTGCGAGCATGTGTGGGAGGCCTGAGGGTGATGGTGGGTGTCTTTGACCACTCTCCATTTGTATTAAGGCCTCTTAACTCAACCCAGGGGTCACGATCAGCTTGGCTAACTCCCCGGCTTGCCCTTCGGATTTCTCCGGTTCCCCCTAATGTTGGGGTTACAGTGGCTGCCAGGCCTTATTCACTGCACTCCTGCCCCACGTCAAGGTGCCACGCGTATCGCGCAGTGGTAGAATGCTTGCGTAGTGTTTTCCATGCTGCGCCTGCAGAAACAAGACCTGAAATACAAGCCGTGCTGTGCAGAAAGCAAGAGATGCGATCAAAGCCAGCCCTGCACAGACAAGGAGGGAAGGGCCCGAACAAGAGTTGCGATGGGTGATATGAGGGAAGAGTGGATGATGGAGGAACAAAGCAAATTCTAGACGTGCTGTAAAGCCAGGAAGGCAGGCCGTACAGCGCTGCGGGGAGGACACATCAGATGACACAGCGGTGGAAAGGCGTCTCCGGGCTGCGCCTGCTCTAGGTCACTCCTCCTGTGTAGAACTGTTTCCGGCCTGTGCCTTGCCCTAAGAGACCCATGTACAGCAGCTTTGGCTACATTTTCAGCGTTTAGCGTAACTGTGCGGCGGCAGACCTGCAGGCGGAGCACGCACCTGGCACCAACTGTGTGACTAGGCTGATGAACGACTCGGAACAGAGTGGCGTTACGAAAGAATGGGGCGAACTCTGACCCTGGAGATGCATCCTACTGGGGCAGCCAGACCCAGGACCCCACTGAACACACCAGACCAAGGGTGCACTCCACCCATGCAGACCCCGCAGAGGTGGGCGCCTGGCTCCCACGACATCCTGGGCTTCACTCAGCACAGTCCCCACAGCTGCTGCCGGAGACCAGCCCCACCCATCAGCCCAGTCCTTCCTCTGGACCCAGTCCTCCCTGTTTGCCGCTACTGCCCACTCCATCCTGCAGCTCCACCCGGCTGGCCAGCAGCAGCAGCATCTCCTGCAGCTTGGTCTGTGGTCTCCCTCTGCAGAGACTGTCTTATCTCTACCTCAGGCACACAGGCTTCCGAAACCTCCTGAGCCTGAGGCGTCCCTCTGCAGCCTCTGTGCGCATGTTTGTGTGCATGGGTGTCTTATGTGCGTGTGTGTCTGTGCATGTGTGTGTGCGCGTGTATGTGTGTGCATGTGTGTGCATGTGTCTGTGTTTGTGTGTCTGTGTGCATGTTTCTGTGTGTCTGTGTCCGTGTGTGTCTGTGTTTATGTGTCTGTGTGCGTATGTCTGTGTGCATGTGTCTGTGTGCATATGTGTCTGTGTGGGTGTGTGTCTGTGTGCATGTGTGTGTCTGTGTGCATGTGTAAGTCTCTATGTATGCATGTATAGCTCTGGGTGTGCATGTGTGTGTCTGTGAATGTGTGTCTGTGTACATGTGTGTGTCTGTGTGTATGTGTATCTTTGTGTGTGCATGTGTCTGTGTGCATATGTCTCTGTGTGCGTGTATGTGTGCCTGTGTATCTTTGTGTGCATGTGTGGATGTGTGTCTCTGTATGCATGTATATTTCTGTGCATGTGTATACATGTGTCAGTATGTCTGTGTGCCTCTGTGTGTGCATATATGTTTATATTTATGGGGTGGTGTATATTGTGTGACCTGAGAATTAATATTAGTAATTAACACTGGAATAAAAGAACTCATGTTAGGCTAAGGAGATGGTTCAGAGGTTAAGCCTCTGCCTTGTAAGCAAAAGGAACTGAGTTCAGATCCCCAGATGCCATGTGAAAATTCCGGGCAGAAATGGAGGTGGCCTGCGATGTGGTCCTGGAACATGGAGCCTGGGAAACCCAGAGCCACGCAATAAGGATGTAGAACAATCCTGACGAGTCCTGATATTAACCCTGCACCTCCACAGGCAGGCATACTCAAGTACCTGCTTGTATACGCGCGCACACGCACGCGCGCGCACACACACACACACAAAAGAACCATGTTTGGGGCTGGAGAGGTGGCTCAGGGCTCAAAGCCTTTGCCTTCCAGGCAATAGGTCTTGAGTTCAGATACCAGATCTCACGTAAAACCACCTGGCAGAGGGGGCTGGAGAAGTGGCTCAGAGGTTAAGCCTCTACCTTGCAGGCAGAAGGTCCTGAGTTCGGATCCCAGATCCCACGTATAGACGCTTCTGGTCCTGGTAGGGCGGAGCCTGTGAATCCCAGGGCAGAGTAAACAGGGAGGAGGTGGAGGCGTCCATGGTGGTTCCCGAATTCGTCCGTGGTTCTACACACACATACATACACACACACACACACACGCACAATTGAATAAATAAGAAAAAAACAAAAGAACCATGTTTGTCTTGGGCAAAGCTCTCAGTTGCTGCCAAAGAAACTACCACCGTACCTTGTGATTTTACTGACACTGGAAAGATAGAGCTGGCATCTGTGTTTCTGACAGAGCACTCCTGACAAAAATCCAATGAATCTTCCAATAAGTGAATAGAATTGACAGCAGTATTTATTCAGATGACTAGATTTTAAAAACCAACATCATTTCTATAAATTAGATATAATTTATAGATACAAAAATTTTACCGAAGAATAACATTTACAAGACTAATAAAGAAAACATAGGAAAGAAGAATCTACCAGAAAGAAGTCGTAGACTTATAGACATTTAAAGAAAAATTTTAGCGGAAAAATAAAAAGGCACAGTGTGTTGACGGGCGGGAAGGCTCGGTGTGGAAGAAACCTGGTCCCACCCAAGCAACATGTGTGTCAGCTGATCCCAGTAATAACACAGGAGTTTCATCGTAGGTGGTTGGGTGTGAAGACAACCCAATTCTACAACATATACGGAAGGACGGGTCCAGAGCAACTCAGTCATTTCCTAGGAAGAGAATCAGGACACGGGTTTTCTGGCCCAGCCCAACGCCAGCAGTAAAGACACCGTGCAGCATGAGCGCACAGGGCAGACCGGGGACAGGCTCGCGCGGCGTGGACTCACTGGGTCAGGAGGCAGCCACGTGCGCGGGGGGCCTGTGGGGACCGGAACCTGGTCTGAGCCTACCGCGCATGGTTTGCCGGCTCAGTATCCGCAGCGGTTCTGCTACTGCTAGACACGCTGGGGGGCAAGGCCCTACACCACCAGGCCAAAAAATCAGCAAATTTAGAGAAGCCAATAAACATGGTTCTACTGAAAGGAAGATGGATTGACATCAAGACACCAGGAGGAACCAGGACAAGTCCCGAGACGAGACTGTCAGCGCAGCAATCAGCTGTGGGCGCCTGACCCTCAGGCAGGAGGGACAGGACGGCCCGGGGACAGTGGCAGAGGATGTGGGACAGCACTGGGCGGAAGGGCTGAGCGTGTGGCAAGTGCAGGGCATGCGAAGGCAGCCGTGGGGGTGGCCCCGGAGCAGAGGAGCAGGAAGGACCCCAGAAACTTGGTCCTTCCAGACAGTCAGGGGCAAAGTCTGCTTCCTGCCCCAGGTAGTAAGCTGGGTGTGGTCACTCTTGAGCCTCTGTCACCTACCACGGCTGAGGTTTGCGGTTGTAACCCCACAGCGCTCCGGGAGACACTTTGTGGCGCTGTAAACCTAGAGTCGCCTTCACAGGCCCCGGACAAGCTGGAGGAGGGCCAGGTGACGTCCCCCGAGGTCACTGAAGGATAGGAAGCAGTGTACCCCCACTCAGGGCCAGCCAATGCCAAGTGCCTGCCATGGGCCACACGCCACCCTCAGCATGGGCACAGCGCAAAGGCGCCCCGAGCACCCACGGCGAGTTTAGTAACAGGGACGCAGGAAGCCAGCAAGGTGGGCCGCGGGCTGAGGAGGTGGGAGCCAAGAGAGGCAGACGGTGGCCAGGTGAGGTCCGCAAAGGGGCAGGGCCTCGAGGCATAGGCAGAAGGCAGCCAGGCCAGTGGGGCATCGTGGCCACGACCTCTGAGCCACTGCTGGGTGACAGCTGCCACATGAGGCCCAGCCTCCTCGTCACCAGGACGGCTAGAGAACCGAGTGCGAAGTGAGCGCCTGCTGCCACCCTGCCCACGCCTCCTGGCACTGTTCTAATGCTGTGGCCCGTGCCCCCAGGAGCAGCAAGTGCCACGGGAAGGGACCTCACTAAGACCACCGCTGCAGGAACCATTGTGCTCATCGCCCTGGTCGGTTCCAGCCAGAAACCCCGTTCCTGGCTAGGTCAGCACCGTGAGGAGACGCCAACCCTGTTCAGAGGTCGCCCCGGCACCAGCTGTGCATCCTGCTCTGAAGGATGCAGCCGGACACTCTTCTCTGAGGGGTGGGACACAGCCAGCGGCCCCTAAACATGACAGGACACACAGCCCCAGGCCCCCCACAGTTACCTGATGCTCTGGGCAGCGGAGACAGAACCCCCTCCACCGTCTTCACGCTCTGCAGCACGGGGGCCAGGGGCTGCACAAATACCGAGCTTGCATCCGAGTGCTTGGCGGACTGGGCTTTGATAAAAGTGCTTTTTGGGGCCTTACTGTCTACACGTTCGTAGTTACAGGCCGGGATTGCATGGGCGGGCTTCGCTGACCAGCCCCTCTCAGCAGCCAGTACCGGCACGGGCCAGGTGGAAGAAAATACCTTTGCTTCTTCCCGTTTCCAGTCTTGCCGCAGCACGGTGCGGGAGGGCCCACTTGCTGGGGCGGGGTCCGGCAGGGCCCGGGGGCTCCGCACCTTGAGTAGGGCATCCGAGAGCGACTCCGAGAAGTTGAGGTTGGTGATGGGAGGCATTTGCTTCTTGGCCTTCTTCATACTGACGCCTTCCACACACAGGTCCGACCCGCTGAACGGGGGCAGCTCCACTGCAGGCTGCAAGGCAGGGCGCGGGTCAGGGGTGGGCAGCCTTGACGCCAGCGCAGACCCTCCACAGCCTGCGAGCCAGCGAGTGGCCTGCATGGTCCCAGCCTGCTCCCCGCCATCCCACTAGGCTCCTCCTTCAGACAGACCCCAGCTTTGTCTCCAGGCCCCAGATCAACCCACAGGGAGGAGTCCAGAGGCAAAAGTCCTCAGCCGGCTGTCCACCTGCCGGACTGTCCCTGCAGACACTTCAGCAGTGGGCCCCCAGGTCTTCAGGCTGCAGAGCCAGCCAGTCAGGGCTCTACCCGTCGGGCACAAAGCTGGTGCGCATGGAAACGGCGGCAGGAGGCTGGACCGCGAAGGGCCGCGGGAGCCAAGCGACCAGGTCAGTCCCGATGGACCGCGAAGGGCGGCGGGAGCCAAGCGACCAGGTCAGTCTAGGCTTCTCAGAGCCTGTGCTCGATTCTTGGTGCAGACAGGGCTGACCTGGGACACAACCGGATGAACGCAGGCCCCTGACGTGCCTTCACACACGCCAGGAAGCCCGTGTATCCAGTCACCTCTAACAGGCCCACCTGTGACAAACGCTCAGGGTGGGGCGGGCGGCTGCTGTACCCACCTGCCTCCACAGAAGCTCGAAGTTGCCGATATCGCAGTTCCGGTCTAGCCGGCGGTCCACCACGACCTTGATGGTGTCCTCTTGTACCTGGGCACAGAGCTGGGCTGTAACGGGCGTAGACGGGTGCATGGTGGGGCTGGAGTTGATCTCGATCAGCCAGGGCTTAAAGTCCCGGCCCAGGATGAAGTCGGCCCCGTAGAGCTCAAAGCTGTTTTTGCGGGCCTCTACGTGGTCCTGGGCCACCCTCATGGCGTTGGTGACGGCTCTCTTCATGGAAGGGTAGATGACGCTGCTCCACGTGGCCCCGCGCCCCCTCTTCTGCAGGTACTCCTGGAAGCGGGAGCTGGTCCACATGTTGTGGCCGGGCAGCAGCGGGCTGCGCTCCGTGTCGTTCTTCAGCCGCCTCTGGATGGAGTTGTTACACAGGTGGATAGCACTGCAGACACACGTTTGTGAGGCCGCGGGAGCCGATCGCGTCACACGTTGCTGGTCCTGCCAGCCCCCCCGAACTGAAGCCCCCTGGCAGCTGCAGGAGGCCTGGACTGGTGGGCTGGACTGTCGATTTCACCACCCCAAGCCTCAGTCAGCCTGGGCACAGCCTGCCAATGCAGGACCACCAGCTACGACCACCTCCTTCAGCCTTAGCACCCCCTCCCGTGCATGTAAGGGTCCCATGTGTGCCAGTAGCAGTCCTGCGCATGTGAGTAGGGGTCCCATGCGTGTCAGCAGGCGTACCAGCCCTTGAAGGGTTTGATGTGAGACTGGCCGTGACCCACCCACCTAAAGTTTCTGTTGAGTTTCTTCATATCTATGCTGCTTTGCTCTGTATAGTTAAAACAAGTAACATGTTGGGGATGAAGACATGCTCAGGAGTTAAAACTCTGCCTCTCAAGCAGAAGGATCTGAGTTTAGATCTCAGATTTTACGCAAAAACACTGGACAGGAAATGGAGATGGCCTGTAATTTTGGCCCTGGAAGGCGGAGCCTGGGAAACCCCAGAGCAAAGCAATAAGGAGGTAGAATAATCCAGGATGAGTCCTGATGTCACCCTTGGGCCTCTACAGGTGCGCACATTCAAGTGTATTCTTGTACACACACACACACACACACACACACACACACACACACACACACACACAATGACATCTTGCAAGTGATTATAATACTATTTGGGACTAAGGGATTTTCATTTGAGATTCAGGTTGGCGTGCAGACACACTGGGCTGGGGATTTCCATTCAGTTCAGGGGTGCAGACTGCCCACAGCCACATCCAACAAAGGAAATGAAAACGTGGAAGACACAGCTGTCCCTCAAATGATGGTTTCCAAATTGTTCTATAGGCTTCTGCCTGTACAGTGGCCCATACGCCTGGCTGGGCCTATTCAGACAGGTTTCAAGGACTCGGGGTTAGCCTAGACCTATTCAGACAGGTTTCAAGGACTCTGGGTTAGCCTAGACCTATTCAGACAGGTTTCAAGGACTCTCGGGGTTAGCCTAGACCTATTCAGACAGGTTTCAAGGACTCAGGGTTAGCCTAGACCTATTCAGACAGGTTTCAAAGACTCTGGGTTAGCCTAGACCTATTCAGACAGGTTTCAAGGACTCTCGGGCTTAGCCTAGACCTATTCAGACAGGTTTCAAGGACTCAGGGTTAGCCTAGACCTATTCAGACAGGTTTGAAGGACTCGGGCTTAGCCTAGACCTATTCAGACAGGTTTCAAGGACTCGGGCTTAGCCTAGACCTATTCAGACAGGTTTCAAGGACTCTGGGTTAGCCTAGACCTATTCAGACAGGTTTCAAGGACTCTCGGGGTTAGCCTAGACCTATTCAGACAGGTTTCAAAGACTCGGGGTTAGCCTAGACCTATTCAGACAGGTTTCAAGGACTCGGGCTTAGCCTAGACCTATTCAGACAGGTTTCAAGAACTCTCGGGGTTAGCCTAGACCTATTCAGACAGGTTTCAAGGACTCAGGGTTAGCCTAGACCTATTCAGACAGGTTTCAAGGACTCGGGGTTAGCCTAGACCTATTCAGACAGGTTTCAAGGACTCGGGGTTAGCCTAGACCTATTCAGACAGGTTTCAAGGACTCTCGGGGTTAGCCTAGACCTATTCAGACAGGTTTCAAGGACTCGGGGTTAGCCTAGACCTATTCAGACAGGTTTCAAGGACTCTGGGTTAGCCTAGACCTATTCAGACAGGTTTCAAGGACTCTGGGTTAGCCTAGACCTATTCAGACAGGTTTCAAGGACTCTGGGTTAGCCTAGACCTATTCAGACAGGTTTCAAGGACTCTCGGGGTTAGCCTAGACCTATTCAGACAGGTTTCAAGGACTTGGGGTTAGCCTACACCAAGGGAGAGCACACAACTCGTAGACTTGGGTGGGGGGGGGCGCACTCCCCAGTTCAAGATCACAATCGGTTCCCCAGCCTGCCCAGGCCCTGGGCAGAGGCAACACACTTGGGGAGGGGGGGTCTCCAGCAAGACCCAGCTCCCCTCCCAGGGACCTGCTAGGGCGCTGGGGGGGGGGCAGAGCCATGGCAGCAGGGTCTCTGCTGGACCACTCACAGCTCCTACATCTGCCCAGCTCCCTCTTACACAGCCTCAGGGTGTCTATCAAGACCTCAAGCCTTGCCTACTACGTGACCACCAAGAAGTTCTGGCTCACCCCTGACGTGCAGGGGTCTCTGGGTATCTGAATTCTACCCAGTAACTTTGGCATCTTCCTGTCTTGAGTGGTGGGCAGCTTTGGGGGTGCGGGTGGTGACCAGCCGGGCCATCTTCTCTGTGGTCAACCCCTCTGTGGGCACCAGGGCCTTGTGCGAGGTGCCGCTGAGGCCGTGAGCCCCCCTACTGACCTGTCCAGCTTGTCCAGAGAAAACCGCTGTGTGGAGAAGCGCAGGTAACTCTCTTTGTAGAACCAGATGGTCAGGGGGTTCCAGTCTGTGACGAGGAACCACTGTCTGATGTCGAACTTGGTGTCGTAGATGAGCATGGGCGTCTCGATGTACTTCTGGACCACCCACTTGTTGTCCTTGGAGGCCTGGCTGTCTGCGGCCGCCAGCTCCAGGATGCTCTCCACGCGGTCCATGCACACGATATCTGCAAGCATGAGATGTGGTCCCGCCCTCGAGCACACGCTCAGCACAGCACAGCACACGCCCTCACGCTCAGCACAGCACAGCACACGCCCTCATGCTCAGCACCGCACACGCCCTCACGCTCAGCACCGCACACGCCCTCACGCTCAGCACCGCACACGCCCTCACGCTCAGCACAGCACAGCACACGCCCTCACGCTCAGCACCGCACACGCCCTCACGCTCAGCACCGCACACGCCCTCACGCTCAGCACAGCACCGCACACGCCCTCACGCTCAGCACCGCACAGCACACGCCCTCACGCTCAGCACAGCACAGCACACGCCCTCACGCTCAGCACCGCACACGCCCTCACGCTCAGCACTGCTCAGCCTTCCCTTGGGTTCCCCAGCAGGTCACATGGCCAGGTGGGCAGGGCAGCTGGCACCCTGTGGACGAGGCTGCAGCCAGCCAGTGCCAGCTCTCTGCTCTGCTCTCCCGCCACGGCACCAGCCCACACTCCAGAGGGGATATGGGCAGGGAAGGAACAGGGCAGAGACCTTGCTCTAGGGTGCGGTGTGACCAGGAAGGGTCTCTACAGTGCTCAAAGCAGGGGTCCCTGAGACCAATGGGGGCTCATACCATGGAGAGCAAGTAGCGGAAAAGTGCTATCGGACCCCTCTGCCAGAAAAGACCTCATTCTTTGACAGAAAGTGCGGCACACAGAGGGACACAACCATTGGCTTCCACGGGAAAACGAAGGACAGAAACTTACTGGGCTCAGATCACCAGGACTTTCTGGAGCCCCTATCCGGTCAAGGCCACGGTCTGAAACCACAGGATTTCTGGTTGGCCTGAGGTATCTCATGTTTAGGCTCTGTCTGCTCCGTGGTGAATGTCAGGAATGTTTGATTTCCTGGCTCTCAGGCTGGCAGCTCAAGAACGGCCTAGAAGCTTGAATATTTCCCCATAATCCTGTCTATCCTTCCTGCCAATCAAGTTCTATGCCTAGATTTGCATATAGATTTCCAGCCCTCTTTAAAGCCTAACTCAGACTGGAGAGATGGCTCAGGGGTTAAGACTGCCTCAAATCCTGGATCCCACATAAAATGCCAGGCAGAAATGGTGGCAGCTGGCACTTCCAGCCCTGGAAGGCGGAACCTGGCAGAAACCCAGAGCAAAGTAAAAAGAAGGAAGAGCAATCGAAGATGATGCCTGGAGTCACCTTTGGGTCTCCACAGGCACGCACAGTGTTTCTGGTACACACAGACACATAAGTGCATATACACAAATAAGTAAATATAATGAAATAAAGTCTGGGGACTGGGCAGGGTTTTCTTATCACTCCTGGGAGGTAGTGGGTTTCCACCAGTTTGCCGACTGTTCTCTATATTCCCATCTCTGCATTTTCTTTTCTCTGCTTTTATATTCCCTGGCCCCAGGGCGGCTTGCAGGCCACCATGCCAGGTGTAGTACTTTAAAGGAGGAATCATGGCCAGGAGAGAGTCGCCCTGGAAAAAAATTCCCTTTGAATACCTCAAGGTGACTGGTGGTGCTGCCGCTGAGGGGTAGGAGGCGCTTCACTGGGGCAGGCTCTGCAGTACCAGCCCTCACAGGTCTCGTGACTCGTGGGCACCGAGAGAAGCTGCTGCGCTGCCCTGTGCTGTCTAGTGGCGGCAGCAAGACCCTCCAGCAGGGTTTCTCTGCTGTAACCCACCTCTGAGAAGGAGGCCACAGGTGACATCGGGACTCATCCTGGGTTGCTCCACTTCCTCATTGCTTTGCTCCGGGGTTTCCCAGGGTCTGTCTTCCAGGGCCGGAAGTGCAGGCTGCTGGCATATCCACCTGACACTTCTATGTGGGATCTGGGGACCAAACTCGGGTCCTTTGGCTCGTGAGGCAAAGGGTTTAATCCCTGAGCCATCTCTCCAGCACGTAAAGATAATTTTTAAAATTACATAAAATAACTCGTGAATAAGAAAAAACTTTTCCAAATAATTTGAAAGACTAATAATAAATACAGACTTAAAGTAAGGCCTATTGAAATATTAAGGAAAAGGGATATTCCGAACAGAGGGACAACTCATGGTCACAGGATGGGAATTCATGGCTTTTTAAGCCAAAAGCATTAGAAATAAATGAATAGCATTTAAGTCAGAGATAAGGAGAAGCACTTCTCATTTGAACAATGAAATTGCCCAACCCCTACAACGAGCGTGTGTGCGCACACGTGTGCGCGCACACACACACACACACACACACACACACACACACCATTAAGACGCTAATGCAGTCACAGCAGCCATTTGAGGAGATGCCTATAAAACCAGAACACATCAGTAGCCACAGACAGATGCCACAAGCGTTCAGGGTCAACTTCAAGAGAGCTGGGCTGTTGCAGGGTGCTTCATCGTAAATGCAAGGAATAGCAACTAGGCAGCTGCTTGAGATGAATCGCCCCCACCCCCCACACACCCCCCACACTTTAGAAACCTCAGTTCACCCATCGCTAAGATCACCCAAGGTGACAAAAAGGAACTATGTCTGACTGAGGAACACAAATGACAACATTGGAGCTAAAGTGGAAAAGCGGATGTGTGCGGGGAGACAGTCGCCAGCACAGCTCATGCACCCGCCGATGGGCCCAACTGACTTAGGGGCCCTTCCCTGGGGAGCCGCGGGGTGGAGGCCGTACCTCATTCCACAATGCGCAGTGGCCATCTGGGCTGGGGCTTGAGTGATGGTGGACATATCAATGCACTTACCTCGGCCCCGGGACTTGGCCGCAGGCTTTATGATCCAGATGTTGCGCAGCCCGTCGATCTCTGCCTGAGGGTTCACAGAAGTGATCTTGCTCAGCAAGGCCTGGCACTGAGCGAAGTAACTTCTTGAATCAGAGATGAAAGCGTTGCCGCTAAAAAGCAAGATCGAGAAAGAGTGTGAGGGTCCGAGAGATGTGCTCAGCCCCAACGACCAGTGCTTAGGGCTGGGGCAGGATGGCCGTGGCTGCGGGCATGGAGGGAACTGTCCCGTGGGGGATGTGTGCGCCCTAAGGATGCCATGCCTGTATCACAGGAAACCCAGACGGGCGGGTCCCCGTGCTCAGACGCCGCCTGGGTTTGTGGTACCAGAATGGTGCTTGTGCTGGAGGCTGACCTGCGCATCTCAGCTTGTGGACCTGACTGTCAACCTGACCCCAGAGCCCCACTGGAGGCACACAGAGCGTGGCATGAAGGACGTCACCGTAATCGCGGGGCGCAGTGTCTGAGATGCTTTCGAGCTTGAATGCGGTACCGCCACCTGGGAGAGGGACAGCTTCCCCAGCGCCCACATGCAGGTTCTGTGGGGCCTTCCACATGTGGACCGGCCAGTGCAAGGGAACAGGAAGCGTTCCTGCAGGCTTCCTAGTATGCTGTGGCTGCTGGTCAGCCGGGTGAGACTGCCAGTTTGTGGGGGATGGCTGTGCTCTGGTCACCTGCTGGGAGAGGGGGACAGTATTGGGGAGCCTGTGAAGTCCCCAGCTGCAGGGTGAGGCTCAGCGCCGTGTGGCACGTCAGTCAACCCAAGAGAGCAAGAATCTCGGGAGGGGGCGGTACGCCCCTCCCTGACTACGTGCTGAGAACAAGGTGACAGACGATGGAGTGGTATGCCGTGGTATGCGACCGCTGGCCAGATGGCAAACAGGGCCGACCTCATGGTCTGCTGGGGTAGGACCCTCCTCTGTACTTGCATCTGAACAAGTAGGCACTGCGGAGATGGTGAGGACATCATCCCAGAACATCATCCAGCCCGCAGAGATGGCACGCCAGAGGGACCGCGTCACCAGCCAGAATGTCCAGTTGCTCGCAGAACCGTGGCTCAGAAGCAGACGAGTGGCCGTCCCGTGGGAAGGAACCCTCACGGCCCCCCCAGGATACTGGAGGCCCTGGGGCCTGGAGGGCACCCCTGAGGAGATGGGGGGGCCACCGACTCACGCGTCACCGCGGTCACGTTCTCCACACTATGCTGCCTCCACCTTGGAGCGAGGCTTGTGGATGAGAACACACTGGTCAAGTCTCAGTAATGAGGACACGTAGCTGCTACAGTGGACAGACGGGACCCTGTCCCGGGGTGAGAAAGGACCGGACACCTGCGGCTTCCTGAGTCCTCACGCCAAGACGCTCAGGGACACCCATCGGCCTCGGAGAAGTGGAGCAGAATAAGATCTGTGGGCTGCAGGGCATCCAAGCTGGCAGGCTGGGCAGAGGACCGGGACCTGCTCCCCTCAGGTCAGGCTTGCCACGGGGCTTACCAGGGCCCAATGCTGCCGCCTGGTGGTGATGCCTGGGATTTCTCTTTCTCTTTTTACAGAAATCTAAAGAAATGTGGGCAGTTGCAGAAAACCCTGATGGAAAAAAGCAAGTTTGGTGGTGTGACAACTTTGGAAAATCTGATACATCTTTGCTCCCGTGTGCTCTTGAGTCATGGGCCACCGGGCCAAGAATAAACTGTCTGGACTCTGCCCCAGGAGAAGGAAACTAGTCACCATTTCTCTCTTCCGCCTCGTGCATGTTCCTGTGAAACCTGTCTGAAGCTTCATCCGTAGTTCCTGCCACGGAGGTGAGGGGGCTCCTGCCACGGAGGTGAGGGGGGCTCCTGCCACGGAGGTGAGGGGGCTCCTGCCACGGAGGTGAGGGGGGCTCCTGCCACGGAGGTGAGGGGGCTCCTGCCACGGAGGTGAGGGGGCTCCTGCCACGGAGGTGAGGGGCTCCTGCCACGGAGGTGAGGGGGCTCCTGCCACGGAGGTGAGGGGGCTCCTGTCACGGAGGTGAGGGGCTCCTGCCACGGAGGTGAGGGGGCTCCTGCCACGGAGGTGAGGGGGCTCCTGCCACGGAGGTGAGGGGCTCCTGCCACGGAGGTGAGGGGGCTCCTGCCACGGAGGTGAGGGGGCTCCTGCCACGGAGGTGAGGGGCTCCTGCCACGGAGGTGAGGGGCTGCCAGGTCTGTCCTGGATGCTGGCCTGAGGTGACGTCCGTTTCTCAATGAGAGAGTGTGGAATCATAGCACACAGCTTTTCAAAGCGCCCACCAGCCCCTGGCACAGCCGATTCAGGCCAGGGTGAGCTGTGGCAATTTCCCTATCAGCCACCCTGTGGCACACAGAGCGTCCCACTGTGGGTGCATCTTTCTTTGCTCTTTGTTTTTTCTTCAGCTTTTGAACCAGGGTCTCACTATATAGTCCAGGCTGCCCTTGAGCTCAAGATCTTCCTGTTCAGTGTTCTGAGAGCTGGGGTTACAGGCACCCCCACATGGGCTCGCTGTAGCTTTAATCTGCATTTCTCTGCTAAGCCACAATGCTGAGCTCCTATTGAATCTGACAGATTTGTCTTTTATGACAGGTCTCCTCTCTCTCTCTCTTTCTCACTCTCTCTCTCCTCATCCCCCCTCATGTGATCCAGGCTACTAAACTCAAACTTGCTTTGTTCTTAAGGGTAACCTTGAACTTCTGATCCCAGGGTAACCTTGAACTTCAGATGCTAGGGTAGCCTTGAACTTCTGACCCTAGCCACCTCCAGAGGGCTGAGAGGCATGCACCACTGTGCCCGGTTTCTGTGGCCTGAACCTCAGACTTAGTGCATGCTCAGCAGCACCCTATCAACCCTAAGTGCTAGCGGGCGCCCTTCAAAACCAGACAGGCGCCCCCAAACCCAGGTAGGCACTCCATCATCAAATATGTGCCTCAGATACAGAGGGCACCAAGATTAGATGGCAGGTGCCCAACACCAAGACAAGCACCAGGTGCCCCTGACAGCCAGAGAGACTGGTTGTGCACCCCCGGGTCTGACTGTGGCAGCAGCTCCCCAAGCGCCTCCTCGGGACTAAGGCGCGTGCTCACAGCGCGGGTGCCAAGGGCTGCGGCGTCTTACTGGACGAGAGAGTAGTACTTCTGGGTGAGGTCGTTCCACTCATCCTCCGACAGGTCCTCGCTGCTGGGCTCGGACACGTCGATGTCCTCGTGCTCCAACTGCCCCAGGTAGGCCTGGCACACCTTGCAGGCCATGTCCACCAGCTGGCCCGAGAGGCCTTTGAAATGGCCCTCGGCGCTCTCCGGGTCTGCAACGCAAGCACATGAGAGCGCGTTAAAGGAACACAGGCTGCCCGCCGCCCCGCCCTCCCTGGGAGCCACACTTCCACCTGCGCAGGTGACTGTCCCCTCCTCCCATGGGATCGGCCCGGCCTCTGAACCTCACGCACCACGCCCGGTCTCAGCTCTCACAGCCGGGAGCCGGAACAGTCATAAAACTCACGCCCGCCTGGCTAGGCGCCTGCTCTCGGCCACACGGGCCGAGCTCGATCCCACGGTGAGGAGAGGGTTGGTGTCCAAGTTGTCCCCCCACCTCCACTCAGGCGCCACGACGCTCACTTGATCGAGTTTCTCCCCTACCTCCTTTCTCTCCCATAAACAAATAAAATCTTTTAAAAACAGCCCCATGCTCCCAGGGCTGGGAGAGCCGGCTCAGCGGGTGGAATTTGCTGCGCGAACACAGGAGCCCAGTTCAGACCCCAGAGCCACGGGATGTGGCTGCCCCGGTCACCCAGGCACCGAGACGAAGGGATCTCTGGGGCAAGCGCGCTAGGCAGACGGCCCAGCTGGCTGCTCTGGGGTCCCCTGAGAGACTGACCTTAATAACCAAGTGGAGAGCAAGCGAGGAAGACCTCTTGTGGGCCTCCATATGTTACGTGCACGTGACACTACGCACAGGCGAACATGCGTATACATGGGCAACACACACACATACTTGAAAAACAATAGCAGCCCCAACCCTGCTGCTCTGGCACCTGTGGGTACTCTGAGCTGTGGGGGACTGACCTGGAGGTCTTGGACCCTGTCACAACCGGGCTGGGGGTGGGGCTCAGGTGACCTCAGTGGCTCCAGGCATCTGAGTCCTCTAGACTCAGGGGTGCCGGTGAGGCTGATCTCCATCAGCCTGAGAACACCCCCCCTGCCATCAGTGGGCCACCCAGGGAAGTAAAGCCAGAGATGCGGCAGGGCTGTGACCCAGGCTGGAAGCAGCTGGAGGCTTTGGGCACACAGCTGGAGAAGGCCTGGCATTCAGAAGCCCTGTGATGGGCACAAGCCCAGGGCCGTGCTCTGCACAGTGGGGGTTCTGAAAGCCACTGGAGCCCTTGTGCAATCCAGGGGACATGAGGGTGAACATGTATGATGAGAGATGCTCAGGGGTTAAGCCTTTGCCTTGCACTCAAAAGGACCTGAGTTCAAATTCCAGATACCAGATAAAAATGCTGGGCAGAAATGGTGGCAGAGCCTGGGAAACTCCAGAGCAAAGCTATAAGGAGGTAGAAACAATCCAGGATGACTCCCAATGTCACCCTTGGCACACACAGTCAAGTGCGTTCTTGTACACCCACCCACATACCCCCACCCCACACCCTCCCCACTCCCACTCCCACACCCCTGCTCACCTACACCCCCACCCACCCATACCCACATCTCCACCCTCACACTTACCCAACCCTACACTCACATCCCCATCCAATCCACATCCACACCCACCCACACTCATATCCACCCACCCAACCCTACCCATAGCCCACCCTCACCCCACTCCAACCTCACCCATGTCCACACCCCACCCCTATACTCACACCTCACCCCCATGCCCTCCATCCCCGCCCTATGTCCACCCCCTGCACATCCCCCATCTACAGAAGTTAGAGTGACTGTGGACTCACTCGTGGCTTCAACACGCGGGAGGCACGGGCATCACTGTGCCCTGTTCAGAAACAACCTCACAAGCTACGCGGCCAACAACTCCTGATCCTCCAGAGCAGGGAGCTCAGGCAAACCACATAATCCTATAAAGAATTTGGTCCTGCTCTTCTTTGACGTTTCCCTATGAACATAGAGAGGCATTCTTTGCCCCCTACCCTAGATTTTCTAAGGTAAGCTCTGCTGTAAGCGTCAATAAACGAGTTCAGATTCACTCAGCTGGAGCTGCATGTCTGCTGTGCTCCATCTCCACTGACTCCTTGTCCACCTATCCGCAGCAAGGCAGTTGCCCTGCAAGCCACGGGGCTGGAGGGCCCCAGATCCTGCATAAAATGTCAGCTGTCTATAAGCCCAACCCCAGAAGGCGGAGCCTGGGAATCCCCAGAAAAGATGGGTAGTTAAATTAGGTCTATTGTGAAGCTCTTTAATTAAGACCCAGGCTCACCAGAATAAAATAGGAGAGCCATCCAGGATGATTCCCAGTTAACGCTCTTGGGTCTCCATGTGCATGCATATTCACGTTTACACATACCCACATACGCGCATGCACCCACACACATGCAAAGATCAAGAAACAAATGCATACACCCATGGAAAAGGAAACTATTAAAAGCATATTAGAAAAGAAAAAGGGGTCAATTCCCAGAGAGATGTGAGGGCGCTAACCTCATCCACGGGCTGGTGCAATTCCTGAGAGAACCATCAGCAGTTGGGGCCTTTCTCTCCTCAGCTTCCTGACTGCATAAGGGGAGCAGCTAAGCGTCTGCCCACACCCTTGTCCCATGATACTCTTCTTTAGCTCAGATCTAAAAGCACTGTGGCCAGCACGGATGGATGAAATTCTCTGGAACTGTGGCCAAAATATTTTCCCCTTTCACAGCTTATTTCAAGCATTATGGAAAAATAGCACACAGTTATTCATAGCTGTCCGGAATGCAGAACAGTGCGGCCACTTTGGAAAACAGTTGGCAGGTTTCTTACAAAAGCATTCAGCAACCACGATCCTTTGTGTTCGTGGCCACATGAACATGCATACGGTTTCTTAAGCAGTTTTTTCCATTACTTACAACCAAGAGTCCTTCAGCACGTGGCTGGTAAGTAAACCGGAACATTTAGACAGTGGACTATTCAATGCTGATCAAAAGCAACAAGCTGGGAAAGACAAGAAGCCCATTGTTGAGTGACTGGGGCAGGAGATGCCCACTGTGGGGCATCTTTGGGTAGCACTGTTCAGCCCCCCGAAGGGCCAGGGTTGTGGGGATTAGTAAGCATCTAGATCCCCCCACCCCAGACAGAGCTAGCTAACAACAGCACCTCGTCTCTGCTTCCTTCTCCTCCCTGCATGTCTCTGCTCTTAGCCTGGAACTACTCATGGTGTGCGTGCGTGTGTATGTGTGTGTGTGCATGTGTGTGCAGGTGTAGATGAAGCATGGTGTGTGTATGTGTGTGTGCAGGTATAGATGAAGCATGGTGTGTGTGTGTGTGCAGGTGTACATGAAGCATGGTGTGTGTATGTGTGTGTGCAGGTGTACATGGAGCATGGTGTGTGTGTGTGCAGGTGTACATGAAGCATGGTGTGTGTGTGTGCAGGTGTACATGAAGCATGGTGTGTGTGTGTGTGTGTGTGTGCAGGTGTACATGAAGCATGGTGTGTGTGTGTGCAGGTGTACATGAAGCATGGTGTGTGTGTGTGTGTGCAGGTGTACATGAAGCATGGTGTGTGTGTGTGCAGGTGTACATGAAGCATGGTGTGTGTGTGCAGGTGTACATGGAGCATGGTGTGTGTGCAGGTGTACATGAATCATGGTGTGTGTGTGTGTGTGTGCAGGTGTACATGAAGCATGGTGTGTGTGTGTGTGTGTGCAGGTGTACATGAAGCATGGTTTGTGTGTGTGTGTGTGTGTGCAGGTGTACATGAAGCATGGTGTGTGTGTGTGCAGGTGTACATGAAGCATGGTGTGTGTGTGTGTGTGTGTGTGTGCAGGTGTACATGAAGCATGGTGTGCGTGTGTGTGCAGGTGTACATGAAGCATGGTGTGTGTGTGTGCAGGTGTACATGAAGCATGGTGTGTGTGTGCAGGTGTACATGGAGCATGGTGTGTGTGCAGGTGTACATGAAGCATGGTGTGTGTGTGTGCAGGTGTACATGAAGCATGGTGTGTGTGTGTGCAGGTGTACATGGAGCATGGTTTGTGTGTGTGTGTGTGTGCAGGTGTACATGAAGCATGGTGTGTGTGTGCAGGTGTACATGGAGCATGGTGTGTGTGCAGGTGTACATGAATCATGGTGTGTGTGTGTGTGCAGGTGTACATGAAGCATGGTGTGTGTGTGTGCAGGTGTACATGAAGCATGGTGTGTGTGTGCAGGTGTACATGAAGCATGGTTTGTGTGTGTGTGTGTGTGTGTGCAGGTGTACATGAAGCATGGTGTGTGTGTGTGTGCAGGTGTACATGAAGCATGGTGTGTATGTGTGTGCAGGTGTACATGAAGCATGGTGTGCGTGTGTGTGCAGGTGTACATGGAGCATGGTGTGTGTGTATGTGTGTGTGTGCAGGGATACATAGGTGTACATGTAGGGAGAGACTAACCATCATTTGTGGCCCTCTCGTCCCTCTACCTCAAGACCAGGTCTTTTCAGCCCTGATATGTGGCCTGTGAGTTTCTGGAGAGTCTCTGATCTCTGCCTTCCACTTCCCACAGGTGAGCTGGGCCTGTGGAGGTTTACCCCACCCTCTGCAATACGTGGGTAGCTGATGGCGTATGCAGAGATGGAGTGGATAGAAAATGTATGTACTGGGACTGGAGAAGTAGGCTCAGGGGTTAAGCCTCTGCCTTGGAGGCGGAAGGTCCTGAGTTCAGATCTTAGACCCCACGTATAGATGCGGGCAGAATCAGGGCGGCCTGCGTTTCTGGTCCTGGTAGGGCGGAGCCTGTGAATCCCCGGGCAGAGTAAACAAGGGGGAGGTGGAGGCGGTCCATGGTGGTTCCCGAATTTGTTTGTGGTTCACACACACACATACATACAAATACATACATATACATACTCACGCACATGTACAATTGAATAAATAAATAATAAAATCTTTAAAAAATCTTTAAAAAAGAAAAGAAAATGATGTACCTTCTGCTCAACTTTGTGTTAACTCGCAGTTGTCCAAAAAATCAAATTTCAAGACTGGAGAGATGGCTTGGTGGACAAGGCACTGAGTTGTACCCCTCAGAAGCCTTTTTGGGTAGAAAGAGAACTGACCCCTGAAAGTTGCTCTCTGACCTCCACTCATACTCCATGGTATGCATGAACACATCTTCTCTTTCCTCTTAAATAAAATATTTTTAAAAGTTCATTAAGGTGAACAATAATAATGAAAACTTAAATCCAGGTGACTGAGGTCACCACATGAGGTGACCACTGCTGGTCCTGCCTTCTACAGGGCCCAGGGCACAGTGGTGACTACCCGGCCGACAAGATCTTTACAGTCACAGGATGACGATGCTATGAAAACGGGATGACTGAGGTCACAGCACACAGAACAGAGAGCAGGCAGGGTGTGAAAGATGGACCACCAAAGTGACATTGCCCAGCCTCCCTGTCAGCCAGAGGCCTCTCCGCCAGCACAGAGGCCTCTCCCGCCAGCCAGAGCCCCTCCCACCAGCCAGAGCCCCTCCCACCAGCCAGAGCCCTCTCCCCATTGGTTATAGAGACGCCTTCAGCAATGGAGTCGACTTCCCATGGTTCACTTTCCATCTACTCCTGATACCCACGGACACCCACTGCTCCTGCCACTCACAGATGCCCACAGCTCCTGACACCCACCAATGCCCACCCAATAGCACCTGTGCCCACGGACACCTGGCCTTGTTGCTGACAGACGCCTGGCCCCCCAGGCACCCACCTTTCTTGACACCAGGATCAGTGTTCTTGGTCTCCTCCCTCCGGTTCTTCACAGCCTTGTTTTTGTGTAAGTTCTGGTGGTTGACGACCCACTTGAGGATGCTGGAGGCAATCGTGCGCCGGAAGTCGTCTGGAAGGATACCGAGGGCTGGCTCCCACCGCTCCCTCTGCCCATCACTCTCTGTCTTCTCAGGCTCCTCCGTCCTCCCAGGCTCCTCCGTCCATCCTCCCATGCTCCTCCGTCCTCCCAGGATCCTCCGTCCTCCCATGCTCCTCTGACCTTCCCTCTGCCCATCACCCTCTGTCTTCCCAGGCTCCTCCGTCCTCCCAGGCTCCTCCCTCCATCCTCCCAGGCTCCTCCGTCCTCCCATGACCTCCTGTCCTCAGGTCACTGCCCCATAGCTTGTCTCATCAGAGACCTGAGGGATCTTTCCAGAAGTCCCCTTGCTACGGTGTCAGGGTTCTCTGAGGCACTGCAGAGCCCCTCTTAACACCCTCCCAGCACACAGCTGTGCATCCTGATGACTGACCCAGGTTAGCGACTCAGCCCGACTCTGAGCAACAAGGTGTCACACAGCCTAAGGGCTCCAAGCCAGTGTCGGCCAGGGTTTTCTTGTGTTTCCCCAGAATGGGACTCAACCCAGCTCCACGGTCTGCCACCCTCAGGTGCCACCTTCCCAACATTGCCCATGGAAGCTTCTAGACTGGTCCTTGCTAGGGCTGGACCAGAGGGAGTGCAACGCTTCAGGAGGCTGCTGGTCACTCACCCAAGAACTCCTGCTTCTCACTCTCTGTGCAGAGGCCGTAGCAACGTGGGAAGAAGGAGTTGGGGTTGGCCTGGACATACCAAGGCAGGCTCCTCATGTTCACACACAGCCCGATCTCCAGAGACAGCAGAGCGTTAGCAGCCTCGCGGGGAGCCCCCTCAGCGGGAAGCCCCCCCAGCGGGAAGCCCCCCCAGCGGGAAGCCCCCCCAGCGGGAAGCCCCCCCAGTGGGAAGCCCACCCAGTGGGAAGCCCACCCAGTGAGGAGCCCCACCCAGCTGGCTCACAGGTGAGGTTCACTGGAGACCCATCTGAGGCTTAGCCAATATTCTCTGAGGAGGGGGCTTCTATGACCCTGGGGCCACCCAGACACCAAATGAAAGACATGGGGTGCCCTGGAAATGTGGGCAGGTGGGGCTAAAGGTGGGGGGAGTCCTGGGGAGGAGTCTAGCGCTGACCAGTCCCAGTGGGTCTCCCAGCTGCAGAGGACCCGCCCACCTGACCAAGCACCAGGCCCCACCAGCCACCTTGGTGGTAAATGATGCCGTCTTCCCGTAGTGGTTGAGCATCTGGTCACAGGTGAGGCTGTGATAGTCTACCACGTCCCTCTTGATAGTCCAGAGAAGGTATGGCATCTCATTCTTTACCAACCTAGACTGGCAAGAACAGCCCTTTATCAATACCCACCATTCAGGGGTAACCTCCCCTGGGAACACAGTCAAGACATCAACACTGCAGTGTGATGATTATGACTGAGAATTCCACCTGGGTGAGGTCGCATGCCCTGAGGCCCTCAGGTTGGCATGGGTTTCTGCTCTTCAGAAGCCAGCTGCTTTCCCCGGCCTGGGCCAAGGGGGCATCTGAACTGCTTCTCTAGTGTTATCTCCACGGGACTCAGGGATGTGCTGTGTGCTGATTGGAGGTTACTGCTCCGGGTGCGGGGGACTCAGTCGGGGGACGTGAACTCTGGGGACGGGGCAGAAGGCCCTTGGAACTTTCAGAAGCACGAATCAGACCAAGGCAGCGCACACTGCCGGCTGCAGAAGTGGACTTAACCTGTGAACGTGAAAACATGCGCACTGGCCGCTTGTGAGCAAGCCTTTGCCTGTTTTTAAGGACTCGTTTGTGAGATCTAATGCACATATAATCTAAGTTTTCCATCTTTAAGTCACATGTGTGGCAACAGCCTCCTTCAGCTCCAGCTTAACCTCTCTGTCCTCCTTGAGGAGTTAGGTGTGGGATCGCTGAGGAGCCAGGACAGGGAAGCCTGGCTACACTTGCTGCGTTATTGGCAGAACTCATCTGCTCACTGGTCAGACTCCATTTGCCCACCTCCTGTAGCACGGGGACCACCACTCAGCACCCCTTGTCTGTTTCACGCAGGCCTTACTGCGTCATTGTGGTCCTCTATGAGATGAAGGAGCTAGAGGTCGGGGTACAGATAGCCAGAAGCCCGGGGCTGTGTTCCCACACAGCAGCCTCACCCTGGACTGAAACGTAGGTCAAGAGCACCAGGCCACAGGGACCCACAGCACCAGGTCACAGGGACCTGACCACAACACCAGGCCACAGGGGCTGCCCACGGACACCAGGCCACAGGGACCTGACCACAACACCAGGCCATGGGGACCTGACCACAACACCAGGCCACAGGGGCTGCCCACGGACACCAGGCCATGGGGACCTGACCACAACACCAGGCCATGGGGACCTGACCACAACACCAGGCCATGGGGGCTGCCCACAAACACCAGGCCACAGGGACCTACCATCACATCATGGATATCGTCTATTCTCTCCAAGGCTATTTCTTGATTTTCTTTGCCCTCAGGACATTTATTATCTGCAAATAAAACATAAGCAAAGAGACACTGTGCCAGCGTAGTCTCTCCCTGTAGATTGGAGTCCTGCCACGGAGGGATGGTGCCCGTCTGTTAGAAGATCCAGATGAAGCTGCCTCTGGGGGAGCCGGTACTCTCTGAGGACTGCCAAGAAGGCCATGAGATGCCGGCCCCCACTTCCACCATCCTGTCTGTGTACACCTATTTGGGCTATGCTAGGTCAAAACTGAGGAATCCTAGAGGCAAGACACCCCATAGGGTATGTGTGGGGTGATGACTAGGGCACGGGTCTGGGGTTCAATCAGCTGGCATTGTGGAAGACCAAGGAATGGATTATGGGAAGCTGGAGCCAGATGAGGGTATATATACAGAGATGCCAAGAAGTATCTGGTACCAGGGTGTGCTTTGCCCAAGGGAATGCACACCCAGCATGGGGGAGGGTAGAGGGGAGTAGAATCAAAAGGATAGGCCCCGTGCAATGACTGTACCCAGGATGACTGACCTCCTGGCCCTATGACAGAAGTCCTGCACAGGACAAAGCAATGCAGACAGTCCACCCGATTACCTTCGATCTCGACACTCTGCCCAAAAACTTTGGGCAGAAAGTGGAACTTCTTCTCCACCCATCCCTTCCGCCTCAGAGTGGCCCGGATCACTGGATAGTGTCCATAGATGGAGAAAATCTTCTTTTCCTGAAACAGTAGCATTTTAACTGGATGAGTTCAACTCAGGAGTTTCCAGATCGGGATGGAACAGACAGCATCATGGGAAGCATGACATAGATGTGCATATGTGCCTGGATGTGCTCATGTGTGTGCCTGGATGTGCTCATGTGTGTGCCTGGATGTGTTCATGTGTGTGCCTGCATGTGCTCATGTGTGCCTGCATGTGCTCATGTGTGCCTGGATGTGCTCATGTGTGCCTGCATGTGCTCATGTGTGTGCCTGCATGTGCTCATGTGTGTGCCTGCATGTGCTCATGTGTGCCTGCATGTGCTCATGTGTGTGCCTGCATGTGCTCATGTGTGCCTGCATGTGCTCATGTGTGTGCCTGCATGTGCTCATGTGTGCCTGCATGTGCTCATGTGTGCCTGCATGTGCTCATGTGTGCCTGCATGTGCTCATGTGTGTGCCTGCATGTGCTCATGTGTGCCTGCTTGTGCTCATGTGTGTGCCTGCATGTGCTCGTGTGTGCCTGCATGTGCTCATGTGTGTGCCTGCATGTGCTCATGTGTGTGCCTGCATGTGCTCGTGTGTGTGCCTGCATGTGCTCGTGTGTGCCTGCATGTGCTCATGTGTGTGCCTGCATGTGCTCGTGTGTGCCTGCATGTGCTCGTGTGTGTGCCTGCATGTGCTCGTGTGTGCCTGCATGTGCTCGTGTGTGCCTGCATGTGCTCATGTGTGTGCCTGCATGTGCTCGTGTGTGTGCCTGGATGTGCTCGTGTGTGTGCCTGCATGTGCTCGTGTGTGTGCCTGCATGTGCTCGTGTGTGCCTGCATGTGCTCATGTGTGCCTGCATGTGCTCGTGTGTGTGCCTGCATGTGCTCGTGTGTGTGCCTGGATGTGCTCATGTGTGTGCCTGCATGTGCTCATGTGTGTGCCTGCATGTGCTCATGTGTGTGCCTGCATGTGCTCGTGTGTGCCTGTATGTGCTCATGTGTGCCTGCATGTGCTCGTGTGTGTGCCTGGATGTGCTCATGGTGTGTGCCTGGATGTGCTCGTGTGTGTGCCTGCATGTGCTCATGTGTGTGCCTGCTTGTGCTCATGTGTGTGCCTGCATGTGTTAGTGTGTGTGCCTGCATGTGCTCATGTGTGCCTGCATGTGCTCATGTGTGTCTGCATGTGCTCATGTGTGCCTGGATGTGCTCATGTGTGCACCTGCTTGTGCTCATGTGTGTGCCTGCATGTGCTCATGTGTGTGCCTGCATGTGCTCATGTGTGCCTGCATGTGCTCATGTGTGCCTGCATGTGCTCATGTGTGCCTGGATGTGCTCATGTGTGTGCCTGGATGTGCTCATGTGTGTGCCTGGATGTGCTTGTGTGTGTGCCTGGATGTGCTCGTGTGTGTGCCTGCTTGTGCTCGTGTGTGTGCCTGGATGTGCTCATGTGTGTGCCTGGATGTGCTCGTGTGTGTGCCTGCATGTGCTCGTGTGTGTGCCTGCATGTGCTCGTGTGTGTGCCTGGATGTGCTCGTGTGTGTGCCTGGATGTGCTCATGTGTGCCTGGATGTGCTCATGTGTGTGCGCCTGCTGTGCTCATGTGTGCGCCTGCATGTGCTCAGTGTGTGCCTGCATGTGCTCATGTGTGTGCCTGCATGTGCTCATGTGTGCCTGCATGTGCTCATGTGTGCCTGCATGTGCTCATGTGTGCGCCTGCTTGTGCTCATGTGTGCGCCTGCATGTGCTCATGTGTGCGCCTGCATGTGCTCATGTGTGCCTGCATGTGCTCATGTGTGCGCCTGCATGTGCTCATGTGTGTGCCTGCATGTGCTCATGTGTGTGCCTGCATGTGCTCATGTGTGTGCCTGGATGTGCTCGTGTGTGTGTGCCTGGATGTGCTCATGTGTGCCTGGATGTGCTCATGTGTGTGCCTGGATGTGCTCATGTGTGCCTGGATGTGCTCATGTGTGCGCCTGCTTGTGCTCATGTGTGTGCCTGCATGTGCTCATGTGTGTGCCTGCATGTGCTCATGTGTGTGCCTGCATGTGCTCATGTGTACATATGCTCATGTGTACATATGCTCATGTGCCTGCATGTGGTCACGTGTGCCTGCATGTGTGCCTGCATGTGTATGTGTGCCTGCACGTGTGCCTGCATGTGTTCCCGTGAGCCTGCATATGCCACCAAGGGACTTTTGCTGCTGCGTCCACTGTTGGGTTTGACATGCAGAGGTGAGTCATATATTTGTTCACACACTCAGATCCAAAAAGAAGGCACAAAGATTGTCAGAATGGCCCCAACTTGGGAAACCCCTGAGACAGAGTTGAACCAATCCAAGAGCCCATCACAGAGAGGCAGGGCATGCCTCCTGTGGATAAGCATGTAGAGATCTGCTGGACAACAGACTCCCAACATAGCCCCACAGGAAGATCTGACCCCACCCAGAAGCTTTCTTGGGATGCCTAGGGCTGAGTGTTGACACCCATGGAAGAGATGTGCCCAGAGGGACCTCCTGAGCTGCCTTCAGCTGGGCACATATCTGAAGGACCCTCTTGGCTGACAAGATACAAGGAAGAGCCCACTGGCAGCAGGGGCTACGCACACGACAGTGGGGGCTGTGTAACTGGCATGAGCGCCTATGCCCACGACTCTGCCAGTTGCCTATGGTCAAAGTCACTTCAGAAACACAGATCAGCTTCTCTGAGTCAGCAGAATGGAGCTCTCAGGGGAATGGCGAGAACCAGGAAAGCAGGTTTCTGACGCAGAGCACAGACAGTGGAGTAACAGTGTGGTCCTCTGAGAGACATGAACAGAGAGCATCACACGGGCAAACAGGGCACTGTGAAGACCATGGACAGAGGCACCCATGATTCAGGCCGACCATGCCCGTGCCTGGCTGTGGACAGAGGCACCCATGATTCAGGCCGACCATGCCCGTGCCTGGCTGTGGACAGAGGCACCACATGATTCAGGCTGACCATGCCCGTGCCTGGCTGTGGACAGAGGCACCCATGATTCAGGCTGACCATGCCCGTGCCTGGCTGTGGACAGAGGCACCCATGATTCAGGCCGACCATGCCCGTGCCTGGCTGTGGACAGAGGCACCACATGATTCAGGCCGACCATGCCCGTGCCTGGCTGTGCACAAGCTGCCCATGTGCTTGGCTATGCAGACGCACCACATGATTCAGTTAAAGAGCCAAGAGGCTGAGGCAGGGGAATTGCTGCTAGTGCCAGGCCAAGCTAGGCTAGGAGTAAGACCCCGTCTCCACAGCCTTTGGGATAAATGAGCCTTTTGTAAATCATTTTACAGTTTAAAAAGGCTCAGGACTAGTAAAACGCTCAGTAGGTATAGGCGCCCACGTGCAAACCTGGTAACCTGAGCTGGACCTGCGGCGCTCACACAGTTCTTCCCAAAGTTGTTCCCTGGCTGCCGCGTCCACTGGCTGGGCTCCGCTGCCCATGGCAAGCCTCCCTGCTCTCTCCTCTCTCTGGTCTTGCTCCTTCTTTCTTGTACTTTAAAGTTTTATTTTAAACCCTTAAAAAGGTTCAATTGACTAGAAAAATAGATTCCTATGTACCTGTGAAGAGGGCAAATCTACAATGCAGACTAATTCACAATTACAGCAGAATTTTAAAAATGCTTCTCGCTGGTAGACCATGAGCCAAGCAAGGAAGCAAGCAAAGTGCCCAAGCAACTTCAATGGCAGGTTCAGCTGCCGTCGGCGGAGCAAGCTGACTCCGCTAGCTCTCATGTAGATTAGGAAAACATTGGGGGCGGGCTGTGGCAGGAGCTCAGTGGAAAAGTGCTTGCCCTGAAAGTGTGAGGGTCAGAGTTCGGATCCCCAGAACTACATAAAAGCCAGTGGGTGCAGTGGCTGCCTGTGCTTCCCAGAGCTCAGGAAGAAAGGACAACCCCCCAGGCCAAGCCCGCGAGCTAGCCAAGCCATCGGTGACCTCTGCGTGCAGCTGAGAGGCCCTGCCTGCATAATGAGCCAGAAATGATGTCAATTTCAGGGCTACACACATGCATCTGTGTGTACGTACATTCACAAACACGTGTGCCCAACCACATGTAAAAATGCACATACACAGGCTCGCCTCCCCACATATACATGAAGAAAAGCAAACTGAACACGTGCAGCACCAGGCAAGTCTAAACTGTCAATGGAAGAGCTGCATAGAAATCACACTGGCAGCTCTGGGCCAACACGCTGGAACCATTAGCTACCAAGACAGCCACAAGCTTAAAAGTCGGGAACCACATTTTCGAATGACTCCACAGACGAACAAAGAGGTGACAGTACAAACTGAAAAGATACTTGGAACCAAACTTGAATAAAAATGTTACAAAACAGGGCTGAATGTCGCTCAGCGGTGGAGTATTTGCCTGGCAAGCGGGCCTTGGCTCTCTTGGCTCCATCCCCAGCAACACACACACGCACATGCTTACAAGACAAAGCTCGGAGGTGCAGCAGAAGCATCTGGGCACTCAGGAGGAGGCTCACCGCTGGGGCTTCCCCCGTGCAAACATCCCAGAAGAAAGTCTGCACTGGACAGAGCCTGCTGTGGCACCGCGTCCAGCCCTCCTAGACACAGCCAAACCCTCCTGTGTACAGAACAGCACACGGTCCTGTCTCCCCCCACGTGTGCCCACTCCAGAACACAGCCCCCAGAGCACCCCGCAGGTGTAGCTCCCCCAGGCAGGCGCCCAGAGCCAATTCCTGACTTTCTCCCGGGTAAGCCCCTCTGCACGTTTCCTGTTGCTCCCAGAAGGGACGGGAATGTGGGGGGATCTGACCTGAGGGGCTCCCATTGCCAGGGGCAGAGTGGTCTGGTCTGCTTCCACGTCCACCCCGCAAAAATCAAACGGGACATTGGCACTGTGCCCACAAGAGGGAGGACGCTGCCCGGCCAAGCCAGTGTTCACTCCAAATTCCCAAACAAATTTCTGATTTCAGTCATCGCCCACCCACGGAGTCCCGCAGAGCATTTATACCTTGATGGCTTTTTCTGTTAATTGTCTCGCTATTTTGTATCTGTCTAATTTGGGGGAAGAAGACACATCTTGGGAAATCCCTTGTTTTGACTCTGCAAAAGAGAAACGGACATCAGAACAAAGGAAGGCCGGCTCAGCTCCGAACAAACGGTGACACACTGGCCCGATAAACCTGGAGGCCTCATTCGGCCCCGCCCCCGCCCCCGCCCCGCCCCACCCCCTCCCCGCCCCGCCCCGCCCCCACCCTCCACCCCATGCCTCTGCCTGCCCAGCTCTCAGCTCCCTCTGACCCCCCAGCCCATCTGATCTGCTGTCCCTTCCCTCTGTGCCCACCCAGGCACTGGGTACCCTCGACCCTGTCTGGCTCTCTCCAGTGCGTGGCCTTTCCTCCGTCCTGCGTGGGTCAGTGGCTGTTATTCAGTGGCCATCCTTGCTCCTGCGCAGAGCATGTTCCTAGGTGCCCCTCCCTGACCCTGGCTACAGGGGTCCCCACAGCAAGGCACCAAGGGCTGCCTCCTCCCAGGCCTCACTACTCTCTGGCCCCCACATCTGCTGGGCGCCCCATGGATGTGGCCCGGAATTCCTTTGCAGGCCCAGGCAGTGCTTGCGGCCCACCTGCAGCTCCTTCAGGGAGCACAGACCCTTGGCTGACTGTTGCTCACCTACTCCCTACTGCTCCTCTTTCCAAGTCCTGAACGCACAGTCCTCAGGCACGGTGCCTCCCTGGCCCCGACATTTCACGTGGATCCCTGAAACTCGAGGATTTTACCAGACCACCCCCCCAGGACCCTGAGCCCACAGTACACTGCCCGGCTCTGCTTCCACATGCTTTCCATAACTCTCCACCCCAAAGCCACGGGCGTCACAACTCACTTAGACAAAAAGCAATTCAGGCATGTGTGAGAACTACGTCCCGTGGGAAGGTAAACCTAGCTGTCGGGAGCTGGACTTTATTTTAAAGTGTGTGGAGGTCGCACAAAGCTTCTAGAACACACAGCAGGAAAACGTCACAGCCTCCAAAACCACCGAAGTTACTAGAAAAACACAACAGAACATCACAACCTCAGAAACTTCTAGATAGTACACACACACACACACACACACACACACACACACACCTCACACTAACAAAACAATTAACTCATTGGTGGGACTGATTAATAAAAGGTTAAAGATGTAAAAAGTAACAAGTTCTTAGATATTTAAAAGCTAAAGGACCATTATTAGCTGTTTGGCACTAGATTCAAAATTTAGATAAAATGGACAAATTGCTTGGAAGATAGTAATTACCCAAGTGGGCCAAAGAAACAGAAGCTATACAGAGTATTTTAACGTGAAAGTTGTCTGAGTTTCAAACTTTCCGTTGGAAACACTCCAGGTCTTTTGTCCTATCTCTTGCCAAAGGGAAGCCGTGACTGACCGTAACAAGGAAGTAGGACCACAGGCCGGCCAGAGACCACCAGATCAGTGTTCCAGCCTTGTGTACCGGGGACAGTCGAGGCTCCAGGACTATCCCAAAGCTGGACTTACAAAGTCAGCACTGGGGGCTGAACTGAGGGCTCAGGGGTTAAAGCCTTTGCCTCCCAAGCCAAAGGACCTGAGTTCAGATCCCAGATCTCATGTGAAAATGCCAGGTGCACATGGCGGCGACCTTCACATCCAGCCCTGGAAGGCGAAGCCGGGGAAACTCAAAGCAAAGCAAGAAGAGGTAGAGCAACTCAGAATGATTCCCGAAGTCACCCTTGGGTCACAGGCACACACACTTAAGTGCCCTTTTGTACACACACACACACACACACACACACACACACACACACACAGATTAAACAAAGAATCCGTCCAATACAGCGATGCCGAAGTCACCACGGCCCCCTGGGTCAGATACTTTCCCAAAGGCAGAAGGACATTTTCTCTGTGTGCCCAGCGCACCTAGAAGAATTAACAAGGACTCAGCCTGTGATCGCCGACCCTGACCGTCAACTGTGCCTTCACTCGCACAGCTGACTTCTGGTGTCTCCACGGCGTTTCCTGTCAGCAGAGCTCTGACCTATCAGTGGCTCAGTCCTTGGCGGATGACTGTTGTAGGTGGATAAAGGTAGGAGCGGGGGCCTGGGAGGGGGTCGCCTTTGGGCCGCACCATATTCCATCACCTTCCGTTCCCTGGGCTTGGGGCTGAGCTCAGAGGTACAGCTCTTGCTTGCTCAGGTCCTAGCAACGACAAAACACACAGACTACATTCCCTGCCAATGAGCACATCAACACAGCAAGCGACACATTAAATAGAAAAATCTTAAATGTTCAAAAATTAAGGGCCGGCAAGATGGCTCAATAGGTAAAATCACTTGCTGCATGGAACTTGTGACCCGAAGTCAATCCCCAGAGCCCATGTAAAGGGAAAGGGAAAGAACCGACTCTACAAAGTTGTCTGCTGGCCACCACACGCACATGTGTCCCCCATCTCTCTCTCACATATATGTATATACACACAATAGCTATAAATAAAATTAAATTTAAAAATTAAGCATCACACTTTTCAAATAAACAGAGGAAAATTAAATGTAAAATTGGAAAAGTTATGAGTTAAATAATGAAAATATAACCTATGAAAGAATTACAATGCAGCCAGAGCAGTAATAAGAAGGGAATCGGTGGCTTAGTAAATGCAGCTTTCTGAAGAGAAAACATATTCATAGTTAATTGTCTGAAGTTCAAGAGACTAGAAAGCAAACAATTCCTCTTGCAGCAAGAGAAGGCGGGGGAGGGACTCAGTTAAACGAGAGGCAAGCACCGCAGAGAATATTGACCACACACCCCAAGAGGGGCGTGAAACAGTTTGGGGGCTGGCGTTGTAGCTCAGTGCTGGGGCGCTTGTCTAGCATGCATGAGGCTTGGGGTGGGACCCCAAGCGCTGCCAAGCAAAGACATCTGACAGTTATCCTCCGACCTCCCGACCTCCCTCACCTCCGTGAGTGCTCGACCCCCCTCCCCTTCTCTCTCTCTCTCTCTCTCTCTTTAAAAAGAAAAAATTATTTAAAGAGATGACCCTCTAGTGGGGCATCTTGAGATCTCAAGAACAGAAACACAAAACGTGCATGTCCGACATCAGGAATGAAAAGGAACAGGAACAAGGAATGAAACAGACTGTGCTAATCACTGGCAGACAACAGGCCCTGCAAGACTTGAGTCACACACAGCGACACAGTGACGGCTGTATGACACGCACATCTTTGAAATACATGGAAAAGAAAATAGAAAACCTAGACCCGCTTATTTCTTCAAAAAATTAATGCCATAGTTAGAATACGACCTGAATGAACACTGGCTGTAGATGCCATCGCAGCCGCCCCCCCAAATAGTTAATTGGAGGTCAATCCAAACGTCCATCAAACAGGAAACTCCAGTTCCTTTTAGGAAGCTATAAATTTACTGCCAAACCTGATGAGAACCAGCACAGGCCAATCTTTCTCATAACAGCAGGACACAAACGCCCCAAATAATAGATTTGTAAATCAAATCCAGTGACACAGAAAAAAAGTGACACGATCCACAGGGATTATTTCAGGAATGAGAAGTTGGTTTAGTGTTGGAGAAGGTGTCAACATAATCCACCATGTTAACTGACAAAAGTTCAAAATAACACTCTGACCTGAAGGGAAGCGGAAGAAAGCCAGGAGACCGTGGCAACATCACGGAAAATGCCAGGCAGCCGTGAGGGACCCCCGGGAAGTCTTCCGTTCTAGCGGGCGGTGTACGGAGAGCATCAGCCACAGTAATGCAAGGAGCAGGGACTGGAGAGACGGTCCAGAGGTTAAGCCTCTGCCTCCCGAGCAGAAGGACTTGAGTTCTGATCCCAGATCCCACGTAAAAATGCCAGGCAGAAATGGTGGAGGCCTGCGCTTCCGGCCCTGGGGGGCAGAGCCTGGGAAACCCCAGAACAAAGCAATGAGGAGGTAGAGCAATCCAGGATGATTTCCAGTGTCACCTTTGGGCATCCACAGGCATGTGCACCCGATTGTCCTCTAGCACACACACACACACACACACACACACACACACACACACACACGCAGATAAATAAAGCAGGAAAGAGAAACAGAAGGTCAAAGGACTGGAAATACTTGTGGGTTGTTCATTGTTCATGTGGAAAATCTGAATCTTATTAGAGTTGCAAGTACACTTAGCAAGGTCATCAACGTAGATACATCAAAATCAACCGTATTCTCATTTACAAAAACTGATGAGAAAATGAAACTCAAGGAATGGCTCAGTCAGTAAAGAGACTTCTGAGGTCAGTCCTCATAAAAAGCTCAGGGCTGCAGGGTGCTGGTGATCCCATGGGGGAGGGGGGCAGAGACTAGAGGATTCCTAGGATTGCTGGCCAGAGGGTCTGTCTTAATCAGAGAGAAGTCCTGTCTCAAAAAGATAAGGTAGATAGATCCTCCATGGATAGGTGGGTACACACACACACACACACACACACACACACACACAAATATTCACAAATAACATAGAACTAAAAATCCATCTATAGCAGAATTTGCAAACAAGTATACACAAATAAATCTAAGGAAGTACATCTTTCTACAACTGAGAATTGCAAGCCACCGCTGAGAATTAGAGAACTGAACGGTCCACGATGAGAACATTTGATATTGTTACAATGTTAATCCTCCCCAGGCTGACCTCCAAGCTCTACACAAGCCAGGACAGCCACGGCAGAGCACCTGCATGTGGACAAGTTAGCAATGCCACCCTAAGTGTATACTGCAGAACAGAAAGTGCAGCGGCATTGCAGTGAAAGCATTGTGTGGAGTGAGGGGCAGAAAGGCCCGCAGCACAGAGCAGAGAACCCGAGCGGACCTGCCTGCCTCCGGCCGCCCTGACCCGGTCAGCAGGCGTGGATGAATACCTAAGTCTGAGGAGGCACCAACCACTAGAGGCTCAGCCTCAGCAGCTGAGTCTAAACTGTGAGAGGCAAAACGAGAGGCTTCTAAAATGAAAAACTACAACAGGATGTTGCTTCTTGGACAGAGGGGAGGCAGACTTTTTAATAAAAAAAAGGTATTATATTGTTGTGCACGCATGTGCTTTTGTGTATATTTGGGCATATATGTGTGTATGCACATAACTGCAACTTGAGTGTGTGTCTGTGGAAGCCCAAGGGTGACCTCAGGAAGCACTCCACTTCTCCACTTCGCTGCTGCGAGCCTGGGTCTCTAATTCACCCCCAGTATGTCATGAAGCTACTCTGGAGATTCCTGTGCCTCCCAGGGCCACTATAACCTGCCCAGCTTTTTTATGCAGGATCTGGGGATCTAAACTCACATTGCTTTGCTTTTGAAGCAAGGGCTTTAACCACTGAGATATCTCCCCAACCAAGAGTTTAAAAATTTTTTAAAAATAAATTTATTATTCGTGTTATTGGTGATAGTGGTTGTGTGTGTGGAGGACAGAACATAACTTTCTGGAGTAGATTCTCTTCTCACACCTTTAAGTGGGTACCTGGGATTGAACTCAGGCTGTGCTGCAATCACTCTTACCCACGAACCAGCTTGCTCCTTGGCAGATTCTTAAATGAGACACAAAAGACCCACAGGCCTCAGGAAAGTTCCGAGGATGGAAGCAACCGTTAAGTCAGAATGGCCACTCGCAGGTTCCTCACGAGCCTTCATGCTACACTGAAAGGACACTGAGCTGACGCCTAGAACATACTAGAAACTCCTAGATGCCAGTGAGACGCACACACGGCGGTAACGGCCAGGCTCTGGAACAAGCACTCGCGGGCGACGCAAGAGGAAAGTCTGCTGAAACCACGCACAGGCCAGGGCCCTGAGCCGGAAGGCCTAAGTCACACAGGGATGCCCACTGCCGGGGCAGATGCGCCGGGCCGCATCCAGGTCCCCGCCCTCCAAAGCAAGCCTGGGCGCCACTTCACTCCCAGATGTTTTAGGTATTAGTCATCCAAAACCAAGCGCGGGCAACTTCTGGGATCAAGGGAAGCACAGGCTTCCCCACGGTGCCAGCACCCCGTGCCCCCCGCCCCCGCCCCCAACACACCCAGCTTCCTACAGAAGGCTGACCGGAGCAGGCCCCAGCGCCTCCTCCGGGTGTCCAGCGGCTCCGCGCACTCCGCGGCCCTGGGCACACTGCAGATGCTTGACCTAAGGCTGTGCCCGCGGGCACCGCCGGACTATCCCGGGGAATCGAACGCCCGAGGACGAGCGCGCGGTACAGACTATTTTCTTCTTTGCGGTCTCCATCCGACGACGTGGAAGACAGCTTCTTCCTCTCGCCGGGCTCCATGCGCGCCTCCCGCAGCTGGTCCTTCGGGCCCCCAACCCCTGCGGCGGGGCAGACAGGTCAGACACAACGGGGGAGGCTGGGTCGGGGTCCCCTCGGTCAGGGTGTGGGGTGGGGCCGGTCAGGGTTGAAAGGAGACATTCGGGGTGGGCGGAGGGCAGGCGTGGGCCCGACGGGGTCCAGGAGGGGGGACGGACAGGTCAGGGAAGGGGTGTGAGTCCGCGGAGAGGAAGAGGGGAGGTGGGGGAAGGGAGTCGGGTCAGGGGTGGGGGGCACAGTCCGGGACCAGGGAGGAAAGGTAGTTGAGGGGTTCCAAGTCGAGGAGGGAAGGTGGGGTGGAGGCGGGCAGGTGTCAGGCTGGGCTGGGAACGTTCTGGCGTTCGAAGGGTGAGGTCTCGGGTTCCTTTGGAAGGGGCAGGGCGGGGCCGCGTTCCCAGCGCTCGGCGGGACGGGGATCTATCAGTACCCCAAGTGGGGTCGGGCCTGAGGGTCTGCGGGGAGACGGTGCTCACCTGGGACCGACCCTGAAGCGCGTGCCGCGCCGCCGCCCCCAGTCGCGCGGCTGGGCGTCTTGCGGTCGCCCCGGGCAACGGGTTCCGGCTGCGCGGCGCATTGTGCAGCCCCCCGGCTGAGACGGCGGGTCCGGCGGCGGGCGGAGCGCCGGGCCACTCGGGGCGTGGGGCTGCGCGGGCGCGGGGGCAGTGGGAGGCGCGGGGAACACGGAGGACGCGGGAGACGCCGAGGGGGCGGGGGGCGCAGGGCGCGACGGGGGCGGGGGGCGCGGCGGCTGCAGCGACGCTCCGGAGACGCCGGGGCCGCGGGCTTCTTTGGGCCACAGTGGCAGATGGCGAGTCCGGGTGGCAGCTCGAGGCCCTGGCTGCGGTCCGAGTGGTGGTCCGGGCGGGGGAGGGGGCGGGCCATGCGTCGGGGTTAGCGGGCTGGTGCCCGCGACGCCCGGCCCCTGTCACGCGCTCCCACGCGCCCCCCCCCCCGCCACGCCACACCGCTGTCACGGTCACACAGACCACCCTGGTATTCAGTGTCCACCAAGTCACAAAGCAGGGGTGACATCCTGCCCCACCTGGCTTTCTCTCCTCTGGCTTAGTTTCAACCCCGCAGACCGAGCCTCACCTGGGGGGGCGCAGGTCATCTGTTCTGAGGGGACCTGGAGCTGCCTGTGCGCTTTCGGGTCATTTCTGAGTCTTCCTCAATGTCACTTGCCACCCAGGCCCCACCCGTCTGTTTAGGAAGACCCATCACCTTCATTTCTAGTGTGTGCGTGCGCGTGTGTGTGTGTGTGTGTGTGTGTATGTATGTGTGTGTGTATGTGTAGAACCACGGACGAATTCGGGAACCACCATGGACGCCTCCACCTCCTCCTCACTTACTCTGCCCCGGGATTCACAGGCTCGGCCCTACCAGGGGCAGAAACGCAGGCTGTTCCGGGCTCCCCCCCCCCCACGTCTATGCGTGGGGTCTAGGATCTGAACTCAGGACCGCCTGCCTGCAAGGCAGAGGCTTAACGCCTGAGCCACCTCTCCAGCCCCAACATTTCTGAGGCTTCCTTCCCTCCGGGTACTAAGAGGTGGCTTCCGGTCACCCAGGGTTCTGTAAGGGATAAACTCTTGACCTTCCATTCCATCCGCCCACTCGTTTAACTTTTTCTTTTTCAGAAGGATTAAACAAGCTACTGCCACATTTGCACATTAGTGTTTATTGCTTGAGCCTATTAAACTACACAGGTGAAAGTGCAGATGTTTAAACCCCACTTGCATGACTTTTCTTTTTTTTTTTTTTTTTGCATGACTTGTTTTAAGCTCTAAATAAGGAGTGCAAGCCAGCAGCAAGCCTCCTGCCGCCTCCTTCTAGCTCTGAAACGGAAGACTCTGGTGCCCCAGAGATGAAGACCAGCCAACGTGGCTCTTCCCTACCCAGGCCCATGGATGGGAAGACCCCCAACCCCTGTGCTTCCGCAAGCTGTGTTGGCTTCCCGCAAGGCAGAGAGAGCAGTCTTCTGGTGTCCACCATCCTCCTGCCCTGGCGGAGGGATTCCCCAGGGCTGGAGAGAGAACTTCTGGCATTTTCCATCCTCCAGGTATTTTACTTTTCACCACGGTCACCCACGATTAGCATGACAGGCGGAGAAGATCTTCATCTCTCTCTGGTCCTGGCCACTCCACCCTGCTTTGAAGCCCAAGGTCCGTGGACTTTGGGGCCTCAGGCACAGAATGCCCTTGTCCTTCTGTCAGCTCCTGGAACCACCCGATGGGTTGCCCCAGCCCAGTAAAGGGCAGCAGTGTCTTCCAGACCCCACTGTTCACCTCCGACCAGAGGAGCAAAGCGCTCTGAGGTGAGTACCGTCTGAGTAGCAGTCCCAAGACAAGATTCCCAATCTTACCAGGTGCTCGGCCGAGTCATTGTGGATTGCTGGAGCCTTGACCATTGGCTAGTCATGACTTCACTCAAAGCCAGCGCGACGCCCTAACCAAACCATCCCTGCTGACAAGCGGGCAGTGAGCAACAGACACCGAAACATCGAACATGGTAAGTGAGGGTCAGTCAGGAAGAGGAGGTCTGGGGCCCCAGGAATGCCCAGGCAGCAGGGCACGAGACACACCACAGCGACCCCGTGACAGAGCGTAGCAGCCAGCATTTGCCTGGTCCAGAGTTAAACTACGGTAAGAAACAGAAACCACTTCGCAGCCCAGGCGGCCCCGCAGAAGGGAAAGGTGCATTAGAAGCAGCTGTGGGACAGCTGCAGTGGGCGTGGGGGAGTTGCTGGGGGCCAGGCACTGAGCTTCTCCCGTGGTCACTGGGCCATTTGCACAACCACGGCTCTCCAGGCTTTCTCCTTGTCGAATTCTTTCAGGGGGCTTCTGGACACCTGTGTTGGAGAGAGGACAGAGTTTCAAGGGTCACACTGGGCAGGAAGGCCAGGGCCTGGGCATACAACACGCTACGCTGTCTGCAGGTTTCTCTGCATGTGAAAGAATGGAGGAAAGGGGACAAAAGTCCTTAGGAATTCCCACATCATCTCCCATCTCTGCAGACGTGGGTTAGGCAGGCTCCAAGGTGGGCGTGCACCTGGCAACAAAGGTAAACCAAGCCAGAGGCGGCACTGCCCCCAGACATGGGTAGGGCATTTGCTGCTTGTCTGGCCACCCACCCTGACTCCCTAAGATGGACAGTTCTGGAATCTGGCAAGAATAACTTACTCGCCTGGCCCTGTGGTCTGCTGGACAGGACTTGAAAGCAAATCAACCTCATTTGGTGCCTGGGACCAATGCTGGGAGCCTGCCAGCCACGGCAGGGCACCTCCCAGGGACAGAGCAGCTAGGTACTTTGTGGTCAGGCCCTGAGGGCCGCTGGCAGCTCGTCTGGGAGACACACAGGGTGCGGAGGCTCCGGGAGGAACCGCTGGCCCACCTTAGTTGTGGGGACTCCAGTGGGCGCCGGCTATCATCATCCAGGTATCCGTGGCCCAGCTGGCCGCGGCGTGACTAGCTCAGCCCAGCAGCTGCAGCACAGGAACGCCCCGCCCCCCACCTGGTGTCCTCTGTGGAACCTTTTTTAAACTTTATTTATTTTTAGTGTGTATGTGTGTGTCCCTGTGGAGGACCAAGGGTGACTTTGGGAATTATCCTGGATTGTTTCTACCTCTTTACTTCATTCTGGAATTTTCCAAATTCCTCCACTAGGGCCAGAAGTGCAGATCACTGCCCACCCTCTATGCCTGGCATTTTTACATGGAACCTGGGATCCGAACTCAGGACCTTCTGCTTGCAAGGTAGAGACTTAACCTCTGAGCCACCTCTCAAGCTTCAGTGGAACCATTGACAGACTTGTTCTGTCTGCATCTGTAAAAGCAGAACTTAAAGTCTTGTGGCCATAGTTCTGTTCATGAACAGATGTGCATTCACTTAGTCCTTTAAAAATCATATATATCTTGGACTGCAGAGACGGCTCAGGGGTTAAGATTCTGCCTCACAAGCAGAAGATCCTAAGTTTGGATCCCAGGTCCCACGTGAAACAGCCCTGGTAGGCGGAGCCTGGGAAATCCAGAGCAAAGCAAGAAGGAGGTAGCAGCAATCCAGGATGATTCCCAAAGTCACCCTTGGTCCTCCACAGGGACACACAGTGCTCTCTCTCTCTCTTCTCTCTCTCTCTCTCACACACACACACACCAAAACAAATCAATATATCTCAAACTTGGTTCTTCTGGGATGCTTTAAAAATTCAAAGAGAAGGGCTGGAGAAATGGCTCAGGAGTTAAGACTTTGTCTCACAAGCAGAAGGTCCTGAGTTCATATACCAGGTCCCACGTAAAAACATCACTGGCCTTGGTGGATGGAGCCTGGGAAATCCCAGAGCAAAGCAATCCAGGGTGAGTCCCAGCGTCACTCTTGGTCTTCTCTAGGGACGCACGGTGCCCTCTGATACACACACACACTTAAAAAAATACAAAGAGAAGAAAATAAATCAGTGTAGGAAGGAGGCACCTTGTAGGTGGCCTCAGAGGTTGTTTGGGAAAATCACCACACCTTTGGGGAGGGGAGCCTTGCTGGAGGAAGGCAGTACAGGGGGTGGGCCTTGAGGTTGGTCAGCCCACCTTGCTTGAGGGAGTCTTCTCTTAGCCAGCAGCAGCTCTCAGCCTCGGGATGTCTGCAGTGACGTAGGCTGCCCCAGCCTCCACCAGCAGACATGCCTTTTTCACCTTGAAGGACGGTATCACCCTTCTGGAGCCATAAACTGAATAAATCTCCCTTTGTCCCTTCAAGTTGTTTGAGCCTCAGTGGTGTTTCGCAGCAACAGCAAAGAGAAACCAGTACAGCAATTGGGAGCAGAGAAATGGGGTGTTGCTGTGTGAGACTGAGAATCTGTGCCAAAAAGTGCAGGTGTTTTCTGTGAAGCCGAGAGAAGCTGTGATGTGCCTACTGTGCCTTCCGAACGGTTTGTTGGGAGAAAATGGAGAACCTTAGAATTTTGCACTGGGAAAGTCTTTGTGTCTTGGAAGACAGCAATGCTGTAAGAGACACAGGAGTGGAAGCCAGGCTGTGATAGTCCAGAGGGCACAGAAACTGTGTTGGGAACTGAATGAGGGACAGAGGGAGCCATGCACTGGCAGAGAGTTCGGTCCTGTAAGTTGCCTGAAGTTAAATTCGAGTGTTTGGCAGTGAAATTTCAAGACAATGTAACATGGGTATGTTTTAGTGATCTTGTTCAGAGTTATGAGGGAAAAAAAGGAATCAAGCAGAAAGAAGCAAAAACTGAGGTTTGATGAGGAGAAACGTGATGGCAAACTTGACAGTGGAAACGGGAGCAGGCACAGAGCACAAAGGCAGCTCTTACAGGGACGATCAGCTCCATTCACAAATCAGCTCTGCTCTTCATTGGACAACAGAAGAAGTTGCACCCTGAGGCAAGATCCTCAGGGAAGGCTGCACCCATAAGAATGCAAATTTTTAAAAAATTTTTTATTCAAGCCTGCGTGTGCACGCATGTGTGGGTAGAACCACAGACGAATTCGGGAACCACCATGGACCGCCTCCATCTCCTCCTCGTTCACTTTGCCCCGGGATTCACAGGCTCCGCCCTACCAGGACCAGAAACGTAGGCCACCCCCACTTCCACCTGGCATCTATACATGGGGTCTAGGATCTGAACTCAGGACCTTCCACCTGCAAGGCAGAGCTTAACCCCTGAGCCACCTCTCCAGCCCCAAGAATGCAAATTCTTTTGGAAGGGAACAGCAGAAGGCTAGAGTTCAAAAGACTTGTCTGTGCCTCCAAAGCACAGGCCTAAGAGAGATTTTGCCTACCGTTAGCACAGAGAAGCTGAACCAGCTGTGAATTGAGGGGGCCAGTCTCCAATCCAAAGTTATCGCAGAACCTGGCAACGTTGTCCACATGGTCCATAATGGACTGTATCTCTCTTCCGGAACAGTAAGATTGCATGAGTTGCTAGGCCCAAAAGTCTGCTCTCTGGATGATACATTAGCAACTGAACGGGCTGTGGAGTGACTCCTCCCTTGGGCGGTTGAGTTTGCCTCTTGTCTGCAAGACAATGGCAGGCCCAACTTCCCCTTTGGGAGTAGAGAGAACTTCCAGGTCCTTTGGGTCACTTTTGTTTCTCTAAGAAACTGGCTGGGCTGTTCCTCCCCCCATCAGTTCTTTCTTGCTTATCTAAAGGGATGTTAATACATGGGCCAATTGGGTGTCACTCCTGACTTTTCTTTGTTAACCAAAATGTATGCGCTTTACATAATTCTGTAAAGAATTTGGCCCTGCTTCTTGATTATAAAAACCCTGTACGCTACAATAAAGTTGGCTTGGATGATAAGGGACATCCAAGGCCCCCTCTGACCCAAAGCCTGAAACTTTTAATTCCTACCGCTCCCATTTCAGATTCCTGCATTTGTAGATCCGGGTTGGCGCTGGTTTGTGGGCCCAGACATAAGATGACGCATCTCCCTTTATCCCATTAAGTTTCTTAACTTTGGGTGTTGTCTCACAGCAACAGGGAGAGAGTCGCCAGTACAGCAAGCCACTCACCTCTCCTGCTGGACGATCCTGTGGGCAGGTCTGGGTGTCCCAGGACGCAACCTGCAGCCGGGCGCTGACCTTGAAGTTCACGCACTGGATGGCGGTGCCTGTGTTTAGGCTGCCTTGCAGCAGCAGCACGAGCAGCAGCAGAAGCAGGAGCACGTCATAGGACTGTGAGGTAAAGCAGGTGTGAGCAGGCAGCTCAGTCAGCCCAGCTCCTCAGGATGCCCCTCAGAGTGCCCCCCAGGGTGCCTTAGAATGTCCTCAGAGTGCCCCTCAGAGTGCCCCCCCACCCACACGGCTTCTCATGCTGCCAGAGTGCCCCTCAGAGTGCCCCCCCACGCGGCTTCTCATGCTACCAGAGTGCCCCTCAGAGTGACCCCCACCCACACGGCTTCTCATGCTGCCAGAGCGCCCCTCAGAGTGCCCCCCACGCGGCTTCTCATGCTACCAGAGTGCCCCTCAGAGTGCCCCCCCACCCGCATGGCTTCTCATGGTGCCAGAGCGCCCCTCAGAGTGCCCCCCCACGCGGCTTCTCATGCTACCAGAGTGCCCCTCAGAGTGCCCCCCCCACGCGGCTTCTCATGCTGCCAGAGTGCCCCTCAGAGTGCCCCCCCACGCGGCTTCTCATGCTACCAGAGTGCCCCTCAGAGTGCCCCCCCACGTGGCTTCTCATGGTGCCAGAGTGCCCCTCAGAGTGCCCCTCAGAGTGCCCCCCCACACGGCTTCTCATGCTACCAGAGTGCCCCCCACCCGCATGGCTTCTCATGGTGCCAGAGCGCCCCTCAGAGTGCCCCTCAGAGTGCCCCTCAGAGTGCCCCCCACCCAGGCGGCTTCTCATGGTGCTAGAGTGCCCCTCAGAGTGCCCCCTACCCGTGCAGCTTCTCATGGTGCCAGAGTGTGCACAGTTTCTGCATCCTGTCACTATGATTTCTGAGTCACAGCATTTGAGACCAATCAGTTAGTTCTGCTGGATGGTGGGATTAAAAAGGACCCAGCAGGCTCTAGTATTCTCCCAGCCTCACCGCCACAGCCTCTGCAGGAAGAAGGACCTATGGAGATCCTCGTCACTCACACTGAGGGTACAGACACAGGAGAGGCGGCTAAGCCTTCCAATTACGCATCTTCAGGAAACAGACCCTTCAGGTTGTCAGAGCTAGATCTGCAGGGTTTTTGGAAGGCAGGGGCCGAGACCCACCAGCCCAACAGCCCTGTGACCAGACACAGAGGAAGGAGCAAGGGAGAGCAGGAGGATGGCGCCGAGCCCTGGTCGTGGGACCAGAGGACGCAGCGTGCAGAAGCACACACGGAACGATGTCCTTCCAGTGCCACCGTGAATCACACAAGGCAGAGTCCAAGCTGAGCATCATGAGGCAGGCGGAGAGCCCGGCCCTTGGGAGGCCGAGCAGGAAGACCAAGTGCAAGAGCAGCCTGGGCTACATCGACGACCACAAGATCCTGCCTCACAACAAAACACAAGAAACAGAGGGAAGACAACTAGGAGCGCCTGAGAAGAGGAGTCGTCTATGTTTGGAAGTTCCCCTGTCGGCTAGGAAGAGACCCGTGCACCCACTACCATTGGTACAGGGGGCACCAGCACACTGCAGCCCTCCACCATCAACTCAGGGTGACTGACTGGTGCGGGGCATGGGGAGTGAGGACAGGCCCTCGGGCAGCAGCTCAGCCGCCGAGAGACATAGGCAGCATACCAAGGGACAGAGGGAAACGTGACTCATCTTGAGAAAAGACCAAATTTGGTCCATGGCTTGGTTGCACTAGCAGAAATCTTGGCGTGGAGTCTTAGACCCCCGATACGAATCGGACCATTAGAGAGTAGATCAAAGGCCGAGAAGGCTTACTGGACAAAGCAAGCCACCACTGGGAGGCCGGCCGAGGGTCCTGTCCACTCCTGCTGCTGAGCGTCCTGCCCGCTCTCCTTCTCCAGATGTCTTCAGCAGGCTGCAGAGAGACAGGCCGTGCCTGCTGAAGCCGAGCTGTGGCCGTGCCCAGGCATATCTGTAGTCTGCACAGTCCTCACAGTCGCCCACCCTCACGGCTCTCCACTCAGGAACGTCAGTGTCCATGGGGGTCATGTGCTTGTAACGTGATCCTTGTGTGGTCCTCCTGTGCTATGTGACGGCCTGCACAGGACAGGCAAGAACACAGAGCAGCAGGGTCCCTCTGGTGCTGTAGCACCAGGACAAATTATTGGCTTAGAAAATAACCCCAGAACAGTGATAGGAGGGCAGTTCCACTGTGCAGGGAAGGAGGAAAGTGGTTACCACAATGTGGCCAGCAGGAGGGCAATGAGCAATGAGCAAGCTGGCTCCAGCTTCTCGGCTTTGCCCTTCGCACAGCTTCGTTTTTTGGGCCATGAAAATGTTTTATGTTTTTAAAAATATTGAGGTGAATCATGTATCAAATCAACATCAAAGCCACACAGAGAAAGGGATTGTTATCACATAGCACAAGAGGACCATACAAGGATTACATCACATAGCACATGAGGACCACACAAGGATCACGTCACATAGCACATGAGGACTACGCAAGGATCACGTCACACAGCACATGAGGACCACGCAAGGATCATGTCACATAGCACATGAGGACCACACAAGGATCACGTCACATAGCACCTGAGGACCACACAAGGATCACGTCACACAGCACTTGAGGACCACACAAGGATCACGTCACATAGCACATGAGGACCACACAAGGATTAGATCACATAGCACATGAGGACCACACAAGGATCATGTCACATAGCACATGAGGACCACACAAGGATCACGTCACACAGCACATGAGGACCACACAAGGATCACGTCACACAGCACTTGAGGACCACACAAGGATCACGTCACACAGCACTTGAGGACCACACAAGGATTAGATCACATAGCACATGAGGACCACGCAAGGATCATGTCACATAGCACATGAGGACCACACAAGGATTAGATCACATAGCACATGAGGACCACACAAGGATCATGTCACACAGCACTTGAGGACCACACAAGGATCACGTTACGAGCACTTGAGGACCACACAAGGATCACGTCACACAGCACATGAGGACCACACAAGGATCACGTCACACAGCACTTGAGGACCACACAAGGATCACGTCACACAGCACTTGAGGACCACACAAGGATCGCGTCACACAGCACATGAGGACCACACAAGGATCACGTCACACAGCACCTGAGGACCACACAAGGATCACGTCACATAGCACCTGAGGACCACACAAGGATCACATCACATAGCACATGAGGACCACACAAGGATCAGATCACAGAGCACATGAGGACCACACAAGGATTAGATCACATAGCACATGAGGACCACACAAGGATCACGTCACACAGCACATGAGGACCACACAAGGATCACGTTACATAGCACATGAGGACCACACAAGGATCACGCTACGAGCACTTGAGGACCACACAAGGATCACGTCACACAGCACTTGAGGACCACACAAGGATCACGTCACACAGCACTTGAGGACCACACAAGGATCACGTCACACAGCACTTGAGGACCACACAAGGATCGCGTCACACAGCACATGAGGACCACACAAGGATCGCGTCACACAGCACATGAGGACCACACAAGGATCGCGTCACACAGCACATGAGGACCACACAAGGATCGCGTCACACAGCACATGAGGACCACACAAGGATCGCGTCACACAGCACATGAGGACCACACAAGGATCGCGTCACATAGCACATGAGGACCACACAAGGATTACATCACATAGCACTTGAGGACAAGTCCTAGATAAAAGAAGGCTTTAGCCAGCTCGGTAGATGGGCTCACGGGGGAGCTACTTATACTGGAAATGAAAGAACATCAAATAGCTAATATACACACCCAGATTGCAACAGGGGACGTTCTGACCTGCAACGGAGGCCCCAGAAAGTCTCACTTGACAGGGTGCAGGACGATGTCTCACAAATCCATCTGTAGGGCTGGAGAGGTGGCTCAGGGGTTAAGCCTCTGCCTTGCAGGCAGAAGGTCCCGAGTTCGGATCCTAGATCCCACATATAGAACGCCGGGCGGAAGCAGGGCGGCCTATGTTTCTGGTCCTGGTAGGGCGGAGCCTGTGAACCCCGGGGCAGAGTACACAAGGAGGAGGTGGAGGCGGTCCATGGTAGTTCCCCGAATTCATCCATGGTTCTACACACGCACACACGCACATGCACACGCACACGCACACATGCACAATTGAATAAATAAAAAAATTTTTTTAAAAATTTAAAAAACAAATCCATCTGTAAACTCAGCGCAAGGTTGACTGAGCTCCAAATAGGGCGTGTGGTAAAGCGATGACTCAGGATGGGATGTGAAGAGATGTCAAGGTGAAGGAGGTGAGGCTATTGTAGGTTGTTCAAGAATGCGGGATGGCCCAGAGCAAGAGGAGCCAAAGTACCTGGGCAGAAACCAGGGCAGAGCTACCTGCCAACCAGTGGGAACAGAATCAACACGGAAAAGCAAATTCCATCCCATGGCTGCCCTGCCCCACCCCACCCCGAGCACCGGCGCACAGCCCCGGCGTCCAGATGGCGCCCCTCAGTCCTGGCGCCTGCCCGGACACAGCCCGCCTCACAGCTGCCTCCCAGATGCACACGGACACCAAGACTTTTGAAATACACGGAATACATACTTTGATGGCTGATGGGTAATCTTTAAAAATCTCCACGATTCTCATCACGCTGAAGGACAGATACCCACAGGCTGTGAACAGGAGGGGGGATGTGAGGCTGCTGATGGCAATGAGCACCTCCACCTGGGAGAAGAGGACGAGGCCCGTGAGCGCGTGAGCCGTGGGGCTGGATCGTGAGAGCTGCAGCCGAGCGCTCCCCACTCACCTCAGTTTCACACACAGCCTCAGTCTGCTGGAAAGTCAGCTCTCATGTAACGCCCACCGCTCCCCGCCCAATGCTCCCCTCCTGACACCCACTGCTCCCCTCCTAAGATCTCCTCCGCCCCCTCACCCCCCACGGTCATGCTGAGCATGAATCGTGGGCCCTCTGTTGGGCAGAGGTGCCAGCCCTGGGCCCCCACTAGTCCTGTGGGCACTTTCTCCCCAGCCCTGTCCAGCGTGGCTGTCCCGCAGTCAACGTACGTCACCCAAGCGTCCCCAGAACCTCACCTACCAGACACTTGCTGGGACACTCTGCCGCCACGTGACTGGCAACGGCACTTGGAAAACACTGGGAAAAGAGAAAGACTTCAGCGTCCGGGTGACAGGACAGCCCAGCGCACACTCTCCGGATGCCTCCTCCATCGTGCGTGAGGAAGGCCAGGGCTGCCTCAGGCTGACCCCAAGGGCAGCAAGGACTGGCCTCTTGCAGTCTTTGGTGGCTCCTTGCTCCTCCACCATTTGTTGACAATTTTAACTCTGTTAAAAAGCTGCAAGAATGGTGGCATGACCATCCAAGTCCCTGGAGTGACCTCGCCAGCACGGGTCATGTCCGCCCTCTGCATCAGCCTGATACCCGAGTGGGCGTCCTGCATGTGGGGTGGCACACGAGCATGTGCCAGTGTGGGAGTCCACACGCTCAAGGGTGCCCTGAACGTGGTGGTCCCGCTCGTGGGACAGCACAGCGCTGCGCAGACACGTGGTTCTACAGGTGTTGCCCAACAGTAGTCTGAAGATCCCCATCTGCTTTGCGATCCAGGATGCATGCAGCGTCACTCTGCTCGCTTCCTGTTGGCCTTCATTGTACCTTCGTGGGCCGCGTGCTTCCGAGGGCCGCGTGCTTCCGAGGGCCGCGTGCTTCCGAGGGCCACGTGCTTCCGAGGGCTGGGCTTGGCTCTAGACAGGCCTCTTCCAGGTCAGCTGGTGCCTCTTCCAGACAAAGGCTCCCTGGGACTCCGGAGCTGCGGGCTTTGCTTCTGGACATTGTCCTCCTTGTAGCCATAAGAGTCTTCCTGCCCTCCACAGGACCGCGTAAGGGAGAGGGCTGAGGGCCAGGTGGGCCTTTGACCGTCCCTCTGGGCCACCATCCCAGGGACTCCAAGTGCCTGCCCTGCCTGCCTGATGAGACTGCAGAATTCTTATTCACATGAACAAACAGAACCCTGCCGCCCCGGGCAGCAGCATTGGCCCCATGACTGACCCTGCAAGCACCAAGAGGGGGTCACTGGTGACGGGCTCCAATGAGGTGAACGAACACCGGCGGGAGTAGATAAGGGAGGCCAGGGTGGTGTGTGCACAACGGCCTTGGGGTGGAGGTGGGCCAGGTGTGGCTGTGGAGACAGGTTGGCTGGCAGGATCTGAACCAGCAGTGCCCACCCAGAGACCATTCCTGAGGCTGTGGCGGGACGGGTGCAGACAACAGTGGACACTGAGCACCGGCGACCCCAACAAGCCGAACGGTGGGGCTGGGCCCTGGCCTGCAGCAGGCCGGGACCCTGCTGATGTTCAGGGATCTGCAGCTCAGCCTCTGCAGCCTCCACCTCTGCAGCCAGTCTCTGGCTAACACTCACTCAGGCAAATGGAACCGACTTGCTACTACACCAGGAATTCCCCTAACACAGACAGACACACATGCACACACACATATGCATACATACACACACCAAGACACACATATATACACACATACACAGACATACATACACACATACACACAAATACACACATACATGCATAGACATATTATACACACATACACAGAGATACACATACAGACCCATGCACACATACATACACATACATATGTACATGCACACATGTATAGAATGATACACATACACACATATATGCATACATATATACACACACATACATACACAAATACATGCACACATGTATATACACAGTGATATACACACACATACAGACACACACAGGCAGACATACATATACTCATGCATACACACATACACATACACATATACAGATATACATACGCACATACGCAGAGACACATATATACACACAAACACATGCACACACACACATATACACATACATATACATGCACACCCACAGACACACAGACACACAGACACACAGATACAAGATCCCCACTCTCTCCCCTGAAGGAGCAAGAGAGCAGTGGAGTAATTAGCTGGCCAAGAGACAGGGGCAAATGTGGGTGGGCGCAGACGGCTTGCTAGGAGGGACAAGGTGGTCCAGCAGATGGACCTGGAGAGAATGAGTCTGAAGGGGTGCCTCGGGATGGGGATGGGGATGAAGACCAGTGTCTCTCCTTGCACCTGAGGTCTCCATCCCTAAGCTCCACATGGACCCCACAGCCACGCCGCACTGCAGACCACAGAAATGACAGTCTCCTGCGTCTTCTCTCTGCGGCCACCGGCGCGGGCTGCACCCCAGAACCACAGACGGTGGTGTCTCTGCAGTGGTCCTTCCAGAGAAGCACATCCCTTGGGCAGCTCGCACATGTCCCCAAGGAGCCTCCAGAGTGAGGTGGTCTCCGGGGCTCACAGAGGAGGTTCCCTGGCAGGGAGATGAATCCCAGCAACACAAACATTGAGAAGGTAAGTGACCCAGGCCAGCTGTGCTTCTGGGGCATCAGAAGCTAGTGCGACCTGGAGCCCCAGGATGAGGTGCCCGCTGTGGCCTGCTCATGTCCCAGGATGAGGTGCCCGCTGTGGCCTGCTCATGTCCCAGGATGAGGTGCCCGCTGTGGCCTGCTCGTGTCCCAGGATGAGGTGCCCGCTGTGGCCTGCTCATGTCCCCAGGATGAGGTGCCCGCTGTGGCCTGCTCGTGTCCCAGGATGAGGTGCCCGCTGTGGCCTGCTCATGTCCCAGGATGAGGTGCCCGCTGTGGCCAGGATGTCCCCAGGATGGTGGGAACTAATCTGAAAGTTCACTGAGTCAGAGAAGCAGCGTGGGATAAACCAGTGGCTATTGGCCAGTGACCAGGACATGAAGCCAAATGACCACTTTTGCCCACATCTGGAAACAAAGATGGCTAGAGGGTCTGAAGTAGAAACCGCGGCATGGAGTGGTCATGCTGAGCGTTCTGAGGGGTGTCAAGAGCTCAAATCCACAGCTGCATGTGAACCCAGCACACCGGATGACATAGCACCACCAGATCACAGGGAAACTCTGCAGTGCCTTAAACAAAGACAGAGAGCGTGCGCAAACGTGCCTTCCCACAAGCCAGGGCTGTGCGCACACAGCAGTAGCTCTCAACATAACATAACTGGATTCCTTAGAAAGTAAGAGAAGTAACGCAATGACAACAGTTAATAGATTATCAGTTTCCAGACCCTTCCGTGTGGTGCGGGGCTCTAACACTGTGCTCAAGACCAGCCATAGAGGGTCAAAAGAAGGGAACTCAGAGCTGTGGCTGCAGCCAGAGCAGCTGCAGACGGGCAGGAGAGCGACAGGCAGGGAACTCACGGCCACTAAGATCCAGAAGAATGTCACCGAGAGATGCGGCCCCGAGACGGCATCGTCCACATTTACCGCGATCACCCCGCCGAGGACGGCAGCCACACCAGCAGTCACCTCAACCACCTGAGCGGGAAAGGAGCAGCGTCACCCTGGGGGCGACGACAAGACGCTCACGAGGCGCGTGAGGCCGCGGAAAGCGCGGACGTGGACCTCCCAGATCAGGCCATGGACTCAGTGGGCTGCCGTATGAGTGTATTCATGTTGTCCGTGGGAGCCTCTCGAGGAAAGGGGTGCCAGCTACCCAGGGCAGGCACACTGGCAGCGCCCAGCCCCAGGGAGAGAGGCCCCCGGCCCCCCCAACCCCAGGGAGAGGGGCCCCCAGCCTCCCCTGCCCCCCCGTCCCAGGGAGAGAGGCCCCCAGCCCCCCCCAGCCCCAGGGAGAGAGGCCCCCAGCCCCCCCAGCCCCAGGGAGAGAGGCCCCCAGCCCCCCCAGCCCCAGGGAGAGAGGCCCCCAGCCCCCCCACCCCAGAGAGAGAGGCCCCCAGCCCCCCCAGCCCCAGGGAGAGAGGCCCCCAGCCCCCCCCAGCCCCAGGGAGAGAGGCCCCCAGCCCCCCCACCCCAGAGAGAGAGGCCCCCAGCCCCCTCACCCCCCGCCCCAGGGAGAGAGGCCCCCAGCCTCCCCAGCCCCAGGGAGAGAGGCCCCAGCCTCCCCTGCCCCAGGGAGAGAGGCCCCCAGTCCCCCCCGCCCCAGGGAGAGAGGCCCCCAGCCCCCCCCGCCCCAGGGAGAGAGGCCCCCAGCCCCCCCGCCCCAGGGAGAGAGGCCCCCAGCCCCCCCGCCCCAGGGAGAGAGGCCCCCAGCCTCCCCAGCCCCAGGGAGAGAGGCCCCCAGCCCCCCCCCGCCCCAGGGAGAGAGAGGCCCAGCCCCCCCAGCCCCAGGGAGAGAGAGGCCCAGCGACCAGGACCCCCAGCCAAGCCCAGGACTGAGGGATTCCTGCGGGAACCCAGCAGGCTCCTCTGGGCTGCGGCACAGCAAGTTCTGTTGCAAACAAGCAAGAGAGGCGGTGAGAGGATTTGCTCACAGAGTAGGACTTCAGGACCCGAGCAGGAAATGCCACTTCATCCAGAATGCTAGCACCGTCGGAGATGGAGCCCTGGGAAGAAGAAACCCTATGGAGCCATGTGGGGGGCATGGGCGATTCAGCTCAGGGGCAGGGCTGGCTGCCACAGGGAGGGGTCAGGCCACACTTCTGAAGGTCACGACTTTTCAGAACACACCATGCATGTGGACATACTCAGTCACAGGGGCTGCAGCTCACCTACATTGTAAGCAGATCTGGTCTCCCTGTGCCATCCTCGGGGACAGTGCATGATGGGATGGAAGGTGGAGTTGCTGCACCATCCCCTGTGACCCCCCCCCCCCGCCAGTGCAGCTGGTAAGCCTCCCACCCTATTCCATACCCTTGTGGTCTCACCTACATCGGGGCCCTCCTGCAGCCTGACCCAGCTCAGGGGTGGGGCAAGACCCTTGTGGGAGACCCACAGTGATGGTTAATATCAATTGTCAGCCAGATGCCCAGGAGGCAACCTCTGGGCACATCTGAGAGGAGTTTCTAGATGAAGCTGGCCTCAGGCATGCCTAGGATGGGCAATCTTCACTGTCGAGCTGATGGGGAAGACCCAGCCCAGGGCACTCTTCCTTAAACAGGCAACCTGAGGATGTGAGTAAAGACAAGACAGACAGACAGGCAGGCAGACATGGACAGGCAGGCAGGCAGGCAGAAGATAGACAGACAGACAGATAGAAGATAGATAGGCAGGCAGACAGACAGAAGACAGACAGATAGACAGACAGACAGACATGGAGAGACAGGCAGGCAGGCAGACAGACCGATAGAAGATAGGCAGGCAGGCAGGCAGACAGAAGATAGATAGGCAGGCAGACAGACAAGACAGACAGACATGGACAGACAGGCAGGCAGACAGACAGACAGATAGAAGATAGGCAGACAGGCAGGCAGGCAGGCAGAAGATAGAAGACAGACAGACAGATAGAAGATAGACAGGCAGGCAGGCAGACAGACAGACATGGACAGACAGGCAGGCAGACAGACAGATAGAAGATAGACAGGTAGGCAGGCAAACAGACAGATAGACAGAAGATAGACAGATAGGCAGACAGACAGAAGATAGGCAGGCAGGCAGGCAGACAGACAGAAGATAGGCAGGCAGGCAGGCAGACAGACAGAAGATAGACAGGCAGGCAGACAGAGAGACGATAGACAGGCAGGTAGGCAGGCAGACAGGCAAACAGAAGATAGACAGACAGACAGGCAGACAGACAGAAGATAGACAGGCAGGCAGACAGACAGAAGATAGACAGGCAGGCAGGCAGACAGACAGAAGATAGATAGGCAGACAGACAGACAGAAGATAGACAGGCAGGCAGGCAGGTAGATGACAGATCGTGCATGTCTGCTCCTGGGTGGGAGGCAATAACTGCCCTAAGCTCCCAGGCTGTTGCGCCGTGAGCTCTCCACAGTGACAGGCTGCAAAGGTAGACTGTCCTCCCTGCGGGTCCTGAGCTGGGTGTTTTGCTGCGTGAGCAGTGAAACTAGAGCCCCCACCTTTTTCTTCCTGCAGGGCTCCTCGCCGGACCGCGCGGAGATGATCACTGTGCCTGCCATCAGCAGCTCCAGCAGCAGGAGCAGGATGAGGTTGAAGTTGATCTGTGAAGGAAGCACGTGCTCAGCTGCTCCTCGTCCCCTCCCCAGAAAGCCACTTCCCTCCCTCGGCCACTGCAGGCTGCAGAGCAGCGTCGCCCTGCCAGCATGGGAGTCGGCCGTGGGTGGCACGGGAGTCAGCTGTGGGCAGTACACTGCCTCTCTCTCATGCAGGTCTTGGGGCTTTTTTTTTTTTTTTTAACTTTTAAACTTTTACTCGAGTTGTACATAAATACAGAAAAAGTAGAGGAAAAACTCTAGTTTTACCCATTTTTTTCCTATATTCCGGAATAAAAAATTTCCACTTTTCAGCTTGGTATAAACTTCCTTTTAACATGTATTTCTCGTTCTTCTTTCTCTCTCCTTGTTCTGAGATTGTTCTGAGAGAGGGTCTTCAGGCCGCGTGTGCACCGTAGTCATAACTGACACACCCTGAAAGTAAGCACTTTGATGTCCAATCGGGAGCTGCTTCACTGTAACTAGGAAGACGTAGAGCTCACACTTTATTGCCTGGAATGTACTCTGACTTTTCCCCCACTAATACCCCAATAAATGCTGTTTGTCATGGTTTGAAATGTATCCCCCACAGTCTCATGTGTTTGGCAAGGTCATGTCACCTTGAGAGGTGGAGCCTTGCTGGAGGAAGGCAGTCACAAGGGGTGGGCCTTGAGGTGGATGAGTCCCAACCTACCTCCAGGAGAAGTCTGCCTTTGTAGCAAGCAGTCTGCAGCTCTCAGCCTCCAAGATGTCTGCGGTGACTTAGCCTCCTCCAGCTTTGGCCAACCAGCCATGCCGCCTCTGCTTTGAGAGACTGTACTTTCCCTCTGGAACTGTAAGCTGAATAAACCTCCCTTTCTCCCTTAAGTTGCTTGACTTTGGGTGCTCTCTCACAGCAATAGTTAAGAGTAACTGTTATAGAAATTGGTACCGGGAGTGGGGTATTGCTGTGAGATTAAAAACAGCTGGTACCACAACGTGAAATTGTTTGTGAAGCTGAGAGAAGTTGGTACCCAAAAGTATGGCCAATGCTGTGATGTGGCTAGTGTGCCTTTGGAACTGTTTGTTGGGAGAAATGTGGAGAACTTTGGGACTTTGTGCTGGGAAAGTCTTTGCATCTGAGCAAGGGGGCCAAATGGGCCTTTCTCGTGAGAGCTCTGAGAAGAGCAATGCTGTGAGAGACGCAGCAGTGGAAGCCCAGCTTGTGATGGTCCAGAGGGGAAAAGAGACTGTGTTTGCAACTGGACGAGTGACACATGGAGCCATGTGTTGGCCGAGAGTTTAGTGAAGTTTTGCCCTCGTCCTGAAAGTTTGCCTGAAGTTAAGCTGGAGTGCTTGGTGGAGGAAATTTCAAAGCAATGTAGTCTTGACTATGTGATATGGCTACTTTTTAGTTGTCTTCAGAGTTATGAAAAAGAGCAAAGAATCAGGCAGGAAGAAGCAAAAGCTGTAAGATCCAATGATGAAAAATACAATGGCAAACTTTAGTTGAACCAGGAAGAAGCAGAGAACAAAATGGCCGTTAAAGAGATTAGCTCCATTTGTAAATCAAATCCTGCTCTTAATTTGAATAATAGGAGAGGCCCTAGCTTGAGGGCAGGATCCTCAAGGAAGGCTCCCACTCATAAGAATGCAAATCCTTTCAGAAGACTGGAGCTAAAGGATGGAGTTCCAAAGCAAGAGTTGGTTTCTCTTACCAAGCAACTGCCCAGGAGTGAAAGACATGGCCAGCATAGAGGAGTAGAATCAGCTGTGATTCAAGGGGCCAGTCTTGGCAAAGTCGTCCACATGGTTCTGGTTTTAGAGGCATCAGTGATGCAAGAGGGAGGAGATCATGGAGTTCTCCTCCAAGATTTCAAAACTTGGCAGAATCCAGGCATCATGAGGCAAGAAGCCTGCAGTTTAGAGGTCCAAGAAGGCAGTTTGTGCTGTGGCGTTAAAGCCAGGTTTGCTACTGAGAAGTAAAGATGTTAAGAGATACCAGAGACAACGTGGGACACCTGCCAAGGAGAGCTGTATACCCTGGGAGGAGTCAGCCCAAGAGAGTGATGTGTTCTATGGGCAGCTGCATTGGAGGGGTGGAACCAAAGCGCTTTGGAACTGAGATGATTTCAACCGGAGGCTCACCTGTTGGACTTGGAGCTACAAGATTTGGAGTTTGTCCTGCTGGTTTTCGGTCTTGTTATGGACCGATCTTTCCTGGATATGCCCCCGTTTCTTCCTTTTGGAATGGGAATGTTTATTCTGTGCCATTGTATGTTAGAAATATGTAACTTGTCTTTTGATTTTACAGGAGGCTTCGGACTTTGGACTTTTGGACTGTGTTGGAATACTAATGTAGTCTATGAAGACTTTTAAAGTTGGACTGAGTATGTTTTGCATAATGAGATGGCAATGAGCCTGTGGGGGCCAGGGGTGGAGTGTCATGGTTTGAAATGTGTCCCCCACAGTCTCATGAGTTTGGCAAGGTCCTGGCACCTTGGGAGGTGGAGCCTTGCTGGAGGAAGCAGTCACAAGTCCCACCCTACCTCCAGGAGAAGTCTGCCTTTGCTGCAAGCAGTCTGCAGCTCTCAGCCTCCAAGATGTCTGCGGTGACTTAGCCTCCTCCAGCTTTGGCCAACCAGCCATGCCGCCTCTGCTTTGAGAGACTGTACCTTCCCTCTGGATCCGTAAGCTGAATAAACCTCCCTTTCTCCCTTAAGTTGCTTGACTTTGGGTGCTCTCTCACAGCAGTAGTTAAGAGTAACTGTTACACTGTTGTTGGTGCTGCCATAGCTGGGGAAGTTTCTTTTTCCTGAGTCTTCTTCAATCTTGGGGACACCAGGCGCGTCAGAGGAACGTTCATTTGCAAAGGCCTTTGGGAAAGGGCTCCTCTCCCGGCTGAGTCAGCTGTGTCCCTGGTTCCATGGACTCGCCCGCCAGTCTCTGTGATTACATGGCCTGAGCTGCATCGCAGACCGCAGCCTGGCCAGGCTGCGCTGCGTGCAAGTGCAGAATGAGCTGCTTTCCACCGCAAAGACTCGCTGTGTCCGTGGCCATTTATCTTATCGCTGCCCTAATACACTTCTCCGCCCACATCTGCTCAGGACTAAGACACATGGAACCAATGCTTCACCCCTTCCCCATTTCTCCCCACCATAAAGGGTGCACACTGCAGTCCCTAATATGGCCGGCAGGGGCACAACACTAAGCTGCTGCAAGCACAAGGCTTCTGGGTCCCAACTGTCAGCAGTTACACAAATGTTGACATTTGCAAAGACTCAAAGAGTCACATGCTTAAAAGATCAATTCCTCTGGGGATGAGAGCACAAAACCAGCATGTACAAGGCCTGGGGTTGATCCTCAGCCCTGCAAATAAATACAGATGAATAGAATTTAACTGACATTTCAGTGGGGCCAACTGAATGCTAGAGAAGTGCTCTTCCGCTCAGCCACATCCTCCACTTTCTTTGTTTTTACTCTTTGAGACTGAGTCTTAGAAAGCTGCCCAGGCTGGCCTTCAACTCATGAGTCTCCTGTCTCAGCCTCTGAAGCAGGTGGATTTACAGGTGTGTGCCACTATGCCTAGCTTTGAAAATAAATTTAGAAAGGCATTTAAAAAATTCAACTAACATGTAACATCAAAATATGTGTGCCTGGTTCATCGGGATCCTGGTAAGGAGCAGATGATTCCAGAAGAGAGCGGACGTGTCCCTGAGAGGCCGCCTGTGGTAGTCACACCGGCACCCACACTCGAGGGTGCTCAGAAGACAGCTTTCTGGAGAAGGAGATGCTCAGAGAGCAAAATGGGTACAGCGGAAGGTGTGGGAGGTGACGGAAGCATTCTGGGTCTTTCCTCACCCATCCCAGTGGCACAGAGCATGTATGTCACGCCACAACGTCAGAACCTGCTGAATGACAATGAATCCACAGGCCACATTGGTTTCATTGGCTGCAGTTAGCCAAGTGATCCCAATGTGTTTGCCAGCTGGCCTTTGGCAATCACAGGTTTTTTTATCTCAACCTTAATTAACTAGTATTGAAGCTCAACTCCACATTATTTCACAGTAAAGGTGAAAGAGGTCCTGGCAGAAACAGGAAATCCATTGCAACCCACTTCCCTTTCTAGCAACTCACATTTACTGCTGATGGGTTCAAGACCAGTTTGCATCCAAACCAGATCAAGCACGTAGTGGTGACAGCAAACGTGGAAACAAACAGTATCTGAAAGTTGGGAATCTGGAAAACAAGAGGCAGGTTCCCCTCTCTGAAAACTAAGGAAACAAAGACACTGAGGTTCTAGGTGCCTGCAAGGGTCGATGCGGAGTGTGCCCGGCCCACATCCAGGTGGGGCAGGAAACCCTACGGTCTGTAACAGCCTCTAGGCACCTCAAGGACGCCACCTGTCCACAGCCTGGGCATTGTGGAGCACCATGGCCTGTCCAGCCCACAGGCACTGATGTGTAGCTATTCCTCTCAGTTAAGAAGCCCTAGATGGACGAGGGAGGACACAGGAAGAAAACGAGGTCTGTGAGACTTGGAAGAAAATGTTAACTTACAAGGCTCAACAGGCTCAGGAGCTAAGAGGCTCTTGCTCCCCGCCCCATGGAGAGAGGAGCATTGCTGGGGAAAGGACCATGACTATTGACCTGCTCTGGACACAAGCGCCAGGGATGCCATTTCTATGAGCTGTCACTCATGCTGCGGTGGGTTTTCCCAGGATGCACTGCCTTTGAGTCACTCAGGCCTTCGAGTCTCCCCAGTAAACTCACTGGTCACTAAGCTCAACTTGGGCGCAACTGTTCCTTTGGTTTGTGTTGTGGGTGGAGTGTGGAATGTTCTTAGAGACTCATGTGCTTGAGCCTGGTCTCCATGAGTGGCCCTGCTGGAGAAGCCGGGAGAATCTTCGGAAGATGGAGCCTTGCGGGGGGGGGGGGCGTGCCACTGGGGCGGGCCTTGAGCTGGCACAGCCCCGCCTCACTTCCTGACCTCAAAGGCCATGTGACCAGCCAGTTCCCTGCTCCCGCACCACGCCCTTCTGCCAGGATGGAGTGTGTTCCCTGGCGTGTGAGCAGAGCAAAACCTTCTTCCTGGAATTGTTTCTGGTCAGAACTGTCTCAGCAAGGAGAAAAGTACTTGGGTGCCTCATCTTTGCTCATGCCTCCCAGGAGGGTCACACAAGGGCCTGCTCCCCCCTGCCCTGCCCTGCTGTCAGACTTGCCGCGTAGCTGAGTACCACGGTCCTGAGTGTGTGTGAGGGTTGGACTCACCGCGCCAACGTTTCTCCTGGCAACAGCGAAGCTCACAATTGCTGAGGGGATGCACTGAAAAGAAACCGGAATCTGGATTAGTCGGCGTCACCAGAACATGCGAAGCTTGGATGCAGCCTTGATATAGCACATTGCAGACAGCGCAGCCTTCAAGTAGTATATTGCAACCAATGCAACCTTGATACAATGCATTGCGGCCAGCGCGGCCTTCAAATAGCGTATTGCAACCAATGAACCTTGAAATAGCACATTGCGGCTAGCGTGGCCTTCAAGTAGCATACTGCAACTAGTGCGACCTTGAAATAGCAAATTGCAGCCAGTGCAGCCTCAAATAGTTCATTACAACCAGCACAGTTCAGTGAGGCAGCTCTTGCTTCGAGGCTCAGGGTGCGATCTTCAGTTACACATGTGATTAAGGTAATAATGCTTTATGTTTAAGCCTCCAAAATAGTCGGAGTCATACTGGCGAGTGACCATTGCCAGTCTACATGATGCAGTGTGCGCTCTCAACCCTGAAGGTTCCGAGGTAGCTCAAAGTAACTTAACTTGACAACAGTATTCTAGGGTTGGCAACACGGCTCAGGGCGAGAAAGGTGTTTGCCACCCATCCTGGAAACCTGAGTTCAATCCTGGCACCCACACAGTAGAAGCACAAAGCCAACTCCCATGTTATCCTCTCGCCTCCACATATGTGCTTGGGCACATGCATGCCCATTTACACACTCAAAAACAACTTTTTAAAAAAAGAAATCCATATTCTGGAGTGGAGAGATGGCTCAGGGGTTAAGACTCTCTCTTGCAAGCAGAAGGTCCTGAGTTCAAATCCCAGGTCCCACATAAAAAAGTCCAGGAGGAGATGGTGGCAGCCTGCACTTACCCGCTCTGGTGGGTGGGGCCCGGGAAATTCCAGAAAGAAGCAAGCAGGAGATAGAAGCAATGCTGGATGATTCCTGAAGTCACCCTTGGTCCTCCACAGGGAGGACTTCTGATACATACACGCACACGCGCACACATGCCACACGCACACACACGTGCACTGGATGAAACTGGAAGTCAGAATGTGTAAATGTGAAGAATTCTCCAGGAGGAAAGCATGTCTGTGTGGAGAAGACAGACGTTCCCTCAGCCCCAGGTCCTGAGTCGCCACGTGCTCTGAATCTGCCGGGATCCTAAAGGCCGTGGAGAAGTGGTGAGAGGTGCCAGAGAAGCCAGAGGTAAGAGAGCTGGACCGTCCTGGACCTGAGGCTCAGGCAGCACCACTCTCCAGGCAATGGGACCCTACCCCAGGAGAGCAGCAGATGCGGGCTCAGGGGGCAAAGGGCGTCCAGTCACATGACAGCAGGGAAAGAAGCCCGTGCTGAGTTGGAGCCTGTGCTGAGGTCTGAAGGGACGGGCTGCTGGAGCCCAGTGTGGACGCCCCAGGCAGCCCACGGGGGAGACACGCGGTGGGAGTGCGCATTCCCTCCTCTGGACAAGAGACAAGCCTGTCCTGCTGTCCTGGGGAAGCCGCGTGACAATAGCTGCCCCCTTGCAAAGACACGGCGGACGCTGCCAGCGCAGCAAGGAGGGCTCCCATTTTTCCAGAAGCTGTTCTAAGGGAGAAGAGGCCCACCATGGAACTAAAGGAACTGGTGTCCTTTGTCCCTGTTTATGTGCACAGGTGCTGCCCACATGGTGTTCTGACGCGCTTGCCTATGTGTGTGACAGGCATGACAGGGGTTAGTGCTGGGTTTCTTCCTGTCTTGTTCGCTACCTTCTTTCTTCCTTTTTAATTCACTCTTTTGTGTGTGTGTGTGTGTGTGTGTGTGTGTGTGTGTGTGTGTGTGTGTGTGACAGAGAGAGAGAGAGAGGGAGAAAGGAGAGAGGGAGGGCGGGCACTGTGTGTCCCTGTGGAGGGACTTCAAAAGTCATCCTGGATTGCGTCTACCTCCTTCTTGCTCCATTCTGGGATTCCCCAGCTCCGCCCACCAGAGCTGGAAGTGCAGGCCACCACCATTTCCGCCTGGCGTTTTTTATGTGGGACCTAGGATCTGAACTCAGGACCTTCTGCTTGCGAGGCAGAGTTTTACCTCCTCAGCATCTCTCCAGCCCGCTCTCCACCTTATTTCTGAGACAGGGTCTTTCACTGAATGTGCAGCTTGAAGTGTCAGCCGGGCGGGCTGGCAGAAAGCCCCACCAGGACCACCTGACTCTGCCTCCCTCATCCTTCTGGGACTGGGGTTAGACACGCCCCGCCCCACTCTGCTCCTGCATAGCTGCTGGAGATTCAGTCAGGTCCTCGTGGTTGTGAGGCAGCATTTCAACCCACCCAGCCCTGTCTTCTGACCCTCGAGAGCCCTGGGGACAGGAGGGGGCCAGTTAGAAGCACTCTCTTTGTGAGAGGCACAGAACCCTGGAGGGGTTGGGAAGAGAGAGGGTCATAGAAACCTTGGCCTGTTGCTGGTCAGTCACCAGATGGACAGAGGTGGGAAGCGCTCGAGATCCAGGGCCTCAAAGGACCCGAGGGTGTTCTGGGGAGGCACCATGGCCCAGTTCCTCCACAATGACCCCGAGGGACACTGGGCTGCGTGCACGAGCTGGCTGGACACTGAGGCCTCCTGTAAGGACGTGTCCCCTCCCAGCCTTGGGCGTGAGAGAGCCTTGAGCGGGGTGGGGCGCTGCCCCCGCTGGCACCCAGAACGGCTGCAGCATAACATGGTAGTAAAACAGGGCCCAAGACACTGTTTCTTCCCCAAGTGTCCAGGAAAAGATCCATCCGTGGAAAAGATCAAAAGTAATGAAACTAGTCACACGGGCAGTTTCCAGACGAGGAACCGGAACCGAAACCTTAAATCCCATAGCACAGGAACTCGAGTGCAAGGTAGAGATAGGGTGCAGATGTGAGGCTGAGGAGCATGCTTACAGAGCCCGCCGCACAGCGCAAGTAGTCCATCTCCAAGGGGAACACGTTGCCCAGGTAGAGCGAAAACCCGGAGGTCACAAGCAGACAGCTCTGAAAAAGAGCAACATGAGTTCGTTTTTTTTTTTTTTTTTAATTTTCTTTCTTTCTTTCTTCAAATGTGTGTGTGCGTACATATGTGTGTGTGTGTGTGTAGAACCACAGACGAATTCGGGAACCACCATGAACCACCTCCACCTCCTCCTTGTTTACTCTGCCCCAAGATTCACAGGCTCCGCCCTACCAGGACCAGAAACGCAGGCCGCCCCCGCTTCCGCCCAGCGCGTCTATACTTGGGGTCTGGGATCCGAACTCAGGACCTTCCACCTGCAAGCAGAGGCTTAACCCCTGAGCCACCCCTCCAGCCCCCACGAGTTCGGGTTTTAACTGGCTGGAGGAGGGAACACACAGCCCTCAGTCTGCTTCCCCACGTTCACCAGAGTCTACTGTGCCTGCACCTGGCTCCTGCCAGGCCTGAACTACTCCTGACAGCACCGACCCAGCTGAGGAAATGGGCTTCCCCTTTCAGCCCTTGGCGCCAGCACAAGAGCTGCCACACTCTTGTGGGCGAGTGAAGGGTAACTTCAGGGCTGCAGAATCCCACCCCCAGCCCAGGCTGAGAGCTTGGGAAACTTCCCAAGGGCGCTGCAGAAACTGATCTGAGTTGGCGTCTGGGAAATGATGGCCAGAGGCAGCGTCAACTGGACCAAGAGCCTCCAGCTGTGAGGCCCGGCAGTGCTGAGCACAGCCCTGGCGTGTGAGTCTGCGTCACTAGAGAAGATGGCATATCCCGCGATGTGGGGAGAGGAAGGGGTGTCAGCTGGGAGCTGCACAGGACGCAGGTCCTTCCACAGAGAACTGCCTTGGGGCCCTCAGGGACCGCGCACACTTGAGACTCCATGGCTCTTCCAGCAAGTCCGCCGATAAATGTCCAAGGGCCACAAGAACGCCCCTTGGCACCGCCCCACCTCAGGCTAGTGTGGATATACGCTGCAGCTCCACCCAGCCCTGCCTAGCCCGTGGATTCGCGTGGCCGCTGTGGCCTCCTGGTCCCTGCAGTCCTTCCTGACCTCACTCTCGCCTGGCCGCAGTCCTGTCAGTCACTCTGTAGAGAGCCAGGAGTACCGCATGGCCTCCCCTTAACTGGCCAGGCCTGTGCAGGCCACACGTTGGCTCAGTGCAGCTGGACGGTTTCCTTTGCCATTGGAAAGCAGTGCGGAGACACGTCTCCGAGGCGGAGACACGTCTCCGAGGCAGATACTCAGCAAAGGAACTCAAAGGACTGGGCCACTCACCCCCATGAGCACGGAGAAGACCCACGTCTTGTAGCTGAAGCACGGGGGCAGCCTCTTCGACAGCTGCAGCTCTTTGGGCTTCGTGCTGGGACTGTAGCTGCCGGTGTCCTGCCGGCCTGGGTCCTGCCGGCCCCGCTCCAGCGTGGGCATCCGGTCGTAGCCCAGCTCCTCCCTGAACTGCCCCTCCCGCGTCATGGCCCTGGACAGACACACACGGGTGGACAGAGGAGCGTGGCCACCGTCCCTCCGTGCAGAGGCGGCGGCATGGCCTCTGAACAGCCAGGTTTCTGTGACCAGTGGGTCTCAGTGAGCCTTTACCAGTGAGCCCCCTTTACCAGAGCCCCTTTTACCAGTGCGCCCCCTTTACCAGTGAGTCCCCCTTTACCAGTGAGTCCCCCTTTACCAGAGCCCCCTTTACCAGTGACCCCCCTTCACCAGTGAGTTCCCCTTTACCAGTGAGCTCCCTTTTACCAGTGAGCTCCCCCTTTACCAGTGAGCCCCCTTTACCAGTGAGCCCCACTTTATTAGTGATTCCCTCACTTTATCAGTAAGTCCCCCCACTTTATCAGTGAGCCCCCCACTACATCAGTGAGCCCCACTCTGTCAGTAAGCCCTCCCTTTTGAGATAAAGCATCACCACACAGCCCAGGTCAACCTTGGCCTTCTGAGCAGACCCACACCGCCATGCTTGGCTTAAATAGATACTTTTTAAAAGAAAAAGAAATATGCTTACACTGCAGTAGTATGAGATTGAAGAAATAAGCATTTGATTGTAAAATTAAACCACCCAATCCCATCTGGATTTAGGGAGAGTCGCTGTCTGGGTCCAGATACATTAAATCTCCACCAGCAACTTCACGAATCCCAAGCACAGGGGACACATACGTCGTGGCTAATTTCTGCACTTACCTCTGCTGCTGTTGGCTACTCCGTGCGCTGGATTCTGGGTGAGGGGCTTCCGGCAAGAACGATTCGCAAGGGGAATAAAGCCTCAGCCAAGGGTGCTTCGGCCAGAGGCAGCGCAGCCTCTTGAATTTCAATGAGGAGATGGCGGTAGATCCTAGCAAAGTTTGCCTTGGTTGTGTAACTGCTCGATCGGCCCGAGCGGGTGAGGAAGGAGGGTCTGCTAGCTGCAGGCTGGCCGGGTGGAGAAGGACGCCCCGCTAACACAGCCCAGCCCACCCAGGGCCTGGCCGCCTGGGCCACCCCAGGAAGCTCAGGTCAAGGTCACAGCGACCGTCTAGTCCAGAAGCCTCTCTGTCCCCTGCTGTCACATGACGGACATCTCCAGAGGCCCCACAACCGTCCGTCCGCCTTCTCCATCTGACTGGCTGGTCCCGGAACCACAGGGAATTCCACCAGCAGTTCCCATGGCAGCCCCAAGGCCCAGCAGAAATGGGACCACGGCGCCTTTATTTCTGCTGCACTTGCCTGGAGACTCGGGCTTGCTGGCAATCCCAGTGGCTCTGGGCACACCACAAAGGCTCGGCCCAGAGAACTTTGGGGGGGGACCAGCTCCTTGAAGCAAAGGCCCATGTCCAGCCTCCTGCTCTGTTGCTACTTGCCAACCTCGAATGCTCAGCTGCCTCGGCTTCTCAGCCAAGAAAAAAGATTAGATATAATTTTCCCAAACTAATCTTGGGGAAGTCAAGAACTTATTTGGAGCAGACTAAGAAATTTACTGAGTTCTAAAGTCGTAGAATCATGGGAATCGGTCCAAAAGGAGTGAACTCACTTGTTTTCTTTTGTCTGAGGAAAAATGCTGAGTGGATTTCAGCAGTGTTGAGCTTCTCAGAAGTCGCCTCTAGGAAGAGATTCAAACAGGTTGCCTGGCGTGGAACGGGAAGGACGCTCACACCTGCACCCCCAGCTCACACCCATACCCCCAGTTCACACCCGTCAGCTCACACCCGCACCCCCAGCTCACACCTGCACCCCCAGCTCACACTTGTACCTCCCAGCACACACCCCCAGCTCACACCTGCACTCCCAGCTCATATGTGCCCCCAGCTCACACCTGCCCCCCCAGCTCATACCTGCCCCAGCTCACACCCGCACTCCCAGCTCACACCTGCCCCCAGCTCACACCTACCTCCCAGCACACACCTGCCCCCCAGCTCACACCTGCACCTCCCAGCTCACACCCCCAGCTCACACCCACACTCCCAGCTCACACCTGCACCACCAAATCACACCTGCACCTCCCAGCTCACACCCACACTTCCAGTTCACACCTGTACCCTTAGCTCACACCCACACCCCCAGCTCGCCTGCACCCCAGCTCTCACAGCCACTTGGGAGAGAGTCCTCATAGCTTCCGCAAGAGCAGTTTCTAGAGAAAATCTTGTTCCGACACAGGGTCTTTGAATAAACTGCCCTTCTGCCTTTGCCTATGTGGCCTTGAGCAAATACAGAGAGCGAGGGGCTGCTCACGGTTCTCGTGAGCTCCAGGCCGCACAGTGGATCCGTGTGTCCCACGGCCCATGTTGGGCTTTCTCTGCGTGAGAGAGGTGGGGAGGGAAAGAGAGAGGCTTAGAGCAGATCTCACAGAGGCATCGGAGACAAAGGCAGAGTCGGGAGTTCGTGGCCTGGAGGGGGCAGTGGAGGATCCTGGGAGGGGAATATAGGGACCATCCGTGTTCAAGGCACCTGTGCGTGGAGACTTTAGCTCTGGGCTGGACCTGCCGGGAAGGTCTGGGCAGGAGACCATCATGCGCCAGGGTGGAGCAGGTTCACACGTGCTCCAGGGGTGAGGAGGGCCCCAAGATAACAACACAGGGTTTACATCAGCGCAAGGCCCCATTAAACACACGATAATTAAGCATGGCATAAAACTGAGGAGAAAGACCGGCTGCAACAGACCGGGAGAGCACGTAAACCGTGATGGAACGTACATGCCTACGCGGCCCACGTCAGTTCCCGTGCATGCTCAGTTGTACCCCAAGCTTTCAGCTGAAAATGACGGGGAAAATATTTTGATGATATTAACCTAGGAACCTGTCTCTCGAGGTGCCTGCCTTACTTGTCACTAACAAATCCATTCTTGGGAGAATCAGAGATGGAAGTCATCTTCTGAATCGACTTGCTATTGGACAGAAATTCTTGATGTAAAACAGGATTGGTTTTGACTGTCTTGGGTGATGTGACCCCGCGGCCTGAGGGCTGAGTGCACATACAACTGTTCTGTTAAATACGATGATACAAACCGTGAGTAAAATCATTTACATAGCCCAGAAATAGTCTTAATGTCCATGATTCTAGGCCCTCACAGTTCAGCAACCTGGCCAGCCAAGAGAGTAAGAGACGTGCACATTGACTGCTACCTCTTACACACGGTGCTGAATGGAGTTGCAAGCTTTTGGCTGAAACCACGAGGAACAAAAGCCTCCACGTTTAGAAGACTTGCCAAGCACTGGACTAGCAAGGCAGAGAAACACGAATGCTGCCTGGGCTCGTTATAATTTAGCCTGTTGCTTTCACACGACTCCCAGTCCTGGTCCACAAAAGATTCAGAAGGCTTGCTTCGGTTCTTTTGCCCTCTTTGCAGTGGTACAGTAAGCCCAGGGAGTCATACCCTGAAATTTAAGAGAAGAATTTGTAGTTAGTAAGAGTAAGTAAAGTCTGTCCAAATTAAGTTAGACCAGTCCTAAAGGGACCGAAACTTCCAGGCTTTTAAGAGAACTTAGTCTTGAACAAAGTGTTTGGGAACTGTAAGGGCAGAATCTTTAACATATGTATATGTTGTAGATGCATTTGAAATTTGCTTTAGATAGCATCCATAGCTTCAAACTTCTAATTTCCTGATTTATTACAGTATCATCACGTCCAGGCATGGTCTTGGAATGATGACTCTGACATGTGGAGGATTTGGGGAGCAAGTCTCGCTCTCACTGAGCAGGACTTGGTCCCAGTGGCTGCTGTCTCCACATAATTTAGCAAGTATTTTCTTACCCAGGTTTGAGGCTCTGGGCTGTGTCCAGTCTGCAAGTGACTCCCAGGTACCTTCACTGCACACAGTCACGTTTAGCCTGCATATCACCAATAAACTCACGACCAACGGGCTTGAGGGGTCAGGGGGTTGCTTTGGCTTACAATGGTCCAGTTATAGATCTTAACCCGGCTTGGTAGGACAGCCAATGCCAACACCAATGGCTGAGGGAACTAGCCACACCGTATCCACACAAAGGCTAAGAGAGGGACAATCCTTACTTGCCAGACAAGCGAGCCTGGTCAAGTTTACAGAAGGATGCCAACTTCCTTACCCATCTATCTACATGTCCAGGGGCTAGTCCTGCTGACAATGGGCCGGGCTTCTCCACCAATCAGACAATCTCTTGCGGGCCTGGTTGAGGCTTAACTCAGCCACTGATTCTTCATAAATGTGCCCAGAGCTCAAACCCTCAACTGTCAAGTTGACCTGTGTCTGACTATGACACTCGTTGCTATTCAAACAGCAAGGGGTATCTCTCTCAGGTGGGTCTCATTTCTTCTACGGTCTCCTCCACTCCTCCAGAGTGGGAAACACTTCCTCTACCCCCAAAAAGTGTCAGTGCAAATATTTCGCACCCTCTCGATTTGGACATTTGCCTCACCTGGTTTCCATCTTTCTTCTGGCGAGGTTCAGTCTCTGGGTTATTCCGACTTGCTGGCTGTTGCCCTCCGTACAGCTTCAGAGCGCCTGTAATCCAGGAGTTAATGTAGTTAATGACAGTGTCTCTTAAAATGTTTCATGTACTTGTTCAATAATTGGTCCCACTATGTGGGCCGGAAGGAAGGTTGCTTCTCTTCCAGCTGAACAATCCAGACTGTGTCACGGCCTTTCCGACATGCCAGGCAGAACCTGAGGGCTGAATTAGACAAGACAAGCCAACCTCACAGTCACCTTGAACACGCATGTCCGTGTTCAAGGGTCTGGTCAGCTTTTGTGACCGGCAGCCATGTGTCACCTGTAGTCTGGTATCTGTTAGATGCAGTGGATTGTTGGTTTCTCAGAAGAGAGATAGACTTTAAAAGGAAGAGGTTTACAGGAAGAGGGGCCGTCATTGGCCTTGAGGTAGGAGGACATCAGGGTAGAGAGAGCCACTGCAGACCCATGGAGGGTGGGGGTCCGAAGCCTTCAGAGAAATCTCTTGGCAGACTCGTGAGCTCCAGAGCCCCAGAGCCCGGGGGGCTTCAGACTTCATGTCTCCAGAGTGTGGGGAGAAGCCTGATCACAGAACAGATCCATCCAGTCCCCAGCCCCCTACACGCAGGGTGGAGCGTCTGCTTGATGGTCACCAGCCCCCCCATGCCCTCCTGATCCTCAGGGGCAACAGGTCAAAGTCAGGACTGACCACACTTCCTGGACTGCACAGACAGCTGGGCTATCACCTTGCAAGAGGAAAGGGCTCCGCCCAGACCCTGCCCATCAGCCCACCTACCAACCCTGGAGCGTTAAACCGCCTGTTCCCTTCACCCAGGCCTTTCCCCCTCTCCCCATGATTGGCCCGCAGTCCTGGAACTCCATCAAGCTTCCATCTGGTCTGGGGGGGGCACTTTTGGGGGGCAAATACCTTACAATCAGGAAGAGGAGTTGACAGTGTCCTCCTGACACGGCCCAAGCTGCCAGACCCTTGACCAAGGAAGGAGGTATTGGGGGGTTGTGGGGGGTTGGGAGGAGAGCTGGCCATGTCCAGCCTTAGAGCAGCAAGCCCTTGATCTAGCAGCTCTATCGAGAGTGCTGAGTCTGGCCGCCTCCCACTAGCTGAGGTGACTGTCGTTGACATCAGGAGGTGTGGGCGGGGGTCTGACATGTGTCTAGCTTGAAGGTGATGCCAACGGTTGGGGCAACTGGACCAGGCATTCTCAGGTTGTGCCAACAAGATGGCTGCTGTGCGGGGGGAGGCAGCAGTATCCTGGGGTGCCCATCATTGTCTGTTGGAGATGGTCTTCTCTGAGAGTACTACCCAGCGGGGAGACAGCAGCGCTCCTGCCACACGGCGCCTTTTGGAGTTACCGTTCCAGAGCTGTCTCTGTTTTCTCTTTAGCGTCGCCTGGGAGTAGGGAGCTAAAGCTGAGCGCCTTTCCCTCGTCGTCCGACAAAGTCAGTAGAAAACTGTTATCTCAATAAGATGTGTGTTTTTGTAATCTTCATACATACCAAATTAGATATTACAGTACATAAACCCTGTATCATAGCAAATGTATTAGCCATGAATTAATGTTGAATACAAAATTTTGTAACAACACGACCTTTATGATTCTAATAAATACTATTTTAAATAAGCAAACTACACTTTATCAAATGTTACCAAAATCAGATATCATAAGAGAACTTCATTGACATAAAAGAGGACTAGATTTTAGGTTTATAACAGTGTACTGAGTTTTGGCCTTAGAAATTGTAGTAACCTTTAATTATAATTAACTTAGTTATGTTCATTTTTAAAAATTTACAGCCTAAACATGGCATATTTTTATTTTTAAAATTTGTGTGTGTGTTCAAAACAATGTGTGTGTGTGTGTGTGAGAGAGAGGGCACTGTGAGTGTCTGTAGAGGGCCAGGGGTGATCTCGGGAGTCATCCTAGCTTGCTGTGTGTGTGTGTGAGAGAGGGCACTGTGTGTGTGTGTGAGAGAGGGCACTGTGAGTGTCTGTAGAGGGCCAGGGGTGATCTCGGGAGTCATCCTAGCTTGCTGTGTGTGTGTGTGAGAGAGGGCACTGTGTGTGTGTGAGAGAGAGGGCACTGTGAGTGTCTGTAGAGGGCCAGGGGTGATCTCGGGAGTCATCCTAGCTTGCTGTGTGTGTGTGTGAGAGGGCACTGTGAGTGTCTGTAGAGGGCCAGGGGGATCTCGGGAGTCATCCTAGCTTGCTGCTGCCTCCTTCTTGCTGCTCTCTGGGCCTTCCCAGGCTCTGCCTTCCGGAGCTGGAAGCGTCTGGTGTTTTACATGCGATCTGGGATCTGAACTTCAGCTCCTTGAGCTTGCGAGGCAAGAGGGCCCATCTCTCCAATCCCCGGCTTGTATGTTAACCTTCTAGTTCTGTTCTGATCTTTGCTGACTTTGCATGTGGGGCACGCACAGGTGTGTGCACAAGAGGACACTTGAGCGTGCGCTCAGAGGCCCAAGGACGACGTCGGCAGTCATCCTGGGTTGCACCAACTCGTTAGTGCTTGTTCTAAGGCTTCTCAGGCTCCAAGACAGGCCATCGCTATTTCTGCCTGGATGCTATTTCCCATTTTCATGTGTATACATACATGGGGTTCACGTGTGTTTGCATGCGGGGGGTGCACTATTGTGCATGGATGTGTGCGTGGAGCCCCAAGGCCGACAAGGCTGATATTGGGAATCGTCCCACGTCCTCTACGTTGCTATTTTGAGTCTCTTTTTTAAATTTTTTTAAAAAATTTATTCAATTGTGCGTGTATATGTGTGTGCATGTGTGTATGTATGTATGTGTGTGTGTGTAGAACCACGGACGAATTCGGGAACCACCATGGACGCCTCCACCTCCTCCTTGTTTATTCTGCCCCGGGATTCACAGGCTCTGCCCTACCAGGACCGCCTGGCGTCTATACGTGTGGTCTAGGATCTGAACTCAGGACCTTCCGCCTGCAAGGCAGAGGCTTAACCCCTGAGCCAATTCTCCAGCCCCGTTATTTTGAGTCTCTAATTAAACAAAGCTCACCTATTCCCAGGCTCTGGAATTACAGGCGGGCTACCATGTTTGCCCAACATTGTACCTAACTGGAGATGTGAACTTCAGTCCTTTTGTTCGTGCAGCAAGCACTTGAATGGCTGAGGCCTCTCCCCAGTCGCTTCCACATTACTCTTTTGTGACAGGGTCTCTAATCAAACCTAGAGCTCACAGATGGGACTACTGCCGCTAGCCAGCTTGTTCGAGGTATTCCCAGTCCGTCTTCTGAAGTTGGGATTGCAGATGGGCATCACTCCCACCTGACACTTTGCACGGGATCTTAGGACTCAATCTTTTCTTGATGAGGCAAGAAAACTCCTGAGTTATCTCCCATTCCTAATTTAACAATTTTATGTGAGTGTTCGACCTGCAAGCCAACTTGGTACTGTATGATTTACTGTTTGTCAGGTTTGTTTTCTTTTTTAAGACTTCCAATCTGGTTTTCTCCGTAGCTCTCAGTACTATTTAAATCTGTTCTTTCAAAGGTTTGAAATTTGTATCTCACTATGTTGCAGCTCTTCACTTAAACTTTTTTTAAGCTCAGGGAGGCTCGCTGTGCACGCTTCACATTGTCTTACTTTTAGGAGCTAGTTAGCAGAGGGGGAGAGTCCCTAATGAAATGAGAGCTTTCTGTGTCATGCGCTTCAAAATTCAAAATTACATTCATACTTTGGAGATCTTTTAATATAATGTGCCTTTAATCAAATGTTTAAGACCATTTTTGGTATCCATTGAACCTCTTATTTTTAAACGTTTATTGTGGATAGCGGTTGGATCTGAGCCTGAAAGAACACTCAAGAGTGTAATCCACGGTTGTGAATGTGTGGGGGAGGGAGGGCACCCTCCTCCTCCTGTGCACGTAGAGAACTTCTCCAGCCTCCAGTATCTCCCCACAGGTGCAGCCCTCTGCCCCCTTCTGCTTCCTCCCTGTACCTGACAGGTGTTAGCATCAAGAGTTTGGAACCCAGAACTGGATTCCCAGAGTGGAAGGCAGAGAGAGTGCTCAGACAGCGTGTGCGACAAGCACACGACTAGACAACATTTACTTCCAAGCCTCAAGTACGGAACAGTTCTGTCCGGGAAGCTCGCCCAGGACATCAGCTCCCGGGCCTCAGTCAGAAGCCCAGGGTCGCAGCACAGATTTCTCTCAACTCTTCTCCCCTAGACCAACTCCTCCTCTACTCTACTGTGAAACTCTGCCGGTTGACTCAAGGGTCCATTTGCCAGCCTGGACAAATTTCTGAACAAAGATCTGGATCACCAAGGCTGTGCAGGAGCTAAAAGCCTGCCCTCCCCCAGATGTTCGGGCCCCTTGCTGGGGACTCATGTACGGCAGCGTCAGCAGTACCGCAGTGACACAGCCTTCTGCTTGGCCAACAAGGAGAGGCTCTATCTGGGCAGCACCAATCTGTCACCAGACTCGATGGGCTCACACCTTGGTGAGCGTGAAGCCAAAACAAACAGCATGACAAATGATTGGAAAGAGATTTATTACCTGCAGCAGGTGGGGGTTGCTGGGAGTCATCCCCCAACAATGCCTCCCTTACAAAGAAGTGAGAATTTTATTCAGGGGCTACTCATAGTCATACAGGGGTGCCAATTCCTGAGTATGCTCATATTAGTTCATTCTGAGCATGCTCAGTTTAACTGAAGGTACATTTGGGATGCACAGGAATCTTCCTCTGAAGGTGCTGCCTTACTTAGTCACTAACAGCAATTTAGATAGCTCTGGATGACCCCTGTCATCTGCGGTGAGTACTCTGGGTCAAGTCAAATAATCAGGGGTCCCCGAAGGTCACGTGTTCTCTTTTGAAGCTCAGTGTGTGGAGCGTCTGGGTGGAACTGCAGAGCCGCAGCTCAGCATGGCAGTGCTCGGGTTTGACTCTTACAGGCAGTGCCGCCCACACGCGGTGGAACCTGCTCGGGCCCCAGCCCTCATCTCTGATGACTCGTCCACCACCCAGACGATTCCCGAGACTCCTGCACATTCCAGACGCTCAAGGAATGAATTCCATCTTTCAAAAAGGCTGTTAATTCACCATGTGGTCTGATGTAGTGAAACAAAATATGCGGATCTAAAACTAAATCAGACCCTAACCAGCAGAAGACATCGTGCTATGTGCAACACTCAGTCAAGGAGACCAATTTCAAGGGGCGGGGAGCACTGGCCACGTTTTAAAGACTGAAGTCATCCAGATTCCATTCTCTGATCAAAACCAAGTTAAACGAGAGATCAGCAACGAAAGCATCAGCAAAGTCTCCTAACACAGATGTCGACAATCTGCCCGAAGGAAAGAGAGCAGCAAAAACAACCTCCTTCGAAGGTCAAAGAAATCACGGGAAAGTGAATGCAGGACGGAATCTGCCACTAAATTGAAGCTTGACGAGAAAGGTGTAGGTAGAAATGCGTACACTTAGAAAGGACTTCCCCAGGTTGGGGGTGTGCAGCTTAGAATGTTGAGGGTCCTAAGTGACTCCCCAACACTGAATGCACACTGCAGTGGGAAGTGGAAGAATTCAAGGTCGTCTTCGGGTACACCGTGAGTCTCAGGCACTAGAGTTACAAGAAACCTTTTAAAAAGTTACAAAATCAATCTTTTTAAAAAATGTATGAAGCTAGAGGAAGCATACACTAAATAAAAAAAAGCAGGAAGGGAGAATAAAACAGAAATTGTTGAAATTACCGTAGAGTATAAACATCAATGAAACCAAGAGATAAATGAAACAAGCTTTCCTAGGCTGATCAAATAAAATGAGATTATGTAAATTACCAAGCCTTGGGACTTAAAGGTAAACCACCTCTATAATCACGCAGACATTAGCAGAATAGCAGCAGATACTATGAACAATTTCATGCCAATAATTTCACGTGTTGTTATGAAATGGATGAATTTCTTGAAAGAGAAATGATCAAAAACTCGTTGACACATTGCTGGCATTCAGGTGCATCTGTAATATTAAACTTTCCCACAAAGAATTAGAGACCCAAATGCGCTCCCTGGTGTAAAGCTCCCACTACCCTACAGAAGGGAAAGAGGCGCTCCCAAGCCAACTCCAAGACCAGACATCAAGGGAAAGGAAACCGGAGGTCAACATGCCTCATTAGCCTAGCTCCCAAACCCTTGACAAAATGTGCCAAGTTGCATTAAGGAATACAAGCGAAGGATAACAAACCAAAACCAAGACTTTTGCCAGGAGAGCAAGACGGCTTGAGAGATGCCAGTCGATGCAATCTGCTCCCTACCAGGCTGAAGAGGTACCTGCTCATTTCCACCGACGCAGAAGAACATTTGAGAAAAGTTCACCAGCAAGCACGTAGCAAACGTTTGGAAACAGTCGGGGATGTGGCTCAGTTGACATGCGCGTGCTTGCCTGGCAGCCACCAAGCTCTAGACTCGGCCCGGTGGCACATACGCCTGGCACAGCAGTGCACGCCTGCAGTTTCCACACTGGGGAGGTGGAGGCAGGAAGACCAAAGTACAAGGTCATCCTAGGCTCTATTTAGTGCTTGAGGCCAGTCTGGGATACAAGCAGATCTGCCAAAGGAGGAGAGGAGGAGAAGAGGGGAGGGAGGAGAGAAGGAGGAGAGAAGGGAGGCGGGAGGAGGGAAGGAAAACAGTGGGAGGAAGCACGAAAAGAGGGGGGAAGATGGGAGAAAAAGGGCAATAAAACCGTGGCAAAGTCAAGTCCTCAACTTGGAAAAAACTCCAAGAACACCGCGAAGGTCACGTGGGGTGAGGGGCGGCCCCCTCCCCAGGAGGCTGGCGGAGACCGGATGCCACGCCCACCGCCGGGAAGCCCCACCCCCCACGGCCCGCTGCGCGCCAACCGCCAACCTGCCCCATCTAACGGTCGCCGCACTCGAGGATCCCATTGGCCCGGCTCCCCGGGCGGCGGGCGCAGGCGCGGGCGCGGCCAGCGCCTTGGCCCAGGGCGGCGGGCGGCAGGCGCAGGCGCGCGCGCGGCCAGCCCATTGGCCGGGCGCAGGCGCAGGCGCGGGGCGGGCGGCGGCCACGTGCGCGGCGCCTGGCCGACTGGACGCCATGCTGCGGCTCGCGGCCAAGCTGGTGTCCTTCTTCTGGAGGCGGGAGGACGCGCCCAGGGAGGAGGCCGGGCCGCCGGGGCCCGAGCTGGCCGAAGGTGCGCGAGCGGCCACGGGAGCCCCGGGCGGGGGCGGCGGGCGCAGCCGCGGTGGGAGCGCGGGGCCCGCAGGCGCCGGCCCCGTGCCCGGCGCGACGCCGCAGGCCGCCGCCGCTGCTTGTGCCGCCGCCGGGGAGCGGGAGCAGGCGCGCGGTGCAGCAGGCGCGCGGTGCAGCAGGCGCGCGGTGCAGCAGGCGCGCGGTGCAGCAGGCGCGCGGTGCAGCAGGCGCGCGGTGCACTGGGCCTCGCGGTGCACTGGGCCTCGCGGTGCACTGGGCCTCGCGGTGCAGCAGGCGCGCGGTGCACTGGGCCTCGCGGTGCACTGGGCCTCGCGGTGCACTGGGCCTCGCGGTGCAGCAGGTGCGCGGTGCACTGGGCCTCGCGGTGCAGCAGGTGCGCGGTGCACTGGGCCTCGCGGCCAGCGCCCGCCCTCCCTGAGGTGCCGCCCTCGCAGCACCCCTCTCTGTCGGCCTCTGTCCCAGCCTCGCGTTCGGAGCTCTGCAGACGTGGTGTAAGCGGTCCTTTCAGAATGGGATGGAACGGTGCGCCCAGGACCAATGCCCGTTGCCGGGCACCGGGACCCGCGGTCTGCACTGTTGCTTTAATGCAGGCGCACTGATCCCTTCCGCCCGTCTTTTGCACGGGAATTGAGAGTAGTGATTTGCTGTTGCTTTCTGAAACCTCGGAAGGGATGCCCTTTTCTACAAGGGAAGCCAGAAGTAAGTCAGAAGTGGAATTGCTTGAGTGCAGCGTGGCGAAGGTTATGGTATGCAAATGCACTGATGTCTAGAGCAAATGTAACCCTGGTACTCGGCTTCGTTCACCAGAGTCGTCTAAGGAATGATAGCTGCCGGCGACAACTGCCTGAGCCCTGGCTTCGTGCTGCCCGACTTCACAGTTGTCATGTGACCTGGGTTTTGGAAACTTTCCCTGGAAGCGGTCGGAAGGGTTGAGAATGGTGGCTGCACTGCAGCTTGTGATGCATCGCTGAGTGTTAGGGCTCCATTCTGTTCCTGGATTACATGCATCTTCCCACCTCTGAGGTTGCAGCTGGGATTGCAGCTGCTGCTTGTTGATGGTGATGAGGGAAAGGTAGCAATGGGCAGTACGTGGTAAATGCTTCTTGGTGCTCCCCCGGGCCCAAGAATTTACAGGGTACCCTACCCTGGTGTCAGCCTCCCTAAGGTCTGTATGTCACCCGTGTGTCCTGTCATGTAACTAGGTGCTCATGCAATGACATGCACAATCTTCATTTTACCGCTAACTGGCATACAGAACTGTCGAGGTCCAAACTCACAGTTACAAACGTGGCACAAGATCTAGAGTCAATCCTGGGCAGTCTGGCTTTGGAGTCAGGGTGCACCTCCCTGTGAATCTGAGCCCCCCAGAACCTGCACCTCTGTCTCAGTTGTTTCAGTCCAAACACCACCCTGCGACTTACTCTTGTCCACAGTGTTACTAGAACAGTGTCCTCCGTGAGTAGCTGTGGAGCCTTTCTCAGCAGGACGCAATGGAAGTGGACTGTGCTTTGTGGCTAATGTGATCTCTTTGCCTGTTTGTCTTGCTCTGCTTGTCGCAGGTGACATCAAGTTGAAGACCGTGCAGGGTGTGGTGACCAGATACTGCAGTGATTACGGCATGATTGATGATTTGATCTACTTCTCCAATGATGCTGTGACGAGCAAAGTGCTTCTGAATGTCGGGCAGGAAGTCATTGCAGTCGTGGAAGAAAATAAAGTGTCCAATGGGCTGAAGGCCATTAGGGTGAGTCAGAGTGAACTTGGGCTGGTCTCTCTATAGGTGTCAACGCTTGCTGCTGTCCAGGAGAGCCAGAGCGGTGCATCTGGTTCAGCCACCCACCTTCGTTAAAGTCAACATACAGAATTTTGTACTCTTAGGGATAGAATGAGAAACCCCCTATGACCAGTGTAGGCAAGAACACGAGTATTATCAGCTTGGGATTCTGTGCACTAACACACAAGTGATTACATGATTCTCATTTGCATGAGGCCTTGACATACATCACTTTTTCACTTTTTTCTGTAAGTCATCTTCTCGTACTTTGTGTTTTGTTAAGTTCAGTTTTTAAAAAATTGGGAGAAAGAGCGAGAGTGTTTGAGTAGGTGCTCGGGCATGTCAGGGGACATCTTTGTTTCAGAAATCAGTTCTTGCCTTTCATTTTTTGGGTCAGGGATTGAGCTCGGGTGGCCAGGTTTGCATGGGATCACCTTTACCCACTGAGCCAATGAGATCTTTTTAGAGTCTATGGGGAAAATAGAACTTTCATGTGGGTGTGGCCAGAGGTCAGTGTGGGCATCTCCTCCACCACTCTCCACCCGACTCGTTTTCACACAGGTTCTCTCAGAAACCTGCAGCTCTCTGATGGGGTAGACAGCCAGCCAGAAATCCTCGTCTGTGCTTCGGGATTGCAGGCGTGCACCTTTGTACCTGTTTTGTAAGAAATCAGGTCTTCGTACCTGGGCAGCAAGGACCTATTGACTGAGCCACCTGTAGAACTCTGGAAGTTAATGTTTAAAAAGTTACATGAAAGTGTTGCCAGTGTCTCTCTCAGGTCACCCTTGACTTTACTGTCAGTTTCATGTCCCTGCGTGTTTAGGGGTCTCTTTCCTTCTGTCTGGTTAAATTGATGCTAACATTCTCTCTCTTTCTCTCCCCCTTCGTTTCCTTCCTCTCTCCTTCTGTCCTCTTCCCTCCCTCTCTCCCCTCCTTCTACCTTTCCCTCTTCATACTTTTTATAAGACAGGGTGTTACTACATATCCCTGGCTATATTGAACTCACAATTTTCTTCCTCAGCCCCCAAATGCTGGAAGCCTCCAGTCCAGCTTTTTTGATGCTTAGTATCTATTTTGGGTTTTTATTGCAGGCATATAGAAATGAAACGAAGGCTTTTGTGTACCTGTTACTTTTCCAATTCATTTATTAGCTCTAATTGTTTGGGGACTTGTTTAAGATGGGAAATCCTGGGGCTGGAGAGGTGGCTCAGTGGTTAAGCCTCTGCCTTGCAGGCGGAAGGTCCTGAGTTCCAATTCTAGACCCCACGTATAGAGGTCAGGCGGAAGTGGGGGCGGCCTGCGTTTCTGGTCCTGGTAAGGTGGAGCCTGTGAATCCCCGGGCAGAGTAAACAAGGAAGAGGTGGAAGTGGTCCATGGTGGTTCCCGAATTCGTCCGTGGTTCTACACATACGCATACACACGCGTGCACACGCATATACGCACAATTGAATAAATAATAATAATAATAATAAAAAGATGGGAAATCCTTAGAATTTTCACCATGCAGGATCAAGTCATGTGTAAACAGATAATTTTAGCACTTTCTAATTTAAATGCCGTTAGTTTCTTCCTGCTGATTACTTGCCTGGGACTTTGAGTACAGTGTTGAACAGAAATACCGAGGGTGGGTTTCCCTCTCCGGTTCCTCACCTGGGGGGCTTTTTATCTTTCAGGCTGGTTGAAGCAGACCTGTTAAGGTCTTGTGTTGAAGAAGGTTGTCCTTTCACTCCTAGTTTATTGTTGGCAAAGGAATGTTCGGATTTCTAATATAAAATTTCATTGGTATCTATTACAGTGACGTGTTTCATGAAGACATTTTCACACAATTGTCTTCCAGTCTTTGACCAAATTCTCTCCCACTCTCTTCGGTCTGAGAATTTTGATTTTTGTCAAATGTTTTTTCTGTATCAATGAAGGTGACCATGTGATGATTTTTTTCATCTTAGTGCGATACGGAGATTGGATTTCAGATGATTCATGAGCCTTCAGAGTTTGTTCCCTGGGGTGTGAAAGACTTGCCTGCCTTGGGCAGAAATAAGAACTGAGTCTCAGAGAGCAGAAGTTCCATGAGGTGTGATGTCATCTTGCTTATGGCCCCTCTTGAGGCCCCCCCCCCACGTATGGCTCTGTTTCCCTCAGCTAAGCCGTGAGAGACTGCTGAGCATGGGCTAGTCAGCCATTAGCGACTGGCCAGGAGAGCCGACCTGACCATAGCATGAACGAAAAAAACCCTACAAAGGGCCCTGAGCCCCAGCCGGCCCTTCTCCTGAGACAGTCCAGTGTCCCGCATCTGTGCCTTAGAACCTTTGCGTTCTGGGGTGAGCTCCATTGGTCACCATGTGCTCCTTTAATGTGCCTCTGCATTCAGTTGCTAATGTTTTGTGGGAATTTTTTTATATGCATTCATAGGGTGGTAATAGGGGTGCGTCCCCCAAAAGTTGAATTCTTACTCCCAAGGTGATGCCATTCTTAGGGAGGCCTGGGGTGGGGAAGAGCTCAGAGCGGGCCTAAGACCCTCATGAAAGACAAGCAGGGAGCTGCTTCATTGCTGCAGTAGGAATGAACGAATGAATAAGTGAATGAATGAATGAATACCGCTGTACCTCAGGAAGCAGGTACTCGCTAAGCACCGATTCTGCCATGCCTGACCTTGAACTTCACAACCCTGTTGGACCAAGATGGAGATAGCGGTCTGTAATTTGCTTTTATTATTCCTCTTTTATAATAGGTTAAAGGTCATTTTTTTGTCTTACAGGTGGAAGCTGTCTCTGATAAATGGGAGGACGATAACAAAAACTCGAGCAAAGGGTTGTCAGACTCTAGACCCCGAGTGCTAATTGGCTGTGTGACGTCCCTGTTGGAAGGCTGCTGGGTACATCAGCCAGACTACATACTTTGCCCTGGAGAGCGTGTGTGAAGGTAGCCGTCGGGTTTCTGTTTGACAGTTAAAGTAGGATTTGCGTCTTTTCAGTGCTTTTCATGCCTTGGGTTCAGGTTGCTTCTCTGTGTCCTGGGGAGAGGCTCACAGGGGCTCTTGGGTTGAGGGGGCACTTGAAACCCTTCCATTCGTTTGTCTTCATTTGCTGAGCACAACAGATGTGGCCCCCTGAGGTCCCTGTCTCACACCCCTCGGGGGACAGCACAGGTGGAGACGACCACTAGTAAGAACAGTGACCTGGTCCACAACAATGGGCAGAAGAGGGCGATTGCTTAGATGGGGTTTATAGCCGAGCCCAGCCAAAGGCTGGCGCTGGCCGCAGTGGCACCGCCACACTCGGCCCACAAGCAGCTCTCGCTCAGGTGTTTCCCGCGGTTCACAGTTGGGCTGGGGATTGCCTCGTGCTTTTCCAAGAGCATCCATTTCTAATTATATCTGTTTCTAGCTGATCTGGTGTTTGTCTTTCTTGCCTAAATAAGTTCTTGGGCCTGAGAGGCAGATTCAAGGATAAAGCACCTGCTCACAAAGTCCGTGTGGTAGAATGAGAGAGATGACTTCCAGAAGTTGTCTTTAGACTGCCATCTGTGTGCTCTTCTTCTTTCTCCCTCTCATTCCTCCTCTCTCTTTCCCCTCCCCTCTCAAATGCATATATAAGAGAGGTAAGAGATGGCTTAAGGGTTAAGACTCTGCCTTGCAAACAGAAGGACCAGACTTCAAATTCCAAGCCCAGTGTAAAAATGCCAGGTGGAAATGGTGGTGACCTGCACTTCTGTCTGGTGGGTGGAGCCTGAGAAATCCCAGAGCAAAGCAAGAATGAGGTAGAATAATCCAGGATGGTTCCTGAAGACACCCTTGGTCCTCCACAGGGACACATGTGCCCTTTGATACACACATACATGTACACACACACACACACACACACACAAATTGTATTTGGAGAAAAATCAGTTTACTGTCTTTAAAAAAAGAAACAATTTGCTGCCTTCCTCACCACAATGGACTACACCCTTAAACTGCAAGCCAAACCAGACCTTTCCTTCCTTGGAAACTGATACAGAAAGTAGGTATCAAGAAGCAGAACTGTTGCCGTGGCAAATCTGACTGTGAGGTTTTTTGTGCTTGGGAGAGTGTGGAAGCCTTTGGAGCTGCCGCCTAGGAACGCCCTAGAATGCTGGGGACAGGATGGAGAGCAGAATGCTGAAGAAAGGGAAAAGCAAATCCACCTCGTGAGAGATCAGTAGGGAAAAGACTGCTGGGATTTGGCTGCAAGCCATGATGTTAATTCTGGCAAAAAAAAAAAAAAAAAAAAAAAAAGGGGGCTCTCTGCTTCCCGCCTTAAAACTTGGTGAAGTCAAATTCAAAAGCAATGGGTGACATTGTTTGGTGGAGCAGATTTTAAGAAAGCACAGTGTTGAGTCTTGGCTGTGCCTGGGCTGTGGCAGAAGAATGAAAGTGAAGGAGTTTAGAGTTGCAGTGAGGGGCAGAGAAAGCGATGGTTAGGGATTACTGACAGAAGCCTGGCACTGGACAAGATCCTATCAAAGGTTTTAGCTTGTAGAGCTGAACTGTAATAAAAGAAACCAAATTGAGGGCTGGAGAGGTGGCTCAGGGGTTAAGCCTCTACCTTGCAGGCAGAAGGTCCTGAGTTCGGATCCCAGATCCCACGAATAGATGCCAGGCAGAAGCGGGGGCAGCCTGTGCTTCTGGTCCTGGTAGGGCGGAGCCTGTGAATCCCGAGGCAGAAGGAGGGGGAGGCGTCCATGGTGGTTCCCGGCTCGTCCGTGGTTCTGCACACACACATACACACATGTGCGCGCACATATATACGTACACACGCACAATTGAATAAATAATAATAAAAAATTAAAAAAAAAGAAATTAGTAAAAAAAAAAAAACCAAACTGAGAATGTCCCAAAATGTCTACCTGGGTCATTTTCCCAGGTTCAGCCACCCAGGGAGAGGGCACAGGGGCCACTACAGAGTGGCAGAAGGGCCCCAGCTACATCTCAGGCTGGCGGCGGAGCGGGACAGCGGCACCCTGATTTTTCAGTCAAAATGCAAGAGCGAAGGGCTCATGGAGGCTTGTACCACAGTTTGAGGAAGCCCTTGGGGTCAGGACGTGTACGGCAGGATCACGTGCCCTGACAGGAGGCCCCCAGAGGCTGATCGCTTGACGCTGTGAAGGGGAAACATGTCCTAGTGGGGACCCAGGACACAGGAGCTGTTGGGACCATGGACTGTCCACCAGGAAAGCTTCAGGCTCAGACGGTCCACTGTAAGCCCCAGGCGCCAGTCACAGAGCCGAAGGAGTCGGTGTTTGAACTGCTGGGTCGGTCTTGCTGTGGCCTGGTCTTTCCTTGCTGTGCCTCCATTCCTCCCGTTTAGAACAAGGATGTTTACTCTGCCATCGAATATATTGGAAGCATGTAGTCTGATGGCATGCTTGGTTTGGTTTCATAAGAGATTGCCAAGCCTTGGTAGATCTGTTGCACTTGGACCGATGTTGGCACTGTTAAGACCATGGGGACTTTTGAAGTTGCAGTAGATGCATTTTGTATTTTGAGGTACCACAAGCCTACTAGAACCAAAGGTTGGATACTAGGATTTAGAAGTGACATGTTTGGGCGTCAGGTTAACAGCAGGGGCTCTCATTGTCCACTTCATCAGACTCAGAGTTTTCTAGGCGACCCCTCTGAGCAGGGCTTCCAGGATGTTTCCAGAGAAGTTTAACTGAGGAGGGAAGACTCCCCGTCCCATGGATCAGTCCCTCCACATTCCTCTCCTCCTCCCCGACTGGCTGCCGGGTTACCAGCTGGCTGCCTCACGCTCCTGCCACCTCAGCTCAAATCGCTCTGACCATTGTGACCTCATTGTAAAGGACTTTATCCTGAACCCTTCTGTCTGCCAGTTGCCTTAATCAGGCATTTGCCATAGCAACAAGAACAGTAATTAATACACTAGCACTGTGCGTTTCAAAGATGGGCTGATTTGATGTTGACATGTAGTCACTCACTGTCTTAAGAAGGTGTGGTATAGGGGTGGGAGCATTTGGAGCCAGTGGCGTGTGTGGTCCCGTTGTGCTTCTGTTTGTGGCAGAGTCGAGAGGAAGGACGGCTGCCTGTAGTCTGCTCAGGCGTGTCTCGCTGACAACATTGGTTTTCCTGTTCCCAGGGCTGCAGCGCACTTTGCTTCTTCACAGTCCGTGTGTGTGTGTGTGTGTGTGTGTGTGTGTGTGTGTGTGTGTCTTGTCTGTCTCCCTGTGGGGGTTCATGCACCCATTTGTGCAGGTACATATCTGTGTGTGAGAGAGAGACAGACACTGTGGGGCTGTATGCATTCATGTGGCAGGTACATCTGTGCATGTATGTCTGTGTCACCGTGGGGCTGTATGCATTCATGTGGGCAGGTACATCTGTGCATGTATGTCTGTGTCACTGTGGGGCTGTATGCATTCATGTGGCAGGTACACCTGTGCATGTATGTCTGTGTCACTGTGGGGCTGTATGCATTCATGTGGCAGGTACATCTGTGCATGTATGTCTGTGTCACTGTGGGGCTGTATGCATTCATGTGGGCAGGTACACCTGTGCATGTATGTCTGTGTCACCGTGGGGCTGTATGCATTCATGTGGCAGGTACATCTGTGCATGTATGTCTGTGTCACCGTGGGGCTGTATGCATTCATGTGGCAGGTACATCTGCATGTATGTCTGTGTCACCGTGGGGCTGTATGCATTCAGTGGCAGGTACACCTGTGCATGTATGTCTGTGTCACTGTAGGGCTGTATGCATTCATGTGGGCAGGTACACCTGTGCATGTATGTCTGTGTCACTGTGGGGCTGTATGCATTCATGTGGCAGGTACACCTGTGCATGTATGTCTGTGTCACTGTAGGGCTGTATGCATTCATGTGGCAGGTACACCTGTGCATGTATGTCTGTGTCACCGTGGGGCTGTATGCATTCATGTGGCAGGTACATCTGTGCATGTATGTCTGTGTCACCGTGGGGCTGTATGCATTCATGTGGCAGGTACACCTGTGCATGTATGTCTGTGTCACTGTAGGGCTGTATGCATTCATGTGGGCAGGTACACCTGTGCATGTATGTCTGTGTCACTGTGGGGCTGTATGCATTCATGTGGCAGGTACACCTGTGCATGTATGTCTGTGTCACTGTGGGGCTGTATGCATTCATGTGGCAGGTACACCTGTGCATGTATGTCTGTGTCACTGTAGGGCTGTATGCATTCATGTGGGCAGGTACACCTGTGCATGTATGTCTGTGTCACTGTGGGGCTGTATGCATTCATGTGGCAGGTACACCTGTGCATGTATGTCTGTGTCACTGTAGGGCTGTATGCATTCATGTGGCAGGTACACCTGTGCATGTATGTCTGTGTCACCGTGGGGCTGTATGCATTCATGTGGGCAGGTACACCTGTGCATGTATGTCTGTGTCACCGTGGGGCTGTATGCATTCATGTGGGCAGGTACACCTGTGCATGTATGTCTGTGTCACCGTGGGGCTGTATGCATTCATGTGGGCAGGTGTACTTCTGTGCATGTATGTCTGTGTCACTGTAGGGCTGTATGCATTCATGTGGGCAGGTGTACTTCTGTGCATGTGTGCGTCACTGGAGCTGCATGTATCCATGTGTACAAACGCACATCTGTTGTGAGACACACACACTAAAGGGCTGTATGCATTCATGTGGACAGGTGTACTTCTGTGCATGTGTGTGGCAAAGACACAAGGTGTCTTCCTTGATAGCTCCGTCTTTTTTTTTTTTTTGTGACAGGGTCTCACACTGAACCTGGAGCTTCTCAATTGCTGGGCTACTGGCCATTGAGTCTAGGAATCGCCTATCTCTGCTCCCCTAACAGCGGGGTTACAAATGTGTGCTGCCCACTTCATGTGGTTGCATAGCAATCACTTTATATCGGTGGAGCCATCTCCCCAGCCCCAGATGTTTGGATTTTGTTTGTTTGTTTGTTTAACAGGCTGAGTAGGGGAGGAGACCCTCAGGTGGCAGGCTAACTGAGAATGACCACACTGGCTCCTGCTGAGAGTGGCCATATTGCCTTCTAACTGGAAATGGCCACACCGCTTCTTGCTTCCTTTCCCTTGAAGGCGGCGGGTGGTGGGAACTGTTTAACTCTGTTTAACCGGGGTGCTTCAGAAGAATCCTGACCCATGCATGTGCTTCTAACACACAGAGTGCACAGCCGTGCAAGTGTCACTAAGTTTTCTCTGGTCCTTTCAGGTTTCCAGCCATGCAAGGGAGACTGGGTGGAGGCTGAGTACTGGATCCGGCCGGGGACGTGGAGCAGTGAGGCCATCTCAGTGAAGCCCCTGAGGTACAAGCGCGTGGACAAGGTAATGTGAGGACGTTCCTGAGCGCTGAGACTGCCCCGGTGCTGCTCTCATGGCCCAGGGTTCCCCTGGTTATGCCGAAAGACCCACACAGAGAATGCCGGGTCCTGCCCTGCGCTTCCTGTGGGAATGTTGGCTCACAGAACTAAGGTCTGAGTAACAGCTTAGATCTGATGTGTTAAGTACCTGATGTGTTGAGGTAAAGAATTGTGTGGTGAGGAGAACAGGCGTTTAGGCCCTCAGCCTTCTTGTAAGCTGACAGGACTTGGGGGATGTGTGAACTGTGGAAGCCTCGAGTTTGCACCAGGTGAGGCGGATGCTTGAGTTGGGCTGCGGCAGAGAAGTGGAGGAGGGTGTTCCCCGCCATAGTCCCCTTGCTCAGCCAGAACCCCACCGGAAGCCACATTATGTTGAACCTTACCGTCTGCCGCTGTCCTGGGCCAGGCAGACTCAGGGAGGCAAGGTGGAGAAGGGCCCCCCTTGTCCACATGCGCCCCAGGCAGTGTCCGCCACTGTGCTTGCAGGTGTGCATCTCCAGCTTGTGTGGGAGGAACGGGGTGATAGAGGACAGCATCTTCTTCAGCCTGGACTCCCTGCAGCTTCCCGAGGGGTACGCCCCAAGGAGACACGACGTGGTCAATGCCGTGGTGGTGGAGAGCAGCCAGTCGTGCTACATCTGGAGAGCGCTGTGCATGACCCCCGTGAAGCGGCGGTAACCACACATTTCTTCTTGGGAGAGAAAAGGCCTCTTGAGTGAATCGTGAAGGGTCGCAGTCAAGGACTGCCCAGCATTTCAGTCGTTCACTTGGTGCGCGGTGCTGGTCCCGGGAGGCTTTGGCTGGTGACTTTGCGGCTTCTCAGTCTTTGCAGGTCTGCCGTGGTCTGCTCCAAGAGACATTGCCTAACCACGTTTCTCAGAATATGTTTGTGGCTAGCACGCGTGGCTATGCTTCATGAGCTCTTTGTAGACACTCCACGCCCTGCACTAGCTGGTTAAGAAGAGAATTCTTTCTCGGAAGTTGAGTGAAGATAGAATTTAAGGGTCCCTTCGTCTGTACTGTCAGGTGGTGATTGTCTTTGTCCAGATTCTGTTGCTGGTGATGCGGTTGCAGCGGTTCTACCGACTGGGCAAGTTGTAAGCGAAAGGTTTATTTCCAGCTTCCGCTCCAGTTGCCACCCTGGTTACCGCTCTAGTTCCCACTCTAGTTACCGTTCTAGTTACCACTCTGGTTACTGCTCTAGTTGCCACTCTGGTTACTGCTCTAGTTACTGCTCTAGTTACCACTCTAGTTACTGTTCTAGTTGCCACTCTAGTTACCGCTCCAGTTGCCACCCTGGTTACCGCTCTACTTACCACTCTGGTTACCGCTCCAGTTGCCACTCTAGTTACTGTTCTAGTTGCCACTCTAGTTACCATTCCAGTTGCCACTCTGGTTACTGCTCTAGTTACCACTCTAGTTACCGCTCTAGTTACTGCTCTAGTTACCACTCTAGTTACTGTTCTAGTTGCCACTCTAGTTACCGCTCCAGTTGCCACCCTGGTTACCGCTCTACTTACCACTCTGGTTACCGCTCCAGTTGCCACTCTGGTTACTGTTCTAGTTGCCACTCTGGTTACCGCTCTAGTTACCACTCTAGTTACCGCTCTAGTTACCACTCTAGTTACCATTCTAGTTGCCACTCTGGTTATCGCTCTAGTTACCACTCTAGTTACCGTTCTAGTTGCCACTCTAGTTACTGCTCTAGTTACCACTCTAGTTACCGCTCTAGTTACCACTCTAGTTACCATTCCAGTTGCTCCAGTTACCGCTCCAGTTGCCACTCTAGTTCTTGGTCAGGGGATGCACCCCTTTTGTTTCCATTCTCATGTAGTGTCTGTGTTCACGTGTGTGGATTGCACGTGTTTGAGGTTGGCCTGAGGTTGATGTCAGGAGTCATCCTCTATTGTCCTTCCTCCTCGGTGTTTTTCAAGACAGGATCTCTAGCCAAACTTGGAGCTCACTGTTCGTTAGTCTTGGTAGCCGCTAACTTGTTCTGGGGTTCCCTTGTCTCTGCCTTGCAAGGCTGGAATTTCACATGGGCTGCCACACTCATTGGGCATCTGTGTGGGCTCTGGAGGTCCACACACCAGCCCTTTGGCTTGCACAAACCATGAGCCATCTTCCCAGTGCACTTTCCACCTTTACATGGGCCTTCGCGCTTGAAGTCACTGTACGAGACCTGCACAGCTTGCGCTTTCGCCGGTGAGCCATCTCTCCACCCAGGTCCCATCACTTAGTGGTCAGAATGGGGATTAAACTCAACCTGAGGTTTGAAGGGGACTGTAGCAGTTCATTGCATGTTCTGATAAAATCATGACAAAACTGCTTAAAGGAACAAGGGATTTATTCTCTTATGACTGCCCGGTTACAGTTCTTTGTCTAGTTTGGCAGGAGAGCTCACACCAACACCAGGGCTGAGGGAACTGGCCGTATAATATCCACATAACAGCTGAGAGAGGGACGATCCTTACTTGCCAGACCAGCATGTCTGGCCAGGCGTACACAAGGATGCCACCTTCCTCCACCAGCCTTGTGTATTTTATTCACCTGCCCCTGGACTAGTCCCACCCACCATGGCTGGGCCTTCCCCATCAGCTAGACAATCTCCTGCAGGTTTGCTCTGGGCTTAATCCAACCACTAATTCTCTACAAATGTGCCCAGAGCTCAAACCCTCAGCTGTCAAGTTGACCCTTGTGCCAACCATGACAGCGACAAACCATAGTAGTGCTTGCCATTTTATCTCTTCTTGTTTTTACTTGGTTGCACCCTACTGTGGTCTGTCTCCTGTGCTTCAAACTCAGTGTAGCCGAGGACGACCTTGGTCTTCTGATCTCACGCCTCCAGCTCCTGTGCCACTAGATGGCGCCAGGACAGACCCGGGGCTCCGTTGAACTGCTCCTGTGCTTGCTTTTGGGTGAAGGTTTAGGTCTTTTTTGTCCTTTCACGCTTGGCATTTAAAAAACACAGTAGAGGGGCTGGAGAGGTGGCTCAGGGGTTAAGCCTCTACCTTGCAGGCAGAAGGTCCTGAGTTCGGATCCCAGATCCCACGTATAGACGCCGGGCAGAAGCGGGGGCAGCCTGCGTTTCTGGTCCTGGTAGGGCGGAGTCTATGAATCCCAGGGCAGAGTAAACAAGGAGGAGGTGGAGGTGGTCCATGGTGGTTCCCGAATTCGCCTGTAGTTCTACACACACACACACACACACACACACACACAATTGAATAAAAAAAACAAAAAACACAGTGAGGCAGCAGGTCCTGGCAGCGACGGAGCAGTGACCAGGTTCCCCTGTCTGCTCTTTTCCTGACTGTGAGGCATGTCCCCTAGCACTGTATGTAGCAGCCTCTCGGCTGTGGCCTTAGAGCCACCCAGGGCAGGCGTCCCTGCACTATGGCCATATAATAAACACCTTGGAGGTATCAGCATCTTTCTCACTCTCCTCTGTTAGTCTTCTCAGGAGAAAACCAGCTCCGTGTGAAAGAAACATTTTCTTGGCTTTTCTGCCTACATCTGCACCTGGCCCGGTGTCTGAAGAGGCAGGTCAGTCTCACACCCCAGTGAACAACAGGTGCATAATGGAGGCTGCCGGGTGGACTGGTATTGCTGGGCTGGAGATGGTGCCACACGCTTCTCGCCCTTGAAGCTGGCCTCTGGAAGAGTGGGTACACAGGTAGCATGTCCAGTGCCACCTGCAGAGCCGTGGACAGCCAGGAACACAGCAAGCTTACTGACCAGGACCCGCTGGGTGTGGTGGCTCCAGTACGTGCATCATGACCCCTCTATACTCAGGGGATCTGAACTCGAGTCCCTGGGTGTCATCACCTCTTGAGGGCTCTTCCCTCTCCCTACACAGCCGCCTGGATTTTTCTCATCACGCCATGACAGTCTGTTTTTTCTTGTTATTTGATGATGCAGGCTTGCCATAGAGTAGGTAGCCTGCAGCTTGCAGGCTTCCGACCCAGCTTCCTGAGCACCCCCACCCCAGCTGCATTTCAAGCATGCCCACATTGTCTTCCTGACCTTGGGAGAAGCTGGTGCTGGGTAGCCAGGACACACCGCCCATTTCCTTTCCGCCTCGCTGCCTTTGCTTGTAGGCTGATGCCACCGACTCCACCACACGCTCCTGCCAATTGACAGCCTCAGAGTAGAAAGTGCCAGCTGCACGGTCCTTCCCCGTGTCTGATGGCAGGACCATCCTGTGGATAGTTGACCAGAAAACCTGGGTCCCTTGGCAGATGTGGGCAGCCGGCATGGGAGGAGAGGAGAGGAAGGGAGAGACAGGCTGACCAGGAGTGGGCTACTCAGTTGCGGCTGGGACAAAGAAAAAGGTTCTTTCTGGAGTCCTGTTGGTTTCCTTCTTCTCCCTCTCTTCCTCTGCTGACATGCTAGGCAAGAGCTCTGCCCCTGAGCTGTAGCTCCTGGAGCCCATAATCTTTTGGCAAGAGTCTGTGGACAGAGGGCAGCAGATGACCCATTCTTGGGGAAATGGGGCTTCAGTTCCTGGAGAAAAAACTTCCCACTCACTTGTCCTCGTCTGGCCAAATAGTGCTTAATGATGGTTGTGTTCTGAGAAACGGTCCTTGCTCAGACGGCTTCACCACAGTGCAGCCCTGTCTCTACTGCCTAATGTTCAGAATGGGGATCACACCTCCCAGACCTTGTGGCAAGTTATGCGCCTAAAACTAGAAGTAGTTGTAACTCAGTGTCGTGTGTGTATCTAAACAAGCACAGCCCATAAAAGTGCAACGAAGGCTGGAGAGATGGCTCAGTGCTTAAGGCCTTTGCCTTGCAAGCAAGGCGACCTGGGTTCAGATTCCAGATCCCACGTAAAAAATGCCAGGTGGATATGGTGGCAGCCCGTAATTCTGGCCCTGGAAGGTGGTGTCTGGGAGACCCCAGAGGAAAGCAGTAAGGTGGGAAAGTAATCCAGGATAATCCCAAATATCACACTTGGGCCTTCACAGATATACACACCAAAAAACGTGCTTAATGATGGGTATGCGTTGCAGTGGGAGTCGTTCAGCTCCACCTTAGTCTTGTAGGACCGTTAGGTGCACAGCCCTGGTGAAGACATGATGCGCAACCTCTGCCTTGCTTCAGAGCAGACAAAACTTTCCGTACTCAAGTTTGGGTTCCTGAATGTAAGGTCTGCACCTGCCCACCCTCTCTCCTTCCTTCGCCCCTCCTCCCCTCCCCCTCCCTCTCTCTTCCCTCCCTCCCCTCCTTCCTTCCCTCCCTCCTCTCTACCTATCTCCCTGTAGCCTCAAAGGTAGTGGAGAGCGGAGAGAAGTGAGAGCTCTGAGGGAAAGTCAGATGCTGCCCGCCCCGTTCTGTCCCCGACCCGAGGGGGTATGCGACTCTCTCTGGGGAGCCTGGCCGTCCTGAGAAGCTGAGGGTCTGCTGGACAGGACGTCTGTGGGGTCCTCCAGTGTCTGTCTTCAGAGAGGCGGGGCAGGTGCGACAGGAAGACCTGAGCATGCTGACTCGGCCCCTTGGTGCTCCTTTAGCGATGCCGCCGCCACCGTGGAGGCCCCTGAAGACCCCTATGGAGCCCTCTTATTGAAGAACAAAGGTGATATTGAAGTTACACGCATGACAAATTTCGGAACACTGAAGGAAGGAGAAAGTAAAACCATGGTGATCTGGATAGAGTAAGTGGGTCTCTCGTGCAGTGCTTTTAAACCGACTTAAGAACTCACTGAGTTTTCCTTCTGACGCTTGTCAAAAACTTCCACCCAAAGCCAGGAGTGGTAGATGATGCATGCTGCACCCACCCTGGAGGGCAAGCTGGAGCCTGGTCTGCCTGGCAGGACCCTGCCTCGCCCTCCCTGAAACTTTCACCCTGAAATATCCTTTAACCTGAGCTCCGTAATGGGGTTTGCGGTCACCCTGTGTGCCATTCCTTGACACTGAGCTCCATGGTTTCGGATGTGGCATCTCTTTGGAAGCTGGTGCTCACGCTCCTCTCTCTCGGCAGAAATAAAGGAGAAGCCTCTCAGGACCTCCTCAGCTGCCGACTGGCTGGCTGGGATAAAACGCAGCAATTTCGATTTGAGGCAAAGGACACAGACCAAGCTTGCCCAGAGGACTCGAGTGCTGCTGATTCTGAGACGGAGACGCAGCTTTCAGGTGAAAACGCCAGTTCGTTAAATAGCTACCAAGAAAACAAGCCCGACGAAGCGCCCGAGAAGAGCTTGCTGAGCAGCACAGAAGGCTGTCCAGGTAGGCACCCGGCTCTGCCCTGCTCCCTGGCAGCACTTTACGCCTGACCTCTTTTGAGTGTGAATCCTTCTGCGCCTAAAGTTTCAGGCTTGGGGAGAGGAACAGAGACAGCGAGACTGAGATCCAAGTGTGTGTCAGTGTGTGATGAGGGCTCCCAGGCGGCGGTTTCTGGGACGCTCTGGCCTGGCTGCTCGTGGACACTCTGCTCCCTGTGTTGTCGGCCACGGTCCAGAGTTGGTTCTGCGTCTCGCGTGTTCACGTGTCTGAGCGCTCGTTTCCAGCATTGGTGGGGACAAAGCATCTTTTGGGTTAATTTGGGGTTTAAATACATCCCCCAGATGATTGCGCCTGTGGAGGAGAAAGTGGAGGAGGAGACAGTCCCTCAAAACGGCAGGAGGCCGAGCCCGGGGGACCCATCTTGCCAGGGGAGAAGACTTCCGTGGTGGTCACGTGTGATGCCAGGTACGTGCCGCAGCCAGAAGGAGCTTCCTGTAGGGCCCCGAGTCTATTCTTCCAAGGCGCACACGGGGTGCCTTCAGACTGTGTTCAGGCTGTGTGTGACTGGGGGGCTACAGCACAAGTGAAAACTTTGGTCTAGAAAGTGTCGCCTGGGGAAAGGGGTGTTAAGCCTCAGGGCCCACCCTGATCCTCAGCAGAAAGCCTGACACTCTCTTACAAGAAAATAGTGCTGCCAACTTGGAGTATAGACCCCGGTACTAACCTTGAATCCTGTCACTAGCCATCTTCCACTCCTCTCCTCCATGTCCTGGTGCCCCCAAATGCATCTGTATGCGCATTTCCCCTGGGCATTTGGCTGAGGCCCTGTAATAAGCCAAGGACTAGGCAGGCTCAGAGCCACTTTCACGAGTGATGTCACATCTCCAGTCCTGTCACATTTCCAGTCCTGCCCTGCACGGCCCAAGCCTGGTCTCTCCTGTTCTGGGCTCCCTCCCCACATCCCCATTGTCATCCTGGCCACAAGTGGTCACTGAGCTGCACTCCTATTAGTCCAGATTTGTCAGCTCTAGATAATTTTTTAATTATCTATCTATGCGTGCATGTGTGTGCATGCACGTGTGTGTGTGTGTGTGTGTGTTTTTGTGTGTGTGTGTATGTATCAGAGGACACTATTAGTCCCTGTGGAAGACCAAGGGTGACTTTGGGAATCATCCTGGATTGCTTCTATATCCTTCTTGCTTCCCTTTGGGATTTCCCAGGCTTTGCCCAGTAGGGCTGGAAGTGTAGCTGCCGCCATTTCTGCCTGGCGTTTTTTTTACATGGGACCTGGGATCTGAACTCAGGACCTTCTGTTTGCTAGGCAGAGTCTTAACCTCTGAGCTATCTCTGCAGCCCCAGCTGTAGTTCATTTTAAAGATACCATTCCAACTCCTCACCACCTTGCCATAAATCCATCAGTATCACATTGTGGGCAACCATTAAGCAAACACCAGTCCTCTGACAATCATGTGCCCGGGACAACAGAAGTAAGTAGGCTGAGGAAGCTATAGTCACGGTAAGGGGTGTGCACAGCACAGCCTGATCGTAGCCCTCGCTGCTGGGAGAACGGTCAGCTGAGCAGCGCCATGTCAGCCGTGCATGGCGCCTTCATCTTGGGAGTCGTGAGAATGGTCCTATTAAGTTTGAAGATTACAGAAGAAAAATTTTGCTTTTTGACTCTGAGATTTCCTAATCTCTGCCCACCAGGAAAGGAAGTATAAGCTGCTACTGTTTCTGCCTGGCTTTTTTTTTATATATATATATCATGGGAACTGGGATCTGAACTCAGGACCTTCTGCTTTCGAGGCAGAGTTTTAACCCCTGAGCCATCTCTCTAGCCCTATTGAAAAATATTTTTTAAACACCTGATTTATATGGAAAATACTATATTTTTTTGAAAAAGAAACTTTTTATGTGTAGAAAAGTCACTAAAAATAATCGTGGATGTTATTTAGTAGCTCTGTAACTGTCTTTAAATATTCAGAGAGTGTTGGAATCTGCATGCTTTATTTGCAACTAAAACCAAACTTCATTTTGTTTTCCAAGAAACCCTGGCCGCTGCAGGGAGCTCCTCCTGCTTTGTTTCTCCAACTTCCTGATTGGTCGGTACCTTGAAGTAAATGTTGTGAGTAGTGAGGAGGCGCTGATAGCTGTGCGGGAACCGTTTTCTTGGAAAAAGCCTAAAAGCTCCCAAACACTAGTGTCGGCAAAAACTACAGTTGTCGTGACCACACAGAAAAGGTACTATGAATTGAGCGTGTGACTTTGGGGGTGCCACCTATTCCAGAGAAGGAGTTCTGTCCTAGCAGGCAGCTGGCACCCTTCCCACACCAGCATGGGGGAGGTGGTAAGGGTGAAGGCGTTACTGTACTTAGGGCAGGATGTCCGTCCACAGACTTCCAAAGGTCAGGTTCCATGTTTGCCACCCCTGACATGAACACTGAGGACAAGTGCACCCCTAAGTTCCATTCCTCCCTGGAAGGTCTCAGGACTCTCTGCAACCAGGATGGATTGAGTTCTGGCGCCTGCCATCCTCTGCTAGGCAGGATGGCTCTCGTGCCGTATGCTGCACCAGATGGGGTGGCCTTCGTAATGGCCCCAGGTTGGCGCAGCTGGAGTGGCCCCCGCTGCTGGGTCACTGGAGGCGTGTTACAGGTGCTGTGTGAGACTGAAGTTTGTGCCCCAAAATCTGACCTCTGAAGGCATCGTCCTGGTACTGAGGACCTGATGCAGCTCTGTCACACTGAGGGTCTGAGCAGGTGCTTCCCACGTGTAGCAGTCGCCTGCATGGTTGTTGATAAATGACCATCAAACAGTTTAAGGGAACAAGGGTTATTCTCTTACGATTCCTGGTTACAGTTCTTAGTCCAGCTTGACAGGAGAGCACGCACCAACACCAGGGCCGAGGGAACTGGCCACACCATCACTGCATAACGGCTGAGAGATGGACGATCCTTACTTGCCAGACCAGCATGTCTGGCCAAGTATACAGAAGGATGCCAACTCTCTCAACCAGCTTCTGTGATTTATCCAGGGCCTAATCCCATCCACCATGGGCTGGGTCTTCCCCAGCAGCCAGACAATCTCCTTCAGGTTTGTTCTGGGCTTAATTCAACCATCAATTCTCCATAACTGTGCCCAGAGCCCAAACCCTTAAGAGTCAAGTTGACATCTGTGCTTAACTATGACATTCCACCCCTTGTCAACGTGACACAAAAACAATAGCACTTTTAAACTGTAACCTTTCCTTGTCCCCACAGATGTTAAAAAATATAAATACATTCCATGGACAAATTTAAAATGTTCTCATTAAAACTTCAGTTCCAACATTTTAAAAGTTCAAAGTTTTTTAACTTTAAAAGGGTATTAAATCAGAATAAGTTAAATACTTTAAAACAAATAAAACATTAAAACAGAAGGATCTTGATACAGTAAGAAAACATTTAAATTAAGATCAAAGTCCAGAAAAAAAACACATCCTTTATTTCAATGTCCATCTTCTGTTGCTCATCACGTAGTCAAGGCAGCTCAAAGATTCTAGGCATTCCCAGTCCCTGTTTGCAGCTCAAAGTTGTAAAAGCAGAGTTCCTCTGAACCAGGCTGAATCTCCACTCGCAGTCGTCTTCAGCAGCAGTCCCACAGTTTTGGCCTCTCAAACACAACTCTGGGTTCTCCTCTGCAGCTTTAAGCTTCACCATCTCTTGCAGGAACTCTACACCTGCCACTTGGTGCTAAGTTTTTGCTGCTCTCCACAAACCCCTCAGTAGTTCACCCCAAACCAGTATCACCTGAGGGACGCTGCCTGATTCCGAAGCAAGGTTGAAACACGGCTTAGTCCACCCACTAGAGCTACAGCTGTACCAACTTTAACAAGCTGACGCTGGAAAACCCTCTTCTCTAGGCAGCCAAACATCCAAAGGGCAAGAAATGACTTTAATTTGGGCTTTCGGCACCTGAAGGAATCTGGGCTTTCAAACCATGAACTCGCCAAACAGTGGTTTTCACATTTTCCACCATTCCAGTGCAAGTCACTAGGTTTTCCTTCATTGATTCTCATTTCAGCAACAGCAGCAGATATCCTGCTGCCTGCCCTTTGCACATCCAAACCTTCAAGACTGCCAACACAGCTCTCCTTTGTCAAGCAAACCAGTCCATCGTCTTTAAATTCAGCTTAACAAAGTCCTTGTTCCCCTCATCACAAATTGGGCCCAAACAATCTCTCTCAGCAATTGGCCCACTAAACTCTGAAGAACGGTATTTGTAAGTCCACAAAGTGAAAATTCGCCAGCATTTCCAACTTTGTCCAGCAGAACCATTCAAAAGCCACAAAATCCACATGGTCAGATTTATCAGCAACACCCCACTTCCTGGGTACCAAATTCTGTAGCAGTTCGCCTGCATAGTTGCTAATAAATGACCATCAAACTTAAGGCAACAAGGGTTTATTCTCTTACGATTCCTGTTTACAGTTCTCAGTCCAGCTTGACAGGAGAGCACGCTCCAACACCAGGGCCGAGGGAACTGGCCACACCATCACTGCATAACGGCTGAGAGGGACAATCCTTACTTGCTAGACCAGCATGTCTGGCCAAGTATGCAGAAGGATGCCCACTCTCTCAACCAGCTCTCTGTGATTTATCCAGGGCCCATCATGGGCTGGGTCTTCCCCAGCAGCTAGACAATCTCCTTCAGGTTTGCTCTGGGCTCAACTCAACATCAACTCTTCACAACTGTGCCCAGAGCTCAAATCCTCAAGAGTCAAGTTGACACCTGTGCTTAACTATGACACCACAGCTGTCAGCTCTCTGATGTTGGAAAGTTCTGAATTTCAGATCATGTTACCCCCGCCACAGTCAAGACAAAGGATAATGGACTTTGTAGACTGAAAGAAGAATGTGTTAGCACACAGCGTTATGGGATTGCACGACTTCTCTTGAGCCTCGTTTGACAGCATTGTTTCTTTAGACCACTGTTTGCATCACTGCACCCAAGCTGTGTGGCCTTGGGCAAGTTTCTCTACCTTTCTGTGCCTCAGCTTCATTCGTAAGTGACAGTCCTACCTTGTGGGGTGGAGGATAAACGGTGTGGAGGATGCAAGGTGAAGTTTCCTGACAGCAGTCAGAGTGCTGCTGCCCTGCTGCTCCCAGCGGGAGCTAGAAAGGGAGCGAGACGATTCCACGCTTGGAAGGCCAGAGACTCCATGGGACTGGGTGTGATTGTAAGCAGGAGCCTCCCGTTCTCAGCTAGAGACACTGGGCGTGCGCTGCCTGGTGGGCACTGCGCTGCCTGGTGGGCACTGCGCTGCCTGGTGGGCACTGCGCTGCCTGGTGGGCACTGCGCTGTCTGGTGGGCACTGCGCTGCCTGGGCACTATGCTGTCTGGGCACTGCGCTGTCTGGTGGGCACTGTGCTGCCTGGTGGGCACTGTGCTGTCTGGTGGGCACTGTGTTGCCTGGGCACTATGCTGTCTGGGCACTGCGCTGTCTGGTGGGCACTGTGCTGCCTGGTGGGCACTGTGCTGTCTGGTGGGCACTGTGTTGCCTGGGCACTATGCTGTCTGAGCACTGCAGTGTCTGGTGGGCACTGTGCTGTCTGAGCACTGCGCTGCCTGGTGGGCACTGTGCTGCCTGGCGGGCACTGTGCTGTCTGGCGGGCACTGCGCTGTCTGGTGGGCACTGCGCTGTCTGGTGGGCACTGCACTGCCTGGTGGGCACTGCGCTGCCTGGTGGGCACTGTGTTGCCTGGGCACTATGCTGCCTGAGCACTGCAGTGTCTGGTGGGCACTGCGCTGTCTGGTGGGCACTGAGCTGCCTGGTGGGCACTGCGCTGTCTGGTGGGCACTGCGCTGCCTGGTGGGCACTGCGCTGCCTGGTGGGCACTGCGCTGTCTGGTGGGCACTGTGTTGCCTGGGCACTGTGCTGTCTGAGCACTGCAGTGTCTGGTGGGCACTGTGCTGTCTGGTGGGCACTGTGCTGTCTGGTGGGCACTGTGCTGTCTGGTGGGCACTGTGCTGTCTGAGCACTGCAGTGTCTGGTGGGCACTGTGCTGTCTGAGCACTGCAGTGTCTGGTGGGCACTGTGCTGTCTGGTGGGCACTGCGCTGCCTGGTGGGCACTGCGCTGTCTGGTGGGCACTGCGCTGCCTGGTGGGCACTGCGCTGTCTGGTGGGCACTGTGTTGCCTGGGCACTGTGCTGTCTGAGCACTGCAGTGTCTGGTGGGCACTGTGCTGTCTGGTGGGCACTGCGCTGTCTGGTGGGCACTGTGCTGCCTGGTGGGCACCGTGCTGTCTGGTGGGCACTGTGCTGCCTGGGCACTGCGCTGTCTGGTGGGCACTGCGCTGCCTGGTGGGCACTGCGCTGTCTGGTGGGCACTGTGCTGCCTGGGCACTGCGCTGTCTGGTGGGCACTGTGCTGTCTGGTGGGCACTGTGTTGCCTGGGCACTGTGCTGTCTGAGCACTGCAGTGTCTGGTGGGCACTGCGCTGTCTGGGTTCTGTACTGACCATCATTGTGCTGACCCAGGGTTATACAGTCCAGGTGTTGTACTGACTAGGGATGTCCAGAAGGAGCTGGCTCTGCAGACAGTCAAGTCCACACCACACCCACAGACTCAAGTGCCCAAGCCCCACCAGTCTCCTGGAGAGCACATCAGAGTGAACACCTCACAAGGCCATGGGAGTCCTGCTGTCAGGGTGGCGACTCTGAGTGCCCAGAGTACAGGTGGTGCTAAATGCCCACTCCCACCTTCCCTAGGCCTGCTTGTCATGCCAGAGGCCCCAGAAGTCAAGCAAATATCAGTATTTATTGTAAAGGACCTTCGTTTAATTATACTTTAATAAGTATATAAAATGATGCTCTCTGATATTTTCACACCCTTTTTATCTTTATGCCTTGTTCATATCCCTGCCTGTTGGCCACTCTTCCCTCCCCAGTAGTCTTCATTTCTATTTCCATGACATACATGTGAACAGACTCACCCCTGTGATATATATGTATGTGGAACTGTTGCTATGAGAGAGCATTCAAAGTCAGGCAACTTAAGGGAGAAGGGGAGATTTATTCAGCTTATGGTTCCAGAGGGGAGATACAGTCTTTCATGGTAGAGGCGGCGTGGCTGGTGGCTGAAGCTGGAGGCAGCTAAGTCACTGCAAACATCCTGGAGTCTCTCTTCTAAATCTTCTGTTCTGTGGCTCCTTTTGTCTGGTCCACTACTGGGAGGTTCCGATCAGATCTAGGGCTGGTCTTCGCATTGTAACTGTTGATCCAGACAGTCCGTTCAGGTGGTCGGTCTCACAACTGATCTTAGTTAACACAGGTGTATCAAGTTGACACCCAGGATTAACTATCACAGTATGCATATTATTTGTGTTTAAGTCCGATTCCCACATATGAGAACATGCAGGTTGTTTTTCTTTTCCCCTTTCTCTCTCCCTTTAGACCTTTTTCTTGTACACAGTCTACTTTGTACTTTCATTTGACATTGTGTGTAAATCTAGATTCCATACATTAGAGAAAATGTGGTACTTTGCTTTCTTTTTTAGTATTTTACTTATTTTGTCTGTGTGTGCGTGCATCACAGGGCACTGTGTATCTTTGCGGGGGACCAAGGGTGACTTTGGGAATCATCCTGGATTGCTTCTACTCCTTTCTTTTTGCTCTGAGATTTCTCAGGCTCCGCCCCCCAGAGCTGAAGTGCAGGACCCCACCATTTTCCACCTGGTGTTTTTTTACGTGGGACCTGGGATCCAAACACAGGACCTTCTGCTTGTGAGACAGAGTCTTACCCCTGGGCCATCTCTCCAGCCCCATGGTACTTTATTTTTTTTGGCTTTTTCCTTCCAACTTCCTGCAGATGTAATTAATTCTTTGCAGTTGAGTGAAACTGTTGCGTGTGTGCACACTTTCGTTAATCCTTCTTTGCTGAAGACCTGGCCTGGCCTACACGTCTTGGGAGCTGCAGACAGCGCAGCGGTGAGTGGGCGGAGGTGTCTGTGCACCCGCCTACAGCCTTGGCTCCTGCCGGAGTGAGTCCCGTGGAGCTGCAACCTCCACACGGAGGGCCATGGCTGCGCCATCTGCGTCTTGCGGGCAGCATCCCGCCCACACTTGTCCCTGTTCTCCTCATGGTCATTCCAGCTGGGGCAATGTAGCATCTCAAAGTGATTTTAATTTGCTTTTTTTCTCAAATATTTCTCAGCCATTTGTATTTCTCTTGAGAACTGTACATTCAGTCCTTGCCCATTTATATAGATTGGGTGATTGGGCAAGAGGGTGTTGTATTTTTTGAGGAGGTTCTTTATGGGTTCTAGATATTAACTCTTGTTAGTTGATGAAGATTTTCTCCCCTTCTCTGGGATGACTGTTAACCTCCTTTCCTTTGCTGTCAGGATTGGAAGGAGGGGGTGTCAAGTCTTCTGTTGCCTCCTGAGCTGTTGGGGTAGAGGGTCCCTGCGTGTACTGGATCTCTTAAGTAGTTTCCCCCGCAGCCTCAGAGTTTCAGCTCTTGTGTTGGGTCTTCGCTCCATTTGAATTGGTTTGTCCTGGGCAGGAGAAAGACTTATTTCTCGTGCTTCCCTTCGTTGTCAGCACCATCGTTTTCTCTGATGTGTGTCTGAGGTGCAGCTTCATTGAGCGTCAAAGATCATTTCTGGGTGGGTTTTATCCGAGTCCTCCATGCTGTTTCATTGGTCTGCGAGCAGAACTCTTCGCCATTTCTGCCATCGGCCATCCTGAGCTGTAAACAACACGTTCTAGTTCCGTGGCCTTTGCAGGTCATGTGCCCAGAACATGACTGATGATCTTGGACTCCTGTCTTGTCCGCGTCAGCAACCATTTCTCATTAACACTTAGGTGGTGCCCCCCGCTTTCCAGATATGCTGTACATGGCACCCTGCAGCAGAGGTCAGGCCCTGTTGGGTAGTCTGCGGTTCTGACCGAGTTGCACTGTTGAAGGCCCACTGTGTGCCGCGTCAAGGATGCTCAGGAGGTGATGTCCGTGGAGAGGGGAGCACCTCTCCTGTCCTCTACTCAGCATCTGCTCACAGGTCCGAAGGGGGTCGGGAGGAAATGTCTGACTTCCCCCTTCATCCGCCCTCACTCCGACCACCTAAAGGTCCCGTCTTTCCTTGTCTTCGTGGTTTTTTTGCTGTCATTTCTGTGTTCTGGTCTTCGTCCTGCAAGGAACAGACTCTCTGTGCACCTGCTGTTGTAAGCAGTTGAGAAAGACACACCCAGGGAACCAACTTAAAATCAGGCAGGTTCCACCCAGGCAGCGCAAGCCAAGTGTCTCCCCAGCCAGGGCAGCGTGAACCGAGTGTGTCCTCAGGAGGGCTAAGTGGGCATCGTTTCTAATGCTCACACCCTCACCGGAGCTGTGCTCGTGAGACGTGGCTCCTGAGATTTGCACGGTGTCATCAAGCTCCTGGTTGCAGCAGGCTCCTGGCGCTCCCGCCTCGTTCCCCTGGCACCACAGCCCAGCCAGGAAAGTCTTTCACAGAGCAGCCACTCGGACTTTCTGAAGCAGGACGCAGCATCTGAGTAGAATATCTAGAGCAGGTGACTGTCCCTGCTGCAGTCCACCTGCATGGTTGCTGATAAATGACCGTCACACAGCTTAAGGGAACAAGGAGTTTACTTTCTTACGACAGTCCGGTTACAGTTCTCAGTCCAGCTTGACGGGAGAGCACGCACCAACACCAGGACCGAGGGAACTGGCCACACCATCACTGCATAACGGCTGAGAGATGGACGATCCTTACTTGCTAGACCAGCATGTCTGGCCAAGTGAACAGAAGGATGCCAACTCTCTCAACCAGCTCTCTGTGATTTATCCAGGGCCTAATCCCACCCACCATGGGCTGGGTCTTCCCCAGCAGCCAGACAATCTCCTGCAGGTTTGCTCTGGGCTTAACTCAACCATCAACTCTCTACAACTGTGCCCAGAGCCCAAACCCTTAAGAGTCAACTTGTGCTTAACTATGACAGTCCGTAATCCAAGAACCTTAAACTTTCTGAAATACGAACTCTTGTGCATGATTTTCCCAAATGAAAAACAAAGTGAGATGAAGTGTTGTCAGTGGAGAAGTCACCTAGGAAGTGTGAGGCCTTGGGATCAGTCCCAGAACAAGGAGGAAACCTGCAAAATCTGAAACATTTCCGGACCCTTAGAACATAGATAAGGATATATAAGAGAGAGTGTGTATGTGTGTGCGTGTGCGTACGCTTGTCCACGCACATGAGCACACAAGCACATGCGTGTACATGTGTATGCATGTCCCACATTAAGACTTCCTTTCAGGCTCAGAGAAGAGCTCAGTTGGAAGTGATTGCTGCACAGCCCGAGGACTGGCCAGTCCCCGGAAACACATGGAGCGTGTCATCCCAGTGATGTACGCTGACAGTACCAGTGCTGGGCAGACAGGCAGGTCTGTCAGGCCAGCTGCAGGCCAGTGAAAGACCTTGTCTCATTGCAGTCAGGTGACTGGCACCTGCAGAGCAACACCAAAGTTGTCTTCTGTCCTGTAGACAGCCGTGTATACGCACGCACGAATTGGTTTCAATTGTCCGATTTCTTTCTTTTAAGGAACTCAAGACGACAACTTCCAAGTTTTCTTCCACAGTATCCAATACCAGATAGACTAAAAAAATGTGTGGAACAGAAAATTGACATCCTGACTTTCCAGCCATTGCTGGCAGAGGTAGGAAGAGCATCTGAAGATGGGCAGGGCTTTGACACTCCCCACTAGAGCTTCTTTCTGAAGGAGCAGGGTGCTCCTTCTTGGGTTCATGCCTCACAGTAGATTCTTTCCCCACAGTGACTAGGAATCTTAGTACCAGGAGATAAACACCTTCTCGCCATGTCATTGAGCGTGCTTAGGAAGAGTGAGAATAGGCCTTCTGCCAAAGCCCAGCCTCCTCTATTATGCAGTGCAGCCTTCCAACACACACACACACAGTCACACAGATAATTTAAAAAAAAAAAAAAAGAACCCAAGTACTTTGCATAAGGGCAATAGGAAAAATTTTCTGAGGGCATCTCTGAGGAATTTTGCCAACCTGCACCCCATCTGTCATCACAGGATGAAGGTGGAACAGTACAAGCTGTATAGACTGCATTTTGAGATGCGAGCTCTTCGCTGGGTCCTCTGATGTAGCTGTGTGGGCACTAGTGCCCGTTGCAGCCCCGATCCAAGTATTCCTGACTACTCTTCCCACTGCAGCACATTGGCATCATTCGTGGGGTTGGAGGGTTTATAGGAATGAAGAAGACCAGGGAGGCCAGGCAATGTGTGGCCTCCATGCTTCCCTGTGGGGTACTAGGAGGACAGTCCCTAAAGCTTTGGAAGTGAAGCTAAAGATGCACCAGAGAGACCCAGCAAGTTGGAAATGTGGGAATGTGCATAGAGAGAAAGTTGGGAGCAGCAGGCAGAGCCAGCCTAGGAGGGGCACATGGGTTGCAGTGGTCAGGACTGCAGGACAAGCCGTCCATGCCCTTCAGAGCACAGGTCACACGACCTCCTGTCCCAAATGCTGGGCATGGAGTTAGAAAACTTAATGTCCATCCTGCTGACTTTCAGTCTCACTTTAGTCCTAGCCTTGTTTTTCCCATTTGCCTCTCCTGGGAATGTTCACTTTGCCGCTGTATATAAGAAATAAATAGCATTAGCTGGAGAGGTAGCCAAGGGCAGAGGGAGAAAAAGAAAGACCAGGTACGTGGGTGCTGTGGTGTTTGCATGGAGCTCAGAGGAGAGCTTGGGATAAGTCAGTCTCTTTTGGAGGCAGCAAGGTTGTAAGAGCCTAAAGACGGGAGGAGCAGCAATATGCAAGATACTCCATACAAGTCAGGGCTGCAGCAGCCGTAATCGGACTTTGCATGACCTGCACAATGGCTGACATGTCAACGACCCCCCAAAGTCTAGCATGGATCACAGGGGAGAAGGCTCCAGAGAGTAGGATCCTTAGAAGCAAGGGATTAACAGTTTAATAATAGAGTTTCCACATTAACAGGGAGCCCAAGAAGGGCTCTGGGCCATGCCACTGAGTCCTTACCCCTCACTAGGGTGGAGGATTCAGGGAGGTTTGGCATTCACACAAAAGGATGCTCCAGGGGATAGGAGGGAGGAAGGGGAGGCACTGAGAGAAGGGGGGGAGAGGGAGTGAGTGAAAGGAAGGGGAAAGGGGGAGGAGAGTACAAGAGGGGACTGGGGAGGGGAGGAGGGAGGGAGAGGATGGGAGTACCTGTTAAGCTTATATGATTGAGAAAAAAAATAAAATGTGGGAGAAAAAAAAGCCAGTCTCTTTCCACTGTGGTGGGCTCCAGGGATTGGACTCAGTGCCAAGTTTACACATGGGCGCCTTCACCCACGGAACCATCGCACAGCCCATCTGTCTCTAAACGTCTGTAGATTCAGCCACGATCCACCAGGTTCATGGGTTTCCTTTGTTCAAGGTCCAAGGTTTCGTTCTCCTGAGACTAGTTTTGTTCAGATCGCCTTATTTCTTGTGGCATATTCTTGGTAGGTTTTATGTTTCTAGGACTTAGCCAAGTTTGGTATTTTTAAAATTATTTTAGACAGGAGAGAAGCTGGTCTTTATCACTTTTCCTAGGGCAGTGGAAATGCTTTCCACAGACATTTGTGGCAACCACACAGTCCCTTCCGGAATAAATCCCATGGCCTGGTAGAGGGAAGAGATGGTGCAGGGCCTGGGCTCTGATACGGATGAATTGTGGTTAATGAAGAGCCAGCGCTCGATGGTCTTCCGTGGGCTGGTGTGGGAAGGGGCTGAGCAGATTCACTGCCTCTGGCCCGGCTTGCCTGCGGAGAAGAGCAGGGCGCCGGCAGGCTGGAGCCGGATCGCAGAGCTCTTGTTCCGGGAGAGGCCGCTCTGCTTTCACCTCTTTGATGGGCTTGTTTGTTTTGCAGCTTCTGAACATGTCAAACTACAAGGAGAAGTTCTCAACGCTGCTGTGGCTGGAGGAGATCCATGCGGAAATAGAGCTGAAGGAGTACAACATGAGTGGGGTGGTGCTGAAGAGGAAGGGGGATCTGCTGGTGCTCGAGGTCCCGGGGCTTGCCGAGAGCAGACCTTCCCTTTACGCAGGTGTGCTCCCGGCTGCAGAGACAGACACTGGGAAAGAGCAATGCTAATGATGCCCGTACCCCATGGTCCCGCTCTATTCTTCAAGCATGTTGAGGGCATGGTCTACAGCCCTCCACAGTAGTGGTCCCAGCAGTGTCCTTTGTAATCCACTTTGTCAAGGCTTCATTTCGTAGTGAAACAGGAGAAATTTGTGATTTTGTGTTTGTTTGATACATGATAACATATTTTTTATCTAGGTGATAAACTGATTTTAAAATCTCAAGAATACAATGGACATGTCATCGAGTACATCGGCTATGTTATGGAGGTGAGAGGATGCTGTCTTGTGTGTGTGTGTGTGTGTGTGTGTGTGTGTGTGTGTGTGTGTGAGGGGGCCTGTGTGTGCCTGTGGAGGCCCAGGGGTGACTTTGGGAATCACCCTGCATTGCTTCTACCACCTGTTTGCTTTGCTCTGGGGCTTCCCAGGTTCCACCTTACAGGAAGTGCAGGTTATTGCCGTTTCCACCTGGAGTTTTATGTGGGATCTGGGATCCAAACTCAGGACCTTCTGTTTGAGAGGCAGAGACTCACCCCTGAGCTGCCTTTCCAGCTCTGGATGCTGCCTTAAAAAGTCACGCTGACGACCCCCTTGGGAAGGGTGGGCCCTTGGGTTTTGTGTGTTTGAAGATACAGTGATTCTTTTGAGTATCAATTTTATGTGTAAAGGGATCTTAATTTATTAGAATGTCTATAATTTTTAGCTGCATAAAATAAGTTTGTATTCAGTTACTTCAGGCCCTGTGGGCATGCTGTGGACGAGCTAGTGAGCAGGGAAGGGTTCTCGTACATGTGCAGTTCTCACCTGACATAGAGACCATCGTGGCTGTGTGACTCTCGCCCCAGTGCTCCAAATGTTTGTGCTTTAAAGATGTGTGATTCGGGGCTGGAGAGGTGGCTCAGGGGTTAAGCCTCTACCTTGCAGGCGGAAGGTCCTGAGTTCGGATCCTAGACTCCACGTATAGACGCCAGCGGAAGTGGGGGCGGCCTGCGCTTCTGGCCCTGGTAGGGCGGAGCCTGTGAATCCCGAGGCAGAGTAAACAAGGAGGAGGTGGAGGCGTCCATGGTGGTTCCCGAATTCATCCATGGTTCTACACACACACATGCGCACACACGCATACACGCACAATTGAATAAATAATAAAAATTAAAAAAAAAGATGTGTGATTCATAAGTGATTTTAGCTGCTCACATACTGAGCACAGACTTGAGAATGATGCAGATCTGCACAGTGCTTATCTCTGTGTCCAAGAAGATGACAACCTAGAATGTGATCAGAAGAGGAGGGAGCAGAGGAAGGTGGTGGGAGGAAGAACCCGAGGATAGGAAGGCTGCTTTCAGGGTGGGGCCGTGCCAGGGAGCTGTGGCAAGACAAGGAGAAAGGCTGAGAGTCGTCATTTTGGAAGGTAGGAAGCATCCATGCAGGACGCAGAGGCACCGTAGAGTTTGGAAACCCAAATTTCCTTACTTAGGCTGAGACTGTCGGGGCTTACTGTAGACATCAGAAGTCTGCACCAAGGAACGGGCCCGAAGGCGTAATTTTGAATCTGCGTCTCCTAGATTTGCAAGCCGTAGTCACGAGCAGCACTGCAAGGCCTTCTGGGTATCACACACACCAGAGCAATGTGCCGGTGGCCTTGCTGATGATCCGCTGTCAGTGCCCATGCTGACCCGCCTTAAAATAGAGCCACTGTGGCCTAAAGTGTGTCCCCCCCACAAGGCTGTAGATCTGCCCCGCGCTAGCCATGCTGCAGTAACTTCACTCTGCTGTTTACCCTCAAGTGCATGTCTCCTGATGAGGCAAGAGGTCACCTTTCCTGTCAGCTCATGTCTCTACTCAAAATGGGGTTCAGACTCTGGGAGCCAGGAACGTGAGAGCATCCGCATACATCTTTTTTACACTAAAAGTTACATAATGTGCGTTGTCTTCATCCTGCCCTCAGGTCACATGTGAAATGAGAAGTTGTCACATTAGTCGAGTTGCCGTCTTCCAACCAGTAGGGGCAGTCTAAAGTTCTACTTTCCTCTGGGGAAAAGTTGGGCGAGACAAGACTCCTCTTCCCAGAACTGGCCATTGCTAGCTGACCCCCTCACAGATAGTCCCCTGCTTCCTTGGAGCAGCTGGGAACGAACGCGGCCCGATTTGCTGGCCTCTGCTCCCGGCACGCTGAGATTCTTTCAATGTTTTCATGTCGTCTTGTGCTTGCTGGCACGTACCTTAGCATTCTGACTTCACGTGGCTTCTCAGATGAGTTGCCGGGCTCATCCGCTGGGCCTCCCTCTTGGTAGCCTGTTCCCAGGTGTGTTTTGCTCCTGGGTTCCTCATCTCATGATCTCTGCCCGGCGGCCTTCCTGGCCATGGCCACATCTGCTGGACGCGAGCAGCACTGTGAGCAGGCTCCTCCCACGGTCTCTGGCCGCTGTCTTTGTCGCGGACTTCAAGAAGCAACCCTGCATTGGTGCACCTCACCTGGCAGCGGGAGGTTTGCCTTCCTGTTTCCTGGAGGTTTTCTTCCTTTCCTAGTCAGGAAAAGTGTGTGGGAAATGACTTCATGCAAGGTCAAGCTTTGTTAGTCCCCAGCACTACGAGGGAGGGGAGTTTGACGAGACTTTCTGTGGAGACTAGTTCAGTACATGCTTTGCTGACTTGGAGACAGGTTGATCTTTCTTTCCAGAGCCTTTGCAACAGGGGAATTTGGCCACATGTAGGTGGGAGTGAAGACATTGCCAGTGTCTCCTGTTTGTGTAACTTATATGATAGAACAATTTAATCCTTTCAATTAATTTTGCAATACTTAAGATGCAAGGTTTTAACTACGTAAAGTGATTTTTTTTCAGTATGTTGCTGGATATAAACACAGATTGTTCTGAGGAGTCAAGACCAGTGTATGGAAGTCGAATCTCATTTCTTTTCAGATTCATGAAGAAGATGTAACTCTCAAACTTAATCCAGGATTTGAACAGATGTATAACTTTGAACCTATGGATGTGGAGTTTACATACAACAGGTAAGGCTTTGGTAAGTTTCCTTGCCAGATGGTCTGTCCTTGTGTGTATCAGCTGAAGTTTCTGGTCCTGTTGCAGGGCCGTCCTATTGGTCAGCTCTGCACCTCGGGGCACTCCATATACCTCTCGGACACCCTTAGGATATAGCACTGTGACTAACCTTGTTGAGTTTATGCAATTCATTCATTTCTGAAGCTTATAGCATGGAAGCCCTGGTCTCTGCTCACTGTTGCCCACCAGGCCACCACTGCTGTGCCTTTCCTTCCTCCATGGAACTCAGCTCTCAGAGTGCCTGAGCCGTGTCAGTGTGCACGTGCGCAGAAGGGACGCTGTCGGTGTGCACGTGCGCAGAAGGGACGCTGTCGGTGTGCACGTGCGCAGAAGGGACGCTGTCGGTGTGCACGTGCGCAGAAGGGACGCTGTCGGTGTGCACGTGCGCAGAAGGGACGCTGTCCGTGTGCACGTGGGCAGAAGGGACGCTGTCCGTGTGCACGTGGGCAGAAGGGACGCTGTCCGTGTGCACGTGGGCAGAAGGGAAACTATCTTATTTGGTCAAAGAAGTAACGTTTCTAGAGTCGTGGTGCTTCATGTTCTTGTCTCATTGCTGTTCACACCCACCTGCTCTTCACAGACACTCAGTCATGGTCTCGCTGCTGTGGTTGCTCATTGCCGTGGGGGAGCTTCAGGCTCACGACGCTGAGGCTGCCGGCTTTCGGTCTGACTGATTCTGCACCGCATGAGCTTGTGGTGGTACTTCCAGTCTCTTCCTCCTCAACACCTCATCCTCCAGGGCTGCCTTAACTTGTTAGCCTGCTGGTTGTGTACCACAGAATTATGAGCTCGACTTGGTTTCTCTGGTTACCTGTAAATTAAGAAGTTAGATTGTTAATCAAACATTTTTCATATTCTGTGACATGCTTGCATCTTTTGCCCTTTTTTTAGTTGAAGTTTTTGCTGTATTTTTTTATTTAGAATTTTTCATATACAAACAAATGCGTTTCTGATGTCCCAACCCTTTCCTTCCCTCCCATCTGCAATTCAGCCATGTCCCTTGTATCTTCCTGTCTCTGCATGTGTGGATATTAGGGTTCCCTTAGGGGTGCCTGTGTTGGTAGGAGAGTCTATTGTAGTATATGTGGTTCTTCAGTGGGCAGAGTCGTAAGTAAGGAAGTTTCTCTTCCCTTGTCCAAAACCTGCCCTAGAAATAACTCTGTGAGTGCAGTTGTTTCTCCTGAGACCCTTGCTGGTTTTGAGGTAATGTTGCGATGTCAGCCATTGTGTAGATCTGGTGGCAGAAGTTACTGCAGTAAGTTCCTAGGTTCGGCAATCCTGTCCTGTCATGGCTAGAGTGTTGGTCAGAAGTATACCACCCATCTTTAGGCTCACAGTCATACTGCCCCCTCTTCTGCAAGGTTCCCTGAGACATGGGATAGGAAAAGATTTTGATGTCCCAATTAGGGCTGAGTATTCCAAAGTCTCCAGTATTCTGCACTCTGGCCAGTTGTGGTTCTCCGTCTCATTAGTCTTCATTGTAGTAGGTGCATTTGTTAGAGTTCTGACAGCTTTTCTTATCTAAGGGTTAAATAAGAAGTGTCTCAATGATAGTTTGCTATCAAGTTTTTATAGTTAACAGTAAGACATCTGTTCCTATTAGTGTTTATTTTCTTTCTACTGTTACTTGGATAGGTTTACAGGGTTAGATATGAGTTCTCTATCAGTAAGAGGGTGTTTAGAACCCTTTCAGAGAGTAACTGCTACCCATGGGTCTTACATACCACTGTTGCTCCCCTGGATTCTTCATACCAGGGTTGTAGTAGCTTGCAGTGTTGATGCCTGGGTGAGGTTCTTAATCCTTCTTTTTCCTCTGATGCTGTTTTCTTTATGATGAATAACCTTTCTCTCTTTCTCTCCCCCTCTCCCCTCTCTCTGGGTCTCACCTCACCCGTGCTAGGAAAGCATTGTACATGGAGTTACAGTTACATCCCAGCTTAGTGGTAATTGTCTTTAGCTTTCTTCACATGCTTTTTGATTAATAGAAAGTGCTACACATCAAATTTACAATTGTGTTGTCGTCGTATTTCTCGTGTCTTATTTGAGAATGTCAATGTTTCAGAGCTGAGTTGCTTGTTTTTAAAATACCTGTCCATGAAAGCAAGGACAGGACTCATGTTGCAGGCAGCAGCAGAGCGTGCGGTGCCGCTGGAGGGGCAGCGCTGACCTGAGTGGGAGCAGGTAGGCTCCAGGCCAGGCAGAGAAGCAGCTGAGTGCAGACCGGGACATCAGGATGAAAGATTTGCAACTGATTTGTAAACTGAAATTTCTAGTGACTCTGTTTTGCTCCAGAGTGTAAAGTCGTCCTGGGAGACAATGTGGTTCCCTTTGCACTTCCGCAGTGACCAGTGATGCTCGTGTCCTAGCGCAGCGCCCAGCAGATGGTTTGCAAATTGCTTCCAGTGGCCTGTGTCACGGTGTACGTGGAACGCGAAGCCTGTTCATTCCAATGAAGCCCAGTTTATAATTCTTCCCTTTAATGGGTCAAGCTTTTGGTGATCGCTGTAAGAACTCTTCCAACCTAAGAGCTTAGTATTTTCCCTTAGAGTTCTTCCAGAAATTTTACTGCTTTAAAGTTTTGTGTTTAGGATTACATTCCAGCTCAAGTTAGTTTTTGCAAAAAACTGTGACTTGCAGGCAGACATTTGGGAGTTTTTTGTACGGTTGAATGTCTACTTTATCCAAGCATCATGTGCAGAAAGCTCCTCGCTCTAAGGAAAGCTCCTTCGCCCCTCCATAGAAACCCAGCCTGCTGTGCCTTACCTTCTCTGGGCTCTGTTATGTCATTTGTCAGGTGCACTGCAGGAGTCAGCTCAGGCGGCATGGCAGAGCACCACAGCTGGAGAGATGGTTCAGGAGGTAGAGTGTTTGCCACACACGCATGAAGACCTGAATTCAGCTCCCCACCCCACATCAAAATGCAGAGTCCAGTGGTTAGCTGTTGTAATCCCAGCCCTGGAGAGACACACACAGACGGATACCTGGGGCTTCGTGGCAGCTGTGAGAGCTCCAAGCCAATGAGAGACTTGTTTCCCAAAACAAAGTGAGAAACCTTGAGGGATGGCACCCTAGGCTGACCTCTGGTTTCCACACACATGCACATATACCAGTACACCCCACAAAAAGTCATAGTTCAAGAACTGGAAAAAAACTGGACTGGAGAGATGGCTCAGGATTGCAGCCTTTGCCTCACAAGCAAAAAGACCTCAGATCCCATAAAAAACTGGCAGAAATGGTGGTGGACTGCAATTCTAGTCCTGGAAGACAGGACCTGGGGAATCCCAGAACAAAGTATCAAGGTAGAATGATCCAGGATGATTCCCAAAGTCATCCTTAGGCCTCCATACATGCACACACATTTAAGTCCCCCCCCTCAAAAAGAGCCTGGAAATCTGAGATGAAGAGAGTAGCAGATCGTGTGTCCAGAGAGGACCTGTTTCAGGCTGTAGTCTGAGTCTTTATGCTGTGTCCTCATGTGTTGGATCAGGAAGACTTCGGGGTCCCTCTTCTAAGAACACTGGTCTCTCCCACTGGGCCTAAGCTCAGTGCTGCCGTGTGGGTGACAGGTTTCAGCACAGGAGCGTGGGAAGATACTTCAGACGTGAGCATTGCTGTTTCAGTAAGTTTTGAGCCAGGCAGTGTAGCGCCTCTGTCTGCATTCTCTTTTGGAGGGTCGACTCGCTGCTCTGCACCATCTGTGCGGGCAGCATCATCTGTCAACTTCTGTGAAATGTCTGTAGAGATTTCCATTGGAATACGTTGAAATAGATATATTTAAGAAAAAATACGATAATGGGCTGGAGGGGTGGCTCGGGGGTTAAGCCTCTGCCCTGCAGGCGGAAGGTCCTGAGTTCGGATCCTAGACCCCACGTATAGACGCCGGGTGGAAGCGGGGGCGGCCTGCATTTCTGCTCCTGGTAGGGCGGAGCCTGTGAATCCCGGGGCAGAGTAAACAAGGAGGTGGAGGTGTCCATGGTGGTTCCCAAATTCACCCGTGGTTCTACACACACATACACACACACACATGCGAGCACACACACACATGCATACACGCACAATATAATAAACAATAAAAATTTTTTAAAAATACTATAATAATAATATCTCCTTGAAAATGTGTATCTCTCCATTTATTTATGTACTTAATTTATTTTAGTAGTATTTTGTACTTTGAAGTTTGTGTGTTTTATACAACTTTTATCAACTTTGCTGCTTTTAATTTTTTATTAATTAAATTTGTCTGGGGAGAGATGGCTTAGTAGATAAGGTACCTGCTTGCAAACCTGGCAACTCGAGTTTAGTTCCAGACGTCCACATGGAAGGAGAGGATTGACTTACTGACTCTCTCTCTCTCTCTCTCTCTCTCTCAAATACATTGTTTTCTGACAATTTTACACGTCCTTCATGCACATTGACGACTCTCACCTCCCAACCTTTCCTGACTTCCAACCACCCCTTCCCTGTAAGTCTCCTTACATATATGTCTCTTCATTTTGTTTTGCAATCCTCGAGTTTCACGAGGACTTCCTATGCAACTGTGGGTTTAGCGCTGTGTGTTGGAGCCTGTTGGGTCGCAGCTGAAGACAACAATGCCCTCTTCAGAATGTGTCAGTAGCCAGCGGTTGAGCAGTAAGGAGGGCTCCTGAGCCCTCCCCTCCAGCGGGACTGTCCAGGGTCAGGCTCGTGCAGACAGCGTCGCTGCTGTGACGGTGAGCTCAGGACTGCAGGGTGCGTCTCCCTGTCTTCCAGCTCTCACAGACGCCCTGACTCTCTTGCAGAGCGCCTTGAGCCTCAGAGAGGAGGTGTACTACCTCGTTGAGGCCTAAGCCACCTGTCTCGTCCTCCATCTCGAGCACCACGAGTCACTCACTCTCTGCAGAGTGGCTTCCCTGATGAAGGTGAGCATAGCTTGGGGGTATGAACTCCACAGTTTCTAGGAAGCGTGAGCTTATATCGGTTAGGTTAAGCGGCACAGTAAGCTCCTTGCCTTGGGGCACGCGGCCTTCCCGTGTGAGTGGTTAGCTAGCAAGCTCAGCACCGACCCTGAGCTTCCTCACCCGCAGCCTCACAGCCAGCAGGGCCGCTGGCTGTGCTCAGACATTCTGCCACCATTGCACATGTGGCCCCATGTTGCCTAGCAGCTTGGTTTGTGGTTGGCAGAGCTCACAATCGGGGACGACGACGACGACGACGACGACGACGACGGTAGCAGCCTGTTGCCCCCTCGGCCGTGAAGGCTGCCAGCAGGAGGCAGCTCTGACGCAGTGCCAGCTTGCTTTCTGGCAACCAGGGCGGTGGGTGCAGTTGTAGCAGCTCATCCTCTTGTGCTGGCGGGTAACCAAGAGGGCTAAGAAGAACTGTACTGTTTTAAACAACAGATTCCACTGACATTTCCAGTTACTTGTTCTCTGTATTTATACATGCAAATGATTTTTGTGTGTTTGTCTTGTGTCCTTTATACCTGCTGAATTCTGTCCTAGCAGTTTTCACAGACGATGCAGGATTTTCTGAGTGTGCTGTTGCACACAGCACATTCTGCCTCTTCCTCCTGCCTTGCTGCCCTAGAGGCCCGTGGTGCAGTGCGGTGCTATGAGGTTTGGTGCGGTGCTGTGCGGGCGAGGGTGGTGAGGGCGGCGAGGGCAGCTTGTCTTGGTTCTGCCTCACCTCCACCTTCGTGGTCTGTGACGGTGACACAGGTTTCGTGATGTGGCTCTGTCAGGCGAGGACTAGCAGAGAGAGCTTTGTCAGGGTCACATTGATCCTCTGAAGCGCTGCCTGCGTCTCTGCCGAAAGCGTGTGGGTCTCGTCGCGGTCTCAAGTAGCCAGTTGCTTTGATGAGTTGCTCTGATGAGCTCATGCCCCTGATGACCTCCATTTGGCCAGGATGTGGTTTCCTACCACACTCGTCAGGTCGAGTTTGCTTTAAAAAGTCATTATTTATGCTTATGAGACACGTCTCTGTAGTCTTCATGTAGAGGGAATCTCATGTCTTCCTTACTTGGTAGAGCTCACCTCCTTCTCCCCGTCGCCCAGGTCCTCTGGGTCCCTGTTGTCTTTATTAGAAGCTTTAAAGTCTGTTTTCCATCGCTGTACTAGATGCTGTTCTGACCATTTCAGTTATCTGGTCCTTGTTGAGTAAACTTTGCTGGTATGTTTCAAAAACTCTGCTCATTTCCTCCAAGTTGTCTGATTTGCTCTCATGAAACTGTTTCTGTAATTGCCTTATTACACTTTCCGTGTCTGTGCAGTCTGTGTGACTTACATTCCTGTGTTGTCACTGTGCGCCTTCCCTCTTCTCCCCTCAGCGCCCGGCCAGACGCTTGTCAGAGACCCCACTCCAGCCTCCCAGGTGAGGGGCTCAGTGTTCTCCTCTCTGGGATTTGTTTTTGCTCTGATCTTCATGATTTCTTTTTTCCTGTTTCTTTGGGTCCCATCTGCATTTCTTCCTCTAGTTACTTATGTAGACGTTGAGACCGTAGATTTGAGACTTTTTTTTTCTACCCCAGGTGTTTGGTTATGGTTGAGTCTTACCCTGTTACTTTGCCAGTATCTAGTTACTAATCCTGTCAGCTCCTGGTCTTTTATTTCAAATAGAGATGTTAAAATATAGAGGCATTTGACATCTTTTGCTGTATAGATGTCTCCTCTTAAACGATAGTCGTATCTAAGAAAGTTATTATTTTGCGACCCTTTCTTTCTCATTCTGTCCTCAGGAATTCTCGTTTATCGTACACATGTACACACACGTGCATGCAAGCATGCACACATACATCCAGCATCTCTTTAACATTTCCTCATGATTTTCTGTTTCTTATATACCAGTTGTTTCTTCTTAGTTTGAGTTTTTTGTATCCCAGGTAATCGTCCTGGAGTACGGGACAGCGTTCAGGCACCTCTGAACACCTCGTGGGCACCACAGAAATGGTTCTGACGGCAACCTGTAGCATCTACCCACACTTTGTGACAGTGGGAATGACCACACGGCCATCACCACAGAGACAGGAAATCTGTGCTCGGGGTCAAGAAGGCGCGAAGGCACCTTGTGCCTGCCTGTTGGCGCTGTGCGCTCTGTGGGGGAGGGGCTTCTTCATTACCCTGGGGAGTTGTTTTGTCATCTGTGTGGAGCATTCTGTTCCGTTCCTTTCAGCATGTTTCAGAGGGGCAGACTTCAGCAGAATGGCTTTAGCACTGTAATATCGGTATTTTCCTCACGCTGCTCAGTCCACGTTCTACCCTGGAGCCCGTGTCTTCCCAGAAGGGAGCCCCGTTGTCCTGACACCTAAGCTGCTCTGTGGAGCTCCTGGTTCTGCTTGTGCCGGCGCATGTCGTCAGGCACCTGCCTGTGCACGCTGTCCTCACTTTCAAGCAGACACTTCCTACCAGTCAAGTCACTACCACAGCAGAAGCATAACATCTCGTAAGAGCCTGGCTGTGTGACACAGGACAGGAGAGCGCGGAGAAGACAAGGACCAGGGCAGAGAGAACCCAGGACCCAACCGAGTCAGCAGAGCTGCTGCCACAGGAGGCCTTGTCCACGTGCTCTCTCACCTGGATGGAACCTCTGTGCAGAGTCTCTGCATCCACAGGCCGAGCACCTAACCCTCAGCCTGTCCTGGGCTCAGTCACCAGATCCAGAAAATTGATTTTTGTCTTATGTTTAGGCGGAACATTCACATCACAGCATTTCTATAATCAAGTTTTTGTGACTTACGAACTTAATGTCTGTTATTTTGTCCTTTCTTCTGGCAGGACCACAAGCAGACGATGTCACTATGCACTGGAGCAAGTCATCCACTTAGGTGTCAAAGGTTTGTTTTGCAAATGGTAATATTATATCTTCCCAAAGTATTTTTATAGGTTTCTTGTAAAATTTTTGTGTAAAATAGTACTTTCAGTTATGATAGAATTAAAATTATGATATGCACATTTTGGTTTCTTATTAGAATTTTATACTTTTTTATTTCAACCTTGTAAAAATTTCAACCTTGTAATTAATTAATTACAGTCCATATTGCATTTTGGTAATGTAATTCATTTTTGTCCTTATGGAAAGGCAAGTAATGGTTTGTTGCAAAGAATGTGCAGTCGTGGGGGCTGGAGAGGTGGCTCAGGGGTTAAGCCTCCACCTTGAAGGCGGAAGGTCCTGAGTTCAGATCCTAGACCCCATGTATAGACGCCGGGCGGAAGTGGGGGCGGCCTGCGTTTCCAGTCCTGGTAGGGTGGAGCCTATGAATCCCGGGGCAGAGTAAACAAGGAGGAGGCGGTCCATGGTGGTTTCTGAATTCGTCCGTGGTTCTACACACACATACACATACACGCGCACAATTGAATAAATAATAATAAAAAAATCTTAAAAAAAAGAATGTGCAGTCATGAATAAATGCTAAAATTGGGAATAGTGCAAAGGAAGAATACAGAAGAGACCAGTAGAATGCAAAGTGCTTTAAGACAAGCTGTGGCCTGAGGTTGCTCCAATCATGCTTTAATAACATCCTCTCCTTCCTTTTCTCTTGACAGTGCTGTTTCCAGAAGAAATCATCTTACAATCTCCTCAGGTGACAGGGAGCTGGAGCCTTGTGCAGGACACCAAAGGCGAAGGGCAGAGTGCCACCAAGGTAGCGTGGTGACTCTGGTGTGTAAGTGGGAATATGAGTCCGTCTCCCGACGTGTTGGCCCTCACTTGACTAAAAGTATTAGGGGACTATAGTTTGCCAGTGATCCAGGATCTCAGTTAAAATATTCATGTATGAAACTCTAAAAGAATTTTAAAAGCAGAGTAGATAAAACTAGCAATTTCATAGAATAGATTAAGCATGAATTTATATACCGTTATATGTGGGTCCAAGTTTCTGCAGGATGGTTAACTGAGGAAAAAGCAAGAGTAGCAGTTGTGTGTGATGTTTCATTCATGTGCTCTCACAGGCATTCAGAAAGTACGTGTGTGTGACTGTGCACATGTAGAATCTGGGAGCAAACACCAGCGCGTGTTGGCATGTGCAATAGCTACCAATATGGCAGAAATCCTTTCCTGTAGCATCTCTAATGGTGGTTCTGTAAGCACAACATGCTGCCTGTTGTATGTAAGGTTTGTGCCAGGTTCCCAGTGAATAAAATGGAAGTGGTTTTTTATTTGTCATTGTATTTCTAGTGATGAGAAGAATCATCCAGGTTAGGGTGAATTTATAACCCTTAATTCTGTGTTGTTGGAATTTGGTTTAATGAGAATGTATTAAATGTGTAATACAAATTTTTAGTTACGTGATCTTTAGAAATGCTTTGGTACTCTATAAGTCCTTTCCAAAAGTGCAAAATGGCAGGTTTTTGTTTCTGAGACTCTGTACAGCATCTTCTCATTTGCTTTGCTTTTAATGCTTTTATCAACACATGATGGTTATACACAGTGACTGACATCGTCATGCACGCACAGTGTGCTTTGGTTCTTAGTCACCTCCCCTTACCCTCCCTTGGCCCCTGCCCTGCTCGAGTCTCTTTCTCTTCCCAACTAGGCCCATTCTGTTTTCATGTCTTTTTGTGTGTGTGTGTGAGTCAGTGAGCTTCATTGGGACTGCTTACAAGGGATGACTGAGGATTTGTCTATAGAACAGGGAAATCTTACTGTGGGTATGGCACTGAAGAAAATGTCTCTCCTTCCATCTATCTGTAGTACTCGGGGAATGGGCCTTCAAGCGCGAGGATGCATTTAGAGTCCAGAGCCCCTTAGAAAGCAGGCCTGTGATCCACCACCCAGAAGGCGATGATCTCTGAGGCAAGCTGACTGCCTGAGATGCTGCTTCTACAAGTACAGTGGGGTACAGTGGGGAGCAACAAGGAAGACATCCAGCATCAACTTTGGGCCTCTGTATGCACCTGCACCAACTGCATCATGAGCTTGAAGCTCAAGAGAACAACAACAAAATACATGAAGTTACCTGTACTCCACAGGTAGAAACTGCATGTCTGACATCCGATTAAAAAGCACACTGGGCCAGGTTGTAACTCATTAGTAGGATGCTGTTCATGTGTGCGAGGCCTGGGCACAAACCCTAGCGCCGCAAAACAAGCAAGGAAATGAAACAACTCACCAGGAAGAAATAACTGTGTAAAGTTAGAAGGCAAGAGCGCAACAGAATTACTGCTCAAGCAAGTAAAGACTGAGTGCTATAAATGTGGACTTGAAAGAAAAGTTACACATCTCATCTAGAAACAAAGACATCAGCGAGACATCAGCGCCTAAGACGAGCAGTATGTTGAACAAAAGGAACAGATTAAACAATCCAGAACAGGTTTGTGAATTTGAAGACATAACAAGAGCATAATAATAAGACACTCAAAACCAAACAAGAAAAAAAATATAAAAATCATGAGGCAGGGCTTCAAGTGGCCTCACATACATGTGATTAGAGCTCCAAAAGATTGGGAGTAGGGAAAGCATCTAAGAAAACAGCGGGGCTGGAGAGATGACTCAGGGGTTAAAACTGTGCCTCGCAAGCAGAAAGTCCTGAGTTTGGATCCCAGGTCCCACATAAAAGCGCCAAGTGGAAATGGACACAAGAGAAAGAGGAGGGGGGAGAGGGAGAGGGAGCGAGAGAAAGGGAGGGATTAGAGAGGCAGGCATACAAATAAAATTGAGGATGTCAGGAGAGAGCTTCTGGCATTGTCCACACTGCCTCACTCCTCGTCTCCCCGACTGGATAGGTCAGCAGAGGCATTTCTGGATTGGGTGGACTAGAAAAGGAGACTGCCATCTAAGACAGGAGGGACCAGGACAAATAGGGTGAGCACTCCGCTGAGAAGGGGGCCTCCCCGGTCCAGGGCCTGCAGTTGAGCACCAGCCTTCCCCTGCTCAGACCCAGACTGGAACTTGATCTTCTTGGGCCTTGAGGCCGCCACCCCTGCTGGACTCAGCTTTGTTCTTGGTCCTCGCCATCCACCCGCCTCTGGCTGCAGACCCTCAGTGTGGGAAACAGTCTCTCAGCTTGAGTTAAGCTAACTTGGGCGACATAGTATCAGCCTGTTTCAAAACAAAGTAAAGACAGAAGGACCGTCTGCCAGAACCCTGCTGAGTGGTGGCCAGGGTCTGCACGTGGACTCTGAAAGGAAGGCAAGAAAAAGGAAAGAACCTTGTCGGAACCTGGTGGAACCGACAGTGAATCTCAGAATTAAACAGTTTAGCACAACAGGCAAAAGAGCTACACACACACACACACACACACACAGATCGATCTGTAGATGCATCAGCTAGCATCTGGATGCTTTATACATCAGGAATGGACCTGACAGTTATGCAAGAATGTCCACTGGTCACAGCGGAACACTGATGGGCAGAGCACCAGGAGACTGCGCGATCTTGCTGGAACTCATGGGCACTCAGATTGTTTGCAAAATGTGTCTTTGAATTCCTGGCACATTCCTGGCATGTGTGGAAGTACAGCCTGATTTGTACCTGATGGGACGCACTAGAGCAAATGCAACATGGTCTTAGCACTAAAAGAAAACTTAAAACTAAAAGTGAAAAGAACCAACATTGGACAGAATTTTTAGCTACAACACAATACCTGACCCGTAAAGAAAACTTGACAAATAAACCTCAGAGAAATGAAATATTTTGCTCTTCAAAAACTGCTGCTAAGGGCTGGAGAGAAGGCTTAGGGGTTAAGTGCCTCGCAAGCAGAAGGCCTGAGCCAGATACTATGCCCCACATAAAAGTGCCAGGCGGAAACAGCAACAGCCTGTAGTTCTGGGCCTGGTGGGTGGAGCCTGGGATATCTCCGAGTGAAGCAAAAAAGGAGATAGAAGCAATCCAGGATGGCTTCCACCTCTCTCTCTCTCTCTCTCTCTCTCTCTCTCTCTCTCTCTCTCTCTCACACACACACACACACACACACACACACACACACACACACACACACGCAAAATGAATAAATAAAATATTTTTTAAAAATTATGAGCTTGCCCCTACCATGTGATCCAGCTTTGGCTATCAGGTAGGTCCCCTGGAGAAATGGAAACCTGTGGCCTTTTAAAAACTCATGCATGACAGTCACAGTGGTTGTTTGAATTTGCCAAAACTAAGAACAATTTAATGTCCTGCAGTAGGCAAATGGGTGAAGAAATGGTGTGTGTTCTCGTGATGAAACAGCCTGAGCAGGGGAAGGAAGTGATGCGGGACACAGACTCTGTCCAGTGCTAGACTGGGGCCAAGCGTGGCCGCAGGGAGCCTCCTGGGCCTGTGGAGCCCGGGCTTGAGGGAGCTGTTTGCTGCCTCCGCTTCCTGGCGGTCTGTTTCGCATGTCGAGATTTGTCAGGTTGTGCACTTTGGAGACGTGTGCTGTGAAGCCCAGCAGTTACACTCCGCAGCACCTGTTAATGGAAGGCTCAAGCTTTCTGTAATAAAATTGGGCAATATCTATATTTGCAGTGGGTACTGGTCATCCGACAAGACTCGTCTTGCGGCAGTAATTGATTGGGTGATAATGCATGTGTGGAGCTGTGAGTTACAGAATGCTTGTAGAAAATTTAAAATGCAGTTCTGTTGGTCTAGGGCAAATTGCAGCTATGTTTAAAACACATATAAACCCCGTTCTTGTGTAGCCCTTGAACACAGCTGAATTCCCATTGCTTTCAGAAGTCTCCTCAAGGTGGCCCAGGGGAGACAGCTGTGGATCGTGCTGTCAGCCTGGCCTTGGAAGAGGCAGGTTCCTGGACATTAAAGTCAGATGAAATTTAACTCATCCGGAACACCGTGGGGGGCAGGTGCTCTGGCTTATGTTTTAAAGGGCTGGAAAAAAGTTTTTTGGCAGCTTTTTATTAGATGGCTTGTATTTTTTTATTGTGTTTCAAGGGTAGGACCTGTGACCCATCCAAAGAATTGTTAAATATAACAACAAAATGTTATTAGTAAATGTGTGTGTTTTGTGCTTCAGATTAAGTCTCTTGGATTTTAACCACTTTCGGCATGATTTCCAGAACAAGAAAACTGTGAAGGACCAAGCTAAACATGCAGGAAAAGAGAAGCAAGTGGTTGCCACAGACCTGCCTGGAATGGCCGCCTGCACCGCAGAGATCAGTGAGTGGAGCCACGCGCGGAGCCCAGAGAAGAGCAATGAAGGAAGTTCATGCCCTGGAAGCACCTAAAGTTGGGGGTTTAGTCTTAACAGACATTGCACAGAGAGAAGGGCTGCCACCACTTCTGCCTGGTCCCCAGGGGTGTCTTGAGGTTTAATGGGAGAAAACCATCCTAGCCCACAGATTATGGGCTCTTTTTGCTGTGAAGTTCTTGAGTTGTTGTATTCTGTGTGTCTAAGACAAGTCTGCTGTGTGCCCAAGCTGGTCTCAACCTATGGACTCGGATAAGTAGACTCAGCTGTAGTAGCTACAGCATAGGCACATGCCCCTACACCCGGTTTATATCAGCATTTTTAAATCCTATTGATCATCAAAGAAAGAAAGGGAGGGAGGGAGGAAAGAAAGGAAGGAGGAAAGAAGGGGAAGGGAAGGAAGGAAAGAAAAAAAGACAAGTGGGACTTACATTGTGACAGCTTTGTGGGTGAAGGCACTTGCAGTGCCAGCCTGAGGACCTGAACTCCTCACAAAGCAGGGCAGTGATTCGCATGACAGCAAGCAGGAGCTCAGGGGCAACTGGCTTGGAAGGAACTAATTTAGAGAGGGCATCCTCTGACCCAGATGCATGTGTGTACACAGTGCGAGCACGCGCGCGTGCACATACACACACACATACAACACACACACATACACAGACACACATACATGTACATATACACACACATACATATACACACACACACACACACACACACACACACACACACACGGCTTCGAAATTCCTCTCACCCCAGTCAAAATGACTAATACCAGGAAAAGAAACAGACACCAAAAGAAATGTAAGGAGAGAAGAACCACATGCACTGATAGCTGGAGCAACTGCTGTAGCTACTGTTAAAATTGGTATGAAGGTTTCTCAGAAAGTTGAAAAGACACAGCTGTCCCGTTCTGGGCATGACACCCGAAGGGATGTGAGGTATTGCACATCCATATGTACACCCACACTAATCACAGGAGCTCGGAAACAAAACGCTGAGACGTCCACAAATGGCGCATGGGCAGAATGAGATGCACACGCGTCATTTCCTTCACTCATAAAAATCTGAAATCATGACATTTTCAAGAAACATTTTAAGTAAAATATTCCAGACTCAAACACATTTTTCTCTCATATACAGATCCTAGATTTTAGTGTTTATATACTTGTATTTATGTGTGTGTATTATGTCACAAGTCAGGAAACTAGAAAGGCACTAAGAGGAAGAGGAGGTCTTGCAAGTGGGTTATAAAATTCTTGTGACAGGAAAGCAGGAGGGGATTGGTGGGAAGGAAAGGTGAACGGGACAGGAGGATGGAGGAGGAGGTTGATGAAAGCAAAGGATGTAGAAATGTCACAGTGAAACCATCGCCTTGTATGCAGGCCTGTAGACAACTATTAAAAACTGAAAAAGATTGAGAATGAGGAGAAGTTACCATGCGAGTGTGAAGGGGAGTTTGGGCTCCGGCACCGTGTAAAAACCACATGGTGCGGCGACCTGCCCTTGATCCCAGCACTTGCGAGGCAGAGATGGAAGACACTAGCCAAATTCTCGGGCTGCTAGTTCAGCGAGATAGCCTGACTCAGAAAATAAAACGGAAAGTAATCTAGGAAGACACACATGCACGTACACACATCGAGCACACACACAATAACAGAAACCAACACAAACAAATCCTGTCAGTAGCATTTTAGGTGCTGCTGAATGTGTCACTGGTGTGTTTTTGGCTCTGAGAGGGCTGAGTGACTTTTCACGACTACGTCACAAAACACAGATGGTTCCGGAACATGCATACATCCCACTGAAGAGCTGTTGCTCTTCTGACTGTTCGTTCGGCCTGTGCTGACATCTACCAGGCAGTGTGGCCTGCGGAGCAGCTGCCTGCCTCTAACTGTCTCTCCGTTTGAGCGCAGTGGGTGAAGTCCAGACCCCGGCAGCCCGAGGTAAGGAGTTCTTCAATCCGGTGCTGAATGAGAACCAGAAGTTAGCTGTGAGAAGAATTCTGAGTGGCGACTGCCGCCCTCTCCCATACATTCTTTTTGGACCTCCTGGGACGGGGAAGACGGTGACGATAATCGAGGCTGTTTTGCAGGTAGGGATGCGGCAGGCCACGGCGCTGACCTGTGTTCTTGTGTCTGAAAGCGTCAGGTGAAACTGCAGAGACAGTTGCACAGAGCTTGAGAAACAGTATCATACGGTTAAGTCTGTTTATAGCTTAAGATTGAAAAGTGTGTTCCACAGGCATAAGAAGAAACTTCCTCCTTAGAGTAGTAAACCGTTGGCCCACAGCATGGAGTTTCACTGTAGAAATTGCCTGGCTGTGGCCGTCACTAGCTGCTGCTGGTATCTCCTCCTCTATTCCAATGAAACCTATGGAAACACCGTGTATGTAGTATCGCGATAAGGAAGCACGTTGTGAGGGCCAGTCTGCGCTTTAGGGATTGCGAGCACGTAGCTCGGGTAGAATGTTTGTTTAGCATATGTAAGGCTCTGGGCTCTATCCCAGCACTGAGAAAGGGGAATGGAGGGGAGGAGGGAAAGAGAAAGAAACTAGATTGTGGGGAACACAGGGAACCTACCACTAACTCCATGTTTCACCGATAGCCAATGAGGCAGAGTCTCCTGTCACTTGGACATTTCAGGGCAAGTTTCATGCTCAGGCTAGTGTCCGAGCCTGTGCCCTCAGTCCCTGTGATGGAATCTGTGTGTCCAGTACAGACTCAGGGTTTCCACTTCGGAGGACTGACGGCTAAATCCAGTCTTGTGTCTTGGACAAAGGTGCATCATGCTTTGCCAGACAGTCGGATTCTGGTCTGCGCTCCTTCCAACAGTGCTGCAGACCTCGTGTGCTTGCGGCTTCATGAGAGCAAGGTGCTGAGGCCGGCTGCCATGGTCAGGGTGAATGCCACCTGCAGGTTTGAGGAGGTGAGCCCTGGGCGTGGAGTGGGCACCCAAGCTACCTCCTTGGAGATCGCAAGTAGGATACTGACCAACACAGCGAGCATAATGGGGCAGTTGCTCTTTCCTGGGATGTAACTCAGCTCCCGGTGAGGGCTTCTGCATATCTCGGCACATTCTTGCTCTCTCAGCTTGCACACCTGTCACGGGCATTCTCTCTTCATGCGTTCTAGCTTCCTTTAGTTCTCTTTTACTGATTGGCTACAAATACCCCAGGAAAATTCCTGGTTGGCTTGTGAATGAAGAATTCCTTAAAAAGAAATTGTGCCTAGACAGTGTATGAAGTTGTTTCCTGTACAATCTGGAAGTGTTCTATGTATGACTTCAGAGTCATAGAACATAAGCTTTGTGTGAAAGCACAAATGTTACAGCATCATAAGTCATGAGTCACCACTAAGAAGTAAGTAGTAGCGCAACAAGCAAGTCTGTCTCGTGAAATTCTTTTCAACTTCGTCGTTCTGTCCTGTGGGAAGCAAACTGACCACATCCACTTTGCCACAGACCATCATAGATGCCATCAAACCATACTGCAGAGACGGGGAAGATATCTGGAGAGCCTCTCGCTTCCGCATCATAATCACCACGTGCAGCAGCGCAGGGCTGTTCTACCAGATAGGAGTGAGGTAAGCAGGGCCGGCGATGAGACCCCGAGACTCAAAGCGTCTGACAGTAGATTAGATGCCTGCCTATGAGCCTTTCTACCCAAAGGGGACCTCCGAGCAGGGCCTGATAGAATTTATGGGGAGAATAGCTGGAAGCAGAGGGCTAGCTCTGGGTTCTCACGCCTAGGAGAAGCATCAGAACACAATTTCTAATGTAGCGGGAGGCTCCACGCAAGGGAGTGGAAGCCGAAAGAAGCACGGGACGGCTGCATAGGAAATGGCTGGGCTCCGAGGGGTCAGCCGCCATAAGGCCTTTCACTGGAGATTCTCTGGGGTCTGCCCTAGCGAGGCCAGCTTCAGGATGGCAGGGATGGGGAGCTGCTAGCCAGAGTCCGCTTCCCGAGAACGTGCTGCAGAGTGAGGTGGAGAGTTAGGAGCAAAGGGAGGCGTCTGCAGCAGTCCTGGAGGAGGGGAGCCTCCCTCTTTTCTGAGCACATGGCTTCTGACAGTCACCCCAGACATGGCATAAGCACGACACCTGGGCCCATCGTGCCTTCCTGCCAGGCCCTGGGCTCCATGTGTCCACAGCGCCGCAGGGGACACGGCACAGCTGGGCGTCCACGGTGCCGCACAGAACATGGCATAGCAGCTGTGCTTGCAGAAGAGGTTTCAGTTGCTCCCACATCTATAAAATCTCATTTTATATAATCAGTTAAAAACTATCGAGTCGGGGGCTGGAGAGGTGGCTCAGGGGTTAAGCCTCTGCCTTGCAGGTGGAAGGTCCTGAGTTCGGATCCTGGACCCCACATATAGATGCCAGGCGGAAGCAGGGGTGGCCTGCGTTTCCGGTCCTGGTAGGGCGGAGCCTGTGAATCCTGGGGCAGAGTAAACAAGGAAGTGGAGGCGTCCATGGTGGTTCCCGAGTTCGTCCATGGTTCTACACACACACACACACACACACATTTGAATAAATAATAATAAATAATAAAAAATTTAAAAAAGATTTAAAATAAAAAAGTATTTATAAAAAAAAAAAACTATTGAGTCGGTTTACATTTTCCTATTCACATCTTCACAACTTTGAGAGTGTTGTATTTCAGGGTAGCCACTGCGAGGTGCTAGATAACTGCTAGACTGGAGGCTGTGGGTCTAAATAAGGACAAAGGATCTTTCTGCCACATACTGCCTGGCAAACCAGGGGGTGCTCTCAAGCTTTGTACATACCTACCTTCACCCTGCCCCTCACGTCCTTCCACATAAGGCGACTGCTGCCCACAAGGCACCAGGTGCTAATTGGATCTGGTTTGTAGCAGACATTGTCACCCACACTCGTGCTCCTGCCTCCTGGACCCCAGAGCCCAGAGCTGGGCTCCCCCGCGGGTGTCACATGTGCTGCTGGATGCTGTGCTGGACTTATGCACCCACCTTTCTGGTTCTAGAGTCGGCTACTTCACCCATGTGTTTGTGGACGAGGCAGGGCAGGCGAGCGAGCCGGAGTGTCTTATTCCTCTGGGCCTGATTTCTGACGTCAACGGCCAGGTAAGGCTGTGCTGGGTCTGTGTCCTGTGTGTCTCTGTCTCACCTGCTTTCCCTCAGCAAGTCACAGTCTCGGCCCTTTGGGTGAAGGAAAGGGCCTGCTTGGTTGCCACGTACTCTCGTGCAGACAGAGGCTAAGATCATTGTAGGGGTGGGCAGCACAGCTGTGGGGTCCACTGTGGCCTCTGTCAGGGCGACGGCCACGTAGACCAGCGCAGAGAACAGGCCCGAGTCACGCCCACTGCACTGCCCAGGCTCCACTCTGGCCCCCGCGCTGTGTCCCTGAAAGATTCCCATCTGATCACTCTGCCTTCGGCAGTGACATAGATCTTAAAACTCTTCGTTTCTCCCAGCCCCTGGCCGAGAGGTCGTCTCCATCTGCTGTGTGGGGCCTGTCCCGCCCCTCCCGAAGATATGTCCCCACCTCCTCCCATCACGGCACCCAAGCCCAGAGAAGGACCGCTTGACCTTAGGACAGGAGACTAGTCTGCGTGATGTAGCTTTGTGGGGGACCTGTCCAGACAGGGCTTCAGGGAGAGGGACCAAAAGTGGCAGGTCCCCCAGGATCAAGCGCAGCAGCAGCTTTGGGAATGTGGCTGTATCCCTGAGGCTCGTGTGACTTGGTTAGGGGGAGAGGCAGTCAGGCAGCCATAACTGGGGCGGGCAGATCAGCATGACACTCAGACCTGGCTGGTCTCGTCCTGTACAGCAAGGATCAGCCCGGGGTGGGTGGTGACCTGCACAGCCTGCACCCCTGGCCTGTTGGCAGGTGGGAGAGCCCGGCTGTCAGTGCGCGGCTCTCCTGCAGTGCGGCTGCACTGTGTGCCGCAGATCGTGCTTGCTGGGGACCCCATGCAGCTCGGCCCCGTCATCAAGTCCAGGCTGGCCATGGCCTACGGCCTGAACGTGTCCATGCTGGAGAGGCTGATGTCGCGGCCCGCGTACCTGAGAGACGAGAACGCCTTCGGCGCCTGCGGTGCATACAACCCCCTGCTGGTGAGTGCTGGCCCTGGAGGGGCGCCGAGGGGCGCCACTGCCCACCAGGGCCACGGGCCCTCCATTTAGGGGATGGGGCTCTGCACAGCCCTTCTCTGGTCGTGCAGGAGAGTGTGTGGGATCCGACAGTAACGGGGGTCAAGTCAGTGTAGAAGACAGGAAAAGTGTACTCGCCCCGGGAGCTGAGGGGAATGTGCTGGTGCCTCTCAGGCTCATAAGCCCTCAGCCACACTCTCAGGGTGGCCGTGGAACTGTGCTTTGAGTACTCAACACTGAGTTTGGAAATCTGAATTCTATAGAATCATTGTTAAATGCTGCTATGAAGCTAAAAAATTATCTAAAATGCTGTATTATTAGACTGCCTTAATCCAGACTAGGTCTCCACCAGAAGCAGGAGAGCTCGTGCAGATGTCCCCACAACAGGTGCAGTGTGACGCCTGCAGGACCCATAGAAGTGCCTGAGAGCTGTGGGCTCCACCTGGCCAGTCAGTAGAGCAGGACTAGTGGGCTGTGCTGCCCAACGTTCCGTGAGGCAGGACTTTGCACTCACACATAGACACAAGTTCTTCCTGCAGCTTTCTCCACTTCCCTCACTTCTCCTTCCCTGGCTACTCTGAGCTGATGCATCTTTAAGGAGCAACGAATTCCGTTTCCTGAATCTGTTTATTTGTCCTCCAGCTATGGACTTTGTGTCCGTGTATTAGTTGCTTTTGCATTGCTGACCAGAAGTAACCAAAGGGAAAGGATGTCACGGCCACTGTTGCAGAGCATGCAGAGAAGACGGGGCGTGAGGGGCTGGCCGCATTGCGTCTGCGGTCGGGAAGCTCATCTAGCTTCCCTCCCCTTTTCATTCAGTCTGGGAACCAACCCACGAGATGACGCACTCCACATTGGTGGTAGTTCCCCCCGCCTCCTAACTCTGTGGACATGTCCTCACAGATAGGTCCAGAGCTCTCTTAGTAATCCACATCCAGTCACGTTAATACTGAACGCTGACCGTCACAGCCACGAACAGGGCAGACGTGTGTACGTCACGAACCTCCTGGACCATTTGGAAGCAGAAAGTGCTCTCTGTCCTCTCCATGGACAGAACTCCACCAGGAGGGCCCCACAAACCCTGACTTCCTACCTCTCAGCTGAGTCACAACCTCCAGGGCATCTTAAAGATTGGGGTTCTATGACAGTGTCTCCAGGGCAACACATAGTGCCCCCCCATATACACTCAACTGTTGGGACCCAGGAGCGGCAAAGAGAAGCCCTTCACCCATGCAGTGTCCACCCTTTATGCTGAAGTGGACCCTTGGGATACACAGTCTGAAAGTCTTGACGTGGTAGACAGGACCAGGCAGGCACAGCCGGCGGCCGCTTGGGGGGACCCTGAGGCGCTTTGGGTGTCTATGCAGAGACAAGGACAGAACTCACCAGGCCGTGGGGCCGACTCCTCGTGAACCAACGGTCCTCTCCCCAGGTCACAAAGCTGGTGAAGAACTACAGGTCACACTCAGCACTGCTGGCACTGCCCTCTCGCCTCTTCTACCACAAAGAGCTCGAGGTCTGTGCTGACCCCAAGGTAGTCACCTCACTGCTGGGCTGGGAGAAGCTGCCCAAGAAAGGCTTTCCTCTCATCTTCCACGGGGTGAGGGTAAGTCTGTCCTGACTGCTGGGGATCGCCGCCCTGAGGCAGACAGAGAAGGCAGCTGTGTCCCTGTCTGGACTGCTAGGTAGCAACACTCCCCGGCCTGGGTGGGGCAGCCGCCGTCCTGTGCCGTGAGAAGAGTGGACAGTGCAGGACCGCATCCGTAGCGCTCAGTCACACAGGTCTGGGCTCCAACAAGAAATGGTCAAGTGAGCGGCCGTACACCACAGTGTGGCTTAGAAAGCCAGTAGTGCCTGCCCTTCCCTCGGGTCCAGAGTCAACCCAGCACCCGTCCTAGCGCCAGATGCAGAAGGAAACAGCTCCCCAGGGTCTCACGAGACCTCGTGCGAAGGCAAGGATAGGTGCCCATAGCTAGAAGAAACTGCAAGTGTCCAACAAACTTGCTTTACCTGAACCGCTAGACGAAGAGAGTTGAGTTATGATAAATCAGTGCTCACCCAGCTCTCTTCTCCTGACCTGATCTTGTTCCAGCCAGTTCTACTCTAAATCCTCTTTGCTTTATGAAAATACTAAATGTATTTGAGGAGAGAGAGAGAAAGGAGGGGAAAGAGAAGGCATGTGTCCTGGCACAGTGGAGGTCAGTGCTCCGTCCACCACGGGGGCTTCCAGGGCTAAACCAAGGTTGCCAAGCTTGCGAGCAGGAACCTCTCCCACCAAGTGGGCGCTCTGCAGGTCCCACTCTCCCTAACCTAGGAAGGATCTCTTTTTTTTTTTAATTTCCACTCATACAAACTTAACAGGTACACCGGTCCCCTCCCTCCCTCTAACCTCCCACCGCCCTGTGCCCCCCTCCCCTCTCCCCTCCCTCCCCGTCCCCAGTGCCTCCCCCTCCCATCCCCGGAGCATCCTTTAATGTGCATGCCAGACTCTCCTCTGGGCCCTCCTCTCCGATGAGGTGCAAGGAGCCAGTGGCATTTCCAAGAACCCTTTCCTGTGTTTCCCTTAAGCATAGGAACACTACCGTGGCTGTCAATCCCTTGCCTCCAAGGATCTTGGTGCCTTTACAAATGCTAGACTTTGTGGGGTCAATAGTGTGTTGGACATTGTGCAGGGCATGCAAAGTCCAATATGATTGCAAAGTCCAATACGATGTATCTTGCATATCATTGCTCCTCCCATCCTTTTGCTCTTACACTCTTACCGCCTCCTTTTCCGCAAATGTCCCTGAGCTTCAGGATGGGGAGAGATTAGGCTGGCCTAGTTCCAGGTGGTTGCTATAGAGTCTCTGAAGTTCTGGATTATGGTTTGTTGATTTTTCTTTTAATTTTGCTGCTCCTGCAATGCCCTTCACTCCATCCTCATGGGCATTGGATGTCACCCCCTGGCCAGAGATAAGAAGCTGTTAAACTAAAGTCTTGTTATAAGAGTATATTCAAAGGTAGATGTAATAAAAGTAGGAAACCACAGTGAGGGAAGGGTCAATCACCCATTTGCAAAATGGTTATGTTTTATCTGCCAGACTATATGCCCTCCCCTTCTGGTGAGATCATACCCCCTCAGTTGTAAATGATCAGGAAGGAAAGTCTGTCAACTTAACCAGATGTCTCATTACTTATTTGCAGTCCTTGATGGAGGCCTATTTTCTCTGCTGTAACATGGTCCCCTCTCTCCTTGTTTCTGGTGTGGTTCTCCTACCCCATTCCTCCTGTTCGTAATCCTTACCTGTAGGTATTGCAGAGATTTATCCTTGAGTGTTTCTAAGTGAGTTTGGTACTAGGAGCCACCTATTAGGGAGTGCATATGGCGCTTAATTTTCTGGGTCTGGGATACTTCACTCAATATAATTGTTTCTAATTCCATCCATTTCCCAGCAAATTCCATTAAGACATCATTTTTTAAATTTTTTATTATTATTTATTCAATTGTGGGTATATGCATGTGTGTGCGTGTGTGTATGTATGTGTGTGTGTGTAGAACCACGGACGAATTTGGGAACCACCATGGGCGCCTCCACCTCCTCCTTGTTTACTCTGCCCCAGGATTCACAGGCTCCGCCCTACCAGGACCAGAAACGCAGGCCACCCCTGCTTCCGCCCGGCGTCTATACGTGGGGTCTAGGATCCGAACTCAGGACCGCCTGCCTGCAAGGCAGAGGCTTAACCCCTGAGCCACCTCTCTAGCCCCAAGACATCATTTTTGATGGCTGAGTAGTACTCCATTGTATAGATGTACCACATTTTCCTTATCTACTCATCTACTGTTGGACATTTGGGTTGATTCCATGACTTTGCTATTGTAAACAGTGCTGCTATGAACATGGTTGTGCTTGTGCTATCGAGGTGAATTTTTGCTGTATGGGGGTTATTACCAAAAGTGGAATAGCAGGGTCATATGGCATTTCAATTTTTAATTTCTTTAAGAATCTCCAGATGGCTCGCAAGAGTGGCTGTATGAGCCTGCATTCCCACCAGCAATGTAGGAGAGTTCCCTTCTCTCCACATCCTCTCCAGCATTTGGTGTTGTTTATATTGTGGATTTTTGCCATTCTGACTGGGGTGAGATGATATCTCAGAGAAGTTTTGATTTGCATTTCTCTGATGACTAAGGATGTAGAGCATTTTTCAAGATATTTGTTAGACATTTTAATTTCATCCCTGGTAAAGTTTCTTTTAAGTTCCAGGGCCCATTTTTTAATTGGGCCATTTGTTTAGTTTTCTAAGTTCTTTGTGCACTCTGGATAATAGAGCTCTATCAGATATGTGGTTAGTGAAGATTTTCTCCCATTCTGTGGGTTGCCTTTGTGCTCATGTTGCAATCTCTTTATCTGAACAGAAGCTCTTTAATTTCACAAGATCCCATCTGTTGAGAGTTGGTTGCAGTGACTGTGCTATTGGATGTCTGCTTAGGAACTGTTGGCCTAGCCCAATCAGCTCGAGGGAGTTCCCTATCCTTTCAACTATGATTTTTATAGTCTCTGGCCTTATATTGAGATCCATTTGGAATTAATTCTTGTACATGGTGACAAGTACGAGTCCAGCTTTAATCTTCTGCATGTGGAGATCCAGTTTTGCCAGCACCATTTGTTAAAGATACTGTTCTTTTTCCATTGAATTTTTTGAGCCCCTTTGTCAAAGATCAAATGGCTGTCGTTGTGTGGGCTTATATCTGGGTCTTCAATCCTTATCCATTGATCTGTGTGTCTATTTTGGAGCCAGTACCAGGCTGTTTTTTATAACGATGGATTTGTAGTATAGACTAAGGTTTGCTATGGTGATACCTCCAGCAGTGTTTTTGTTACTCAGGATTCTCTTTGCTATCCTGGGTCTTTTGTGCCTCTATATGAATTTTGAGATTGTTTGGTCAACCTCTTTAAAGAATTGCTTTGGGATTTTAATTGGTATAGCATTGAATTTGTATATTGCCTTTGGTAGGATGGTCATTTTTACGATGTTGATTCTGCCAATCCAGGAACATGGGAGGTCTTTCCGCCTTCTGGTGTCTTCTGCAATTTCTTTCTTTATGGTTTTAAAGTTTTCATTGTAAAGGTCTTTTACCTCCTTGGTTAGGTTTATACCAAGGTATTTCATTTTTTTTAGGGGCTATAGTAAATGGGATTGTTTCTCTAAAGGCTTTTTCACTTCTTTCATTCTGGGCATATAGGAAGGCCACTGATTTTTGTACATTTATTTTGTATCCTGCCACCCTGCTGAACTTCTCAATTAGTCCTAGGACCTTCCTGGGGGAGTTTTTGGGATCCCTCAGGTATAAGATCATGTCATCTGCAAATAGGGATAGCTTGACTTCTTCCTTGCCGATTTGAATCCCTCTTATGTCCCTTTCTTGTCTTATGGCTTCAGCTAAGACTTCAAGTACAATATTGAATAGAAGTGGTGAGAGTGGACAGCCTTGTCTAGTTCCTGATCGAAGTGGGAATGCTTCCGATTGTTCCCCATTAAGCATAATCCTTGCTGTGGGCTTGTTGTATACAGCTTTTATTATATTGATAAAGGTTCCTTCCATTCCTACTGTCTCTAGGGTTTTGATCATAAAAGGCTGTTGGATCTTGTCAAACGCTTTTTCTGCATCTATGGACAGTATCATGTGGTCTTGGACTTTGGACTGGTTTATATGATGAATTACATTTATTGGTTTGCATATGTTGAACCAATCTTGTGTGCCTGGAATAAAGCCTACTTGATCCCCATGAATGATCTTTTTGATATGTTTTTGAATCTGATTTGCTAAGACTTTGTTGAGAATCTTTGCATCTGTGTTCATCAGAGAGATTGGCCTATAGTTTTCTTTTTTAAGTGCATCTTTATTAGGTTTTGGGATCAAGACAATATTAGCTTCCTAGAAGGAATTTGGTAGTGTTCCTCAGGAAGGGTCTCTTGACAGGTGGGGTAGGGTAGGGCTGGTGAGCTGGCAGCCGCGAATGTCCCCCTCTGAGTGGCAGAGCCCAAGAACAAACAGTTCCACTCCAAAGCGGTGCCTCAGTGGAGGCCAGGGCTCTCCTAGCCCTCGCGTGCTGCCCCGTGCCAGGAGCCTCTCCACAGCTCCAGCAGCTGTGCCCATCCTCAGAGTGCACCAGGAAAGACAGCAGAGGTTGTGGGGGGCACATGCGACTCTACCTGTGCATGTGGTGTGTTGGGACAGGTAGCTCCATAAGTAGGAGGCTAAGATCTTCTTGATTTGTGCGTGTAGGTGTGAGTGTGTGCACGCGCGCGTGCAAGAGGACGCCGTGGAGGCCCAAGAATGAACTTCAGGGGTCATCCTGGATTGCTCTCCCTCCATCTTGCTTTGCTCCAAGGTTTCGCAGGCTGCCGCCATTTCTGCCTAGTGTTTTCATGCGGGTTCAGGGACCCAACTAGGTTCTTTTCCTTGTGAGGCCGAGTCTAAGCCCCTGAGCTGTCTCTCCCCAAGGCCAAGAGCCTGAAGATGTTCAGTTCTCCTCCAAACTAACCCATAGAGCTATTGCAGTATAAATAAAAATTGCCATAGACTTTTTTCATAAAAACTATTATAAAAGGAGTTAGTTTCTAAAAACAGATGGATGAGGCCATGGGTTCAATCCCTGATTCGGTTCTTTTCAAACAAAAAGACAAATTGCTTAGAGTTGGAATATTATGAAACGTCACTATGAGATTATAGTAAATAAAAATCTATGGGGGCCATAGCTCAGTGGTAGAACATTTATTATTTTTTGAGTTTCATATACAAACACAGTGAATTTATGGTAGTTTTACACCTTAATTCTCAATCGTGTCCCCCATCCTTTTCCTATTAAAATCATTTCCTGCAGCCTCCCTCCTATTTTCATGTCTTCCGTGTGTGCGTGCCCTGAGTTTCATCAGGTTGCCTTTGATGATAGGCGGCTGCGTCCTTGCTAGACTGTGAGTCACGTGTCTGAGTTTGCACTGAGGACAGCATCCCTCGGGCCTCAGAGAAGGCGAGTGGTGAGTGTTGACAGGTCAAACTCCACACAGCTCTTGGGAGCACCTGCAGCTGCAGATTCGTGGATGGAGCAGCTCTGCCTGTCCAAAAGATACTGTCTGGTTGCCCCTCTGCCTCTTGCCACCGTGTTCCTTGCCCCTTGGAGTGACTTCGTCCTGTTTAGAGCAGTCTGTCCAGTCTGCAGTCACTTACTGTTATGCTTTTGGCCAGTTGTAATTTTCTGTAATGAGTGCCTTCCAACGCAGAAACTTCTAGGTTGAGTGCTGAATGCTCCCCCAATCTATGGGTGTAGTAACAGGTGTTGAAAGGACAGTTTGATTCCGTGTCTTTGTAGATAAACCTAAACAGTTTCCACCCCCCAGGATCTGCGTCTCCCACTTTCATAGGTGCTGGTCTGCAGCACCAGCAATGTGGCCCCTGTTGGAAGGTGGTCTTTGATTGTATCAGAAAGCTGGTGAAAGGTGGTCTTGGATCCGTGGGGAGGCTGTGGGTTGCTGTCCTGACATCCATGCTCCTGTTGCACTCATTGTGACCTTTTGCAGGGCGGTGGTGACTGTAGCTCAAAGCTCCTACAGTCCACCCCCCCCCCCAGGCCATCCATGCTATTTTCTGGTGCTGCGGGAGCTGGCCAGAAACGAGTTTCCAGACCAGTTCCAGCAGATACCTTTAATCCACATCCTGTGACAATGGGTTTTGTATCTTCAGTAATAGGGCTTATTAATCAGGCTTCTAGAGGCAGCTAAGAACAATGGCAAAAGCTTATTAAGTGGTATCACACCTGCTATTTGGAATTTTATTCAATTGAAAAGTTGGGGCTGGAGAGGTGGCTCAGGGGTTAAGCCTCTGCCTTGCAGGCGGAAGGTCCTGAGTTCGGATCCCAGATCCCACGTATAGATGCCAGGCGGAAGCGGGGGGCAGCCTGCGCTTCTGGTCCTGGTAGGGCGGAGCCTGTGAGTCCCGAGGCAGAGTAAACGAGAAGGAGGTGGAGGCGGTAGGTACATGGTGGTTCCCGAATTCGTCCATGGTTCTACACACACTCACACACACACACACACACACACACACACACACACACACACACACACGGGCGCACACACACACACGGGCGCACACACACACGGGCGCACATACATAACGCACACACACAACTGAATAAAAACAAATTAAAAAAATAAAGAAGTGAAAAAATGTCTTTATTTTAAAAAAAAAAAAAAGAAAGGTAACAGTAATTTCTGGTAGAAGCATCATATGGTATTTTTGTTTTCCTCTGTGTCTGTGAACAGCGTATATCTATTCATGTTTCTTTTTTTAACTTTTTTAGTGTATGTGTGTAAGAGAGAGAGAGAGAGAGAGAGAGAGAGAGAGAGAGAGAGAGAGAGAGAGAGCTCTGCCCTGTGTGTCCCTGTGGAGGCCAAAGGTGACTTCAGGAATCATCCTGAATTGCTTCCACCTCCTCCTTGCTCGCTCAGCCCACCAAGGCCAGAAGTGCAGGCCACCGCCGTTTCTGCTTGGCGCTTTAACATGGGACCTGGGATCCAAACTTCTGCTTGTGAGAAAGAGTTTTAGGCCCTGAGCATTCATTCTCCTCAGCCCCACATTTCCTTTTTTGATGCACTTGCAGGAAGCTTCTGTTTGTTTGCTCTTGAGCCTTACTTAGTGCTATTCGTTCCTCCTCAGCCCTGCTGCACCCTCCTGCTGCACCCTCCCTGCTGCACCCTCCTGCTGCACCCTCCACGCTGCACCCTCCACGCTGCACCCTCCCTACTGCACCCTCCACGCTGCACCTTCCTGCTGCACCCTCCTGCTGCACCCTCCTGCTGCACCCTCCACGCTGCACCTTCCTGCTGCACCTCCTGCTGCACCCTCCTGCTGCACCCTCCTGCTGCACCCTCCTGCTGCACCCTCCTGCTGCACCCTCCTGCACCCTCCTGCTGCACCCTCCTGCACCCTCCTGCTGCACCCTCCACGCTGCACCCTCCTCCTGCACCCTCCTGCTGCACCCTCCTGCTGCACCCTCCACGCTGCACCCTCCTGCTGCACCCTCCTGCTCCACCCTCCTACTGCACCTTTCTGCTGCACCCTCCTGCTGCACCTTCCTGCTGCACCCTCCTGCTGCACCTTCCTGCTGCACCCTCCATGCTGCACCCTCAAAGCTGCACCCTCCACGCTGCACCCTCCTGCTGCACCCTCCATGCTGCACCCTCCACACTGCACCCTCCTGCTGCACCCTCCACGCTGCACCCTCCTGCTGCACCCTCCACGCTGCACCCTCCCTGCTGCGCCCTCCACGCTGCACCCTCCCTGCTGTGGGTCTGGACCAAGCAGGCAGAGTTCGGGGCCCACAGCAATGAGAGCCGGTCGCTGTGGCTCACGTGCACGGTCACGAGACTGCACGGGGCGGCAGGGCCAGCCAAGCAGCCTGCATCTGCTAGGCCTAGGATAGCTGCTGCATATGATGAGGAGCAGACACGGGAAAGTCCGTCTTGCATTCAGAGGGACCCAGAGGCAGCGGAGAATCATAAGGACTCACTGCAATTATTTGGTTACAAATTTTAGTGTTTTCTAAATGCCAGATAATCTGCAAGACTCTTTTCTGGGCCCTGACAATAAAATGCAAACTAAGGCACAGGTCCTGCAGACACTATCCTGCTGCCTTGCGGGAACAGAAAGGGCCACAGCTCTATGACTGGCTGCACACTTTACCGCCCTTGGTGACAGCGGACATTAGACTGAGCCCCCATTAGCCACTAGTGCTGGACTAGGTGTCTCCCCTGCTAATCCACTCTGTGTCCTCCCATTGCTGTGGAAAAGTGGTATGAGTGAGTCACAGTCCACAGGCCGCCTGGGCCTGCCATGCGACTTGCTAGAGTTCAGCAGGGCAGTGTGGCCCTGTCAGAGCCGGGGCCTTCACCTCCTGTCTGAAGCACGTCGTCCTCCGCTGTCCCGAGCCCTCAGGGTGGAGCCCTGTCCTCCTGCGCGTCTCTGCAGCCATCCTTGCTGCAGCCTTGCCTGCTGCGTCTGCTCATCTTGCGGTAAGGAGGAGGTGTGTGTAGCAGTGCTGGGCCCTGGGCGGCCCTCTGTAACAGCCTTCAGTGCTATCCGACTTGCACCCGTAAATTTTGTCTCATGCTGCTGTTTAATATTAGCCCTCTGTGTTTTACCTTGAGGATCTTTCTTGAAAGCAGCTGGATATCTTAAAATCAGCCGAGGAGTCTGCTTTTTGTAAGATAAGTCATCTCAGTCTGTGTTTATTTCTGCATCTTTTTTCTTTGTGTGTGTGTCTGGATGTATCAGAGGCACTGTGGAGGCTCAAGGGCGACTGGAGATCACCCTGGATTGCACTAGCTTCTCTGCTGTGCTGTGGAGTTTCCCAGGCTCTGCCTTCCAAGGCGGAAGTACAGGCCACAGTCATTTCTGCCTGCGTTTTTTACATGGTTCCCGGGATCCACTCAGGACTTTCTGCTTTTGAGGCAGAGGTGTAGCCCTGAGTGTCTCTCCAGCCCTGTTTCTATATCTCTACCTTGTTATTTTTTCCATGTGATTCTTTTGCTGTTGAGTTACAAGTTCTGCTGCAAGTTTTTAATCCCATTCATCCTTAAGATGTTAAATCAAGTGTTGTAAATAAAGAGGAATAAACTGCATATGACTTAATAACAATTTAAACAGCTACTTGAGGGCAGGGGTTAGGCTTTTGCCTTGCAAGCAGGGGGACCTGAGTTTGAATCCCAGATCCCACATGGAAATCACAGCAGTCTGCACTTCCAATCCTGGAAGGCAGAGCCTGGGAAACCCCAGAGCAAATCGGTAAGGAGGTAGAACAATCCAGGATGATTCCCAAAGTTATCCTTGGGCCTTCATAGAAACATACAATGCCCTCTACCAATACACATACATATACACACACACACACCTAAACACATAAAAAAATTTAAAACTAATTGTAATTATTTTTGCTTTTGCTGGTGTGCTAGTTAGATATGTTGACCTGACAGTTGAAGGCTAAATACCAGCACAAGATCAGTAGTCAACAAGTGCCATGGAAGAAAGCTGAAAAGAACTTTGAGACACCTTGATGCTGAACTCTGGTCCTTCTGCTTCAGTAAGCCATCTTGACCTTTAGTATGCCATCTTGACCTTCAGTAAGCCATCTCCCTGGTCCTCGCTGTAATTTTGATTGGCATGCCCCTATGGCCAGTGTGTTTCTTTGGAGACAATCTGTCCAGGTCCTTAATCTGTGTCTAATTGTCTGAGGTTTTAGGGGTTCACTGAGCTGTAGGAGTTCGTGGCTTTGATGTTCAGTCCTTACATACTTGGCAGGTGTTTTCTAGTTACTACAGCTCTCTCTTCACTATTGGCTGTCCCTTGAGGCCTAAGAAGCTGCAGTTTTGGTGTCATCCAGTTTTTCATCTCATTACGTTTAAGAACCATCGCAGTCCATTGTTGAGAGATTGCTCCTCCCTCTGATTTGCTCCTAAGTGTTTTACAGACGTAGGTCTGTGTTGAAGTCTTTGGCGTGTTTTTTGTTGACATTCCTCTAGGTTTAGATAAAGGTCCATGGTCCTTCTTTTGCATGTGGATGCACAGTTCCAGAGTCAGTCTGTCAATTAGTCTGAAGTGCGTCGTCCTCGTCTGTCAATTAGTGACCACTTGGTGCAGGGTTTTCTTCTGGGCCGTGTGTCCATTGTGTCTGCAGCCGCAGCAGGTCTCATCGCCTCGAGGAAGGTGAGAAGTACCTGATGAGACAGTGGACCGCTGTGGACACAGAAAGGACATGGTGGCTAGGGTGGGAAGGACATCAACGCCCACACCAATAGCAGGACCACCTTCCTAGCCCCAGGGGGAGCCCACTCACCTGTGCCCCCTCATGCTAGTGTTCCTGCCTCCCCTCTCCCCCCGGGCTCCTTTTCTCCAGGTAACTTCCTGTGCATCTGCAATCAGGTTACAAAGAGGAATCCACCCCTCCCGTCACTTCCCAAGGGATAGTCGTGTGGCTGCCCTTCAGCTTGGCAGCACGTCATGTGGCTCAGGTTTCCTGGCCACTGCATGACGCCTGCGTTGCTAGACCACAAGCTACGGATGGTGGTGGGACCTTTTCTGTCATCTTTATTGCGTACACTCAGCACTTACTAGTTCCTTGCTCGTGGGCGCTTGGGGAATACTGCTGAGCAAGTGACACCGTCTCTTCTCACTGACTTAGGGAAACGAAGCCCGGGAGGGAAGAAGCCCATCGTGGTTCAGCCCAGCCGAAGCTGTCCAAGTGATGCGTTACTGCTGCCTCCTGGCCCGGAGCATCTCCAGCCAGGTGTCTGCCAAGGACATCGGCGTCATCACACCCTATCGGAAACAGGTGAGCTCCCTAGGACTCCACCTCTGTCCTTGGTTTGGGGAAGGCAAAACAATCTCATTCTGAACAGCAGCAGGTTTTCAGAGAAGCAGTATTACGTTTGAGTGATGCTCCAGGCAAACTGGGGCCAGGTCAAGGCTAACCTCCACCCACCTCTGTACACTGACGGCAAGAACGGGTGTGCGCTTCTAGATAACTGCGTCACACGGGCTTACGTTAACCGCCGAGAAATATTCTCGATGTGTGTCCCTTCAAAAAGTCTTGCAGCTGTTGGGGACGATCTGCTGTGACGTGTGTCCCCCCACGTTGTCACGGTCGGTTGACTGATGTCCACCCGTGTGTGTCGCTTCTTCCCTCGCGCTCCACGAAGCTGCTCGCTCAGCTAGAGGAGGGCCGCACTTTGGTTAAACAGCCCATGCTGGGACATCCAAGCACGCGCTCAAGAAAAAGCTACCAGCCGTGGCAGCTCTTGCTCGGCTGCTCTCCTCACACCTGTGAGACTGAGATGGGACATTTGCCACTAATTAGAGACCAGACAGCCCTGTGCGTTCTGGGCCTGGGACCTCAGGGCAAGACCTTGTCAGAAACGCATGCATGGAAAGTAGAGCTTGCCACACCAGCTGCCAGCCAAAGGGGACCCTCCACATGGGATTGTAAGATGGCATTGCTTGCCCCATGGTGGTCCCTGTGGGGGAGACATGCTCCGTGCCCAGCATGCGTTGCAGCAGTCAAGCCCTGCCCTGCGTTACGCCGCCAGAGCGTGGAGAGGACACCCGGAGCGGCAGCCTGGCATTGCTAGTGCAGGGACAGTCATGACCGTGACACGGTCTCCTGTGCTGGCCAGGTCAGGTTCTCGTGAGTGACAGTGAGCGTCACGTCCTCCTGACAGCAAAGAACATGAAAAGAGCCAGTGAGAGTCCAAGGCTCCGACAGAGTGTCGCTGCCCGAGAGCCATGGCCAGCGCGTGCTCCGCTGTCTCCTCCTCGCTCTCGTTGGACGTGCGCCACGCAGCTTTGTGACACAGTGCGCTCGGCTCACCTGCAGCTGGCTCCCACGTGCAGCACGCTGGACGGTCCACGAAGCCGTCCTCGTGCTCCTCGTCCCCGTGCACTGTTAGAAACAGCCGTTGCTAGCTGTCTCCAGGCCTCATTGACGGGCTCTGCCTGCACCTTCGTTTGGAAGACGCTCTGCAGACGTCCCTAGTGAGGTCCCCCTGGCCCGAGCACTGCCCTCCCGGGCTGCTCCTTCCTGCTTTGCTCAGGTCGCTCTGCCTGTGGGGCACACATTGCTCGGGTGAAGCTGGCTGTGCATGTCTTGGAATTTATCCTCTTTGGGGTTATCGAGGTTCCTGGACTGCAGATGCTTTTCATCGGACAGACGCACCACAGACCAGATCCCCACACCTCTCAGCTCGTCTCTCCTGAGCGTTCTTCACTTTTACAGTCTGTCAGCTTGCACAGTTTCCATTGCTCTGCTTTAAGCTAACGCTCTCGTTTGTTTTCTGGAATAGTCTTGCTACGTACCTGTGTAGCCTTGAACTCATCATGTACCTAGGCTGGATTTGGATTTACGGCTGTCTTCTTGACTCAGAATCCCAGATCCTAGGATTGTAGGCAGGAGCCACTACACTTGGCTTAAATTCCACTCTTCAGTCCTTTTAGCGACATAGATCAGACTTTTAACTGGAGAATTTCTAATCATTCTGGCCTTATTGGCATCTCTGTTTTATGCTATTTGCACATTGAGATTTTTAATATGGAATCCTTTGGTCGTTTAGATTTACTGAATCTAATACCTGAAAACACTCCTGAGCCCTCTGATGCCTTTCTTCTAGGGCTTGGGGGTCACATTTCTGGTTACTTTATATGTCTTTTAAGCTTTGGTAGCATAAAATTTTTCAAATTTTAAGTAATATAAAGGAATTCTTCCTGAGCCTTTCACCCCTGCCATTGCTTCTCAAATGATAGATGTGTGCTATCAGGCTTTCCATTTTGTGGCATCTCAAATTTTAAGTTTTTTTTTGAAAAGCAACTTTAGCTTCTGATTTCCCTCCTGAAAACCGGTTTTCTTCTCACCGGCTCCTTTGGTTCTGAGCTGTCTGAGCTCCGTCCGTGACACCGTCTCTCCCTGACAGGCAGCTGGTGTCCCAGAACTTACTGTTTTCAAGCTCCTGAGCTGAGGATGGGACAGCAAGGTGCCCAGCTTGTGTCAGCCAGCAACAGGCGGGTGCGCTGCCACCGCCCAGGGCAGGTGCCGTGCCAGGGCTTCTTGAGCCTAGAGCAGAGGAGCTCTCAGTGCCCGCGGGCCTTGGCGCTTCCTGAGATTAGATTGGCAGCCAGTGCAGGAGCAGCACAGGCTCCCGCTGCTCTGCCCCGTGCAGCGGATGCTCAGGCAACGCACTGAGGCTGTGTGGTAGTTCCTGAGCGTCAGAGGTGCGGCGGCTCCGGGCATGGCTGACTTGGGTTTTCACGCAGCTGTCACCATCTTGCCTGAACCTTGTTTTGACCCAGAGCCCTTCAGCAACATTAGGAGACATCAGAGGAAAGCAGTCCTGAGGCACGAGGCTGGCCCAGCATTACTGCCGCCAGCCAAATGGCACGGGAGGCTCCTTCACGGGAGGGGTGCGCACTGGCGTTACACACCTGGTCAGAAGCCTGCAGGTTCTAGAGGGGAGCCTGCTGCTGGGCTCCACTGAATGAACATGTACGCAGACGCCTACCTTCTACCAACTTGCTTTGTGCCCTTAGACTAGCACTGTTCTCAACGTTGGACAATGAGACTGCTTCACAAGGGGGCTCCTCTTGTCTCCAAGACCACTCTAGTCTCCAGGCTTCCACAGCAACCTTGTCTCTGCACAGCCATCTCGGGTAGACGGCCTTTCAGGGAAGGTCTCCACGCACCTAGTTTGCTCGGCTCTGACCAAGTCTGTGATGCTCTGTTGCTGTCGGCCTTTGTTGGGAGGTAGGATCTCTGAGGATCCCGGGTTGACTTGGAAATATTCTGGGCCACAAACTGTCACTGAATTCATAACCTTCCTGCCACAGTCTCCAGCTGCTGGGATTTCAGGCATGTTCTGTTCTACCTGCTTCAATGCTGGGGTTTGTTTTGTGTTGGGCTTTAGGAGTGAACACAAGGCCTTGTGCGTGTAGACAAGTTCCACGCCATTGCTACCTCTCAGCCCAGAATGTAACACATACGGCCTTCAAGTTTCTGATGTGAGCGCGTCAGCAACAGTCAGGGTCTGCGGGGGAGACGCCATGTTGGCCGAGCTGTCGCAGAAACAGTTTCCCCAGCGCCGACACTCCCCGCCTAGTGCAGCTGCTAGGAACTTGGGACCTAGGAAGGGGTCCTGTGGCTCTCTGGTACGTGATGTTCAGGAAAGCGCACTGTGTGGCACAAAGCCTGAGATGTCGTTGGTGCCCCCACCCCGTCTGCTGTCTCGGCCCTGTGTTCCGCGCCTTTGCAGCATAGGGCAGGTGGCGAGCCCTGGTCGCAGGTCTGTGTGAGCCTGTGAGGTCACAGGTCTGTGAGCGTGTGTGAGGTCACAGGTCTGTGAGCGTGTGTGAGCTCGCAGGTCTGTGAGCGTGTGTGAGCTCGCAGGTCTCTGTGAGCGTGTGTGAGGTCTCAGTCTGTGAGCGTGGTGTGGAGGTCCTCAGGTCTGTGAGCGTGTGTGAGGTCGCAGGTCTGTGAGCGTGTGTGAGCTCGCAGATCTGTGGAGCGTGTGGGGGGTTCCGCAGGTCTTGAGCGGGGTGTGAGCTTCGCAGGTCTATGTGAAGCGGTGGTGAGGTCGCAGGTCTGTGAGCGGGTGTGAGGTCCAGTCTGTGAGCGTGGTTGAGCTCGCAGGTCCTGTGAGCGTGTGTGAAGCTCGCAGTCTCTGTGAGCGTGTGTGAGGTCTCAGGTCTGTGAGCGTGTGTGAGGTCTCAGGTCTGTGAGCGTGTGTGAGGTCGCAGGTCTGTGAGCGTGTGTGAGCTCGCAGATCTGTGAGCGTGTGAGGTCCGCAGGTCTTGAGCGTGTGTGAGCTCGCAGTCTGTTGAGCGTGTGTGAGCTCGAAGGTCCCCTGTGTGAGCGTGTGAGTTCGCCAGGTCTGTGTAGCGTGTGTGAGGTCGCAGGTCTTGAGCCGTGGTGAGGTCGGCAGGTCTGTGAGCGTGTGTGAGCTCGCAGGTCTGTGAGCGTGTGTGAGCTCGCAGGTCTGTGAGCGTGTGTGAGCTCGCAGGTCTCTGTGAGCGTGTGTGAGGTCTCAGGTCTGTGAGCGTGTGTGAGGTCTCAGGTCTGTGAGCGTGTGTGAGGTCGCAGGTCTGTGAGCGTGTGTGAGCTCGCAGGTCTGTGAGCGTGTGTGAGCTCGCAGGTCTGTGTGAGCGTGTGTGAGCTCGCAGGTCTGTGTGAGCGTGTGAGTTCGGCAGTCTGTGTGAGCGTGTGGTGAGGTCGCAGGTTGTGTGAGCGTGTGAGGTCTCGCAGGTCTGTGAGCTGTGTGTGAGCTCGCAGTCTGTGTGAGCGTGTGGTGGAGCTCGCAGGTCTGTGAGCGTGTGTGAGCTCGCAGGTCTGTGTGAGCGTGTGTGAGGTCGCAGGTCTGTGAGCGTGTGTGAGGTCGCAGGTCTGTGTGAGCGTGTGTGAGCTCGCAGGTCTGTGTGAGCGTGTGTGAGCTCGCAGGTCTGTGAGCGTGTGTGAGCTCGCAGGTCTGTGTGAGCGTGTGTGAGCTCGCAGGTCTGTGAGCGTGTGTGAGGTCGCAGGTCTGTGTGAGCGTGTGTGAGCTTGCAGGTCTGTGTGAGCGTGTGTGAGGTCACAGGTCTGTGAGCGTGTGTGAGGTCGCAGGTCTGTGTGAGCGTGTGTGAGCTCACAGGTCTGTGAGCGTGTTGATCATTTCAGCCACAGCCCGAGTGACACATTGTGTTGGACTTATCTAAGATGTATCTTCAATTTCTTGTTCACCTTGTCACCTGATGTTTTTCCGGTGCTTTTATGTCACTGCCTGCACACAGCACTCGGTCAAAATTCATTTGTGTCTTTGCCCTTTACCTCAGTGTTATAATTCCACCACAAAATGTTCACCCATGCTGGGCTTTTGACTGACACTCTAGATGATGACTAGGCCTCTTTCACGTGGGGTTTCTCCCACCCGTGTCCCTGTCTGCTGTGGAGTTACTAATAAGTATATCAGTTTCTTGGCCTTCCAGAAGTTTCTGAAGTCTTCTAGAATCTATCCCTCTGCCTCCAGCCCTGATGACTTCCCTTGGGTCTTCCCATCTACCAGGTTCCCTTCTACTTATACAAGATTAGCTTCTCTTCCATCATTGACTTTGAATATTAAATTATTCCAAATTGGTCCTTTACTGTTCAGTGTATGTGTGTGAAACCAGTTATTGACCATGGGTGAGTGCAACTTGCTTGGTCCGCAGGCTTTAAGCAGACTTGGTCTGAAGAGTCTTTCTTAGCCTGCCCAAAAGCTGTTTCCAGTTCCTTGACTCCCCTTCATGGCATTGGCTGCTTTTTACTTGACCGAGCCCTGGGGGTACTCTGACCCCTTGCCCTGGGGTGCTCCTAGGCCTGACCATGCCTTCTGACAGCCCCAGCACTTTAGGGGCCACAGTCCTGACCATGGCAGACTGTTCATCCAGGCGCTGAGCAGTGTGGGCTCAGCTGGGTCAGAGCCGCGTCCTGGTTGTGAGCCGCGAGCATGCACTGCTGTCCATTCACACGTGCTCCGTCCTGGGCGTGTTCCCACGTGGAACGAGCATGCACTGCTGTCCATTCACACGCGTTCCGTCCTGGGCATGTTCCCATGTAGAACTCGGGCGTCCTGCTAGGTCCTGACCCAGCTTGGTCTCCTCTTCCGTTGCTGTGAAGGAATACCCTGACAAAAGAGGTGTTTGGGCTCAGGTGTGGCGTACAGTCCGCGTGAGAGGCCCGCAGCCGGGAAGCACAGAGAAAGGTGCCTGAGCTCAGCTCCCTTTCTCCTGTTCGCACAGGTCAGGGCCCAGCTTTGGGGAGGGCACCACCCCCGAGGGCCAGCGACAGGACGTGCCCAGAGGTTTGTCTCCTGACAGTTGAGATCAGCCACCATAGACTCCTTCCTCCACTTGATCGACAATCAGGGGTCATGTCCTGAACGGTGTACATTTGAGACGACAATGCAAGTTTGAAAGGACTGCTCGTTGGTGTCTTACTGTGACCATAGAGAGAAAGTAGCTGAGGAAGGGTTTGTTCTGGATCAGTTTTAGGGTCAGTTCAGTGTGCAGGAAAGACAGCAGCACAGCTCAAGAAGAGCAAGTGAGGGGGAGGGGGGAGGGGAAGGGATAGGGGAAGGAAGAGAGGAGCAGAGGGGAGGGATGGGGGGCAGAGGGAAGGCCCAGGGGACAGAACCGCAGGAGTGACCTTCAGAGTTCCGCCCACCCCTGCATGTTCTACAGTCTCCCAGAACTGCACCTGAGCGTGGGGACCAAGTCTTCAGGACCGCCTAGGCTCTTGGCGCTCATGGCTCCTCCTGATGCACTGGTCTTAAAGGTGCCGCACCATTACGAAGTTCAGGGTTCAGGGCCTGGAATTGGCAAAAAGACCCCAGATTCCATGTGAAAAAGTGCCGTATGGTCATGTAGTTCTAGTCGGAGACGACGGAGCCTGGGAATCCCAGACTAACTGTAGTAACATCTCTGGGTTGATTAGAGACCCGGGTTTAAAACAATAAAGTAGAAGAGTATCAAGGATGATTGCCACTGCCAACCTTGGGTTTCCACGTGCACTCACATACACCCCCATACACGTGTCCACCCGTATGTAAACACGCATACACGCAAACCCCACACATGCACACACGAAAACAAAATTCAAAAGTTGCTTCTGAGACTGGTCATTAGTCTTCATGAAAGTCAGAAGCAGTAAGTGGGGTTGGCCTCCTAGGAACACGCGTGCCCATATTTCAATGCCAGGTGTTGCAGTGTACACCTGCAGCTGTGCGGGGTGGAGGTAGGTGGGCCTCGGGCTTGTGGCCACCCAGCCTAGGCAGCACAGCCAGCTCCAGGCTCATGAGATGCTGTCTCGCAAGCTAGAAAGAACCTCCACATGTGACACAGGTGAGCACGCCCACGCACGCTTGGATGCATGCACAGGTGAGCACGCCCACTCACGCATGGCTACACGCACATGGGTACACGCGCATGGGTAACACATGGGTACACGCGCATGGGTACATGCACAGGTGAGCACACCCATGGCTACACGCACATGGGTACACGCGCATGGGTACACGCACAGGTGAGCATGCCCGCACACACGCATGGACACACGCACATGGATACACACACACATGGGTACACGCACAGGTGAGCATGCCCGCACACACGCATGGACACACGCACATGGACACACGCACACATGGATACACGCACACATGGATGCACATGCATGGACACACGCACAGGTGAACACGCACGCATACATGGAAGCACAAAGAACCACACATACACCACATACAAAAAGTAAGTTAGGTACTTCAGTGTACAGCAGCACAGGTAAATATTCCCAGGCAGGAGTGCAAACAGAAAAGACACCCAAACAAAACCCACTGAGGGCAGATGTTAGACCCCTGCTTCTGCCCAGCCGCCTGGGCGTGCGCGGTACAGCGTGAACTCCAGCAGCTCTCCTCCTCCTGTGCCGCCACCGCCCACGTGGGCTTGTCCCACTCCAGCTGTGCTGCAGCTTCCCTCAGCACAGCCCACACTCCTGGTGTCCCTCTGCACAGTCCCTCCGGGGCCACGTCCGTAAGCATTTCTTTAAGCTTTTTCATGCTTGGTCATCTCATCATGAACAGAATGAATTCATGTCACTTCCTCACCTTGCAACTACTCAGTCCCGTCCTTTGTCCCCCTCATGCTTCTCCTTTGCAGCCAGTCTCCCTCCTACTTTCACACCTGTCCGAGTGTGGCACCTGTACTGACAGGTGCCTGGGTACCTGCTGGGGTGTGGATGACTTTACCAGTGGGTAAAAATCCCCTTGTCTATTGGTATTAACTCTCAGTAGTGTCTCAGGGAGACGTGGTGTCTCCTGAGATTGCCCCTTCCGTGGCGAAATGTTGACAGGCCACGTATTGTTCAATTCTTGTGGACGTGGACACCGCTGCAGGGAACTCTGGGTTGGCAGCCTTGTCAGACCAGAGGATTGTGTCTACAGCAGCCTTCCCACACTCTCTTGGAACATTGTCCCACCCCCCCTTCTGAAAGGTCCCCTGAGCTTTGGGTTTGGGACATCTCTAAACATTTCCAAGACCTTCCAGCAAACCGGGTCCAAGACCTGAGAACCACATGGCATGCTCAGCACTGCAGCGACAGCGCCTGACCAAGTAGATTGTCTTCCTTCACGTTTGCGGGCGTCCAGTTCATGGTGGGAGGATGGATATACTGGGGAACTTAGTTCACAGCGGCAGAGCACGTGGCCAGGAGAACAGACAAGCGAGGCCCTTCAGAGGCCTCCTCTAGGAACCTATTTCTGCCAGGTGGGACCCACTTTCTGCAAGTCCCACGGATGCCAGAAATAGCTCACCAGCTGCAGGTGGGGGTCAGATCAAACCATAGCAGCTATTATCTGGTTTCATCTGTAATAAGAAAGAAAGAACCCAATTTGTACATTATTATCTTGAATATTTTAACCATTTTAAAGGTGGAGAAAATAAAGATCCTTCTGCGAAATGTGGACTTGACAGACATCAAGGTCGGCTCGGTTGAGGAGTTCCAGGGGCAGGAGTATCTGGTCATCGTCATTTCGACCGTGAGTCTGTGTGTGGTTGGAAGTTCCTGGGTGTAGACTGGGTGCGCACACATGAAACGCAGCTCAGCAAGTGTGAGCCACAGTGCGGCAGGCCACGCCGTAGGGCAGGGAACTGCTGCTGCCCAGCGCGCCCGCCACGGGAAGCTCTTTAGCAAGACCGCAGTGACAGACACAGTAAAGGATCTGGAAGTGCAGGCTGAGACAGGAGGGCCGAGGAGACCCCAGCACAGGCCCTTTCACACCCCTCTCCAGTGGTGTCTGACTCCCCAAACCCATTTTTTCGCATACATGTGAATGTGTGCATGTGTACCTGACGGCACTTGAGTGTGTGTCTCTGGAGACCCAATCACCCCCAGATCGCCCTACCTCCTTGCCTTGCTCTGGGTTTCCCATGTTCTGTCCTCCAGAGCCAGGACCATCAGTGCCATATCTGCCAGGCTTTTTTTTTAATGTGGGGTCTGAGGGTTCAAATTTTGCTGGCAGGCAAAGACTTTGACCCCTGAGCCATTTCCCTGGCCCATGAAAGCCCCATTTCCAAGCGTCCTTGTGTGAGTATGGAGTGTGCCTGAGTGCTCGGAGCCAGGAGAGGGCAGCGCGCCCTGTCCACTCACCCTCGGCCTTATCACCGTGAGACACGGGGTTTCACTGCGCCTGGAGGAGGAGCTGGCGGCCCGTGGTCAGCGAGCTCTAGCAGTCAGTCCTCCGTCGGCCCCTGATCCCACGGCCCCTGTCAGTGCCACCATCACCAGCGTCTTCCTCGCTTGCTCTGCCCTTGGCCCACGACAAAACCCACTAGAAAAATAAACTCTTCATCTCGTGGTCCAGCACCCCCGGGAGAGTGCCTGGTGCTGGGATGGGGGCCCCGCGGCCCAGCCCCAGCCTGCACATGGTGGAAGCCGTGCTGAGCCAGGTGGCGGGTTCTGGGCCCCGCGCCATGCAGACGGAGGCTGGGGGTGTGGGCAGTGCCAGGCGGGCAGAGTCTGCGTCCACTCGGGCGCACTCAGTTGGGCCACATACAAAAAAGAAAACTAGGGACTGTAAAACCCTCCCACCCAAAGCTAATCTCCCACCTAGAGCTGCTCTGTTCACGTCTGGGGTTTGTCCGCAGACAAGGTGCTACCTGCCCCACAGCATTTCCTGATCTGAGTTTTCATGTATCAAGGAGAAAGAACTTAAAAGTCATATTTATTAATTTTTTTCAGGTACGGTCAAATGAAGACAGATTTGAAGATGACAGATACTTTCTGGGTTTCTTGTCCAATTCTAAACGATTCAACGTTGCAATCACGAGACCCAAGGCCTTGCTGATCGTCCTTGGAAACCCTCATGTGCTAGTCAGGGTGAGTGTGGGAAGGAGCAGCCCTGGCAGGGAAGTGACCGGTGCACCCGAGCGAGCGAGCGCGCAGCGCGCTGCACTTCACACCCTGGCTGCAGCCGACTCGGCCCCTCTATTGCCCGCAGGACCCCTGCTTCGGAGCTCTGCTGGAGTACAGCGTCACCAACGGCGTGTACACGGGGTGCGACCTGCCTCCGGAGCTGCAGGCTCTGCAGGAGTAGCTCCTGCCGTGCCCACGAGGGACTTGCTGAGCCCCCGCCCCTCTCACTGAGGACGCAGTTTGCTCCGCGGAGCCTGGACTGCCGCACTCTGTGGCGTCAACAGTCAGCTCACCCTCCTCCTTCCTTGGGTAGGTAACAGAGCCCTTGCAAGCCCACGAAGCAAGGTGCTCACCATGGGAGCCAGACCTGGCGCTCGGTCCTCCAGCTGTGCTCGGGAAGCTAGCACAGGCTGTGGGGCTTAGGAGAGTCGGGCCTCGTGTCACGCCACGACCACCAGGGAGGCCGCGTGCGTGCGTGCCCGCCTCATCCTGTGGGCTGCAGGCCCAGCCACGCTCCTGTCTGCCCTGCGCCTCGTCCAGATCCCTTGTCTTGAGTGGGCACTGGCACGGGGTGGGGGCGCTGGGTCAGCTGAGCTGCTCCTGCTCCTGCCACTGGACTCGGGTCACAACAGCTTGTTCCTGCCAGTGGCACTCACTGCCACTCCCCTGTCTCCAAGTAAACCTGCGTGACCCCGACACCTGCCTCCCTGCGTCTGTCTGGCCAGCGTCTCCTGTGGCCTGGCGCTGACCCCAACCCTCTGGTCCACCCGGAGCCACATGTGGAGCAGCAGGCGAGACGGGCAGCTGCTCTTGTCAGCCAGGGCTGCAGCTGCTGTGCGACACTCGCTGGGGCACGAGGGGCGCCGTCAGGGTCCCAGCACTTGGAATGGTGCAGCTGGGCAGGGCTGTACTGCAGTCCTGTCCGTTGCCCGGGCACGAGCTAGGAAGTGGCCTCACGGAACAGGTGTGGTGGGCTCCTTGTGAGCCATGCTGGGCTTGTGGGTCTGAGCCCACAAGCAAAGAAGTGACATGTCCCCTTCTGCGCTGACTCAGGAGAAAGGACAGCGGGCTCCTGACCTCACAGCGCTCCCCTCCGCTCGTGGGCATTGCTGCTGAAACCACTTGAGTTTGCAGGGGGCCCTTTGAGAATCCAAGAAGGAGCAGCATGGCCCGTGGTGTGGGCGTGAGGGTCTGCAGCGCCCGTACTCCACAGGACTTGGCGCCCCTCCCCGCCCTGTCAAGGCCGGCTTAACCCACCGTAGGCACTGGGTACATGGGAGGTTCCCAGAGACTGTCGTACCCCGGGGAAGACCTTGTGCTTTGTAAGCCTGTGCCCACCTCGTCACATCCTGCCCTAGGGTTCAGGCATGCCCAGTAGGGCACAGAAGCCAGAGGTACATGCTCCACAGAAATGCCAGGGAACCAGAGTGAACAGGTCACTGCAGGTGGGGCCGGAGCTCAGGCCTGGCCTCCTCCCAGACACGGGCCACAGTGCTGCCATCCTCAGAGTCCCAGCCTCCCCCCCACCCCAGAGAAGCTGGAGCTCACCCTGCCCCTGGCTGGACGGGAAGCTCACCCTGCCCCTGGCTGGACGGGACCCCAGCCTGTCGCACGTCTGGCCTCGGCCTTTGCATACGCTGCTCTGTAAGGCCAGATGGCCTGCTCCTCACCAGTCTGCCCCATGTGCCTCTGTGAGCTGTGTCCCCTGTGTCCCTCGTCCTGTCTGCTTCTGAGTCTGGGCAGCCTCAGTGCAAAGTCCATACACACAGGCAAAAGTGACAGGATCCATGATAACCCCCAAGGGATTCAGGGCACAGGCACTAAAAACGTGCCAGTGAGTTCTACCCTGTGAAGACACTTCTGCTTACCACCCCATGGGGATTAGCCACACGGGTGACAGCCCCATGCCACCTCCCACCACCTCAACCTCACTCCCAGGCAACAGAATGATGCTTCAGGAACATGGAGCTCTTACCTTCGTGGTGTGGGATGGGTGCACTGTGGAGCTCTGGCTTGTGGCAGGGCTGTCCCTGGCAGTGCCCTGTGCCCGGTAAAGATGCCCCGAGGGCACTGCAGTGTGCCCAAGTCAGCTCTCACCACAAGCCTACACCTGGGTCAGCTCATGGGGGGACTGTCCACGGAAACGCAGGGCAGCAAGAGCTGAGTGCCCAGCCCGCCTGCAGTCAGGCACGCCATCCACGCATGACTTCATTGATTGCAGTAAGCAGCAGTTTGAGATTGTAAACCAAGATTCCCCCAGACATGCCTTGCTCCTGTCCACACACACGCACACACTGTTGAGCATGGGCTTAGCTGACGTGTCCCAGGCAAAGGGATAGTTTTCCAGATAAGCTGAGGTTCTCTTGAGCCACCGTGACATCTTCCTCTGCTCTGTGATAGTAATTGTGCTTGGGTAGCTGCTCTTGGTCAGTAATGTAGAGAAATCAATTCCAGTGAATGACTGAGGCACTTAGGGACTAAGACTCAAACTTTATAGTGTGAAAATAAACTCCAGGGCTGGAAAGATGGCTCAGGACTTAAGACTGTCTCACAAGCAAAAGGTCCTGAGTTCAGATCTAGGTCCCAGGTAAAAATGCCAGGACCAAAAGGCAGTGGCCTGCACTGCGACCCTGGTGGGCAGAACCTGAGAAATCCAGAACTAAGCAAAAGGGGCAGAAGCAAGCCAGGATGATTCCCAAAGTCACCCTTGGTCCCCACAGGGACACAGCATCCTCTGATACAGACACACACACACACAAAATATTAAAAACAACAAACTTGTCTTCCCATTCGGTGGGCTGGGGTGGCTTTCTCAGCTGTGATGTGCAGCACACAAACCTGCAGTGAGTGTCTTGGGTCTACTCTGATCAAAATGAGCTAATCCAAGTGAGATCATTAGAGTAGAAGGTATTTAAATAAAACATTGGGATTTTAAACATGATGGTTTGGGCTCCATCAAAGTAAGGTTCTGTAGAGCGCATGGTAAAGATGACAGGCCTTGGAGGGATGCATAACTGTTAGTGTCGTCTGCCAAGTAAAGGAAGTAAAAACCACCAAAGAAAGGAACCCGCAGTGAGGCGGTCAGAGCTTGAGATGCCAGGATACACAAAGCTCTAGTAACCAGAGAAGGACACGCAGAAAAACAAGGTGGGACTGGAACAGGCTGCTAGTACCCCAGAGAGTCAGGGCTGGAAGGTGACTCCGGAGGGACCAGAGGAGACCACGGACCAGAGCATCTGGGGATCCCAGGCATGCAGAGTCAAGAGTGGGCAGTGGGGTGCCGCTGCCGTGAAGTGGGGAAAACGTGCAGGCGAGGGCCTAGGAGCAGAAAGGAGATAACCCAGCCACCCCTCTCCGCCCTGCCCTCGAGGGGGGGCTCGGGGGTCTGCTTTGGTCCAGGAGGGGAGGCGAGATCAGGGTTTGAAACAGCCAGCAGATGAGTTACCGAAGCGCTAATACTCCAGGCACGTTACCTTACAAAGTCGGGGGAGAGGCTGCGATGGGCAGACACTGACCCAGCGGTTCTGCGGGATGACCGAGGCAGAGGGGCGCCCAAGACCAGACCTCGAAGTGGGCGCCGTCCATCCTCAGGGGCCGTGAGGGGCCCCAGGAGGTCGGATGAGAATCGCGGCGGCGGGAGACCCAGGGGGCTGCCGTGGCTGCTGCGGCAGTGTGGTTAAGGAGCTGGAGCACCCGCGCGCGGCGCCGCTGCAGTGCCGGCGCCCCGGGCTCGGGCGATGGCTTCGGCACAGGGAGAAGTGCGGGCGCTGGGGAGGACGCCCCGCAGCATTCGCAGGCTGCTGCCAGCGAGGAAAGGTGGTACTGCTCGTCCACACGCCCCACGGACACGGCACCAGCTCCCGTGGGGGACCCTGGCCCGGGTGGGGAGCTGCGGAATGGAGGCTGCGGGACCGGACCCCCCTCCCGCAGGGCCCTGCGGTGAGCGGCCCGCCCTTCTTGCGCCCCGGCAAGAAAGCCAGGGCTCGGCCTCATCCCGGGGCGAGGGACCGGTCACTATGAACTCATTCCGTTTAATTTAAATTGTTTTTTTGCAAAGTCATCCCCTGGCGCCGCATCTACGTGGCGGGTGGGGGGGCCGGGGGCGGAGCCACGCCGCCGAGTGCCGCAGGTAAACAGCCCCCTCCCGGGCGGGCGGGCGCGGGCCGCGCGGCCCAGGCAGGAGCGCCGCCGCCGCCCCCGGGAGGGACGCAGGGCGCGGGCCGGCTGCAGAGCACGGCGGGGGCGGCGGCGGCCCGGCGCCCTGGCGGCCCGACCCCTCCCGCGGGGCGGCGGACCCCCGAACCCCGCCGCGTCCCCGCGGACCCCCTCCTGGCACCCCGAGCCCCGCGCCCCCGCGGCCTCGGCTCCCGGCGCCCCCCGCCGCCCTCCCCGGCGCGCGGCTCCGCCCGCGCCCCCCGCCCGAGCCCCGCCGGGCCGCGCCCCCACCCCCCATGCACCACCTCCTGGAGCAGTCGGCGGACATGGCGACCGCGCTGCTGGCGGGCGAGAAGCTGCGGGAGCTGATTCTGCCCGGCTCGCAGGACGACAAGGCGGGCGCGCTGGCCGCGCTGCTGCTGCAGCTGAAGCTGGAGCTGCCGTTCGACCGCGTGGTCACCATCGGCACCGTGCTCGTTCCCATCCTGCTGGTCACCCTGGTCTTCACCAAGAACTTCGCAGGTGAGGAGGGGGCGCGCGTCCGCAGGTGTCCAGCGCTGGGCGCGCCGGGCTGCTCACGGCCGGCCGGGCCGCACCCACCTGGCCTGGCAGTGTGGCATTGCTCCCCATCTGGGCATAGGACTGTTAGCCATCCGGAGCCGCCAGAGAGCCCTTTCCTGTCTCCTTGTTTTACCTTCCATCCCGAGACCCACGAGTGCAGGCCTGGCCTCCACATTTCTGCTGCAACCGGTATACATGCATCATGGGGTCTCAGTCTTGGGGTTCAGGATCTGGGACCCATGGCACAGGTGTTGATAGCCCCTGCCAGGGGTGGTGGAGACCCTTTGCTGCTGCACGGATCCCCTGTAGAGCAAAGGAGAGGGGACCGCTGAAGAACTGGTAGATCCCTTCCAAGTAGAAACTCTAGGAGCCTCACATGTCTGCAGCGGAGACCAGGTGGAGCTGCCCAGGAAGGCATCAGGCAGTATGGGTGGGAGATGGGGTGGACAGGGCTGAGGAGTTGAGGCACTGGGTCACCAGAGCTGGTCCTGGCTCCAGGAGGGAGCATGCGGGGGCATCGGGTGGTCTTCGGCGGTGTTCAGGTGTGCACATGCATGGCGAGTCCTTCCTTCGGTGCGGTGACCTGAGCGGAGCAGCGAGCGGATCTAAAGCCGAGGCGAGCTGCTTCCTGTGCCCCATGAGACAGGAACTAGCATCCCCCACCTGGCCCCGGCCTGAGGCGTGCACTGGGGGACCCCGTGTCCATACCCTGGTGTTCTGGCTCGGGCTTCTGTGCACCTCTGGAGCAATGCAGGCGGCTCCCCTGGTGTCTGGTTCACCCTCCACGGATGCCTCACCTTCCACCCAGCCCCAGGACCTAGAGGGGAGCGCCTCAAGGCTCAGGCCCACCCCAGGCGGAGGGGGCTGGTCTCTCCTTGGACACTGGCTCCAAGGCAGGAGAGAGCCTGGCTCGCAACAGGGCCTCAGGTCACTGCCAGTGTGCACAGAGTGGAGAGGCACAGCGCCGCTGGGGCCGGGATGGGCAGGGCCGCCCTCCCCTGAAGACCCCAGAGGACAAGAACCCTTCCCGCCTGCTCAGGCGTCTGTCCTGTCGGGCATTTCCCTGTGCCCACGTCGCTCCTTGAGTCCCAGGGGCTGGCTGGGGTCAGTGGCCTCGGCTCGGCCATGTCTGCAGACGTTTCTAGTCAGTCACAGATGCAAGACCAAGACTTGGGGGCGAACGCAGTCTGCCCACCACAAACGATGGAGGAATGTGGCTCGGGTGTAGGTGTTCACCTAGACTTGGACGCCCTTCATGACCCCCATCCGCGTGACTCCCCCATACTCAGACACTGCCAGCTCAGGCTGTCACTCCAGTCCCTCCAGCCCGGGCAACACGCACAGGTCTCCCACTCACACTGAGCAGGGTCCACCCGGGAGAGACAGGAGTCCTCCTCCCCGGCATGCACCAGGTGGGCACCTGAACCCAGCAGCTGCGATGCAGCCGCAAAGCTGCTTGTGAAACACTGGGGTCAGGTGGGCCCCCGAGGATGGATGTTGTGCCCCCCAACTGGGCCCCTGAGCCTTGTTTCCCACACACAGTTTCTGAAGCATCATCGGCTGTTGCTCTTGCTGGTTTTGGGGATCTTTAACGTCCTGCGCCCAGAACCTGGAAGCATCATCCCCAGACGTAAGAGAAATCAGGATGGAGGGAACGCTCTCTTCCTGAGGTCGTCAGTTTATGGAGACCAGCAGGAGGGGCAAGAATGCAGGAACATGAGCAGTGGTGTACCGGGGACCCTGTCTGTGCCATGGTTCTGAACCCCGACTACATAAGGCAGAGGGACGCCCTCTCAGGAGGGCCCTGCGCTCTGTGTAGTGGGTTCTGCCGTAAGATGAACCTTCTCAGGCGTGGGACGGAGCCGGTAGTACGAGTGCTTGCTGTACCAGCAACAGACCTGAACACAGACCCCAGGACCCACGTAGAAATCAGGTGTGTGGCACAAGTGTTTGTAACAGCTTTCACAATGTTCCTGTGGGGAAATGAGAGGCAGAGATGGGAGAATTCCCAGAAGCTCGTGGGCCAACTAGCATTATGTATATAGTGGAAAAACAGCAAAGGCAAGGACAGACCCCTAAGACTGAACTCTGACTTCCTTGCATGCCCTGTGTCGTGTACACACACACACACGCACACACACACACATATTCTCTCTCTCCTTTCTCTCTCTCTCTCATCCTCACCCAGCAGAGCTCCAGATGAGGACTTCAGTCCCACATACCTCTTGTCTGGAAACCAGTTGGCAGTGGAGTCTGGGCTACTGTGGCACAGGCCCCATGCCACTGAGGTAGAGTGGACATTTGGGGGTCAGCACACACAGCCCAGAAATTGGGAAAGGGAGAGGTGAAGAACTACTAGATCCCCACTATATACATAATGCTGAGACCTAGGAACACTACCTCTGCTTTTTCCAAGCAAATAATTATGCCCCAGGCGTTTGGGGTACTATGTGACCCTCCAGCCCACAGAGGTGGGGCACTGTCCGCACCGGCCCCATGCCTAGCATGTTCTTCTAAAGAAGGGTATCCTGCTTGATGAGCGTAGTTGTGTCATGGGCTACCGGACCTGCACCTGGCCACTAGCACCTCCCTGGGCCCTGGCTTTCCAGGAGTCTCCAAGGTAGGCCTGTGAGCCTTGAAGACACCCCAACACAGATCACTCGCTCTCTTCTGCAGCCCGTGAGAAGCAGTCCTCCCCCTCTCATGTGTAGGTTCCACCTTGCAGGACCCACGCGCCCACAGGAAACGCTGGGATGGGCAGCGCTCCACGCCCAGGAGGCGGGCAGCCTGTGGGAAGCCAGAGCCAGCTGTCTTCCCACCCCAGAACACATGGCACATGCTCAGTGGCCTCAAGCAGCTCCCCTAGCTGGGTCTTAACAGTGTAACACTTGGCGCATGTGCTAGAAGTCCTTAGGTCAGACCTCCCGCAAGACACATGCGCACACACATACATGCGCACACATACACACAAGTAAATAAGCAGCTGTCCTACGGTTCTGTAGGTCGGAACCCAGATGCATGTAGATATGCGTAAAGCACGTTCTGGAAAGGGGCCAATTTTCTCCCAGCTGCACCAGCTCACCAGGCTCAGGTCTCGTCCTTCTGTCCCTGCTTTCCTCTGTAGGAAGCCCGAGCCCATCCCCAACACAGATCATCCAGGATAATCTCTCATGAATCCTTAATCCAGCTAGAAATTCCTTCTCACCCCATGGAGGCCACAAGGTTATAGGTTTCAGGAGTGAAAATATGCAGGTTTGGGGCATCGTCTGTGGGGGTCTGGGAAGGGTTTGGACCTTCTGGGTCAGGAGACAGTAGCTGAGAGCACAGGTGGCAATGGGAACTTCTCGGAACCACTGATCCCTTCAGTCGTGTTTCCTCTCCAGATATCACCAGGGTTACATGCGAGCTGGACCCAGGGCAGGCTGGACCAGGGCAGGCTGGACCAGGGCAGGCTGGACCCCGGGAGCATGAGCGTAGAGACATGCCCAAAGCCTAGGTCTCTGCTAGGACGGTTCAGACTTGCTCTCCGTGGCATCTGCAGCAGCACAGAGTGCTCTGGGATGCTCAGCCCCGCATCGCCGCGGGACGGACAGCGCGAGCAGGTTGCTCCTCCGAGAACTCCAGTGTCCTCTCTAGAGCAGGTGGCGCACAGCGCAGCCAGAGTCCACACAACCCCGTCTTGCGTAGAAAGGACCTGCAACCACGGTCTGTCTGCATCGGGAAAGACCAGCCTTCATGTCTCCTGGGGTTCCACAGCACCCCTGAGGAATCCTGGAGACAGGCCTCAGACAGAGAGTCCCATGCTGCTGTGTGTGGGCTAAACACCCAGCAGTGTCCAGCCACCCTCTCGGCTCCAGCCCAGCGCCACAGGTCACCGCCGCGCCACAGGTCACCGCCGCGCCCGCCCACTGTGGCCAACCGTCCCTAAGCCCATGATCCTCTCTGGTCCTTTTGGTGGCTACCGGGCTGTTGAGAGCACCACCGTCTCTGCAGCAGAGCAGACTAGAGAGTGACCTAGTGTTCCCGCGGGAGCCTGGGGGCCTCTCCCCATGCTGGCCTGCCACGTCCCATCTAGCTGGCTGTGGGGACAAGCTCCACGCAGGGTGGGACAGTAACCCCAGAGAAGAGATCTCCTGTCCTGCGGCTCAGACTCAGCCGCAAGGATGAAGCCAGAGAGTTGGTTCCTCTCCTCCCCGCTCGTTATCCCTAGACTCCGCAGGGACTTCTGACCTCCTCTTCAGCCCCTGTCCATAGCCAGGTTCCCAGTGCTCATACGAAGACAACGGCTGCCCCCGGCCCACCCCCACCTTCTCTGCAGCCATCCATATTTCCCACCCTTGGGCTCCCTTGGCTGAGTTACATTCTAGTGGTCCTCGGGGCCTGCCTGAGCTTCGCTGAGCCCTCACCTTGCGGGGTATTTATGATGGGTGGGCGTACCCCGAGTAGTGGCCAAGGGCCTACGCTAGGTCATCGCAGGACCAGGCCCCCTGAACACTGGGACTGTAGACATCTCCAGGCAGTGGGTTCTGTGTGTCCGATGAGCAGCAGGCAACTGCCCCCTGCCTCCAAGCCCCCAGACAGATTCCGTCAGTACTGATGGCGTCTGCGTCAGCACGGTTTATAGTTTCAGAGAACACGGTCCAGCATGGAGGACAGGGCATGGCGGCTGGCGAGGCTCACAGCATGGTTTCCTCCCAGTCGAGGCAACTGCTCGCTAGACCCTGAGTCCCAAATGGTTCTACAACCAACCAACACATCCACCAGCCGGGAGACTACGTGTTGCCTGTGGAAGACATTTCAAATTCTTACAATCAGGCTGGGTCTCTTCACCACATCTTGTCTGTGCAATTCAGGGCTGGACACAGACAGACAAGCCCCGTTTGAGCCCTTTTGCTTTCCAGACTCCCCTGTGGTGGTTTAAGAAGCGTTAAAGGGTAAGCATAGCATACACCATCCTTGATGTCTGTGTCCGTGTAAACCACGCAGAGAGGGAACAAGCGTAGCCTGTCCCAGTCCTCTCTAAACCTTGGTTTCTCTGTGCCCACGGTCTCTGTGGCTTTGGAGACCAAGAAGCAAGGTATAAGCCAATTCCTTGAAGGATTCACAGGGTGAGAGCCCCCCCATCAGAGCTGGAGGGCATCCCCCGTTTGGAAAACATCAGCCCTAGCTCAAGGCAGGCAGTTGTGTGAGAGGGGCTGCTGAGACCCAGCCCCAGCACAGGGCACAGGCCCATCTGACGCCTTCGCCCCAAGCCCTGGTGTTTCTCAGGCCAGTCCCACCTCTTGCCCATGTCTCCTCTCTGCCCTCAGAGGAACCCATTTACTGTTACACTCCGCACAACTTCACCCGCGACCAGGCGCTGTATGCTCGCGGCTACTGCTGGACAGAGCTGCGGGACGCACTACCCGGAGTAGATGCCAGCTTGTGGCCGTCGCTGTTTGAGCACAAGTTCCTGCCCTACGCGCTGCTGGCATTTGCCGCCATCATGTACGTGCCCGCGTTGGGCTGGGAATTCTTGGCCTCAACTCGCCTCACCTCCGAGCTCAACTTCCTGCTGCAGGAGATTGACAACTGCTACCACCGGGCCGCGGAGGGCCGTGCCCCCAAGATCGAGAAGCAGATCCAGTCCAAGGGTCCTGGCATCACAGAGCGCGAGAAGCGTGAGATCATCGAGAACGCGGAGAAGGAGAAGAGCCCGGAGCAGAATCTGTTTGAGAAGTACTTGGAGCGCAGGGGCCGCAGCAACTTCCTGGCCAAGCTGTACCTGGCGCGGCACGTCCTCATCCTCCTGCTCAGCGTGGTGCCCATCTCCTACCTGTGCACCTACTACGCCACCCAGAAGCAGAACGAGTTCACCTGCGCCCTAGGCGCGTCGCCCGACGGGCCGGCGGGCGGCGGCGGCCCCGCGGTCCGAGTCAGCTGCAAGCTGCCGTCCGTGCAGCTGCAGCGGATCATCGCGGGCGTGGACATCGTGCTGCTCTGCTTCATGAACCTCATCGTCCTCGTCAACCTCATCCACCTCTTCATCTTCCGCAAGAGCAACTTCATCTTCGACAAGCTGCACAAGGTCGGCATCAAGACGCGCCGGCAGTGGCGCCGCTCGCAGTTCTGTGACATCAACATCCTGGCCATGTTCTGCAACGAGAACCGCGACCACATCAAGTCGCTCAACCGGCTGGACTTCATCACCAACGAGAGCGACCTCATGTATGACAACGTGGTGCGGCAGCTGCTGGCCGCCCTGGCCCAGTCCAACCACGACACCACGCCCACCGTGCGCGACTCGGGCATCCAGACCGTGGACCCCAGCATCAACCCTGCAGAGCCGGATGGCTCCGCCGAGCCTCCCGTGGTCAAGAGGCCCCGAAAGAAGATGAAGTGGATTCCCACCAGCAACCCGCTGCCGCAGCCGTTCAAGGAGCAGCTCGCCATCATGCGTGTGGAGAACAGCAAGGCCGAGAAGGCCAAGCCCGTGCGCAGGAAGACGGCCACGGACACGCTGATCGCCCCGCTGCTGGATGCTGGCGCCCGCGCGGCCCACCACTACAAGGCCAGTGGAACCGATGCGGGCCCCGCCCCGGCCCCACCTCCCGCCCCAGACAAGAAACACGCCCGTCACTTCTCCCTAGACGTGCACCCCTACATCCTGGGCACCAAGAAGGCCAAGCCCGAGACAGTGCCCGCTGCCCTGCCCGCCTCTCGGAGCCAGGAGGGCAGCTTCCTGTCCCAGACTGAGGAGTGTGGACTGGGGCTGGCCGCAGCGCCCACCAAAGGTAGGAAGCCTGGCAGGTGGGTGGCAGGGGGGAGGAAAGACTCCCAGGGAGCCCCAGACAGAAAACTGACAGAGAGGGCCTGTGTCCAGGGCATGAGGAGAGGGGTACTGCTGCCACAGGCCAGCAGGCAACCTTCTGCTGAGGCGAGGTGGGGGCCGTGCAGGAGCCTGGGCAGCCTGCAGGTGGAGGAGGAGGAGGAGGCAGTGGGGTCGTGGCCACGGAACACGGCTTTTCCGGTTAGGAAGGGTCTCAGCAGATGGCAGCCCACCGGGCGTGAGAGAGGGTAGAGCAGCCGTCGTGCTCCCATTCCACAGTAGAGTCGGTGGGGCGGGCTGCTGAGGACAGAGCTGGCAGTCTGCTGGGTGAGGAGACGGGGCCCCGGCAGGTGTCCCTGGCTGACTCCGGTGGGATAGCTTGTGAGACTGCCTGTTCCTACCTGTTTGCAGATGCACCGCTCCCTGAGAAGGAAATTCCCTTCCCCACAGAGCCCACCCTGACGGGACTCCCCTCTGGGGGCCCCTTTCACGTCTGCTCACCCCCTGCGGCCCCTGTCGCCGCCCCCCTGTCACCCAGCAGCCTGGGCAAGACTGACCCTCTCGCCATCCTCAGTCGAAACGCCACTCACCCCCTGCTGCATATCAGCACGCTCTACGAGGCCCGGGAGGAGGAGGACGGGGGCTCCCGTGCACCCCCAGACATGGGCGACCTCCTCACCATCCCCCCGCCCCAGCAGATCCTCATCGCCACATTCGAGGAGCCAAGAACAGTTGTGAGTACTGTGGAGTTTTGAGGGCAGGACCACCCGGGCTGCCACAAATCCTCTGCATGAACCAGGGGTTCCCAGCCGAGCCGAGCCCAGCCCCGAGTGGACGCAGACTCTGCCGCCTGGCACTGCCCACACCCCCAGCCTCCGTCTGCATGCCGCGGGGCCCAGAACCCCTGCCACCTGGCTCAGCACGGCTTCCACATGTGCAGGCTGGGGCTGGGCCGTGGGGCCCCCATCCCAGCACCAGGCACTCTCCCGGGGGTGCTGGACCACGAGATGAAGAGTTTATTTTTCTAGTGGGTTTCGTCGTGGGCCAAGGGCAGAGCAGAACACCCCCGAGTGGCCCAGCCCACAGCAAGCGAGGAAGACGCTGGTGAAGGTGGCACTGACTGGGGGCCCCCGGGTCAGGGGCCACCCGCTCAGGGCTCGGGCCCTGCAGGGACCGGGGGATGCCGCCCTGGGTCCAAGTCAACATGCACTTTCTCCTCGTAGCCTGACATACACTTTATTTTATTATGATTACTGTAACTGACGAGCGGATGTGTCATCAGAGACTTGGGATGGCTTAAAGGCAGCGGATGGTGTGAGAGAGCGAGCGGTTGTACAGGTGAATGAGTCTGTCAGAGGCCAGGTGCCCACGTGCGAGCCAGTCTGTAAGTAAGTAGGATGTGGTCATGATCTGAGCGTGTGTGTGCGTGTGTGTGTGCGCGTGCGGCGGGTAAGAGCAGGCACGGTGCCAGCGCGCAGGTGAGGGAAGGGATCCAACGCAATAACCACATCCCCCACCCCGGGTCCCCAGCTGCTGGCCAGACTGCTTCCCCTGAGAGCCCTGGCCCCCACCGGCCCCACCCCTATTACCTCAGCCACGCGCCACGTGACGCAGTAGCACAAGGTACCACTGAGCATATCAATAAATACTATTCTGATATCTGCTTGCGTGCCAGGTCCTGCTTCCCTGGGCTGGCGCCCAGCCGCCAGCACTTTGGCATCACTTGGAGCCACTGGGGAACGGTGGGCAGAGTTGGGCTGCCCAAGGTGCCGAGGGTGTGGGCCTTCACCCACAAGTGTGAGGAGGAGACTGTGGGTTCTGGGTTGGAGGCTGGGGAGGAAGAAACACATGCCTGGTTCCCATGGGAAGACACAGCTTGGTCCCTGCCCTGTCCACGGGCGCACGGCCGGCAGGATTCGGGAGGGCTTCCGGGGAGGCCGTGGATGTGCTCTAAACGTATATTTCTCAGGAGACTTCAGCTTCAGGTCCAGGACTCAGTGAGACAAAGCTGGCTGTGCCGCCACGTGCTTACAGGCCAGAGCAGGTGACCCCATGAATCTTAACAGACTCCTTGGGACAGATGGCCTGGACAAACAATCCAGGAGCCCACAGGAGTTTGGAGGCATTGGCCACAGCAGAAGGGCGGGACTCAGCTGAGATCAGAGCTGCCATGGCTACCTGATGGGGCTCCCTAAAACTCCTTCACCAGTCTTGAACAGTGATGGGTGGGAGGGGCCAGGCGAGAGGCCAGACCTTTCCTCCTCCATTGCAATAGACACCACAGCAGGGGCCTTAGCATGCGGATACCACGGCGTGAACGGGGAAGGAGGGAATCAAGACTCCGTCCCAGGACCTTGCACATGTTAGCAAGTGCTCTACTACTGAGTCCCCTGAGCTCAGACATCTTCCATCTAGGGCGGTTTATGGCTCCCAGATCCTGAAGGAACACCCCATACCATACAGGACCACGTGGGGGAGTGCGACAGGGAAGACACAGGCAGGAGCGAGGCAAATGCCTGCACTGCCGCTCCACAGGAAGGACAGGTGTGAGGCAGGTGAGAGCCCAGGACCCGCCAGTCACACTGGCTGCAGTTGGTGAGGGTTGGACTCCTGCCCTGAGTAACTGCGGCAGTAGATAACGGTGAGCTGTATGTGGAGTGGGGGAGGGGTGCTGCCCACAGCTCCAAATTGAACTTCAGGGTTTGCCCTGTTCTAGAAGCTGCCTTTCCAGTCAGCACAGCCCACATCAGACTCAGAATACAGAAAACAAAGGATGCGTTAATGCACCCTCAAATACAGTAAGTGACGCGTGCATTAACACGCCCTGCTGTCCCCAGAAGGCTCCAGCCCATCGCTCCCTGGCCTGGCATCCCAGATCTCAGCATTACCCCACGTCCTGGGAAGGGGTTCCAGAGACCCAGAATGCTTTCTCTTTTGAGCTCCTGTTTCTTCCCTTAAACAACCCAAAGGTGCTGCCCCTCCTTGCTCCCTGGCCCTCCCTCAAGTGTCCATCTGCATCCTGCCCTTGGTGCGCAGCCCACCTTACAAATGTCACCCCTCTCCCTACACGCCACAGTTCCAGTGCCCGCATAGCCTTGGCTGAGACACAGACACACGTCTGGGCAGCTGCTGTCCTCTTCTCTAGTCCTCCGAGACGTAAATGCCGCTGACACACACTGTCCAGACACACAGAGCGAGGGTGGACAGGGCAGACTGTCCCGCGGTGGCTGGATGTGTCACGAACCACACGGAGCAGAAGTGGACACAGGAGAGGTTGACCCTGACGGAAGCTACCATGAAATCTCTGGGAGGGTGAAAGCCAAGGAATTGGTCACCCCACCCTTGCTTGTGGCCACGGTCTGGCAGGACACCTCAGGGAGGCCCGTCTGGAAGCCAGTGCTACGAGTGCTCCCCTCCTTCCGTACGCGAGGGGTCACTTCTGGGGAGGGGCTGAAGCCGACAGCACTGTGGGTACTGGGAGACTAATGTCGCCTCAAAAGTGCACCCCACAGAGCTCACTGCAGACCCTGAGGACCCCTCTGCCTGAACGGATGGCTTCAGACTAAGCGACTTCCTTTTCCTAGGGTTTGGGGCCCACTTCCCTGAACCTCCTCGTGGCTCGCCCCTGCACTCGCTCTGCTGACCATTCAGCATCTCTGGGGTGACAGTCATCCCACCCACCCAGTGGCAGAACAGACCTCAGGCTGGCATGCTTTTCCCCCCAAGCAGAGAGAGACTGCAGCAGAAAGGCTCAGATCCACCAGCTGTGAACCCGTCTCTTGGCCCCTCCCAGCCTTGCAGAAGCCCCAACAAGAGGGCAGAGTTCTAGTTTGTACGTTTTCTTCCCTAAGAACTGCAAATTAAATGAATACTGACAGTCCAGGGACAGCATCCACTTGGAATACCATCCAACGCCTCTTCCTTCCTTCAAGCCTAGACAGATGGGCAGGGCAGGTGGCATCAAGATCTCTCCCACAAAAGAGACTCAAGGTAAATTTTGTACCCACCCTACCTAGCCAGGACTGGAACCCAGATCCTTCCTGATATATCAGCCTAGCACTGAAATGTTCACAGCAGGAGTTGGATTTGTGACCCAGAGTGATCCTCATTGAGTCTGATGAACAGTGGGGTGGAGCTGGGAGGTCTGCTCACCTCCACCTGCTTGTCTCGCACCAAAGTGGCTGAGGTGGCCAGAAGGGGGAGGTAGTCATAAGTTAGTGAACCACAGAGATGGTCCAGCGCCCACCCCAATGCCAGGCCCTTTAGGGACAGAGGAAGCTGTGTGAAGGAGATGGCAGCACGGGACAGCAAGGAGCCTCACATCAACCTGCGTGATAGCAAACAGCCAGACCATCCTGGCATGCAGTGGGTGGGGATTATTCCCACACTAGCCAGATCTTGGACAGCTCCCTGGGATCGTGGATGAAGGCTGTGACCCTGCCAGGCAGGCCCAAACCTGGGGCCAGAGCCGGAACATTTAGAACCTAAAAGGCCTGGATGAGGAAGTGAGAAGACGTGTGGGAGCGGGACACGCGCACGCACGCACACACGCACGCACACACATGCGCACACACACATACACATGCACGCGGACACACTCATGCACGCAGACACACTCATGCACACACACACATACACGCACGTGCACGCATACACGCACACATATACCCACGCATGCACACACTCACGTACACACGCACGTGCGGACGCGTGCACACATGTACACGCATACGCGCACATGCATACACACACGTACATGCACACGCATGCACACGTACACGCACATGCGACCACGGATGCACACACGTATGCGCGCATACACACGTGCGCGCGCGCGTGCACACGTACACACGCACACGCGCGCACGCATGCACACACGCATATGCACACAACTCACGCACACATCTAAGGAAGCAGTCACTGCTCACGCCGCTCTTGCACCCAGCGGAGCCCTGCTGAACGAGGTCAGCAATGCTGCACGCCTTTCTGTACCGAGCGGCTTCTGCCAGGGGCCGAAGCACTGCCGTCTGTCGCTGGATCCCTGCCGGGCAGCCGCCGCCTAGTCCCCAAAGCACTTTGTCTTGGGCCACTTTCATCGAGAGATTTTTACCCGGAACCCCTCTGGCCCTTTCCGCCCCCTCACTAACGCCTGGGCGGAAAGAGACCTTCGGGAGCCTGGACCCGGCCTGTAGCACCAGCGGGCCTCCCGCAGGCCCTGGCCACACCCCCCACCCCGAGCCTGGGAGGGAGGCGATGCTGGGGACCTGCGGTCAGTGATGGGCACTCAGGGTGCTCGGACCAGGCGTCGCCAGGTCCCGCCCGCTCGAGACCCCGCGGCGTCCAGTTTCCGAGCGTCGAGTAGGACTCTGGGCCACGTGCGGCCGACGAATTAGCTCAAGCCCCGTGGCCCCGGTGGCTGGCTGCGTCTCCGTTCGCCTCTCCGTCGTACCCACTTGCGAACACTACGGAGGGAGGGCAGAGCCAAAGGGACGCGTCCCACGACCCCCGCCTCTGCCCCTTTGCTGCCAGCCGAGGGCTCGCAGAACGCTTGGGCTCCGGTACCGCTGGAGCCGGAGCCTCCGTGAGCCCCGCGGAGCCGCTGCGCGCTAGGACCCCGGGAGCCCTGCGCCCGCCCGGACGCGGCGGGCCGCGCGCGGCGCCCTGGGAAGCGCTACCCGGCATGCCGCGCGGCCCGCGCCCTCGGCCCGTCCGGCCCGTCCGGCCGCCCCGCCCCGCCCCGTCCGGCCTGCGCGCCCCGTCCCCGGGCGCAGCGCGCATGGAGGCCGGCTGAGAAGCGCCGCCGCCTCGCTCGGTACGCCGCGGCCCGGCGGGACGGGGCGGGGGCTCCTCGCGCCCTACGGCGCGGGCGGGGGGCCGGGGGAGCGGGCGGCGGGGCCCCGGGCGGGGACGGCGCGGGCGGCGGGGCCCCGGGCGGGGACGGCGCGGGCCCCGGGGCGCGCACCCTCCCCCGGGCTCAGCGCGTCGGGCGCCTCATTTCAGGGTCCCCAAGCGGACTGTGGCCCCTGGGCTCCCCCAGCGGAGGGCTGCGGGCCGCCGGGCTCGCTGGCCTTGCGCGGCGCTGCCGTCCCGGGCCTCTCGGTCCCTGGAACGGCTCACCCTGCCGTGGCAGAATGCCAGCAGGGGCCCTGGCAGGGGAGGCAAGTGGCCGAGAGTCTGCGGGCTCCTCTGAAGGGCTCCGTTGCAGGGCACCTCCAGGTTCGCAGAGCGCTGGCCAGGCCCGTGCATTTCCCTTCTCTTCCTGCTACTTTGCCACACCTGCAAAAACCATATCCTCCTGCAGCAGGATTTACGGTGGCTTCAGAAACTTCAAGGGGAGGCCAGGGGCTTGACATGCTCGTTGCTTTCTGCAGCCCCGGGCCTGTCTAGTTGGAGACCTTGCTTGACTTGTGACAAGCTGTGGTTTTCTAGGTTCCTTTGGCCTCTGCAGCCTTTGACGAGTGGTAGGAAGCTAGGCTGCCATCCGGGAGACCGTCCTGCACAGGTGGGGGGCAGGGTGGGCGTGTCAGCTCCGGAGGCACCGCTACTGTGGACTGGGAAGCGTAGCCGACTTTTTTCTCACGGTTTTGGAAACTAGAAGTCCGCGATCAGCCCTGTCTTGCTGTGTCCTTGCAGATGCTGGCGGCTCCTAGAGGATGTGTAAGTCCTGCTCTCACGGCTTCCCCCGTCCTCTTAAGAAACCCCAGCGTTCCTGCCTCGCTCTGGAGCTGAGGGCTTAAGTACTTGCCTTTGGGGAGGACACCTGTAGTTCACAGGACCCAGGAGAGGGATAGCCGAGGGACTGGGCAGGTGGGCTGCTTTGAGTTGGCTGTGGCCCTGCCCTGTCGCAACAGCCTTAGTATTCACTCTGACCTGGCGTCCCGCAGCCCGTAGCTCCTGGTGGCCCTTCAAGACTGCCTCTGTCTTAAAACCTCGAGTCAGAAGCTAAGCAGATGTTAAGAGGCTAACTGTAAACTGAGATTCAGCCGAGGAAACGTGCTGTGGCTGTCAGGAGGCTTCCCAAGGTGTCTCTCTCGGTCCTGCCCCTGCGGGGTAGACAGTTTCTGGCCCTGAAGTGTGGTCATGGGCCAGGAGGGGCAGGAAGCTGATTGCCAGCCCCTGGGGGCTCAGGAAGGATTTACCTCCTGGGTGGCATAGGCCTGCTGGGCTCCACCTCCTCAGCTCCAGTATCTGGAAAAGACACGTGTCAAGCACAGGCGCAGTAGGTGGATGTTCGGCAGACGAGGGTAGAGAGAGCTGTCTCGGTGCCCAGCTATACTGAGCAGAAGGGGGCATTAGTAACCTGCCGCAGTCACGTCCCAGGGAAGGAAGCGGGATTAGATGGCTGAGTTAGACTCGTGGAGAGAGCGTGGCTTATGGCCAGGGCTGGGAACTAGAGAAGGTCCCAGTGCTGCCCTTGGTGGTCTGGCCAGTGGATGTGACACTGTCCTGCTGGCAGCACTGCCCATGGTGGGGCCCGAGCTCCAGCCCTGGAGGGCTCTGCGTTCCTTCCTCCCACCCCCAGGCTGGGGCACACCCTAGGGGAGCTTCCAAGGGCCCTCTGACGGGGCTGACCGCAGCAGACCTGTAGCCGGCCTACCCAGGGAGGGCAGGGCAAACTGAAGCAACGTGGTTGTCTCCCATTTGCTGACTGCGCCACGCCCGCAGCGTGGCCTGTTTGTTTGTTTTTTAAGTTTCCCTCATGCCTTGGCAGCCCTGTACTGGATAAGTGGGAACGGTTGCTTCCTATGCTTAGCTGCACCAAATGATCGCTTCCCCGTTGGCTGCGGGGGTTCCGGGGAGCAGGACACCTGGTCCTCACATGAATCCCTGTTCCTCCTGGACACACGCTGTTGGTCTTTCATTGGAGCGCTTCACTCAGTGAAGGGAAGAGCGCCAGGAGGCTCCCTGGGACAGACCCTAGGGATTGGTGGAGACCCATGTGCAGACCCCGAGGTAGTGATGGCGCTTCCCCCACGCACTGGTCTTCATAGTGCCAGAGGTGGAATGGGCTCGAGAGCGGAGGAGCCCCCAGGCAGTGCTGAGGACAGACTCCTCTTCCTCTGCAGGGTGGTGAGACTTTTCCCACAGGGAGCGGAAGCTCCAGGTCTGACACTTAGCGGTTGTCTCATGGCCGCTGCTGCCTTCCTGGGACCTTGCCCGCTCCTCTGCAGAACGTCCTCAGGCGGAGGGTCGCTGCCCCTTGGTGTGTCACTGGACACACAGTCGAGATCCCAACCTCCTGAGCTTGGGTCACATCTGCTTGTACGGAGGAGATTGGGAGTGCGAGGGAGCCTGGAAGATCTGAGAGGTGTGGGGGTACAGCAGGGCAAGGGTTCTAGCACCCCGGGACAGGGCCCTCTTCTGTCCACACCACATCCCGACTCAGCTCCTTCCCAGCCACACTCCTCTCAACAGACAAATTTGATGCTTACAGACATCTCAGTAGAATCCCGACTTGCTTGTAGCACAAGCAAACTGGAGTCAAGGCCTCTTGACAGTACAACACCCAGTAATCAGGTTTTCCAACAAAGCTATTGCTCTCGAGGCTGCTGAATCCTGGTCTTTCCTGCACAGCCTCTGCGTCCTATGTGAGGCTCACAGGTTTTGGTTGAATGTTTTTTTCCCCACCACAGTTCTTAGCAGTATAGGAAATATAAGTGAGTCGTATGTTACAATGACCATGTTATTCAAGCTCGAGGAAATAATTGAAACCCAGCAGATATATTTTTCCTCAGAGCATGTAAATGACCCCTCTGTCGTCTTGAGTTTGTTGCTGACTGTGAAGTGGAGACATGAGGCCTAAGCTACCTTTGCCCCCTTCGGTCAGGTGGTCTTTCTTCTACACATCTGGCTTTCTGACCCTCCATCCCTGGGATTCCCAGTTCCTTTCTGAGAGAGAAAGTCAGGAACCCCGTCTTGGCAGGTTCCTCTCAGTTTCTCTTTTAAACTGGAGAAAGGTGTCTCAGGATGTTACCTGCCCGTCTGCCTGGTCCCTTCCTCCATCTGAGTCACACTTCACCAGGTCACTTCCTAGAAGAGGATTCCACAGGGGACAGCAGCCCCTGTGCTGCCGCAGCCCCTTCAGGAGTCCACTCTGCTGTGTTTGCTCCTGAGGTGGGAGGGGGCGTCCCATGTGCCTGGCACCTGGTCCACACAGTCACCCACGTGCCGCTGTGGAAGCCGTGGGAAGAAGGCCGAACTCCAGCATGCCCAGAGGGAGTCTGAAAGGAAGTCCGGGTCCTGCTCTTCCAAGACGGATCCGGCCTGTTACGCCACAGCTGGCCTGAGCTTCACCCTGGGGTCCCAGGTGAGTTCCATATTCTGTCTCTTCAGGTGTCCCCATCGGTGAGGAACCAGCCGTCCCGTCATGGAGGAGGAGCAAGCAACTCAGGAGGTGAGAGCGCAGCGTGGGGGCTGATGGGACATCTTCCTGCACGCCGAGCTAACCCCACGTCTGTGCTGCTGCAAGCAGACGAGGGGCCCTGTGTGGCCCCCTCGGGTCCCTCTGCTACTTCTCTGCAGCGACGACCTTTGGGGCAGGGTTCACCCGCAGCCACCCCAACGCGTGCAGCGGGTACGGGCACCTGCTCTTGGAACTCACCCTCTCTTGCAGGCTGACGGGGAAGCCGTGGTGACATCAGGGGATTCAGAAGTAGGGCCGAGGGTACCCACCGGAGCCCCCCAGAACCTGTGTATGTTGCTAGTTCAGCCCCACCCGGCTCAGGAAGGGGGCGGGAGGCACAGCTGCTGTGGGTGCAGGGGCGCGGGAAGCCTCGCTGCAGACTGCTGGGGCGGGCGCCATAGGCACACCCTGGTGCCAGCCCCACACCCCTGCGGCTGCCGGGGTCTGGGGCTCAGGCCCGTGCAGCCCAGATGCAGCAGGTCGCCTGCCTGCTCGCCGCTTCCCGGAGAACGTGCACCGTCGCGGCGCCTTCTCAGGGTCGGAGCGTCTCTGCAGCCGGCTGCCAGTGCGCAGGCGTCTGCAGCTGCAGCGGGGCTTCTGCCATCCCCGCAGCTGACATGGACGCGTTCGCCCTGCTCCTGGAGATGAAGCTGAAGCGGCGTCGTGAGCGGCCCAACCTTCCACGCACCGTGACGCAGTTGGTGGCCGAGGATGGGAGCAGGGTGTACGTGGTGGGCACCGCGCACTTCAGTGACGACAGCAAACGCGACGTGGCGAAGGTGAGGGCCGGCCGCGCCCAACAGGCTTGGTCAGGTGTCCCTGGGCTCCCTTGACCCCTGTAAACGGAGTCGCCACGGCCACAGACAGAGGGTCGGCACTGGCCGTCACTGGGCTGGGGTCCCTAGCCAGTGAGGGCCAGCGCGCAACGGCCGCAGGCCGTGTCCGTGTCGTGGCTCCTTTCACAGACCATCCGGGAGGTGCAACCCGACGTGGTCGTTGTGGAGCTCTGCCAGTACCGCGTGTCCATGCTCAAGATGGATGAGCGGACGCTGCTGCGAGAGGCCAAGGAGGTCAGCCTGGAGAAGCTGCAGCAGGCCGTCAGGCAGGTGCGCGCGCGGCGGCCGCTGGTCCTGGCACCTGAGCTCAGAACGGTCCGAGGCGTCTGCCCCTCCTCGGTTGGGGCTCAAGAACAAAGTCCCCCGTGGGCCTGGGAGAGGATGAGGGAGGAGGAGGAAGAGGTGAGGCTTCAGGACCAGAGCACAGCCGGCCCCCACAGCCGCACAGCCTTTGCCGTGGCCACTGGACATGGCAGTCAGGCATCCGCAGAGTCGTCCGTTGATCTGTGGGTGGACGTGGCGAGCCAGGCTCCTGTGAGACGCTGCTCAGCCCCAGCCTGGACCCCGCAGACGTGCGCGCGTGGTTCCTGGCGCTCCCGTGAGCGCCCTGTAAGGAGTTTTGCCCAGAGCCAGCATTTGAAAGGCGGCTCTGGAGGTCCAATGATCTGCCGTGACCCGATGCTCCTCGCGTGTCGGGACAGCCTGCCCTGGAGATGGCAAGGCCTGGGGACACGTGGGACAGGGCCCTGCCCGCGGACGGCCCTTGGGCTCTGCACAGCAGGCTGATGCGCCCCTTCCACCTGCAGAACGGGCTCATGTCGGGGCTCATGCAGATGCTGCTGCTGAAGGTGTCTGCCCACATCACCCAGCAACTGGGCATGGCCCCCGGAGGCGAGTTCAGGGAGGCCTTCAAGGAGGTGGGTGCTGGCATGGCCTGACGCGGTGGGGGCTGATGGGAGCTCCTTGCGGCCCCACAAGACCCAGCGCCAGCCTCCTCTTCAGGCCAGCAAGGTGCCATTCTGTAAGTTCCACCTGGGTGACCGGCCCATCCCCGTCACCTTCAAGAGGGCCATCGCGGCGCTGTCCTTCTGGCAGAAGGTCAAGCTGGCCTGGGGCCTGTGCTTCCTGTCAGACCCAATCAGGTACAGCAGCCCTCCCGGCTCCGTGGCCCAGCCCGCCGTGTCTCTGTCCCCCCTGGCTGGCAGTCCAGCCCGCCCCCCAAACCGGCCGCCTTCTCTGCCCCAGCAAGGACGACGTGGAGCGCTGCAAGCAGAAGGACCTGTTGGAGCAGATGATGGCGGAGATGATCGGCGAGTTCCCCGACTTGCACCGCACCATTGTCTCCGAGCGCGACGTGTACTTGACCTACATGTTGCGGCAGGCTGCCCGGCGCTTCGAGCTGCCCCGCGCCTCCGAAGGTGACACTGACCCGAGAGGGAGCCCCGGACAGCGGTTCCTGTGTCTGCCGCTGACCTTTGCCTCCTCCCACAGCTGAGCCCAGGAAGTGCGTCCCCTCCGTGGTCGTGGGTGTCGTCGGCATGGGCCACGTGCCCGGCATTGAGAAGAACTGGAGAACCGACCTGAACATCCAGGAGATCATGACGTCAGTGCATCCCCGTCCCCGCCTCAAACCCGCCAACTGCACGTTAGGTGTTGGGGGCCCTTGGTGTTGGGGGCACTTGGTGTTGGGGGCCCTTGGTGTTGGGGGCCCTTGGTGTTGGGGGCCCTTGGTGTTGGGGGCCCTTGGTGTTAGGGGGCACTTTTCTCAGCCTGGCCACTGCACTTCTCCCTCCAGAGTCCCTCCGCCGTCCATCACTGGCAGAGTGTCCCGGGCAGCACTCAAGGCTGTTTTCTTCGGCCTACTGGGGTACAGCCTGTACTGGATGGGTCGCCGGACGGTGAGCCTGGTCCTGTCGCTGCCCCCTGCGCGGTTCTGCCTGCAGAGGGCGACTGAGGCCCGACCAGGCCGGTAGAAAGTTCCAGAGGCAGCGACTGCACTTGGGGGCTCCTGCCTGCCGGCTGGCGCTTCTAAGGAGGGAGGAGCCGGCCCTCCTGCCCGGGAACCTCCCTGGGTACGTCCAAGCCACCCCCCATGGGGGCCAGGCCCAGCCTTCCCTGCCCTGCCCACTCCTTCCCCACCCGAATAAAAAATGATTGAACTGTCTGAGCTTAGGCTTCCCGCCCAGCAGCCCCCCACCCTGCGGGTACCTGTGGGCATCTTTAGAGCCAGCATCCAGAGGCTGGCAGAAAGGAAGGAACTGAGGTGCCCACCCTCAGCCCCAGAGGGGCCTGGCAGCCGCTACTGAACCTACCTCACTGCGCCTCGTGCTCCGCTTGCCAGGAGCGTCTGGCCCTCACGCCTCGCCTCGCCGCAGCGTGGGCTGCAGCGTGGAGAGGAGCCCGTGCGGCTTCTGCTGCCAGTGCAGGGGCCCCGGCTGCTGGCCACGCTGAGGCATCAGTGGTTATCTCGACCTGCAGAGAGTCTATGGTTTGGCTTTTTTTAATGTCTGAAGTTTTTTACTCAGGTAATTTTAACAACAACAACAAAAAAAAAACAAACTGGAGCAAATGTCAGGAAATACAAGCCTTAAGTCCGTCTGGGACAGAAGGAAGTCTCCGCCTGTCTGTGCCCTGAGCAAGCAGGTGTTCACAGCAGTAAGCTCAGGCCTCGGGTCTGCCCCAGGCGTGAGCCTGCTGCCCTGCGCCCTCGTGCTGGGGAGGGACGGCCTTCCTGGGCACGTGGACGCCACCCTGCTCGTACCACTCAGCCGGGCGCGGCGGCAGCTCACGGCCACAGAGGCCTGAGGCCACTGACTGTCCTCGTGTTTACTGTCAAAGCAGGTGCAGCGTTGGGCAGGGCTGTGGGCTGTGTACTTCTGTCTCACACTCATGGATTCATTCCCTAGAAAGAAAATAAATTCTAATTTTGGAAGCTCCCGTTTTTTGTGAAGTGTGTGGAAAAGAGATCCGGTGGTGGGGACTGGCTTGTTACGGGGCTGCTGTCCCCCAGCTGCCGGACGCTAAGGGGACTGCCTAGATTCAGGCAGCCTGCCGCTCCCAACAGCAAAGGTGAACAGCGAGGACGTGTGCTTGCGCTTGCACAAGCACAGCGCTCCTGCACCTTCTGGTTCCAGTCCCCTCCCTGGGTGCTTGCAGGAAGGAAGTAGGCCTGCCTTGGGCTGGAACACACGGTCCATTAGGGGACCGGCAGCCTCGACTTGCTACCTGAAAGACTGCAGCGAACATGCAGGATGCAGAGCCTGGAGCAGAGACGGCCGGCCGCGGGGTCCTGAGTGGACTCTCCTGCATCTGCCCACTAGGAACCAGGGTCCTGTTCTCTCACCTCAGTGCAGTGCAGCATTGATCCCTGACAGGTGTCTGGGCAGCGCTGGGAAGGTCCAGCTATTCTTGAGGAAGCAATGCTGTCCGGTCTACCTCAGAGGCCCAAGGTACCCTCCGGCCAGTCACTGACGGTCCACGCCCAGTCGCCTGCGGTCCACGTCCAGTCAGATCTTTTGCTCTCTGCAGGATTCCTGAAACCTTTCCAGAAATGGAGCAAGTCAGGCACCCTTAAGGGGAGACAGGGTTTCGGCCCCGCAGCCAGGAGAGCTCCCAAAGGTCAGTGAGGCCTCTGTCCTGGGGCAGCAGGAAGAGGAGGTTGAAGCCAGAGCTGGGACTGGGACCTGCAGCCACAGGGAGAAACAGGCCTTGGGCTGGAGACAGGGCTCAGGGGAGAAGCTTTTGCCTCACAAGCAAAGACCCAAGTTCTGTCCCAAACCCCATAAAAATACACAGCGGGAATAACAGTGGTATGTGCTCGGACCCCGGAAGACAGCCTGGGAAACCCCAGGGCCCAGCAATCCAGGCTGATTCCCAGTGGGACCCTTGGGCCTCCACAGGCATAAGCAGTGGGATCTGTGCCCCCCCACACCCACCCTGCATGCAAAAAGAAAAGATGCAGGCCTTGCCTGAAGCAGGAAACTGCAGCTGAAGGGTGGTGCTGCAGTCGCCTGCATGATTGCCAATAAATGACCATCAAATGGCTTAAGGGAACAAGGGATTTATTCTCTTATGATTACCGGTTACAGTTCATACTCCACCTTTATGGGAGAGCACGCACCAACACTAGGGCCGAGGGAACTGGCCACACCATCACCGCATAACGGCTGAGAGAGGGACGATCCTTACTTGCCAGACCAGCACGTCTGGCCAAGTGAACGGAAGGATGCCGTCTTCCTCAACCAGCTCTCTGTGATTTATCCAGGGCCCAATCCCACCCACCATGGGCTGGGTCTTCCCCATCAGCTAGACAATCTCCTGCAGGTTTGCTCGGGGGCCAATTCAACCATCAACTCTCTACAACTGCCCAGAGCTCAAACCTTCAAGAGTCAAGTTGACACCTGTGCTTAACTATGACAGATGGGGAGCCAGCTGATAGGCTGGCTCAGCCCCAGCTGCCACCTCCAGCCCACCCTCCACCCCCACCCCCACCCCCTCCGCTGGGAGGGTTGCTCCCAGGTCCTGCCCTTCCACCGGAGGAGGCAGCCACCCCTCCCCATGAGCAGCTCAGCCGTGTGTGACCCTTCAGCGTGGACCGTGAGGTCAGAGGCTTTGTGCCGAAAGTGGCAGCAATGAGGTCCTGATGTTCTGGATGCTACCTGCTAGGAAAGGAGATCTCCCTCCTTGGGATGCATCACAGGATTCATGGAAACAGAAGTACAGAAACCCACTGGGTTCAGATGCACTGGTGCTTGCTGGAGCCGCTACCGGAGACACGGGGACTGTCTCTGGCTCGTGCAGAACATCTGGAAGGATTCGATTCTCTGGCTTTCAGGCTGGCAATTCAAGAACACGCTAGAAACTAGGAACGCCTTGTCATGATCCTACCAATCAGAGGTTCCACACCTGCATTTGCATATGGATCCCCGGCCCCCCGATTATAAATAAAACTTGGGGAACTGGGCTGTGTTTTCTTCCTTCTCTTCCTCTGAGAGGAGTGGGATTTCCCCTTCTGTCCCAGCCAAATGCTTCTGTATTTCTGTCTCTGTGCGCTCTTTTCTGTCCTTCCTATTTCCTGACCCCACGGCAGTAGTTTCACAAGCCGTCACACGACATGGCACATTTAATGGAATTTTTTGAGAGTAATGACCGGCCGTGAACTTCAACTAGTCCCTGTGAAGGAAAACACTCTACTTGTCAGCAAGAATCCAGCTGTGCAACCCCCAGGTACAGCCACTGAAAAAGGGAGACTCTTACACCTGGGTGAGATGCGCCGCACAGCTTGACAGTAGCAGGCGTCGTGTCTTGTTTAAGCAGCAGGACCTGCAGCAGTGGGTTTTCACTGAGTTTCTGAAGAGCTGCTTTTCATGGCAATGTGTCCCATCACATCGACAGGCAGAAACGCGATAAGGTACCTTTGACATTTCGTCTACTTCAGGGAGCGGCCACTAGCAAGTGATCAAGGGTACCCTCGTGGGGGCATGGGAAGCTCAGGGGACAATTTCTCACAGTTCTTTCCATGTGGCTGCAGAGATCACGCAGGTTCCCAGGTGGGCACCCAGGTGCCTCGCCCACGGAGCCATCTCACTGCATGGGGGCATTCTGCAAATAAATAAAAAGCATTTAGGAAACACGGATCTGGAAAAACGCAGGCCAAGGCTCCATACCGGCTGGCCTGGGCAGTTGAGACCTCACACATTCAATGTCCAAACCCACCATCTGCTCCGACTTTCTGTGTCAGCTCCTGCCCGGCCCAGCCTCTCCAGTGCTAGGCTGCCTGGACGTCCTGGGAGCGCTTCCCTGCGTGAGTAGAAGCAGCCATCAACGCTGCGGAGGATCACTGCCCTTCTGTGACACCCCGCTGCAGCCTTTAGCGATCGGTGGTGTTCCCAAGCTACAAGCTTCGAGGGGTCCCCAGCATGTCAGACACCCTGATGTTCACTGACCCTCAGTAACCCAGTTCCACCTGATTCCAGAGCACAGCACAGTCCCACGGGGCCACAGACATAGAGATGAGTCAGCAGAAGGGCCCAAAGCCTGGAAGAGCTAACACCAGGCTCTGGTCAACTCTCTTTGGACCGTTACCAAGTAACTTGGAGACCGAGGTGGTGACTGCAGGTGAGGAGGGCTGGGTGTGCAGGGCACAGGAGAGGCGCCGTCCCCGGCGTCCACCTCCCCCACATCTCTGCAGAAGGGAGAGTGGATTCATCTGTGGTCACAGCCTCAGAGGCAAAGACGAGTTTGCATGGGTTTCAGAGCCCAGTGTGTGGCTCTGGGAAAAGCCACCGGACATGGGTCTTTAGGTTTAGAGCTGGAGGGTCAGGGTCAGAGCCCAGTGACAGCCCAGCGCCACATGCACATTCATCTAGGGTCCTGGGCCTAGTTTAGGGGCTCAGTCGTTTGGAGCCAGATGTAAGGTTGGGAGGAGGTGCTACAGGCTCATTTTGCCTTCTTCACCCTTCGGTGCTGCCTGGAACGCACTTGGCCACGTGCGTGGGCAGGGGGGACATCACCAGAGATTTCTCTGGACACCCCGCACCGTCTTGGGGAAACTGGGTCCACATCACTGCAGGTGACACAGAAGCGGTGCGGACAAGTGAGGAGGTGCCATCATTTCAGAGACGCCGCTCGAGGCCATCTGGATGCTGGCCTCACCCTGGGGCTGATGGCCGGGACTGTCCTAGGCGCCCAGCTCCCAACCCGCCTCTGATGGCTGAGCACTGCCAGTTGGCATGAACGCCCAGTCAGGCCCGCCGGCATCGCTGACCCCCGTTCTACCCTTCTGGTAAAAGAAAACACTATTTATTTGTGTGAGGGCGGCGCGCAACCACGCACGGCGCCGTCGTCCCGAGCAGGGGACCGCCTCCCCTCCAGACGGGCAGCGATCGAGCTCTTTGCCAACGTTCCGCAGGCATCCGGCCTGCGCACGTCCCTAGGCGCGAGCTTCCGGCCCACCGACGGCTCCCGGCCCCGGCTTTGCCGAGAGCAGCGGAACCCGGGTGGGGGCGCACCCCGCAGGTGCGCGAACACCGCCCCCTCCTGCGATTGGACGGGGTTGGACTTCCGGTGCGTCCCAGCTTCCGGTCGGGGCGTCCTGGCTTCCGGCCGGGGCGCTCCGGTTTCCGGTGGCGCGGCGCGGCGCGGCCGATGGCTCTGCTCAGCGCCGCGTTCGGCAGGTCACTCGCGGCCGCCCGCGCCCGGCCACCGTCCCCGGCCCTCGCGCGTCTGTGCCCCGCGCGTCCGTGCCCCGCGCGTCCGTGCCCTGCGCGCCGGGCCGCCTGGGCGGGCGCCATGGAGCGCGCGCCGCGCTGGCTGGCCGGGCTGCGCTTCGACAACCGCGCTCTGCGCGCGCTGCCGGTGGAGCCGCCGCCAGGCCCCGAGGGCGCCCTGGCTACGCCGCGGCAGGTGCCCGGCGCCTGCTTCAGCCGCGCTCGGCCCGCCCCGCTGCGGCGGCCGCGCCTCGTGGCGCTGTCGGAGCCCGCGCTGGCGCTGCTGGGGCTGGAGCCCGGCGCCGGGGCCGAGGCCGAGGCCGAGGCCGCGCTCGTCTTCAGCGGCAACGCGCTGCTGCCCGGCTGCGAGCCCGCCGCGCACTGCTACTGCGGACACCAGTTCGGCCAGTTCGCCGGGCAGCTGGGCGACGGCGCCGCCATGTACCTCGGCGAGGTGTGCACCGCGGCGGGCGAGCGCTGGGAGCTGCAGCTCAAGGGCGCGGGGCCCACAGCCTTCTCCAGGTGGGGCGCTCGGGGGCGTCCCGTGCCTTTCGTTCAGGCTGGGTGCGACGCGAGCATTGCTCGGCAACGCCTTGATCCCGCGTTGGGGTGTCAGTGAGGCCAGAAAAGCTGCATGGAGGCTTAGGATTTGGAAGAAAGGAGGATGTGTGCCCTGGGGCTGGAGGGAGGCTGAGTCCCTGCGGGCCGGCGCGCTGCAAGGGGGCTCCCCTGCCTCCGACAAGATCGGATGAGTACCCCCGACTCATCTAGGCTCTGAGACTATCACAAATGACAGCCTGCTGTGGCCTCCAGCGTTAGGAGTCAGTGCTCAGAAATGGAGTGTTAACTGGGCACCTGCTGGCCAACGCTTGCCTGGGCGCTGTCTGTCCAGTTTGCCTGGCCTCTGAGAGGCCAACGTGTGTTCACATCGGAACTGGAGTCCAGTCTCTTCCTCAGATACACCCTCTGTGATTATTCTCCCAAGCCAGCTCTTTCCATTCCCACCCCCACCCCCCATCAGGCAGGTTCCTTTGGGGAGAAAATACGTAGACTTGGGTTCAAATCTAGATGCCCAGACCCAACGGAGTGCTTCCCGCCAAGTCCTGCCACTCGTGTGCACACAGCATTTGGACCACAGTGCTGTATTTATTACGTGACTCATACTTTTGATGTGACAAAAATACATGTAAATCGGAGTTTCCATAAAACATTCTAGATCTGTACCTCTCCCCTCCCTCCAGCTACTAGCCCACACCAGCCGTTCCCCACCAGGCTCAGGCTTTGTCTTCCGGGCCAGACCCCCAGAGTAGCAGGTTCTTCCTCAGGCTCTACCTGGAATTGCACCCAACGCAGCGACCCACTGAGGGCACTTCTCGAAGGAGGGGAAATGATCCTTAACCTGCAGCATGCACATCCTCTGACTTTGTGTCTTTCTGGTCATTTAAAAGAAAGAAAAAAGCAAAACAAGTAGTCGTGAGCATAGCTCGCTGTTGGGCGGCTAGGTTTTATCACCGTGCCAAGACCAAGCCTAGGGTCTCCCCTAGGGAGAGGCCGTCCCCCGGGGGCCTTGCATTGCTCACCTCTGAGAACGGAGCAGCACAGCTTATGAGCACTCCCTCGGGATTGTTTTTAGTTTTCTTTGCTGTAAATGTCGGTGTTGTGTATGCATCGCTGTAAGAGTATTTGTGAAAATAAATTCAACGTGGAACTTCAGGCTGAGGGGGTAGGGTTTCTCCTCTGTCCATCTTGGCTTACATGGCCGTCACATCTGTATGGCGCTGGAGCATGTGCATAGAATCATCCAAAACAGACAGTTTATACAGTGCTTCCTTTATTTATTTAAAAAAAAATTTTTTTTTTTGAATTTGGTTCTGTGATGGACTCTGCCTGATGCTTCATGGCCCTATGCTTGATTTCAGACAGGCTGATGGTCGCAAAGTGCTGCGGTCAAGCATCCGGGAGTTCCTGTGCAGCGAAGCCATGTTTCATCTAGGGATCCCCACCACAAGGGCGGGGGCCTGTGTCACTTCAGAATCCACAGTGCTGCGCGACGTGTTCTATGATGGTAATCCAAAATATGAAAAGTGCACGGTTGTGTTGCGTATAGCTCCCACTTTTATAAGGTAATGCCGGGATCTGTCAGGGCTGTGCTTGCTTCTTAGATCCTAGGCGGTCCATGCTGAGGCGCCCAGAGAGTTGAACCAAGCACATGAGTGGGGGCAGCAGATGGCTGGGCTGGTGTCCAGCCCATGCGGCTTCAGTAAAGTTGAGCCTTTGCATGGAGCAACCCTTGGTGCTCCCTGGGAGGAGTCCATCCTGTGTCAGTTATACCCAGCCCTTCTGCCTCCGTCCAAGCGATTGGCAGTCAGAAGAGACAAAGGCTGGCCCAAGCAGGAGACGCATGCAAGACCTTGGGTGCAGGTCCCGAGCAGCCCAAACAAGCTGGTGAGGGGTGCGTGCAGAGCCAGCCCCGGAAATTGGCGGCCAGGAACTTCCTAAACTTTCCACAGGGGAAGTTGCGTCCACATCTGGGCTGCTGAGGCTGATGGGTTTAGTCCTGTGGTCTTTCTTGCCCATCTCCCCCTCTTGAGCCCTGTGCTTGCTGCCTGGCCCTGTCTGCTACCCCTCAGTCTGTTCAGTGCCTGAACTCTGCAGGTCCTGGGCACTCCCAGCAGGTGGTTCTCTGTCCTGCCAGATCTGGGCTGGCCAGTCCTTGTTAAGCTCCACCTGCCCCACCCAAAACCCACTGCGATTTCAGGCGTTTCCTGCTTCTGGGGTTGGGTGGAGAGACAAGACTGACAACAGCAGCTCCCTCCCTCCCTGAGCGATAACTCGAGTAGTGGCCGTATCACTGGTCTCGTCTGCTGGTTGCTAATAGTATTCGTACTTACTAGACGTGTCTCCGTATGTGCCCGACGTCCCGAGACAGTTACCTGCCAAGAGCGCTGTCCCTCGACACACTGGCAGTGCAACCAGACCCTCTGGATGGCAAGGCTGCACTGAGCAACGGGTTCTCCTCGGGCCTCCCGACCCAAGGCCACGGCAGCACGTTTGCCTGCTTCGAGCACTCTTCTCTTGTGACAGCTGTTTCTGTTTCTCACAGCGGCTCAGTCTGACCCGCCAACACTTGGGTCTTCTCCACAGGTTTGGCTCCTTTGAGATTTTTAAGCCTCCTGATGAACACACGGGGCGTGCAGGCCCCAGCATGGGGCGGAATGACATCCGAGTCCAGATGCTGGACTATGTGATCAGCTCTTTCTACCCTGAAATACAGGCCGCCCACGCGGGCGACAGAAGCAGCACTCAGAGGAATGCGGCCTTCTTCCGGGAGGTAGGCAGAACCGCCGCGTCGGTCCTCCCGTGGCTAGGGATGAAGCGTGTCTGTGGCTACTGTGGCCAGAGACAAATGCTTTTACCTGGCATCTCTGCCACTTCTGCCACAGGCCCCATCACTGCCCAGAGCTTCATGGTCCCTCAGCTTAGTTGATCCGTGGGCATCGAGGCACATATGCGGGCCAGGAGGCCCCAGTTTGTGTTGGAGGGGAGGATGTTGGGGGGCCAGCTTCAGACTCTGGGTCCCTCTTGCGTGGGTCATGGCGGTGGTGCCCCAGCTCTAGGCTGCTCAGTGTCTTAGGATCCAGCTTTACCCCAGCCGTGTCCACGTGAAATCCGGCTACCCCCGTGTCTCGTGGGGTTCAGAGTACAGTGTGGGGACATGGGCAGCGGCATCAGCAGGCACAGAAGTTGGGGCGCGTGTTCTTCACGGCACAGCTGCTTCCCGTGTGGCTTTGGGCTGAGCTCTGCAATGATCAGTAGTGCTTCTGGTCAGCAGAGGCAGCCGCCTGGTGGGTGTCCATCGGACTGTCCCCCTCAGCGCTAGGTGGGGTGCTAGGAGGAGATGTGAAGCTCGCTCTGTACGTAGACACAGAAGTGAGAGGTGGTGTGGGCAGCCTGCTGTGTCCCTCTGAGCGGCCTGTCTGTCGCGAACCCGGGCAGCCTGCTGTCTGGTTCCTGGGGCTTCAGTGACCTCCACAGAGGTGAGGACAGGAAGGCCCTAGCTCAGCGAGGGAGTCGGGGTCAGAAAAGCTGGCTCAGCAGGTGGCCGCGGTGCAGCCCTGCCTTTGGGACTCCCTTCTCCGGGGCACACGGTGCCTGATGTTCAGGGGTGCCATCTAGCTGTACTGCGTGAGCAGCAGGGTTGGGGGCGGAGGGACCTGGAAGCCAGCAGAGAAGGAACTGCAGTCTGCAGGGAGCAGCTGAGACCAGGCAGGGCCGCCTGCAGGCAGGCTGCCTGTCAGCCTAGCGTTGGCCGGCTTCTGCCATGGGTCTTCCTGGGGCTCTTAGGGCTGCTGCGTTTAGTGTCTTACCCAGAGCTGGTGAGCATGTAAAATGGGTTAGTCACACGTACGCCTTGTCACCCACTCATACGTTAATGGAGGGCCCTGGACTGAGAACCGTCTAGAGGGAGTCTGGCGTCCAGGACAGCAGTTGGGTGGGAGGAGTGGGAAGTGCCCTGGCACGAGAGGTGGACTTGGAAGAGCAGAGCCCATCCTGCCCAGGTGACACGGAGAACAGCACAGATGGTGGCCGAGTGGCAGTGTGTCGGCTTCTGCCACGGCGTGCTCAACACCGACAACATGAGCATCGTGGGACTCACCATTGACTACGGGCCCTTTGGCTTCCTGGACAGGTGATGGCTGCCCTTCGGGGTCCAGGTCGTAGGCCCCTTAGAAACTGGCCCCTCTAGGGGCAAGACACCCGCAGCACTGCAGTAAAGGGCGAAGGGAACATGAGCTGGCCCGAGCTGCTTGTATGTCTCTGAGCTTCTAGTTCCCAGCGATGCCCGGCAGCCATTCCTTGAAACAGAAATCCTTTGACTAGGTCGAGTTTTGTAGCCCAGGCTGGCCTTGAACTTGAGGTCCTCTTCAGTCTCAAGAACCCTGGGATTAGACAAGTGTGCTGTCAGATACCACCTCCAGGGGGTGGTGGTGGTAAAGCACGAGCTATGCAGCATGTTAGAACAAGCCCTTCCCCTGTGGGCCGAAAGTGGGTAGAAGGGCGGGGCAGGCAGGGCTGCGGATGGGCGCCAAGGGGATCCGTAGGCAGCGTCCTCCCTCCCTTGCCTTGAGACCCGTGGACTGTAAGAGCGCGCAGCCACTCCCGAGTCACAGAACAGACCCCACAGGGGGGAGGAGGAAAGAATGGCAGCTATACAGGCCTTGCCTCCAGCACCCCCCTCCAGAAGCCTGCGCTGTGTGCCCACCAACACGGCTGTGTGTGGCAGGTATGACCCCGACCACGTGTGCAACGCGTCTGACAGCGCCGGACGCTACACGTACAGCAAGCAGCCCGAGGTTTGCAAGTGGAACCTGCTGAAGCTCGCCGAGGCGCTGGAGCCGGAACTGCCCCTCGCGCTGGGCAAGGCCATCCTGACGGAGTTTGACGCGGAGTTCCAAAGGCACTATCTGCAGAAGATGCGCAGGAAGCTGGGCCTTGTGCGTGTGGAGCAGGACGACGACGGCGAGCTTGTGGCCAAGCTCCTGGAGACCATGCATCTGACGGGTGAGCGTCCCAACTGGAACCGAGTCCCCTTTAGCCCTGACTCCCTGTTGCAGTCGCCTGCGTGGTTGCTGATAAATGATCATTGAACGGCTTAAGGGAGCAAGGGGTTTATTGTCGCCTACGACCATGTGGTTACAGTTCTCAGTCCAGCTTGACAGGAGGGCAGCACCAACACCAGGACGAGGGAACTGGCCACACCATCTCTACATAATGGCTGACAGAGGGACGATCCTTACTTGCCAGACCAGCATGTCTGGCCAAGAGTACAAAAGATGCCAATTTTCTCAACCAGTTCTGTGATTTATTGCAGGGCCTGCCTAATCCCACCCACCACAGGCTGGGCCTTCCCCATCAGCTAGACCATCTCCTTCAGGTTTGCTCTGGGCCTAACTACTAATTCTCTGCAAATGTGCCCAGAGCTTAAACGCTTAACTGTCGAGTTGACACCTGTGCCTGACCATGACACTCCCTGTTCCCTCTGAGGTTGCTACTCTGCTTCCAGTGGACTGTGACAACCCAAGGACTCAGGAGCAAAGTCCCACAGCATTTGTCCAGTTGTAATGGGCTTATTTCATGTAAGGTCCTGTGAATCTTCCACGTTGTAACGTGTCCGATCTAAACGCCATTTTCAGTGCTCAGTGAATACAGATAGACCTCTTTGGTGATCCAAAATCTGGTAACGCCCTTGGGTTTTATTGTTTGGCTCTTGTACAAACTGCTTTGAAAATGTGAACGGTCAATTTGGATTCCTACTCTCAGCTCCTCAGCGTGCGCAATCAATGGGACTGTGGGATCACTTACTTAGCATCACAGCTGCTCTTACAGCTGTCCAGATAAAATGAGCATCCTTGTTTTGATCCTGGTCTGAGAGCTGTGAACTTTATAAGGCCTCGAGACAGGCCCACTGGCATGAGCGCCATGGCATGAATTTAGTAGTTCTCTGGTCTCAGCCTCCAGAAAGCCAGGATTATATGCCCAGCTTCTATGCTGCTTTTAAAATATTATTTTTACCATTTCATATATGAATACAACAAATTTTTATTTTAACCTATTATTTCCCAACCCCAAACCTCCCTTTCCCACTACAGCCTTCCAGCCTCCCTCCTTTCGTGTTTTAATGGCCACTGAATTTCATGAGTTGCCTTTAACGCCATGTGCCTCATGGCTTGAAGCAAGGCTGGCCCCTCAGCGGTGTACTTTGAGGAACGTGAAACAGCCAGCTCAACGTGTGGGCGTGCTCGTGGGGGAGGGAAGTCTGTCTTTGGAGGCCCCAGCACGACTTCCGCAGTCACCCTGGATTGCTCCAGCTCTGCTGAAAGTACTGGCCACTGCCTTTTCCACCTGGCACTTTTGACGTGGGATCTGGGATTCAACCTCTGACCTCAGAACCTTTTGCTTTTGAGGCAGAGGCTTAACCCCTGCACCATCTCTCCAGGCCACAAGGGTCTTTTTATCTTTCCATTTGCCACTTGAATCTAAAGCATTTTTTTGGACAGCAGTGGAGCTGAATCATGATTTTTTCTGATTTGCCTCTTGACTTCGGGAGACACTAGACCCACCCACCTTGCTCTTTTTGTCTTACACCTCAACTCTCATCTTCTCCATGACTGCCTTTGTTCCGTAGCTTTGTCATTTTTTAAAAACTGGGTCTTTGTAGCCCAGGCTGGCCTCTCAAACCTGCAGAGTTCTGTCCTTGGTTGGCCTCCCACGTGCTGTGATTAGTCCTGCGCCGCCACATGATCCTGAGGAGTCACATGGCCCGTGCAGTGTGTAAAGGGCCAGCAGGCACTGTGACCAGCCTTGGTCTTTCTTGTCGTCAGTCCATTTTGCAAGTGACCTGCAAGGTCACAGGGACTGGGTCAGATGGATGAGCTTTGGGCTGCCTCCCGGCACCTGCCCCGTGTTTTCCAGGTGCTGACTTCACCAACACCTTCTGTGAGCTAAGCACCTTCCCGGCCGAGCCCGAGGCACTGGGCACGGCAGAGTTCCTGACCAGACTGACCGCCCAGTGCGCCTCCCTGGAGGAGCTGAAGCTGGCTTTCCGGCCCCAGATGGATCCCCGGTGGGTGCTTGGAATGCGTCTCCAGAAGGGAGAGACGTGGACAAACAGCAGGGAGGGCTGCAGACAGCCGGTGAGGAACTTCTGTAGGTACCTGAGGCCCAGGTAGCCGCCCACTCCTGGGCAGGAAGGGTGGCGAGGTGGTCTCTGGCTGGCAGTGAGGGCACCCTGGATACTGGCACGGGAGGCGACGGCTGTGCTATAGTGGGGACCCCAGAAGCCGAAGAGATGGTACGGGGGGCAGGCTGTGCCACGCCAGCAGGCAGGCTGTGCCACGCCAGCAGGCAGGGGACACTGGCAGTGGCTTTCAAATAACAACCACCCACAGGTTAGTCACGCAGAAAGACTTTAGTAGAGCGGAGCAGGACTGCCCAGCAAGCCGGGGGAAATGTCGCTTGAGGTGGGTAGAGACGTGCGCAGCAGGTCAGCCGTGTCCCGGACCTGGTGAATGCACTGTCTCCCCGGGGCAGGCTGGAGCCGGTCTTGGTGTCTGAGCACGTGGGCACCCTGCTGAGGAGCCGCCGTGACTCTCTGCAGACAGCTCTCCATGATGCTGACGCTGGCGCAGGCAAACCCGCAGCTCTTTGCACTCATGGGCACCCAGGCGCACGTGGCCAAGGAAGTGGAGCGCGCGCAGCAGCGGGCCCGGCTGGAGCAGCTGAGCCCCGCCGAGGTGCAGAGCAGGAACACGGCTCGCTGGACGGCCTGGCTTCAGCTGTACAGGTGGGCAGCTTCCGGGGTGTCGGAACCCAACCTGTTGAGGTGCTGCAAGTGTGCTTGAATGGGGCGGGGGGTCCCGGTCTTTCCTTTGCGGAAGGAACAGCTGGGATGTGATTCCAGGGCCCGGCTGGCCAGGGACGTGGAGGGGGCCGGTGACACTGCTGCGTGGCAGGCAGAGCGCCTCCGCACCATGCGTGCCACCAACCCCAAGCACGTCCTGAGGAACTACATCGCCCAGAACGCCATCGAGGCTGCTGAGAACGGAGACTTTTCAGAGGCAAGTCAGCACATGCCGTCCCTGTTCTGTCCCTGGAGGGAGGCTGAGGGGTGTCCCCCACCAGGCCCCCTCACCTGGGCCTTCTCAGGTGCGGCGCGTGCTGAAGCTGCTGCAGTCTCCTTACCGTGGTGAGGCAGAGACCACTGAGGACCCTGCAGTCACAGATCCGAAAGGAGCGTCAAGGGCCGCCGGGGAGCAAAGCTCCTACAGCAGCAGGCCGCCCCTCTGGGCAGCAGAGCTCTGTGTGACATGATCTTCGTAGTGGCCTCGGTGCCCTCCGCGTGCGTGGAGTGGTGTTGAGGCCCCTGGCACTGCTGAGTTGTTGAGACCACCGAGGCGCCTCCCCTCACTGTCTCTCCATGGCGGCGGAGATCTCCAGTCAGGCCCTGACCCGTCTCTGTCTGACACCAGCTCACCAGTGCTGCCCTGACCCAGTATTCACTGTATCCCTGCCTCAAGCTTCAGGCCAAGACCGAGACTCATGAGCTTGCTTGCCAGGGCTGAGCCTGGGCCTGTCCGCACTGTGCTCTGGGCTGTTCCTGGCCCCCCAAGTCTCCCAGGCTTCTGAATACAGCATCAGCTTTCTCAGACCCGTCTCAGCGTCACTGCTTTCCTGTCCTGACCCCAGCTGGGCCCTGGCCAGTGCAAGCAGGAGGTAACGCTGTGGTCCTGTCCCCCCTCAGGAGTCCTGGTAGTAGTTGTTGAAGTTGATGCGTAGCAGGAAGTCCTCCAGGTGGGGCTGGTAGCCACGGTTCACCAGCTTGGTCACCACTGAGGAGGCAGACAGCTGTCAGGCACCCCCTGGCCGTGTGCCTGCCCCCCCCCCCGGCCGTGCCCAGCAGGGCCCCCCGGCCATGCCCAGCAGGGTGGGCTCACCTTTGAAGAGGAAGTGAGAGTAGTACTTGAAGGTGCTGTAGGACTGCTGCATGAGTGCGAAGTTGGGATGCTCGGCACCGTGGGGGCCCCCAGCTGGACCCCAGGCCTGGGAGATGAGCTGGCTGCGAAACTTAAGCACCAGACTGAAGATGCTGTGGATGATGTTCATGACCGGAGCTGCCTTCTCCGTCAGGAGGCCCCTGGTGGAGGCGAGAGCTGCTTGTGGCTCGCCCGGCCCGGCCCGGCCCCGCCCAGGCGCTCGTGCCTCGGCCTTACCTGAAAACAGCCCTGTGCAGGTAGTCGGCATGGGCGCGCTGGATCTCCTCCAGGTCGCCCACCACAGCCAGCCGGGCCCTGAACTCGCACCAGCTGACGTGCAGGATCTGGTTGGCGATGTAGCCCTGGACGACCCTGACAAAGTGCTGCATCTCATGCTTGAAGAGCTGCAGCTGGCGGAGCTGCGCCGAGCCCGCCGCGTGGCTCACCAGGGCTGTGGGAGAGGGAGGGTCAGCCGCCGCCGGGGCCACGCGGGAGCAGGGCTCCGAGCGGACCTCACCTGTGCGCTTGAGGTGGAAGCAGACATCCTTGAGCGTCCACATCATGAGCTTCAGCTGTAGCAGGAAGGAGAAGATGCCGCTGTACTTGTTCAGGCAGTTCTCGGTGATGACAATGTTGAGGGGCCAGTCGACCTGCTCAGGAAACCAAACTCAGGGCTGGGTGCGGTGCAGGCCAGGCCTCCCCACCCGTCCATGGCAGGCGCTGCTGACCTTGTACCTGAGCTCCAGGCAGCCAAGCACATCTGGGGCGTTGGGGGCAAAGACCTCGGGCAAGTACTTGAGGGCAAAGGACAGGTTGGCAGCATGTGGGGTGTCCCCGTGGAGGCTGTACTGCAGCGCCTTGCTCAGGGTGCCGTTGAGGACCAGTGGGTTGAGCAGCTCCCCAGGCGTCTGCCCAGTGCCGAGCTAAGTGGAAAGAGACCGTGTTCCCAGCAGCCCCGAGGTTGCGTCTGCTTGCGTGTCCAGCACCCCAAGGTCCAGGCAGCAGGTGGTCATGCTGGGAGCACGAGTGGCACTTGGACATCGGCCTAGAGAGTCTGGGGTCGGCAGTCAGCCTCATCCTCGCCACGGGCCTCGGGGCCACTTCACCCCAACTCCTCATCTCTGTTACCTTCTCAAAGAGCAGGTCACTGAGGGACTGGGCAAACTCCCCGTCCTCCATCAGCAGGAAATGCCGCAGGGCTTCAAAATGTGCTTCCAGGTGCAGTTCCACGAAGAAGTAGTCAACTGCAGCTTTGTTCACCAGAGAGACACTGGGGGGAGAGAGCCTGGGGTCAGGGCGGCCAGCAGGCCACAGGAGGCGTGGCTGGCAGGCCTGGCACTTACTGGGCAGCCAGAGGGGCCGTGAGGGAGCGCTGCATGAGCACAGGCAGCGTCAAGAGCTCGCTCAGCTGCACCGCGGTCTCGTCCCCTGCTGACCGGATCTGAGGGTCCGCAGGGAAGGCCAAGGCCCGTGGAAGCAGGTGGTGCATCAGGTGAGCAATGGGAGCCTCTGCTACGAGGGACAGACAGACAGCTGTGAGCCGGGACCTTGCAGCCACAGTCCCCCGTGCCTGCCCCCCGCCGTCCACTCACACATGGCCTCATAGCTGTCCGGGTACTGCTCCAGGCGGTACGACCGTGTGAGGCCTGCCAAGTAGGCCTGCTCCTCGGCCCGGCGCTGGGCCTCCGCCCCCACATCCACGTCTGGCCTTCTCAGGACAGCCGAGCCTTCCTGAAACAAGGCCAGGCTCAGAGAGCTGCTTTCCTCTGCCATGCTGCCTTGCCCACTTTCTTGTGTTGAGGAAAAAGGACATACGGGAGCTCCACATGGTGACCCCCCTGCATCCTCTGACCTGTGAGCGTGGAGAGGGGTCCTCAGTGTCCGCACAATTCCCTAGGCCTGAGTGAACACAGAAGGATAAGGGATGTCAGTGCCCCAAACCTGCAGGGGGACACAAGGGAACTGGGCGAGAGTGAACAACTCACACTCCTGACAGCGGCAATTCAGATCTGTTGAGACATGGGGCATTGACCGTGACACGTAGCCCCACCCTGCCCACCACTGCCCCCCTGACCTGTCTCTTCAGGGTCACACATTCCCCCTGACCTGTCTCAAGGATGCCATTTCCCAAAGTGCTAGATTCTGCCACAACAGGGGACGTGATCTGCAGGCTGTCCTCTGCACTGCCTGGGCCGAGGGGGCAGACAGCAGACTCCATTTCTACAGGAAACTGTGATCCACATTCCAGGACAGGATTCTGTGTTTCCGGGCTGAGGCCTGGCTGAGACAAATGGCCAGGGGGGTTCCCGTGGGACCTGGGTGGATCAGTCTCAGCTTCTGACACTATCACCCCCAGAACCACAGGAGACTGAGAAACAGGTCCGTGGACATTCCACCGTGGCCGAGAAGGGCCCACGTCCGACACGTTCTCCCCCACTCTGATGCTGGCGTCTGACACGTGTCCGTGGACATTCCACCGTGGCCGAGAAGGGCCCACGTCCGACACGTTCTCCCCCACTCTGATGCTGGCGTCTGACACGTGTCCATGGACATTCCACCGTGGCCGAGAAGGGCCCACGTCCGACACGTTCTCCCCCACTCTGATGCTGGCGTCTGACACGTGTCCGTGGACATTCCACCGTGGCCGAGAAGGGCCCACGTCCGACATGTTCTCCCCCACTCTGATGCTGGCGTCTGACACGTGTCCGTGGACATTCCACCGTGGCCGAGAAGGGCCCACGTCCGACATGTTCTCCCCCACTCTGATGCTGGCGTCTGACACGTGTCCGTGGACATTCCACCGTGGCCGAGAAGGGCCCACGTCCGACACGTTCTCCCCCACTCTGATGCTGGCGTCTGACACGTGTCCGTGGACACTCCGTGAATGTTGGCAGGGAGCCCCTCCAGAGGCAGGACTCTCTGTGCAGATAGCAGTCTCTGATAGGCTTTCTAGGAGCTTCTCTGCAGGCTGGAAGCTCCCCTCCTCAAAAGTAACATGCTTAAGTTGGTGTGGGTGGGGTGGGGCTACCTGTGTGTCGTGAGCACATGCATCCAGCTCTGCGTGCATGTTCCGCCACAGGTGCTGCTTCCTACTGGCCAAGCTGCCCTTGACATCGTGGAGGGGACCTGGTGAAGGTGAGGCCACAGCTGGCCTCAGGACGGTATTAAAGTCATACTCTGGGTGGGCAGGCTGAGCGCTCGCTGCTGTGCGTGCCACCCCAGGAGTCTCGGTGGGCAGGTCTGCACAAATGGTCTGCAGTGCCACCTCTAACAAGGGGGTCGCACTGTCCTCCACAGGCTGCTCAGCCTCCTGGCTCACGGGCAGAAAGTCTTCAATGCTGAGGCCAGCAGGGAACGGCTCGGCTACCTCTGCCTGGCCAGCCCCAGATCCATGAGCATCTGCTTGGCTTAGAAAATCCCCATGACGCTCTGCAGACTCCAGCCCACAGCCTCCATCTGCACTCTCAGGGCCTGGAGATGTGACCTGAAATGTAGCATACGCTAAACCCAGGCTGTTCTCATGCCCAGTCATACAACCCTATCCCCACCCGGGTCCAACTTGGTGGTTAACACCCATCAAGTGCCAAGGACAGCCAGGCCGGAGTAGAGTGCAAAGCCCTAGCAGAGCATCTGAGATGCTGCTGCAGCCTCTCACCTGGCGGCATGTGTTCAAGGGAACACCCAGCGGCTCCTGGGACTGGCCCGTCTCCACGTTTTTCAGCATCTCCTAGTTCAAGCCAGCAAGGAAAGAGACGGCAGCTTTGTGAAGGGATCCTGCCTCCCCACCATCCCTCGCCTGCCACACTTGGGCCACCCGTGCTGCCCAGGCTTGGCTGAGAGCCACAGCAAGTGCCAGTTCTTCACCACACAGCCAGCAGCATGACGTGATCACACACTGCACGAGAGCTGCCTGACAGTCCTGGGGCTGTACCTGCACGTGCTTCTCGTCTTCCAGAAGAAAATGCAGCCGTGCACTTCCCAGTCGGCGCCTCTGGATCCTCCACAGTGCCCTGTGCTCCCGACGAGCTGCCTCTACAGACAACTTGCTGTAATGGTCAACTAGGGCCTGCCTGAAGCCACATTCAGAGCGCACAGTCGGCACCGTCACTCTGCCCTGGCTGCCAGACACGCGGGGGGAAGTGGTTCTTTGGGCAGGTATCCTGTCCCCACGGCAGGCAGCTTCGAGGTTACAGGGGGGCCTCGCTGCCCACCGGACGGAGAGGCTACGGATAAGTGCTCACACGTGTTGCGCGTCTCATCACAGGATGACAGAGACTGCACGTGGCCTTGACCCAAGGGCGCGTGTGACAGCTGAGGCCAGGCGCTCGGACACCAAGCTAAGCTTGCCGAGCTGCAGGGAGGCGTCTTGCCACATGCAGGAGCAGAACCAGAGAGCTGGAGACGGCACAGAAGAGCAACCAGGCTCTCCTAGCCCCCAACCAACAGGATTCTGGGCCAAAATTTAGACTAGTCATCGCTAATCTGGCTGCCACAGGCCAGGAACGTGGCTTTCTGCCTGGCTTTCCTGTTGCATAAACGGAGTGATCACCACGTATATATGCATACCTAATGTATACAAGAGGTAAATCCTCATTGGTTCTATATCTAAGGCTGGGACAGCTAAATTTCTAACAGCATAATATGACCAGCACTTCTTATAAGGACTTCCGCTAAAATACAGAGCCCATTTCATAGGACAAGGAATGCCACGAGGAGACAGCCTAAAAATGACAAATGTTCAGTCTCTATGTTGGGCCTGGAGCAGGTTCTAAGTAAAGGGAAGCTGTTTAAATTAAGATAAAAATTAAGGTGTGGTGACACATGCTTGTAATCACAGTATTAGGAACATCCAAGACAAGAGCAATGAATATTCAGTCAGCCTGAGCCATATACCAAACATGTTCAAAGCCCAGGGTGTGATCTTCAGCACAAAATAAACACACAAAGTCAGGACATCAAACATTGCGTGGACCTTGACTGGACCCTAGTCCATGCACACCACCCACAAAACACTTCAGGGCACCTCGGCACATGGGAGCATCCTGGTCCAACCAACATGCTAGTCTTTCTGCCTTGACTTACACCTCTGGCTTTTTAGGCTAAGGAATAAAATAAGGGGGCTGGAGAGATGGCTCAGGGGTTAAGACTGTCTCACAAGCAGAAGGTCCTAAGTTCGAATCTCAGGTCCCATGTAAAAATGCCAGGCAGAATCAGCAGCCTCCACTTCCAGTTCTGGTGGGTGGAGCCTGGGAAATCCCGAAGTGACGCAAAAAGGAAGTAGAAGCAATCCAGAATGATTCCCAAAGTCACCCTTGATCCTCCACAGGTACATGTGGTGCCCTCTGATACACACACACACAGAGTTTTAAAAAAGAATAAAATAAGGGTGATGGAGAGATGACACAGGGGTTAAGACTGTGCCTTGAAAGCAGAAGGACCTGAGTTGGATCCCAGATTTCACATTACATGCCAGGTAGAAATGGCAGCAGCCTGCACTTTGGGCTCTGGAAGGTGGAGCCTGGGAAATCCCAGAGCAAAGCAAAAAGAAGGTAGAAAACAATCTAGCATGATTCCCAAAGTCACCTTTGGTCTCCACAGACACAGGGTGCCCTCTGGTACACACATATGCAAGTGCACACGTACACGCACACACACACGCGCCAAAACATAAAAAGAAACAAATAAGGCTGGGGATACTCATCACTGGTACAACATTTGCCTGGTACACGTGAGACCAAATCTGATTGATCCCAGCATCATAAAAAAAGTAAAGTAACGATCACTAAACTCAATGTGCACTGTGGGACCTGCAAACGCAGCCCTACCTGGCCTTCCTCTCCAGCTCTTCCTCCAAAGCCTTTAGTCTCTCCTCCCGGTCACGGAGTTCACGTGCACAGCTGAAATCATCCTCTAGCTCCTCCTGTCTGGCTGCCAGACGTCGCTACACAACACACACAGCCTCGGTTGTTGAGTCAAGAGTCCTGAGTCATGGTGAGTCACCCAGCACCAGAGTCACCCGGCACCCAGACCACCCACCTCCTGATCCTTCACAAACTGCTCCTTCAGTCGCTGAAACTGCTCTCGCTTCCGGGCATCCACAGACATTTGTTCTGATGTCTGCCGGTCTGCAAGGAAGCATGAGAGTCTGAGGCACTACGAGGAGCCCGACGGCTCCAAAAGCTGAGGCTCTCCTGAGCTGTGCTCACCACTGAGTTCACTCAGGATCCTGGATGCTGCTTCTCGGGCATGGACGATTAATTCTTGCTTTGCAATTTCCATACGTAATTCCTGAAAAAGACAATAAGCAAAGCACCTCAATGCTCTGTCTCCTCCCATGGATGGTGTTGACCACTGGCTGGCTGGAACACTCGGCTGGCCACGTGAGCAGCCACCACACTTGCACAGACTTGGAAGCAGCAGATGATGCTCCACCCAAGGCTCAAAACACAGGAAACGGCCAGTTTGGAGCAGTGATGATAGCTCCAGATGTGCACAGAGGACCAAGGTGCTGGGAGAGGGGATTCCCCTATTAGAGTCTAGTTCTGCTCCTGTCTGGGTGTACTTGCTGCCCTTTGGGCCAGCCAGGAAAAGTGCATACACTTGGCAGTAGCCTGTCATTGACCCCAACTCTTAGAGTATACAGGAAAACTGCCTTATTTTCAGGCACGCCCACCCTGAGCAGGGACGACTTGCAGAGATCACCTGAACAGAGGAACCTTGAACCTTGCTACCCAGAACTTCGACATGGAGTCATCTGTGTTGGCAAAACCTGGAGTGTAGATCCCCCAGACGTGGAGAAAAGGACACAGTCCCCGACCTGGGCACCCGTCTCTAGACCATGCTGACCTGTCTTGGCACACATCCAAGCACCTCGGTATTCCCACCCAGACCCACGACCAGGACAGAAACATCAGAAGAAGCCACTCTGCCTTACATACCCCACACAGTACCCAAACCCATGAGTCTGAACCCCAGGAATAAAGGGAGGTGCAGAGAAAGCCCCAATGCTGCAGCCAAGTACCTTCTCTTCCTTGCTGATGGAACTGTGCCGCGCGACCCTCTCCATCCGCCCAACATACACGGCACAGTCCTTTTCAATTTCCTTCAGCTCCTCAAGGGAGAAAACCACCGAGATGCGAGGGACAGGGACATCAGACCAACAGAGGTAGTGCTGCCAGAGAGGAGAAAGCAGTGATTGTCACAGCACAGCCTGGAGCAGAAGGGACAAGAGCTAGGCACTGTCTTACTGATGTCCCAGTGACATGTGCGTGACCACTTCCCTTGCAAAGTTGACACCTGACAGCTCTATGGACAAATGTCCCACAAGGGAGACACCACATGTGGCCCAGACCACCCTGCAACAGAGGTGGCATCCGGTTCCTACCAGGCCTTTTGAGACTGCGGGGCCTTCCAGCTCCTGTCTCGACTGAAGAGTATGGCTGCAAACATGCATCCACAAGTCAAACCACCCCTGGGCAGCCTGGCCTCCTGCACCTACTTCCTATCCGTGACCAACCCCCAGCTGTGCGCAGCCAGCAGGGCCCTCACCTGGGGACAGCAGAGCTTCAGCAGGTTGATGGTCTTCCCGCAGACATACACGTCGTGGGCGATGTGCTTCAAGAACACAGGGACACAATCCTCCACCTCTTTGGAAATGAGCACGTAGCCATGCGTCCAGTAAAATTTGTCTAACACAGGACAGAACATAATTGTCTGGGGCCGGGAAGATGACTCGGGGTGAAGACTGCCTCAAAAGCAGAAGGACCTAAATTCAGATCCTGGATCCCATATTAAAATACCAGGCGGTATGGCGGAAGCCTGCATTTTTCCAGCTCTGACGGCAGAGCCTGGAAACCCCACAGCAAAGCAAAAGGAGGTAGAAAAATCCACGATGATTCCCGAAGCTGCCCTTGGTCCTCCACAGGGACACATAGTGCCCTCTGATACACGCACACGCACCCACACAAAATGAATGAATGAATGGATGGGGGAATAAAATCATCTGTAGTCATGATAACCCAAACCCAGGCAGAGGGCTCAGTCATCAGCCAGCAGCTACCTACCTCTGAAGCTGAGGTACTCGTGGTTTACCTGGATCATGAACTCCCCATAAACATCTCTGAAGACCCCACTGTATACCCAATCATGGATGAACCTATGAGACAATGGAGTGTCAGGAGAAGGTGAGCCTGCAGGTACGGGGAGCTGTACGGTAAACAGGCAGGGCCCAGCTAGGGGACGCGGCCAGCCATAGTTGGTATGGCCAAGGAAATACAGCCAGTTGTAGGTGAGTGTGGCCTCACGTCCTGTAGGCCCCCAACACAAGTTCAGCTATACGGCATTCCCCTGTGTGGCCCCCAGCACTCGCTGGGTCTTGGGTAAGAAACACAGACCCCTTGGTCTGAGAGCAGCCCTACCCCACCCACGGCGGAGGGCCCAAGCACGCTCACCGGGTGTAGGGCTCGCAGCTGGTCTTTAGCAAGGACAGCAACACAGGGTAGTGCTCGTTACTGCAGTTCCCCAGTGCCTCCTGGTAGAGGTAGGTCAGCAGCTTCACTCCCTGGAGAGCAAGAGGCAGCATGCGTGCATGGCCACTACAGGACATGGTATGCCGCCTGAGTGCACAACACTCCAGACTTTGCCTTGACATCCCAGTCAACTGAGATCTAGGGCTCATCTTTGAGAGGGAGAGGAAAGAAAGGAAGGAAGAAGAGGAGGAGGGAAATAATGAGGAAGCACAACTCACAGTAGGGAACGAAGACCTGAGTTCTCCTCCACTGGTCACTGTGGGCACAGTGCCAATACCACAAAGCTCAGCCAGGTACCTAGACCAGAAGGTAGATCAGGTCATCTGACAATTCAGGTTCCCTGGGCCCAGATCAGACCAGTGAGTGAAATCTTCGTGCCAAGTGACTGATCTACCAAGATTTAAAAACCACTTGTACCCCAGATTTTAATTTCCTTCTGGACACTGCCTGGAACTGTGCCCTGTGCTGTCCACAAGATGGCACTAACATACTCACACCCACCTGTGCACCGACTCATTGGGAGCGTGAGCCCATGAGTCCTCTGCTAAATACTTGCAGCACGACTCAAAAGTCCCCTCCCGTCTATTCCAGATTACCACCTGCTCTGGCCAGCTTGACCACCTCCCTCTCACAGGCCCCTCACCTCTCCACCCCACTACAATCTATGCTCCAAATGACCCCCAACTCACACCCTGAAGACCCCAGGCTCATCTTCCCAAGAAATCACAGATTAGAACACGCCTCTCCCATGCCATTCTTGCCACCCCATCACCTGACAGCACTTCCCAACCAGATCCTGTGTGTGGCTATTTACTAGTGGACTCACAATGCCAGAGCTCATGTCCATAAACCCCCTGCATGCTATTTAGGGAGTCCCTAGGCCCAGAGAGGCTGTTACAGTGGGCAGACAGCAGACACACCATATGGCACTCAGCACCTGATGACCGTGACCACTTCTGCTTGGGCTGCTCTTCTGAACCCTCCTTGCAGGGAGTGGAGATTGCTCTTCACTGCTCTGCAATGCCCACATTTGACACCAAGCCACGTGCTAGGCCACTATGCTGAGGCTCACCTGAGCTGCCGGCCTAGTTTCTTGAAGAGAAAGCCAATGGTGAGGAGACTCAGGGTAGGCGGAGTGGAGAGAACGCAGGCCCGGTAATACTGCAAGTACCTCCTCAGGCCGCTGGTGAAGGCCTGCAGAGGGGGGGCGAGAACCCCGCGCCCAGAAGTGGAACGACAGCCGCAGAGCACAGGGCTGTGCTGCCCCATCCTCCAAGCAGTGAGCGTTCCACGAGCAAGACACAGAAGACCCAGGTTAGGTCAGGGCTGTCACGGTGCAGTTCTGCTGGGACCACAGGAAATGCCATAGCAGAGCTGCTCAGGGGACACTGGGGTGGCTCACCCTGAAATGAACCCTCTCCCCCCACCTGTCTTGCCTGCGTGGTAGAATACCAGGTGCCATGCCAGGCACTGGGCCTGTGAGAAGCAGGACTCTGGAGGAGGCTTGAATTAAGGGGTCCTGGGACGGGACCCCTTGAGTCTCTCATGAAGGCGGCAGAATTTTCACAAAGACATACCTGGAACACAAGACCCCTGGAGCATGAGGAGCCTGTGACGGGCTGCAGAGAGAAGTGGCTCAGGCGCGTATAGTAGGTGCCGTAGGCGGCCACCTCGGAAAGGATGCCGCTGATGCTCTCTGGAGACGCTCCCAACACGTGGACACCCCGCTCCACCACGAAGGCCTGAGTAGCCTGCAGCACGGAGGCGAGCGGTTACGAAGGTCAAGCACAAAGACCCCCACTGCACTACCGTCTCTTCCGACCCAGGGTCCTACCCACCATACCCTTTAGAGCTCCCACAAAACCAAGACATAAAACAGGGACTTCTAAAAGCAAGCCGCACGTGGTGGAGCTCATCTGTGAGCCCCACACTCAGGAGGCCAAGGCAGCAACACTGAGGGTTCAAGACCAGCCTGGGCACAGTGAGACCCTCATTAAAAACCACAAAGGAGTGGCAAGATGGCTGAACAAGCAAAGGTGCCTGTTCTGACCTCCTGATAGCAGCCCCACCCCCAGAAGCGCTAGGACAGCAGAGCCGACAGCTGAGGCCATGTGGTAGCTCAGAGGGAAGACCTCCTATGGGCCTCGGTGAAGAAAGAACGGACTTCTGAGAGTTAATACTCGATAATCAAAAAAAACTTCTGAGCAGCTGTCCTCTGACCTACACGCACTGTGTTATGTGACACCTGTTCTTTTTCTCAAAATAAACATGTATCGTCCCGGGTGACTCTATCTCCTTGTTGCTTTGCTCTACAATTCCCCAAGCTCTACCTCCCAGGGCAGAGTGACAGGCCATAACCATATGTGCGTGGCACTTTTATGTGGGATCTGGGGATCCAAACTCAAGTCCTTTTGCTTATAGGCAAAGGCCTGAACCTCCTCTCCACACGCCCCCAAAATAAAATTATTTTCAAAACGGAAAAACAGGGTACAGAGATGTCTCAGGGGTTAAGACTTTGCCTCACAAGCAAAAGGACCTGAGCTCAAATTCCAGATCCCACATTAAAAAAAAGAAGAAAGAAAGAAAACAACACCGACAACAAAAGCTAATCGGAAACAGTGACAGTCTGCACTTCCAGCCTGGAGGGCAGAACCAGGGAAAACCTAGAGCAACACAAAAAGGAGGCAGAAGCAATCTAGGGTGACTCTGGAAATCACCCTTGGGCCTCCACAGACACAAACAGTACCCTCTGATATATACACAAACACACACTAAATAAGAAAAAAAATTTAATTTAGACAAAAGAAAACACATTCTTTATTTGCTTATTTACATTCAATGCTATAATATGGAAACTAACTTATGATGACATAAAGTAGTCACTGGATGAGGAGGGAGAGGAGAGGGGAGGGGAGAGCAGGGGGGGTTGGGGGAAGGTAGAGGGAGGGGACCGGTGTACTTGTTAAGTTTCTATGAGCGGAAATAATAATAAAAAATAAATAAATAAAGTAGGTCACTGGATGACAGGAAATGGGGTTGGGACAGGAACAAATGTAGCTCGAGCTGGCCTAGAACTCACCAGACAGTCAGGGATGGTCTTGAACTTATAATCCTCCTGCCTCCACCTCTCAGGTGTTGTGATTACAGCAAACACACACAAATTTTCTTTCTTTTTTTAAATCTATTTGCGTGCGTGGAGGTAGGGGGGATGTCAGAGGACACTGTGTGTCCCTGTGGAGGACCAAGGGTGACTTTAGGAATCATCCTGGATTGTTTCTACCTCCTTGTTGCTTTGCTCTGGGATTTCCCAGGCTCCGCCTACCAGGGCCAGAAGTGCAGGTGCCATCATTTCAGCCTGGCACTTTTACGTAGGACCTAGGTTCTTCTGCTTGCAAGGCACAGTCTTAATTCCTAAGCTATCTCTCCAGCAGCCAGCCCCACACACAAATTTTCTAAGGGTTCCAAGACCATTATAAGAAAGACAAGAAATCTAGGTGTGGTTTTACATGCCTATAATCTTAGCGTTCGCAAGGTAGAGGCAGGAGAATCAGGAGTTTGAAACCAGTCAAGGATATATGAGACTCTGTCTAGAAAAGCAAATAAACAGGGAGCTCCGAAGGTAAAGGTGCCTGTTTGCAAGCCTAGTAACTCAAGTTAAATCCTCACAGGGTACACATCTCATTTCCACATGCATGTCATGGCATGTTTACAGCTGCTTTCTAAAATAAATTTAAAACTCATATGACTATTAATACAAAGTAGGAGAACAGAAGCCTTGTTTTTTATTTTTATTTTTACTTATTTGTTTTTGATCAGGCTCATTTCAAAGTCACTATCCTATGGCTTTAGCTTCTTGAGTGCTGGTATTACAAGTATATATCACTACAGCCAGCAAAGAAATTACTCAATTGGCATTTTGCCTTTTTTTGTTTAATAGAGCTGAAGAAGGAACACAGGGTCTTGCATGTGCTAATCGCCAGCCTTTGATTCTGTCTGTCTGTCTGTCTATCATGAGGAAGTATGTGTATGATATGGATACCAATGTGCCAAGGTGCATATGCAGAGGTCAGAGGACAACTTTGTGGAATCAGTTCTTTCCTTCCATCTTTACATGGGTTCCAGGATTGGAGAGATGGCTCAGGGATTAAGACTCTGCCTTGAAAGCAGAAGGACCTAAATTCAGATCTCTAATCCCAGATCCCATGTAAAAAACACCAAGCAGAAATGGAGGTGGTACACCCTTCCAGCTCCGGAAGGTAGAGCCTGGAAAACCGAGAGCAAAGCAAAAAGGAGGTAGATGCAATCAAGGAAGGTTCCTGAAGTCACCCTTGGTCCTCCATAGGGGCATACAGTGCGCTCTCTCTCTCTCTCTCTCTCTCTCTCTCTCTCTCTCTCTCTCACACACACACACACACACACACACACACACACACACACACACGAATAAATAAAAAATTAAATGGATCTCTGGGATGAAACTCAGAGCATTAGCCCTACACAGCAAATGCCTTTACTGCACTGAGGAATCTTATTGGCCCCTGATTTTTTTTTAAATATTTATTTGAGAGAGAAAGAAGGTCTGTACATGGGTGGAGGTAAAAGAACAGCTTTCAGAAGTCATTTCTCTTTTTCTGTTCTGTGGGCTTCTAGAACTGAACTCCAGTTGCCAGGTTTGTATGCAGACCCTTTCCCACCAGCTATCGCACGCCCCTCCACCCAGTGTTTTTTCTGACAGTCTTACTATGAAGCCTGAACTATCCTGAACAGTCCTTCTAGCTCATCTCCTGAGTGCTGGGATTCCAGGAGATGCACCACACTCAGCTAGGATAGACTTTCCAAAAAAAATGGTATTAGACAACTGGATCTCCACAAGGAGTAAACATGGCTGTCCCCATCCCAGGCGGAGTGGAAATGACACAACGCTTTCCATTATTTCACTGACAGCAGTAAGAATCTTCTGTTCAATATCTAAAAGGACATTAATGCATCTACACTCTTCAGACCCAAACAAAGTAAGTTTGTTTTGTTTTAAAATACAGAGGATTGAACCCAGAGCCTCTCGCACGCTAGAAAATCACCCACCACTGAGCCCACCCGTGCCTGCCTTTCACCCGCCCGCAGCTTGCCCTCCCTGCCGCTGTGGTGAGCTCATCCTGCCTCTTATCTTGATGAGCACCCTGGTCGAACAGACCATGCAACGCAGGGCTGGCGCCTGCCGCCAAACACATCCCACCTGACAAAGAGAAAATGTGGCAGAAACGACTCCCAGCAGGACGTTCAGCGCGTCCTTCACCAGCTCGCTCTCCTGCGCCCGCACGGGCCTGGGGGTCTGCAGCAGGCCTCCGCTGAGCACCTGCAATTCCCCATGGCGGAGCCTGCAGAACCTGTCGAAGGCCTCCCTCCCTGCCTCAGTGAGGTAGGGCTCTTCTCTGTGGCCTGGGGGGCTGCAAGAGAGACACAAGTGACCGTGGTGAGCGGCGGAACAGCATGGACCTTCCCCGGGCAGGTGCGCTTCCCCCAGTCACAGGTCTGGACGCGGCATGCCAGACGTGAACACCACGGCCTCAACCTCAGGCAGGTTCTCCACTGCTGCAACCACTTCTGTCAGGCGCAGCACTGAAGTCCAAAAGCAGAACCCGGCCTGGGATAACACAGGCCCTGACTCTTGCATAGTGTGTTTGGATTAAAAACAAAGGCACAGCACACCTTCTACCATGCTGCATGCCTTTCACTAGCAAACTAGTTTGTTCAAGTTCATGTGGAAAATGGTAAGTTCTACTATGTATACTTTATAACCACTCCAGAGAAAAGCATGTGGCATAAACACAGTAAAAAATACACTAGTGCTGAGTGAAGGCTCGTGCCTGTAATGCCAGAACTTGGGAGGCTGAAGCAGAAAATTGGGAGTTCAGGACCATCCTGGAGAACATGAGATACTACCTCAAAAAAATATGCTAAGGGGTGGTGAGACAGCTCAGCAGGGAAGGCTCCTGCGTGCAAATTTGGCAACCTGCGTTCAACACCCCTCACTTCAAAACCCACATGGTAGGATGAAAGCATTAACTTCCAGAAGTTGTCCTTTGACCTCCGCCTGTGCACCACATCAAGCATATGTGCACCTTCTCATCTCCCTCTCTCGTAAACAAATAAAATTTAAAAACTCTACGAATATAACACATTAAAGCAAGTAAAAAAAGCATTGCTTTGTATGTATACTAATAAAAAAAAAAACTTTAGAGAAAAAAAAATGCACTAGTAGACAGCCCGGTCTATATAAAACAGTACAAGCCCCTAATCCTAGCTACTAAGGAGACTTTTGAGTTTAAAATCAGCCTAAGCTACTGTCTGACTTCAAGGCTGTGGTTGCAGCTCAGTGTAAAGCACTTGCCTAGCATGTAGAAAACGCTGATCTTCACTTCCAGCACTGAGGGGAGAAAAAAATTATACTAGTTTGTTTAAAAAAAGAAAAAGTAGGGGGGCTGGAGAGATGGCTCAGGGGTTGTGACTCTGTCTTACAAACAGAAGGTTCTGAGTTCGGATCCCAGGTCCCACATTAAAAAATAAATAAATAAATAAATAAAAATAAATAAAAAAAAAAAAGAAAAAGTAGAACCAGGAACAGCAGTCAAAAGTGGCAACAAATGCCAATACATTTGGAAGGGTCTACATCATGCACCGTGCACTGCACATACAACTCTTCTCCATGAGCTGACACACTGCATGCACCAGAGGCTGACTACACTGAATGTGCTGCACACCCTCCACAAACTGCACCTTCCACCACTGCTGCATGTCCTCCACTCTACTGCACGACCTCCACAGTGCACCTTCCACCACGCTGCATGTCTCCACACAGTGCACCTTCCACCACGCTGCATGTCCTCCACACAGTGCACCTTCCACCACACTGCGTGTCCTCCACACAGTGCACCTTCCACCACGCTGCATGTCCTCCACTGTACTGCACGACCTCCACAGTGCACCTTCCACCACGCTGCATGTCTCCACACAATGCACCTTCCACCATGCTGCATGTCCTCCACTGTACTGCACGACCTCCACAGTGCACCTTCCACCACGCTGCACATCTCCACACAGTGCACCTTCCACCACGCTGCACATCTCCACACAGTGCACCTTCCACCACGCTGCATGTCTCCACACAGTGCACCTTCCACCACGCTGCATGTCTCCACAGGGTGCACCTTCCACCACACTGCATGTCTCCACACAGTGCACCTTCCACCACGCTGCATGTCTCCACACAGTGCACCTTCCACCACGCTGCATGTCTCCACACAGTGCACCTTCCACCACGCTGCATGTCCTCCACCATGCTGCACCTTCCACCACGCTGCATGTCCTCCACGATGTTGCACCTTCCACCACGCTGCATGTCCTCCACGATGTTGCACCTTCCACCACGCTGCATGTCCTCCACACAGTGCACCTTCCACCACGCTGCATGTCCTCCACCGTACTGCACCTTCCACCATGCTGCATGTCCTCCACTGTACTGCACGACCTCCACAGTGCACCTTCCACCACGCTGCACATCTCCACACAGTGCACCTTCCACCACGCTGCACATCTCCACACAGTGCACCTTCCACCACGCTGCATGTCTCCACACAGTGCACCTTCCACCACGCTGCATGTCTCCACAGGGTGCACCTTCCACCACGCTGCATGTCTCCACACGATGCACCTTCCACCACGCTGCATGTCTCCACACGGTGCACCTTCCACCACGCTGCATGTCTCCACACAGTGCACCTTCCACCACGCTGCATGTCCTCCACCATGCTGCACCTTCCACCACGCTGCATGTCCTCCACGATGTTGCACCTTCCACCACGCTGCATGTCTCCACACAGTGCACCTTCCACCACACTGCATGTCCTCCACCATACTGCACGACTTCCACAGTGCACCTTCCACCACACTGCGTGTCCTCCGCACAGTGCACCTTCCACCACGCTGCATGTTCTCCACCATGTTGCACCTTCCACCACGCTGCATGTCCTCCACACAGTGCACCTTCCACCACACTGCATGTCTCCACACAGTGCACCTTCCACCACGCTGCATGTCTCCACACAGTGCACCTTCCACCATGCTGCATGTCTCCACACAGTGCACCTTCCACCACGCTGCATGTCTCCACACAGTGCACCTTCCACCACGCTGCATGTCTCCACACAGTGCACCTTCCACCACGCTGCATGTCTCCACACAGTGCACCTTCCACCACGCTGCATGTCTCCACAGTGTACCTTCCACCACGCTGCATGTTCTCCACCATGTTGCACCTTCCACCACACTGCATGCCCTCCACACAGTGCACCTTCCACCACGCTGCATGTCCTCCATGTTGCACCTTCCACCACGCTGCATGTCCTCCATGTTGCACCTTCCACCATGCTGCATGTCCTCCATGTTGCACCTTCCACCACGCTGCACGCCCTCCACACAGTGCACCTTCCACCACGCTGCACGCCCTCCACACAGTGCACCTTCCACCAAGCTGCATGTCCTCCACACAGTGCACCTTCCACCACGCTGCATGTCCTCCATGTTGCACCTTCCACCACGCTGCACGCCCTCCACACAGTGCACCTTCCACCACGCTGCACGCCCTCCACACAGTGCACCTTCCACCAAGCTGCATGTCCTCCACACAGTGCACCTTCCACCACGCTGCATGTCTCCACACAGTGCACCTTCCACCACGCTGCATGTCTCCACAGTGTACCTTCCACCACGCTGCATGTCTCCACAGTGTACCTTCCACTACGCTGCAAGTTCTCCACCATGTTGCACCTTCCACCACACTGCATGTCTCCACACAGTGCACCTTCCACCACGCTGCATGTCCTCCATACAGTGCACCTTCCACCACGCTGCATGTCCTCCACACAGTGCACCTTCCACCACGCTGCATGTCCTCCATGTTGCACCTTCCACCACGCTGCATGTCTCCACACAGTGCACCTTCCACCACGCTGCATGTCTCCACAGTGCACCTTCCACCACGCTGCATGTCCTCCATGTTGCACCTTCCACCACGCTGCATGTCCTCCATGTTGCACCTTCCACCACGCTGCACGCCCTCCACACAGTGCACCTTCCACCACGCTGCATGTCCTCCATGCTGCACACCCTCCACATTGCACCTTCCACCACACTACATGTCTTCTGCACTACAAACCACACTGCGCATTCTGCACCTTCATTACAATGCATCTTTGTTGTAGTGGAGCTGTTTCATTTGGTTGAAACATGATCATCAGTTATCATAAATCTAACATAAACCCTGAGCTACTTAGTTCAAGGCCACTCTGGGTTACATATCAAGACAGTGTCTCACACACAAAATCCCTATGGGAACCTGTTTAGATAATACTGTGGATCACGTACAACCATTATCTATGCCCCTCCATCAGTTTCTTGATCTCCAGCCTGGCTTCCAGATATGCCACATACCCTCATGATCTGTAAGTGATCAAATCTGAACCTCCGTTCTCTCATCTAGTCACTGGTCAGTGCTTAGAATCCTGTAAGAAACACACCAGCTGCTGTGGACAGGGGCACACATCCAGCTACTTTTGAGGCTGTGGTAGAAAGAACCTTTCAGTATAGAAGTCTAAGACCAACTTGGGCAACACAAGAGCCTGCCTCAAATGACAAAAACACTTTGTAAACATTATTCTCCTTCTGTGGACTACACTGCCAGGGACAGGAAGAAGGAAGACAATTGGGGAGAATCTAAGAGTCAAGGTAGATACAATCAAGATACACTGTATCACTGAAATTGTCAAATAAAGAAATACTAAAAAGAGAAAGACAAATGAGTTGCTGAGTGACCCATGTCTGACAAACAATAATCAGAAAAGTTAACAGATGAAATACAGTATTGAATATTTATAAAAGTGGCATAACCTCTAGGGCCATTTCTCAACATGCAAGGAATTAACAGAAAACAAAACCATTAGATTTGCTTTGTAAGAAGAGGAGAAAAGCAAGCTCCTGGTGCCATCAGAGAAGCCCCCGGAAGGCAGGACGGCGTCACACTGAGCTGGAGAGAAGGGAGCTGGCTGTCTCTGGAGGAGTCTGAGCAGGAGCTGCTGCCCGCCTCCTCCTGTCACTTACATCGTGCGCCCTTCTCCAGGAGATCAGACTCTCCTGTGCAGTAATCTCTAGCTGGTCTCTCACAATGAGCAGTAGCAGGACTGCCCTAGGACGTCAGCCTGCCAGCCTAGCAGAAAGACATACTAAAAAATGTGACTTGCGGTTACTAGCACAGCACCTTTTTCCTTCTCTTCTGTATCTCTCACCTGGTAGTATCCAGACATACTGTCTACTAGCTTATTTAAAATGTCAGTCTCCTAATCTCAACAAGCTTGTCTAGGGTCACTGAATAAACAATGTCTACAGCCCACCCAAGGCTGTGTTGACATGGGGTAGAGGTGCAATATATGTATAAAAGCAAAGAAACGCTCACACACCATCCAATGCGCTCCCAGCACCTCCGCTTGCTGGCCTCATAGGTAAGTGCAGCTTCCCACAGGTCCACATCTGGGGTGATGCTCGGCTCAGACTGGGAGTCAGGAGTTAAGTTGGATGCCGACTGGAACCCTTCATCTTCCCACTGATCCACATTCTGTGGGACCTGGAGACCACAGGGAAAGGCAATCCATGAGCTACTTCTTTGGGTATACACTCATCCAAGTGTGATAATACCCCAGGAACTTTATCCACATACATCCATTTATTCATTAAAGTACAGATCTAGAAAAAAAAATTCTTTGTTTTTTCTCAAGCTCATGTAAACTACACAATGTGCCGGGACCCAAACGATCACTTAGAGACCTAAACGATCATTCACTACCGATTTCCAGCCAGGTATGGTGGCACCCGCAATCCCAGCACTCAGGAAACAGGAGTGTTTGAGGTCAAACAAAAACAGAATCAGAGCATTAAGTTCTAATTCCATATAACACGAAATCTAGTTCCATTGTGGAGAAAACAACATAAAAACATCTTAGTAGAAATTTCAACACTTAGGAGGCTGAGAATGATCGCTGTGTGTTCCAGGCCAGCCTAGGCTACAGAATGAACCCAGTCTTAGCTCCTGCTCTCCCCACAAAAAAAAGAGCCAGGCATGATGGCAAGTATCTGTAATCTCTGACTCAGAAGAAAAATAATACCAAACAAAAAGTACACTGAGACAGATGTTTGCTTTAGCATCATTTATATTTGGCAATATCCTAAATATTTTGTAATAAGAGAATGATTGAGTAGTAACAATGTATCCTTTTGACAACATTTACAAAGTAATCAAACAGGAAAACAAAGACAAGTTACTCGGTAACTGAGGGGCCAAACGCTATGTTATGAATGGACGCACACATTCCAAAACTTGAAAATCTGAAATATGGCTTTTGTGCAATTGAGAAATAGAATTTATTTCAATTAATTTAAATTGAAGTTAACAGCAGTAGGGGGCAGAAGTGACTTCGCATTCCCCCGAGGGGAAAAAATGAATTGCTTGTGCCAGCACGTGCGCAGCAAGCTGGCCCTGCAGATGTGGGCGCCAGCAAGCCCTGCGACAGCTCAGTTTTGCACCTTGACACCTTCTGAGACGAGTTATTCTACCTCTTACTATGCTAAAGCGAAAACTGGGCATTTCCCAGTCCAAGAGCCACACTAAGGAGAAAAGCGAACACTACCGCAATGGCCAGTCCGGAGACGTCTGCGCTGTCCGGCACAGGGGGCAGATCCAGTCGGACATCCACATCGCACGTGCGGCTGTGCACCAGGGCACCGAAGAGGGAGACCCGGGTGTCCCTCTCAAACCGATCACCACAGGGGCCCCCGAAAGACCCGAAGGTGGGCAGGCCGGTGCCTGGAGCGGCCTGCAGGACGCCGAGCGCCTCCTGGGTCCTGAGCCGACACGCGTGCTCCTCTCCGGCGAGGAGGGCCCGCACGCCCGCCTCCAGCGCGCTCAGGCCGCGGCAATCGTAGCCGCCGTGGGGAGCGCGCCGGCCCGAGAGGGCGGCGTTCAAGAAGTAGTCCCGCCTTCTGCGCAGCGCTTGCGGGGGGCCGCTCCCCGCCAGCTGGACCAGGAGCTCCAGCACGGACGCTACCTCCCCCAGGGCGCAGCCAGGCGCCGACTGCAGCTCCTCCACGAGCTCCTCCAAACGGTCGGCCTCGGGCCCCAGGCCGCCCACCCGCAGGTCGAAGGACAGCATCAGGACTCTGTTTTTCACCGGGAGCGCGGGCGCGGCGGCCCGCAGCTGCTGGGGCTCCTCCCGGAAGAGGTGTGCGAACAGGGCGTCGTAGGCCACCCTCTTGAGGCCCCGCTTGGCCCTGCTCCTGCTCGCGCCGCGCCGGCCCGGGCGAGCCTGGGCGGCAGGGAGGAGGGCCTCGCAGAGGTCGTCGAAGAGCTGGCTGAGGCTGGCCATGCCCACCCTTCCAGCCCCCGGAGCGCGGCGCCCGCGCGGCCCTTCTCGCTCTGCAAGACCCGAGCGCCGCGGCGCGGGCCGGAGCCACGGGCGGCTTCGTGCGCCGCCCGCCCGCTCGCCCGCAGCTGAGCAGTCGCGCCTCGGCTTTCCAGGCCCGCACCGGACGCGCGAGCTGCGCGCGTCCCGCCCGGCCAGCAGCCCAAGCGCCTCCTCCCGGACTCCCGCCGTCGTGACGTCAGACACACGACCGCAGAGCGCCAGGACGGGCGCGCCGGAATGCGTCATCCGCATGCGCCGGGATGCGTCATCCGCGGGCGCGGGCGGGCTTGCGGGGCCGGGCCCGCGGGGGCTTGCGGGGCGGGGCCCGCGGGGGCTTGCGGGGCGGGGCCCGCGGGGGCTTGCGGGGCGGGGCCCGCGGGGGCTTGCGGGGCGGGGCCCGCGGGGGCGGGGCCTGCCTGAGACTGGCCCAGAACTCTCAGACTCAGAAACCCGATTCTGCCTGATCTCTGATTGGACCCAAGCTCAGGAAAGAAGACAGAGACGGATTTTTTTTTTTTTTTTTGACAGATGTTTACTATTTCAGGGGAAGGAAGCGTGTGCCGGCCGCTGGTGACCCGTAAGCCTCAAGTCAAGATGCGCTGCGTGGGAGTGCACTGATCTCCAGGTGCGCCCGGCCCACCCTGGCCAACTTCCAGCACCGGGACAGCAGGACCTGGAGGAGGGGCCGGAAAGGGCACAACTGACTTGCGCTGTGAAGCTGGCAGCCCAGTGCTCTAAAGTAAGACCACACCTTCTGGTGCCCCTTACCAGTCACCTGCAGCAACTTCCACCAGGGCTCCAACTGCCCTTTCAGATCCATTAAGGCCTGGTTGTCCTCGGAAGAGGCCATCAGGAAAGGGCCCAGGCTGGGAGGTGCTTCTCCATGCAGCACCTGTGTTAGGAGCCTTAGGAGTTGGGGTGTGGATTCCTGCCCAAGAGTAGAAGTGAGGACAATGAGATACTGATTTCACTCCTCTTCCCACCCCCACCACACGACCCACTGCCCAGCTTACTTCCTGCACAAGGGCCAGGACTCGCCCGCCTGCTGGCCCCCGAAGCACTGCAGCTAGGAAAGCAGCATAAGTGTCCTGTAGACCGTGGACAGGCCCCAGTGCCACCAGCACCAGGCCAGGCTGGAAGCCGTAGGCCAGGGGCAGCACCAGGCCGAAGATGCAGCTCAGAAACCCCCCAGTCGTCTGTGGAGACAGCAACAGAGCCCCAACTTCTCATCCTGGGCACACTGCTGCTGGTTCCTGCCATTCCACCCAATCTCAGGTCCACAGTTGTGAGCAGGAACCCAGAAAGAGCCAGGGCTTTTGGTCCTCCTGGCAATGCCGCCGAGCACATATCCCACACTGCATAGCCACTTACCCCAGGCAGTGGTGTTGAGATGCGGAATGCGGACCACGTGACTGCCTCCTTGCCGCGGATGTTCAGCCACAGAATTTTTCTTCCAGAAAAAGAGAGCACTGTGGATGCATGCCCATGCGGATGCATGCCCAGAGTGTGGCGCCTCAGCAGGGAGGGGGCAGGCTTTGAAACCAGCCTGGCACGGCACTGCCTCCGAAGTCTCCCTCTCAAACTCTACTCTTCACATTGCCCCTCTCAACAGTAACCCTGGGTGCTAGCCACATGCCTGCCCCCTGTTCCCCACATGCACGACCGGAGCGGTGCCTGACCCGAGTCATACCCATCGTCAGCAAGGTCCGCAGGCCGGTCCAGCTGTCCCAGGGTCACACAGAGCAGCCTAAGGAGGAGCTGGCTCAGGACAGGCTGTGCTCACGCTGCCCAGAGTCCATTCCCAGAATCCCCCATGCCATCAGTGGGACAGGGGGTACCCATGGTACTTGGACGCTCAGGCAACCAGGTGAAGCTTACCTCTGAGCTCCTAGGGATAGGCACCGGCGAATGACCACATCGAAGGTGGCCGTTATGGCATGGTCCGGTGCGGTTGCTATGCCACTGCTCACCTGAGGGACGGACAGACAGCAGGGGAAGCTGGGGCTAACCCTCCCGATGGAGCGTTTCAGGGAGGATGCCCAACTTCCAAGTCAAGTAAACAGACTCATTTAACGTCTTATTTAGCCCCTGTTCAAATGAGTCTTACTGAGGTCAGACCATCCACTTTTATAAGTAAGATGCTGAAAGTCACATTTTTTTTATTTATTCAATTGTGCGTGCGTGTGTGTGTGTGTGTGTGTGTGTGTGTGTGTGTGTACGAATTCAGGAACCACCATCGACTGCCTCCACCTCCTCCTTGTTTATTCTGCCCCGGGATTCACAGGCTCCGCCCTACCAGGACCAGAAACGCAGGCCGCCCCCACTTCCGCCTGGCTTCTATACGTGCGTGAGGTCTAGATCCGAACTCAGGACCTTCTTCCCGCAAGGCAGAGGCTTAACCCCTGAGCCACCTCTCCAGCCCCCTGAAAGCCACATTTTAAATTGTCAGCTTCCCCTCTGCCAAAGAGCATTCCTTTGTCCCTGGGCTGACTGAGACCAGTGCCTGCACAAGGTATTCCAGCAGTTCCTGGCAACCCTACCTGCCCATCCAGAATTCCATCTAAAAGGCACAGGATCTTCCCCAGTGCAGCAAGAGCCTGGTGCTGAGACAGGGATTCATGAAACCTTGGTTGGGCAGGCCGTAAGGATACATAGGAACCAAATGACAGGATGTCAGTCACATGGCCACAAGCATAAACAACCAAATGTCGGCATGTCAGCTGCATGGGCACACACATGCACAACCAAATGACAACATGTCAGTCGCATGGGCACACATGCACAACCAAATGATGGCATGTCAGTCACATGGGCACACGCATGCACACAAGTCCATTCTTGGACCTCTCCTCACCTGGCCCAGACTTCCGTCTCCTCCCTAGGGGCTGACCCCTCCTGATGGAGCACTTCAGGGGGTAGGACCAAGTCAGCACTTGGTGCAGTCAGGGCGACAGCTGTTCGGACTGGAGGTGTGGGGTGGAGCCCCAGTCGATCCAGAAGGGGGCTCGGTGTATCTCCTCCTACCTTGCCAGAGGGACCCTCGAGAGGCAGAGGCAGGGATCGCCCCTCTAGGGAATGGGTGCCAGGACCCTGCACTGGAACCACATCTACAAGAGGTTCAGAGTCACAGCTATGCAACAGTAGCCCAAGACGGACCCACCAGCCCAGGTCCAGGCCACACTGACCTTGCTGGAAGCTTGTCCAGTGAGGGGCCTGGGCTGCCCGGACTCTCTGGATAGACTCCAAAGCACTGTAGGGAAAAGCAGAGCTGTGAGCCTGCCTCCCACCTCAGCCCCTTCCTGTCTCCAATCCTCGAACCTTAGACATGGCACCATAGGTCCCTGCAGGGAAGGGATGGAATCACCCAGCAATGTCCGCACCATCATGCACACCGACTGTGCCAGGGACTCCAAGTGGTAGCCACCCTGGGGAGTGTGGAGACAGAAGAGAAAAGTTGTCACTGGGGGGCGGGAGGGGCTGCTCCAAGCAGAACCCGCTAACAGACTTCACTCGGCTCCCTGCCTCCAGCAGCCCTGAGTCTTTACCTCCAGCACAGCACAGATCCGGCCTCCAGCCAGCAACTGCAACAGCTGTGTGAGATGAGCAAAACACTCAGGTGTGGCCCGCATCTGTCCCTGGAGGAGAACGAGCGATATGTGATGAAGGCCTGAGCCCAGGACCCCAATACCCCCAAGGTGGCCATGCCCTCACCTCAGGGTCCCCAGTAGCTGAGTCAAATCCTGCCGAGACCAGTACCAGTTCAGGGTCAAACTACAGACAGAGAAGGTGCAACAAAACAAACAAAGTCAGAACCTAAGTAAAGGGAGACGCCAGTGCTGTCTACATCATGCCAGCCCCTCCTGAGACAAGACTCCTCCCTACAGCCCTCACAACCCTTGGTCAATTCAGGCTTTGGCAGAACACCTTACAACTCTCCACCTGCCTTTACAGTGGAACTCTGCGTGGGCCCAAAGTCTTCCGCCCTGGGGACGCCCACCACACAGTCACCTCAAAGGCCAATGGAAGCAGCACATTCAGGAAGGCGGTCAAGTAATCTGCGTTTCCCATCCCAACCTGTGGCCAGGGACAGGAGGGGCATTAGAGAGCCTTATCAATAAGGACTTTGGGGTCTCTGGGAAGGCCTCTGGCAGGAAGGCATTGGCAGACCCACAACTGTGGGGCAAGGGAGGTGGGCTGGGAGGAGAGCATGGGGTGAAGTCGTGACACTGGCAGGCCCAGAACTGTGGGATGGGGGAGGTGGGCTGGGAGGTGAGCATGGGGTGAAGCCTTGACACCTGGTTCCAGGGCAGGTTGACAGTGAAACCTCGGCCCTTCCCCTGCCCGACTGCATCTGCATCAGATTCTCGAAGGAACGGCCAGAAGCGCCCGTGCTCGTAGCGGTGCCAGGAGAAGTAAAGGACGCTGTAGACAACCGTGGGTCAGGAGTCAAGGCCTCGGCAGTTCCACTGACTCCGAAGACCACCAATGTCCCCAGGGGGGCTTCCTGGACCAAACTGCATACCCCATCCCTTTGAAAACAGAGGACTGCAAGGAAGGATGTCTCCACACTCCAGCTCACCTGGGGTCATCTTCGAAGATTTGCTGGATGCCCTGGCCGTGGTGGATATCCCAGTCGACAATGAGGACCCTAAGTTCAGACAGGACTGGGGATCACTGGGAGTCGTGTCTTTCCACTCCTAGGCGGGAGCCCAGCCAGGGTGAAGCAAGCCAGGTGGGGGGTCTCTCAGCCACCAGCTCCACCTCAGCCTCTCTGTCTTGGATGCCCTGGCTTTGCAGTGTGAACTTGGATGTACCTCTGCAGTCCATGTTTCTGCTTGGCATGTTTGGCTGCTATAGCCACACTGTTGAATATACAGAATCCATTGGCAGCTGCCCTCTGGCTATGGTGCCCTGGAGGTCTAGGGTGGGGAATAAAAGTGGGGTTATAGGGCATGTCCCAATAACCTGCCCTCTTACTGTGGCTGGAGAGAAGGTCTCACCTCACTAGGGCGAGCCCATTGTGCACAGACCCTGCCAACACGGCATCCACCAGCTGCAGCGCGGCCCCCACCGCCAGCCGGGCACAGTGGAAGGTGCTCTGTGGACAAGGTGCAGCTTTAGCCCCGTGCCTGACCTGTTCGTGCCAGGCTGCAAGTCTCCCACAGCCGAGCAGACGGCCAGGTCAACAACAAGACAGGGGCTTAAACTGGACCTTCCCGCATCTGAGCAAGAGCCGCTGGGCACACTGTGGGTGTGGCAGCACATAAGCATGCCCGTGTGAACGTGCGGAGGAGGAGGTGCGGGCACTCACCGGGTGGAAGTAGACGGCGTCGAACTGCTCAGACAGTATGTGCAGTTCCTCTTGGTCCAGGGCCTCAGTCCCCCGCACCAGGGCTATGTACTCGGGGCTGCAGACCAGCAAGCAGGCCACCAGGGAGGAGAGGGAGAGGAGGAGCTGACTCTTGGCAGTGCCCACCAACGAGCCTCTCACCCACTGCTGCATGAAACCAGGACGCTGGCGGCACTAGAACCTGCCCAGGTCTCTAAGCAGCCAGACTCTGACCTGTGCACGAGGCGTAGGGCCTCTTCGGAAGCTTCCTGCGCGGCCATGCACAGACACCTCTCCTGCAGACCAGTGCGCTGCAGGAGGTCCAGCACTGCAGACAGGCGCTCGGGCCGCTCGATCTCACACTCCGGGCTGCAGTACACAAGGGTCTCAGTGTCCAGCGGCTCCCTTTTGCACCCCTCTTCGTCAGGTCGCACTTACTCATCCCAGAGCAGCCGGTGGGTCTTCATGTCCTCATGGTGCAGAAGTGCGGTCCTCATTGCTGCGCTGCGGACAGTGCTCTCTGCTGGTAGGTGACTGCACTGCCGGCCCCAGCTGGTGGCACGCGGACGACTCCACGCACGGGACAGAACGCGGAGGCGGACGCCAGGCCCGGCGGGAACAAAGCGGCCCAGGCGCACACCGGGGTCGAAGCGCGCCGCTAGCAGCAGCGCAAAGCCGTGCTCTTGGCGTGAATCCCAGGGCCTGACTTCCGGCTCTCCCGGCTGGGACCTGACCCTCCCTCCCCGCGGGAGCCCCGCCCCCGCTAGCCGGCTGAGGCTCCGCCCCTGTCTGCGGATCCGGTCCCCTCGCGCTCTCAGCCGCCTCCCTGGCCGTGGCCACCTGGAGATTGGCAGGATGCAGGTGGGAAGACTCGGCTGCGTGCCCCCAGGCCCCCTCCCTGTCGCCGAAGCCACACGCCTTCCGTCTTCTGCCTTCCTAACCCCAACCTTAGAATCAGCCCGCCCTCTCACATGCAGGAGGGAAGTAGGTGTGCTGGCTGGTCCGGCTGGATGGTGGCATAGGCTAGCCCACGCCTCCATAAAAGACCACCAGGTCTGCCAGGATCCAGATGAAGTAGAAGTGTTAGAGTGGCAGTCCAGACCAGGCAGGAGTTGCCACGGCATCTGGCAGAGTGAAGACAGGAACGAAAGAGACGTGGGCATAGTCCAGAGTCAGGTCGTGAGTGTATTTTTAGGGAAGACTTGCTTGGGAGTCAGTCTGCCCTTTACTTCGGTCTTGGCTTCAGCCTCCTGAGTGCTGGGGTTACAGATGTATGTCATAACACCCTGCTTCCCAGAGCATGTTGGCAGGAGCAGGAAAGCTTGCGACTGTGCAGGGAGCCTAAAGTGAGGGCCCTGAAGCGTAGGCCCCAAAGTGAAGGCAGAGTGCCCAAGGGCCGTGGAGACAGGGTCCCTGCCGCTCCCCAGAGACCAAAGGCATCAGGGCAGCCGGGAAGCTGGAACCACTGTGCAGTGCTCGGGTACTCAGACTCGCCATCCCAGGTCACACGTCTGGGGAGGATACATCAGGCAATACCACCACACTCGAGCGAAGGACTTGAAGTCCTGGCTACACGAGGGGTTCCGAGCAGAGACCAGAGCCATGGCCACTTGTCGGCCGGATTTGGCACAGGAAAACTGCATGTGCCATCAGAACTCCTTGGAGGCAGGCACAAGGCTCCACCCCTACATGTCATGCCCAGCCCAAGATACGCCTGCCCTTTGGACAGATGGGAAAGAGCATAGCTAACCCGAGTAGTGTGGTCTCTGATAATGCAGCTAGCCCTGGAGAATGTCGAGTAGCCAGCAGAGGGGAATGTGGGCTTAGGGATACAGCAGGAACCCACTGTGGACAGAGAGGTAAGTGGTTGATCAGAGAGCAAAGCCCACCTCTTGGGTTTTGGATAGTCTCAGAGGCCAGAGGTGCCTCCCCAGGCACTGCACATCCCACTCTTCTCCTCTGAGCCTTGGCCGTGACAAGATACTGGGAAACTCGTTCCAGGAGAACATGGTTGGGTCCTAATGCCTTCTCCACAGGCACTCTGCATCCGATTTAAAGACTACATTATAGAACAGTCACCCACAGAGGGGCAGGCCAAGCCCTAGCATGGGGACTTGAGGCTCCCAGTGCCAGCACTGTGGCCTGAGCAGCCAGTGCTTGGAGCCCCACTAGCTGGTGGCAGTGGCGAGTTCAGCTCCAGGAGCAGGCCAAACAGCAGGACCGAAGGTTTGCAGAAGAGTTTATTTCTTCCCGGCCAGGTGGGCACACCAAATGGCTGGTTTACATTCTGGCTGGGGGCTCAGGAAAGTCACCCCCAGGAGAGATGGCGCCCTGTCAGCACCTCGCACTCTCCATCCTCTCCTCTCGGAGCTGGAGAGCTTCGAGCCGGCGCTTGGTCCTGAGCCCTGTCAGCTCTGGGGTTTCACACTGCACCGTGGTGAGGGTGCTCCAGAGGTCAAAGACCATGTTAGACAGGAAACTCGGGTGCTCTGCCAAGGTCAGTTGAGTGCACCCAAGGACAGAGGAACAGGTTTGAAGAAGGGAGCCCACGCGTCTACTCAGCATCTCTAGGTCAGCACCCTCAGATGCAAGCGCTAGGTGCTGTCCGATCAGTAGCCACGATTCCCCCTCTCAGGGCAGGGAGGTCAAGGTGCTTGTGAAGTCCCGAGCCAGGCTCTTGAGGTGCCCCCATGCCCAGAGGTCTTCATAGAGCGGTTTCCTTGGGGACCCTGACCCCCGGCTGCCTAGAAGGCTTGAAGCTGAGCACTTCTTTGTAAGTGACACCTGCAGAGAAGGGGAGGGGTGGATGGGCCGGTCAGTCAGCTTCCATCTGGTCTCATCCTGAGTGCTGAGGTAGTGCTCTTAGGGAGAGCGATGTGAAGACTGCTACCCAGCAGGATTTCACCAGGAAAACAAATGATGAGCAGTAGTGTATCCCACCATGATCTATAGTAAGAAGCAAAAGTTCCCAACCACACTGTGTGGGGATGGAGACCACACTTTTCTCACAGAGCCCAACTTGTGAGGATGTGATACGACAGAGGTGGATGGAGCATCTGCTGGGGGGACAGACCCCCAAGACCCTACCCAGTGATTTGAGAAACTCCACCCATGTAGCTGTCTCAACTCCAGGGTATAGGAACAAGGCCTGGGGTCTGAGGCAGACGGAAAAGGGCCGGAAGTCAGCGACATCGTCCAGTGCTGACCTGCCGCCTCCAGACCTCCCTGCTCCCAGACTGGAGCCACATTCTGGACCAGAGATCAGTTCTAGCCCGGAAAACAAGGCAGGGGGCGGAGGGGCGCTAAGAAGGCTTCCCTGAAGTCAGCCCAAGGTTAGTTCTCAAGGAAGACATGAGGGTCCTCAATGTCAGAAGATGCTGGGCCAGAGCCTAGAGATGCTCAGCCCATAGCCAAGGGGGAACTTGGAGATAGAGAAAACAGGAAGGGAGCAGGTCCCAGGGGCTGCGTGGAGGTACATTGTCCCCCCGGGACAGGACATCAGAAGGGCAGTTGTCCAAATGGGAGTCGTACTTGCAAGGGACCAGAGAGATGAGAACAGACTTAAGAAGTGCGAACAGAGGCATGGGTACGAGGGGTTGTGCGTGACCTAGGTATTGGGGTGCTGAGCCACACAGGGGCACAAAGAGAGGCCAGGGGATCTGGAAAGGGATCTGAGTCAGCCTTCGTCTGCAGCTCCTGCCAGCGACACCCCTTCTCCACTGCCTTCCCCCCAGCGAGGCGTCACCCAGGGGCGACGTCACTGCCCTGCGTCGCCTTTCGACCCGCCCACTGGCTTTTCTGAACTGCCCCTTTACACACTCTGCCCGTTCGGAGCCCGCACTCACGCTTCCACTCCTCGAGGGTGCGAGCCACGTCGTCAAAGGAGTCGTCGTACTTCTGGGCCTTCGGCTCATCTTCAGGGTCCTGCAGGGACTCAAAGTAGGGGTGGGCCAGAGCCTCGGCTGCAGTCACTCGCTGCTCCGCATCCAGCACCAGCATCTTTTCCAAGAGGTTCACAGCTGGGGCGGGGGGTGGGTGTGAATCAGGCCACACTGCAGGGAACCTCACCCAGCAACCCCGGACCCTCACCCGCCTGGCCCTACCCAGAGGGCTTGCATTGGTCAGGATAGAAGCAAAGTCCTTCTTCTCCAGCTCAGGGAGTCCCTTCATGTAATTCTTAGCCTGTGGGGGAAGAAGGTTGAGGGACCAACTCCCAGCTCAGGACCGGCCCCCAACCTAGCGGCCCACTGACCTCAGCACTCTGAAGTTTCTGCACAAACTCAGGAGGAGGAGTCCCCGTCACCTTCATGATCTCCTTCAGCTGGTCCAAGTCTGAACTGAGATCAGGAACACAGTTCAGGACACAGTGTGGCCCCCCCTTCACCCACTGCCCTCACCCTATGCCCTTCACCCACTGCCCTTCACCCACTGCCCTTCGCCCACTGCCCGCCCTGGGCAGAGGCCCCACCGAATCGCGCAGAAGGATACGGTCACTGCCCCTGAACAGGGTCTTCCCCGTGATCATCTCTGCCATGATGCAGCCCGCCGACCAGATGTCCACTGAGATGCAGGTGCCATCGGTGCCCCACAGGAGGGGTAGCATGCATGCATATGAGGGTGCGAGGAAAGGGGACACAGGGTCAGACATGGGAGAGGGGTGCACACAAACAGAACAGAAGCGCTCACTGAGGAGTGTGGGAAGAGTCTACCCCGCCTCACTCGTCCTCCTGGGGAGCGACTGCAGAGGCTCCCCGTGGAGAACTGAGCGAAGGTCCGGGCATGCATCAGCAGTAAGCGCTTGCCAGCATAGATGAGACCTGCATTCCATCCCCGGCATCACAAAAATCATTTTAAAAAAAAAGAAGTGGGTAAAGGTGGGCAGTGGCGAGTGCTCAAAGCCTCTGGATGGCACTTACCTGTCTGTGTATAGCGCGTCCAGTTCAAGATGACCTCAGGTGCTCGGTACCAGCGAGTCACCACATAGCCAGTCATCTCGCTGTCTGCCTGCCTAGCCAGGCCGAAGTCCAGGATCTGAGGAAGCACCAGGAAGGTGGAGCTAAGGGGCCACCCTGAGGAGGGGACGCCCAGATGCGTCGTCCTGGACACCCAAGGGAACTGAGCTTGATGCTTCCAGGCTGGAGCCTCTGCCAGCCCTGGGAGATCGAGAGGGGCCACTGCGCCCAGCCCCACCCGACGGGGCAGAAGCTGGGAACATTCATCTTCCTGCTCTGCCACCTCACCTGTGCAGGTCTCTAAAGTCCTGCTCTGGGCCAGACCTGGGGGGAAACGGAGCCTCCCTCCCCCACTCGCTGAAGCAGGTGCAGCGCGAGCTGGCGGGCATTGCTACTGTCTTCCCCGGGCCCACGGGCTGCGCAGCCCAGATCCCTGGGATCTGTCTCTGTCTGGGCCACAGGGCAAGCGGGCAGATAGACCCATGGAAGGGAGGTCCCCCACCCCGGTCATACTCCCTGCCCCATGACACCTTCAGCTCACAGTCCTCATTCACTGCTAGGTTGCCGGGCTTCAAGTCCTGAGAGAGGAAAGGGGGCCACTGTGACCTATTTGCCCAGAGTCTGCACAAGGCCGATGGCCGAGGCAGCACCTCACCAGGGCCACCAAAACAAGCCTGGTCCCTTGCCCTCTGCAGCCCTCTGAGGAAGGAGATGGGAGGGCAGACTGCAACGAGAGCATGTGTGCCCTCCCTACCACACTCCATCTTCCCCCCTTGCAGGTAAGAAAGAGCACACCTTCCATTTACACAAGCGGGAGGGGTAGACGGGTGAGACCCACCAGGACTCACCCTGTGGATGATACCAGCATCATGGATATACTGTAGGAAAGAGACAGGTCAGCAACCTGTTAGATGAGAGTAGCACTCCCAAGCCACAGAGCCCTGTCCCACCCACCCAGCATGCTCTGCCCACTCCCCGTGGTCACCGCTGCCACAGGACAAGCAGGCCAGTGACAGATGGAGGGGCCCACCTTTAGCCCCTTCAGCATCTGATACACAAGAAACTGGATTCGGTCCTCGCTCAGAGACTCGTGCTTCATGAGCTTGCCCAGATCTGTGCCCATGAATGGCATCACCAGGTAGCTGTGGAGGCAGGACCAAGGTTCAGTCAGTGAAAAGGACCCGCCCTACAACTGAACTGACCCCCGCTGGGCTGCGACGCAGACCCTTAAGACTTCATGCCAGCAGGTGCCCTCAAGCACCACCCTGTAGCAACCAGTTCTCACTGGCTTCTGGCACTTGCCTCCACCCATTTCCTGCCAGGTCCCACCCATTTCCTGCCAGGCTCCACCCACCATCTAGTCTCATCTGTCAATCTGAGCAATTATGAAACCTTCTCCAACACGTGTCCACGAGACCCTCCCACTTCTAATTTTTAGAATGGGAGCTACATAATCAGGGGATTTTGCTTTTTAAACAGGTTCTCATGACGCCCTCCAACTCCTGATCCTCCTGCCTCTACGTCCTCTCTGTTAGGGATCATAGTTTTTTGTTTTGTTTTATTTTGTTTTTAATTTCCAACTGCCAGGCAAGAGGCTGAGGCTGCACTGTTAGTCTGGCGCCTTAGACCACTCAGCCTTTTTGGCACAGCGGCTCTGTGAAGACCCCAGCAGCAGCTCTGGGAAGACCCCAGCAGCAGCTCTGGGAAGACCCCAGTAGCAGGCTTAGAAGGAAGAGTCACTGCTCCAGCAAAACAGGCCAGCCCCCACGGATCCACACTTACATGCCAGTGTGAGTGTGGTGTGAACTATGGCTCTGGGGAGAAAGCTCCAAGAGTCTGAAGCTAGCACCCAGAAGCCTCCCAGGCCCTTCCTGGACTTGAAACAATAGGGTTCCAGCTCCTCGGGCAGAGCAGGCAGAAGCCTAGGGGCAGATCAAGGGATGTTCAGGAGACAGAGGGGTGGGACATTAGCACATCCCCTCGCCCATAGGACAGAGGGTCATAACGAGCCCTTGACCCCTGCCGGCCAGCGACGAAGAGCCTGTCACCCTGTCCAGCTCTTCCAGGCCCTTGTCTGACAAAAGCATGAGCCCGGGGATGGTCTTTCACAGGTCGGGCGCCAGCGGGCTTCGGGTCACATGAGGGTGCCAGCATCCCAAGCACGGGACCTGCTTGTTCACCAACGCCAGATCCCAGGTTCACACCTCAGGTACTGCAGGGGCTCGAGTGCCAGGCGTGGGAGGAGGAGGAATCACAACTCCACCAAGGCATCTCAGCGTCCACGGGTCCCAAGAGTATATGGGAGTGTGGGTGGAGCGTGGCGAGAGGAATGCATGGATCCAAACACAGAAGCTGGCATCTAGAAGCCATCCAGGCCCCTCTTGCCCACCTGACCAGTCTATGCCAGTACTCACAAGTCCGTGAAGTCGTCCAGGGTCTCGTCAGGAGTGAACACGTCCAGCAATCCAATCACCTGGGGAACAAGTGCCAGCGGGATGGAGAACACACGGGGCTCCACACACTGGCAGGGTGACACTGGCAGGAACCCCACAGCTGTCCTTGTCCCCCCCCACTGTGCCCACTGGCAGTTTGGCACAGCCCTGGTATACGTGCCACAGACTATTTTTGGGTGCCGACAGGCATGCTCCTCTGGGGGAGGTGCACTCTCAAGTCCAGGCCAGCTCCAGGTGTCCAAGCAATCCAGCCCTTGGTCTTCCCTCGTCCTCTGCCCACTGAAGACTAGGATGGGGAGGTGGCACTCCCTCTGGTAGTCACGTCTGCGGCCTGTGCTGTCTAGACCTGGGGCAGCACTGACCTTAGCACAGTCTCTGACTGAGGGAGCTGGACACTGACAAGGGCAGGACATCCAGGAACTTAGGGGGGCTCCCGGAATAAGGTTGCACATCAAGAACCAAGAACAATGGGTAAAAGACAAAGAGGTCAGGCGCCTGGTAGTCAAAGCAGGAAGGAGAACATCTTGAGTTTCAGGGGCAAAGAGGAGGTCATTCAGCTGAGGCCTAAGCCAGGGTGGAGCCAAGGTGGGGGACAGGGCCTCCCGAGCAGTAGGGGGGCAGGGCCTCCTGAGCAGGGCCTCACTCACACACTCTAGGAGGTTTGGCTTTGGCCCAGAGAATTGCTGTGGAAGGTTTAAACAGAGCTGCGATGCCAAGCGTGCTGGCCGGAGTGTACAGTGAGGATGAGCAGGAAGTAAAGGAGCAGCTGGACAGTCACTTTGACATGGTCAGGGTGGGGACGGGGGACAGGCGCGTGGACGGGAGAAAGACCTCAGCAGATGAAGAGACGATTCCACTGGAGGGGGCACCCACCACAGTGGGCAGGAAACAGGGTCCTGGAGGTTAAGGCGGGTCGGTGGGACAGACAGCTTGCAGCTTTGTGGTGCGGGGCATGGCCCAGAGTCCAGGAGCTTGAGGAGCCGAGAAGGCTTAAAGGAGCCAAATCAGCACCGCAGGCCTGGCGCCTGTAACAATTCCCTGTTTCGGGGGGGGGGGGGGGCTCAGCCTGGCGAAGCCTGTTTCTCACAGGAAGGTGGGTTTCAACAGAAAGCCTCATGAGACCAGTGAAGGTATTTTAAAGGCAGCAGTGTCCAGCTGTGAAGAGCCTCATGGGATGGCAAGACCCCTGGAGTAGAGGAGACCTAGGGCCTTTGGCTTGACAGGGGAGGGGGAGAGGTAAATGTGGAGGAGGTGGGGACTGGGGTTGGAGGAGACTCGTGGAAACAAGGAGATGAGGAGGCAGGGTGAGGCGCAGAAGCTCTAATGTCCACCTTAGTGAAATTTCACAAAGAAGTAAAGTCCTACCAAAAAAAGCCAAAGATAGCGATGACCTTGAACAAAGAAGGATGTTCTGGTAGACACAGGGACTCTGCTCTCCCAGGGGTTTGTGGCTTTGGTAATCAGGAAGGGCTGGACCATCTGCAGGAGTCAGGGTGGGTGCCTAAACTAGAAGCGCAGAGAACAGAACTCACAGCCCCAGTTAAGAACTCTACCAAGAAAGAGTTTCCTTGGCCAAGAAGAGGGCCGACTGATGGGAGAAGCCTGGGTTAGCCACGCGCAGTGCCCACATACGGTCGTAAATTAGATGACTTTCCCTTATCGGAGTTGCGGAGGATGATGGTAATTTGTGCAATGCTCCTGCTCCCTAAGCCCCTCCGCCACAGAGACACATCCCCTGGGTCTCTTCTTGGAAGGAAAGACTCAGGAGGTGAGCAAGAGAGAGGCTGAGGAGGTTGGAGAGGGCGGAGTGGAGAAGAGGGAAGAACACTTCCTTACAGGAAAAGTCTTCCTCCCAAGCCCACTACCCTGGTTAGAAACGGTCTGGAATGCTCACAGGAATCCCTGTGCTGGAATCATAGCCTGACCACCGGTGGGCTGAGGACAGGAACGGACAGAGGGTAAAACCACGGAGCTGAACAGAAGAGGGGCTGGACTTGGGGAAGTCGTGTCCCCCAGGAAAAGGCTGGGCTCAGCCCATTTTCCTTGTGGAACCTGCTGTGACAATGTACCCAGCTGGAGGTGGGTAGGAGAGGGCAGTGTCTTGGGAGCTGCTGGGGCGGGATCCCCTGCGCCGGGCGGGATCCGCTGCGCGGAGACCACGGCAGGCACAGTGTTTGCACCCGGGGCTGGACGCGCAACTTGCAACTCACGTTCTCGTGGCGCATGTGTTTGAGGAGGCGCAGTTCTCGGTAGGCGCGCTTGGCGTACAGCTCGGACTGGAAAGGTCGGTACAGCTTCTTTATGGCCACCTTGTTGCCGGTGCGGCTGTCCACGGCAGAGCTGCGGGTGCACGGCTTAGCTGGCAGATCGCCCCCGCCACCGCGGCCGCTTGCTGCCCCGCCGGCCGCCCTGCCCGGCGCGCTCACCACACGGCGCCGTAGGCACCCGAGCCTACGGGTTGCAGGTCCTGGTACACCGAGCGCACTTCCCAGGCGGTCTTGTTCAGCTCTTGGCGGTGAAAGCCCCTGCGGGCGGGCGGCGGAGAGCTCATCGCGGCTCCAGGCACCGCGCCCCGGGGCGGGGACCGGTGAGGGACCCCGGCCGTGCTCGCCCGGGGCTACCGCGCTGAAGACCCGCTCCACGCCGCACGCCGCCGCCGGGGCTCTCCCGTGCGTGCTCTTCCCTCCGGGTCGTCACCCTGGGCTCCGGAGCCAACGACCCCTGCCCGGCCGGCAGAGCGGTTCTTCCCGGGTCCGCAGACCAACCGGCCCCGAGTGCCACGCACGTGACGCCCCCGCCTACCCTCCGGAAACCCGAGGCGGCCGCCGGCATTGGGCCGGAGGCCGGGGAAAGGAGGGGCAGGGAGAGCAGCTCCACCACTCGGTCCGGGCCTGGGGCGGGGGGCTGCGCCCAGACGCCCAGACCAGCCTCTGTCCTCACTGCCTGAGGTTTAGCAGGTGCATTTCTGGAGCCCAGCCCTACTGCCCTGGAAGTAATCTGGGCGCCCCCACTCCAGGAAAGTTGACCTCGTAGAGCTTCTACCCCAGCTCCACCTGCTCATACACCACACACACTCTACCCTTGGTGGACCTCCCACCTCTCAGGTGCCTGGGACCCTACTCACCACATTCCCCAAGGATGCCGATACCTGGGGTTGATCCATCCGCATTCGCCGTGAGATCTTCCAACACCCGTTCTGTCTTCCAGATTCGCACCCCATTGTTGTGGCTACCCCTCCTCAGCTTACCAACCCAAGAGTCAGACAGGGCTTAGGGTTCTCTGCACATCCCCTCACCTTTCCTGTGTAGAGTGCTTGCTTCAGGCACTAAAAAAAGCCTGCTCCCTCTGTCTACCCAACTCCTTCCCAGCTTTGACCTTTGAAACCCCAGAATGAGCTGACATGTGTACCTGCCCCCCAGAGACGTGAGCAGCGTCCTCTCTGGAGTCAGGTCTAGACCTGAGCTAGGTGCTCCAGGGGCAGTGCAAGGCGCCACAGCCGGCCAGAGCCCAGCGCCTCAGGTTCACCCTGGGAGCTCAGGAGTGTGGCAGGAGCCCAGAGCCCTGCCCCCCCTTCACGTCCAGTCTGCCTGCTGCCATGAATCAGCAGCTCAAGGCCAGTCGGAGCAGCTTTACAGCAGCTGCTGCTGGTGACCCGGCACAAGAAAGGCAGGCTCGGGCCACTCAAACCATAGATGCCAGTATCGCGTCATGCATACCCTAGACTTCCTCTGAAAGCCCGCCCATTTCCCCCAAGAGGCCCTCCAGCTTCCCTCCTTACTCCCTGGGGGGGGGGAACTAGGGGTCCAGACTAGGTTCAAGAAGTGGGTGGTGGGCTGGAGAGGTGGCTCAGGGGTTAAGCCTCTGCCTTGCAGGCGGAAGGTCCTGAGTTCGGATCTGAGACCCCACATATAGACGCCGGGCGGAAATGGGGGCGGCCTGCGCTTCTGGTCCTGGTAGGGCGGAGCCTGTGAATTCCAGGGCAGAAGTAAACAAGGAGGAGGTGGAGGCGTCCATGGCGGTCCAGATACACACACATACACACACATATATACAAACACACATACATACACACACATACACACACACATACACAAGTGCACACATGCATACGCACACAATTGAATAAAAAAAATTAAAAAAAAAGAAGTGGGTGGTGCCCTCAGTGGCACGCATCGCCATCCCAGTCTATGACCTTGGCTCCGCCTGCCCTCCAGGGTTTCCTCCAGAAGCAGGTGCCACGCTGACCAGGCCTCTCAGAACGAGGGAGACTGTCCTCAAAGTGAGCACACTTGTAGCATTACCATGTGGGTCCTTGGGTCAAAGTGGCCTGCTTCTTTGTTCTTAGCCAGGAAGGAAAGGAAAACTATTTCTGCTATCCTGTGCAGTCCCTTGGGATAAGGTCAGGTCTTTGCTCCCAGAGACCCCCAGCTCCCTAGCCAAAGAGAGAGGAAAAGCGTGGGTCCGGGCCAGGAGCCACATGCCTGATGACTACATGCAGCAGAGCTAAGGTCAATGTATTTTCCCTTCCCAGACATGGGCCTCCTCCCCGACCCTGGTGTCCTGGGTAGTTGGGACTTCTAGGAAGCATAATTGGGGCCAGAATGGCTGCTGGTCTCATCCAGGGACCAAAGGGTGTGACCAGTGCAGAGGACTATGGAAGTGTGCCGAGTACAGAGATCCACCCACTCCTGCAGTCAGCAGGAGCAGTGAGGGCAAGAAGAGCGGGAACCAGGGACACAAACAAGAACAAGAGGGAACCCCCTTTATTGTGCACCCCAAGTGCAGGCACTTGACATCCAGACCCCCCTGAGTCTCTGGTGGCAAGAAGTTACTTCCTCTGCAGGAGGAAGGAGCCATCCCCCCAACATGTCTCCAAGGAGGATCAGCTCCTTTCCAGTAGAAGAGAGGGACGGCCCTCAGGTCAGAGTGCTCGGGTCAGCTCCAGAGCCGCCACGGTGGTGGAGGTAGAAAGCAGGCAGAGGCATATTGGCTGTGGACCAAGGTCCAGGAGAAAGAATGCCCAAGTCTACATCCGTGGCTGTTGCCTGTCTAGCATTCCAAGACTAGGCGCCCCGCTCCATCAGATCCCCAGTTGGCATTATATCCTTCTACCTTGGGAGCCTGCAGCTTCCACATCCAAGGAAACGGTTCTGGCTTTTGTTTTAGTAGATCTTGGCATCGCCTCCCACCCAACTTTAGCCTGGTGCATAGGAGGATCTCCATACTCCCTAGGCATCAGGAACGGGGAAAGGGAGAAGAATCTCCAACTTAGGTGCCCTTTCTGACATGGCTGCTGGCCCGTGGGTAACCATAGATTCATACACAGCAGCACATGCCCTGATACATGGACATCTAAGAGGTCATGCGTGTGATCACGAACCCACACACATCACAGCAAACACAAGACTGTAGGTGTCTGTTGTGATTAAACATTTGGTTTTGGCCTCTGAGTAGGAGGGACAGTAAAGAGAAAACCATGACTAGGAGACACTTCTCTGGACATGGGTAGTAGGTGAAGGTAGGTAGGAACTTTGCCCGGTCGGGTAGCATTGCCTTGGTTTTCAAATCTGTAGGGCTCAGCAATTCCCAGGGCAGCCCCCCATTTAGACTGGCAGCTCTAAACGCCGAGTCTCCAGGGGTCCTGGCCCACTACCCTCCTTCCACCCAGTGTTCTCCAGTAGAAGAGATTGGACACAGAAACAATCCCCTGTGGTAGGTGCTAAGGAGAACCCAGGGGGACCACAGTAGGCGCAGGGATTCCTCTGCTCAGAGTCCATCACTTGGCAGGCACACATGTACACTGGGTACATGTGTGTGTAGATTCCCCTCAAGTCAAGGAGTCCCAGATTAGTGATCAGGGAGGAAAGGGGTTAGGTCCTCCGGCAGGCAATGCTTCACTGCGCAATTTCCCGGGACCCTGGTGGCTGAGGTGGATCGGGGGGCTTGAAGCTGAGCACTTCCTGGTAAGTGAGCTCTGGGGAATGAAAGAGAGGGGTGAGATTGTACTGCCCTCCGCCCAGCCCTCTGCCTTCAGGTCTGGTACCAAAGCCTGCCTTGCGTTGCCCTCCCACCCCCACCCCGGCTAGTCTGGATACCCCCATCTCCATCTGTCCCACTCTGGAGTGAGGATTGTTTCCCCTCTCAGATCACTCTGGAGATGTGTTGGGGAGTTTCTTGCAGGAAACAGGCAAAACTCTGTGGGAGATTGTAGCCCTCAAGCCCCTGGGCACCACACACCCCCAGCTCCCTCCCTGTGCCCACCCTTCCACTCCTCCACTGTGCGCTCCTTGGCCTCAACACTTTCATCGTAGGGTTCGGCCTCTGGCTCATCGTCAGGGTCGTGGTACTGGCTGAAGTACGAGTGGGCCAGGGCCTCGGCTGCACTGACCCTGTGGTCACTGTCCAGCACCAGCATCCTTCCCAGGAGGTCTACAGCTGCGGGGGGCCAGGAGGCTGGGGTCAGCTCCACACCCAGTTCTGGATGTGAAGCCCAGCCTGCCCCAAGCCAGTCCTCACCCAGGGGGTTGGCTCCGTGGAAGATGCTGCTGAGGTCCTTCTGGGGCATGGGGGGCAGGGACTGGATATATGTCCGGGCCTGGGGGCACATGAGAAGGGCTTGGGGCTGCTCACCCTCTATCCCCTGACCCCAAACTGGACAGAAGGCTTGCAAAAGGAGACTTCTGATGCATATATTCCAACAGGCTTGGCAGGGGCCTGAGCAGGCCAGAAATCTGCATTCTGTGGAGTCTGGGGGCTTCGACGCTTCATTTGGTCCCTCATATCTACAGGAGCCAATGGGCAGAGCCCTCCCTGCCCCTACTTGCTTCTACTGCCCATGCAGAGAAGTTCCTCAGAGTCATGATTTCTCCTCACTGTTCCTGCTACCCAGAACGTCCTCCCAGTTTACCTGTTTCCCCTGAAGGTGTCAGGTGCCTATCCCAGGTTCCGTTCACCCTGCCCATGTTCCCCGGGTGATGCCCATCTAACTGCACACGGCCTCCTTCCCTGAGTGCCCGGGGCTTGGTCAGCAGAGCAATCTGGTGGTGTCTGGGCACTGACTTACGTGCTCCGAAGAGATCTTTGCCAGAACCTCAGGACTGGGTGTACCCACCACCTCCATGATTCGTTTCAGCTGGTCAATGTCTACCTGGCTCAGGAAAAACCCAGTGGCCAGCTACGGCCCTCTCCAGCCCCGGCCCGGTCCCGGCCCCGGCCCCGGCCCTGTGCACTGTGGTGCTGGGGCTCAGGACAGGAAACCTCATGCAGTATGGAATGGTATGGATGGAGCAAAGATGACCCTCAAAAGGCACAGAGTCCACGATCGCCTTGCAGGAGGGACCCCCAGCTCCCTAAGGATACAGTCGTTCCCAGGGAAGAGGGCTTTTCCCTGGAGCAGCTCAGCCATGATGCAGCCTACTGACCAGATGTCCACTGTGAGAGGAGGAGTGAGAAGCCTTGGTCAGTCTGCCATCCCCGGGAGCTCTGGCGAACTAAGGAGGCGTCAGCTCGGTGGCCTTCTGACGACCCAAGTCAAAGACCGGCAGTGTGGTCCAGGCCAGCCATGAGGGTATGTGAAGACTTGCATCCACCAAGCCCCGGGGCCTTTTCTTCCAGGGCTTTAGAACTCTACCCTGCCCCCTTCAGCCTTCCTTACCACCCTTCCCAGCCTTGCGGTGAGCTGGTGAGCTCTGCCTGCCCATCCTGCTCAGATGCTGCCGCTGGCGAGGATGGACACACCTGTCTGGTTATAGTGCATCCAGTTGAGCATGATTTCGGGTGCCCGGTACCAGCGAGTGGCCACATAGCCAGTCATTTCCTCATCAGCCTGGCGGGCCAGTCCAAAGTCCAGGATCTGGAAGACCACAGGAGTGCTAAGGCCCGGCCCGTGTGTCCAGCTGCCCACCCCATGCCCTGGCCCTCACCCTGAGCTCGCAGTCCTCATTCACTGCCACGTTGCTGGGCTTCAGGTCCTACCGAGAGGAAGGATGTGAGGGCACGGTGGGAAGCGCCTGGCGGAGTGACCTTACCTACCCGAAGCTGCACCTACCCGGTGGATGATCCCGGCCGAGTGGATGTACTGCAGTGGGGGACAGACCCAGTGAGCCCCAGCTCTGCCCCACCAGCACCCAGCCAGGGCGGCGGGGGGAACCCAGGGCTCCCGTGCCCACCTTCAACCCACGCAGAAGCTGGTAGACCAGGAACTGAACGTGGTCGTCGCTCAGCGCCTGGCATTTGACGATGTTGTTCAGGTCTGCGCCCATCAGGGTGGTCACCAGGTACCTGCTCCAGGATCAAGGGTTAGAAGGGTGCCTCGCCGCCCCTCCCCGACTAAGCTCCCACGGCCGCCGCGGCGCCTGCTCCGGTCGCTCACACTTCGTTGAAATCCTCGATGGATGTGGCCGGCGTGAAGACATCCAGGAGCCCTATGACCTGGACGGGAAACCGAGCGATTCAGCCTTGGGCAGCTTCTCGGGGCTCCAGACCCCGCCCACACCAGAGGGCGTACCCCTCAAAGACTCCGCCCCGCCTCCCAAGGCGCCCTCCGCCGGTCCCCGCGCGCCCTGCTCAACCCCGACCCTCTCACGTTCTCGTGCTTCAGGTGTTTGAGCAGCCTCAGCTCGCGGTACGTCCTCCGCGCGTGAATCAAAGACTGGAAAGGGCGCGACAGCTTCTTCACCGCCACCTTCTGGCGCAGTCGCGCGTCATAGGCCGAGCTGCAAGGTGGGCGATTGACGCGACGCTTGTTTTATCCTGAATCCGCTCTGGGCCGGGCATTGGGAGCGTCCTCCGCGGCTGGCTGATCGTGGCCGGCTCTCGCTCTCTCTCGGCGCATCCCCCAGGAGACCCCAGTGCCACATTTACACAGGGTTCCATAGGAAGGGCCACTGGACTTAGGTTCCTGATTATCACCCAAGTCTTGGGCCCACCCATAGCGAAGCCACCGCGTGGAGAAATCTCCAGGATGATGCCCATGATACCTTCAACTTTCCTTTGGACACCATGAACGTAGGAGACTGACTTACTTACTGTAGAGCTGTCCCCAAATCCCTGGATACCCCACCCAGTATGTATGTCCAAAATTATGGAGGGAAAATTGGCCAGAGGTGTTTGTTATATCCTATTTTTTTTATTTTATTCAATTGTGCGTGTGTGCATGTATGTATGTATGTATGTGTGTGTGTGTGTGTGTGTGTAGAATTCGGGAACCACACCTTGTTTACTCTGCTCGGGAATTCACAGGCTCTGTCCTACCAGGACCAGAAACGCAGGCCGCCCCGCTTCCGCCCGGCGTCTATACGTGGGGTCTAGGATCTGAACTCAGGACCTTCCTCCCGCAAGGCAGAGGCTTAACCCCTGAGCCACTTCTCCAGCCCCTTTTATATCCTAATTTGTAATTGAAGCAGGGTGTGATAACTCATGCCTGTAATCCCATAGTAATAGGAGAATTCAAGTGGATTCAAGGCCAACCTAGGCCAGCTAGCAAGATTGACTCAAAGCAAAACAAAACCTAAAATGTAATTGGAAGGTAGGAAATGTGCAGCCCAGGGACCTCTAGACCCATAGAACATCACCTGCCCAGTCCAGTCTCCTGAGGCTGGACCTTTCACCTCCATACCTCCTCATCTATGTACTCATCCTGGAGATCTTCAAATGCAAATGCAATGGGGTCTTCTCAAATTCATCTGGTCTCTGCCCCGAGGCTCAGGACAACTACGAACCCACTGTCAGCTACCGTGGTTTTGCACAACTTACAGCCCTGTTAATGCTCCTTCTCTCCCTCTTGGTTTTCTTCCTCTCAGGGTCCATCTTCCTACAGAGAAGACAGGGTACTCTCCAGGCCCACGGGGCATTTGAGGGAGGTGGAAGAAATATACTGGGCCTGAGCTGATGGCGGGCCCAGAATGTGGGAGAAGAAATCTGGTTAGCAGAAAGGTCTAAGTAACTTCCCAGGTAGAGTGTGAGGAGAAGGGCCCCTTGCCGGACAGCAAATCCTTTTGCTTGACTGCATCCATGCAGTTAAGCATTAGAAAGTCCCACCATGTCACCAGCCATAGTGTTGGAACTGAGCAAATAAAGGGCCACTGACACAGTGAGGAAAGATCCAGCCTCACCTGACCAATCCCCAGGCGAATCTATCTGGGGCACTGTCCAAGTTCCTTGAGATCTGGCATCTTTCTCTCCTCTCAATTTACTATTTTTACTATTTTTGCATTAATTTATCATTTATATGCATAGAAGTATGTCATAGAACGTGACCTCTCCTTTCACCATGGTGGGGTCTAACTCTGGCATCAGGCTGGTGGCACCTTTACCCATTCAGCCATCTCACTGGCCCTTTCATTAGTTTTTAAATAGTCTCACATAGTCCAGGCTACATTGCTGAGGCTGGCTTTGAACCACGATCCTTGTCTCTCCTCCTCCGGAATGCTGGGATTACAGGCTCCAGTAGTAATATTCCATGATACCTTGCCCAGTTCCCTTTGGGCACTGTCACACTGTCCTATACTTTTTTTTTTTTTTTTTGAAATCTTAGAGGGCAGCCATGCCAGGAAACAGAAGATCTGGCAGAGGTTTCTCATGACAGGAAAATGTCATTAGAGATCTGAGCCTCTGATCTCTGTCCTCTCTCAGATGCAGGAACCCAGCTTACAGAGAGGAACTGAGAACTCTCTATCCTGTTAAGATTCTGATAACCTCACCTTCCTGACCTGCAGCGGACAGAGCTTCCTGATACTGGCCTTAGTATGGACCCACACCCTGGGTGCTGGGGAAGGGCACCTAGCAAAGTCCACACCTTTGACCAATCTCACTACCCACTCTCTGTAACCACTCTCTAACCTATATGGCCAGGAACAGGCCTCAGCAAAATCTGGACCCCTCCTCCCACCAAAACTCTAACCTGAGTTTCATGCCCTATCCAAGGGGCTATCGTCTGAGCTTCTTTGTTGGAGCAAACTGGTGCGGAGTGTAAGATTTGGTTACGCGATAGATTTTTGCTCAGACACGGCTGCTAAGACTCCTAGAAGACTGAGGGTAGGAGCAGGGCAGAGCAGAATCTGGTAACACCCGAAAGAGGAAGATGCCCTCACCGCACTGGGCCTCCCGTTTCCAAACAATAGCATCTACCCAGGGAGGGTGTTTATGTTGGAACCCGGGGCTGCTTGGTCCTTGCCCGAAAGAACCCGGATGGCTGCTCCATTTAGTAGCCCAAGACACCTGTCCTCCCGCCGGCTATGACGCCGCAGGATTCGGCTCTACGGGAGGACACGCAAGATTGAAGGTGGGCGCATTAGACGACGCCCCCCGCACCCTCCCCGCGCGAGTGGCGTCCAGTAGGAAAGTTTCCTCCATGCCCCTCCCCCCATTCATTCTCCAGAGGCGCGCAGGCGGGGGTGGAGGCAGGGCGAGGCCCCTCCCCACGCTGGGTACCCCGCCCTTGCAGGAGGGTCGCGCACGCGTTCCCGCCCGGCTCCCCACCCAGTTCCTGTCTCCCCTACCAGACCGAGCCGTAGGCACCGGAGCCCACGGGGCGCAGCCCCTGCAGCCGCTGCGGCACCTCCCATACGGTCTTGTTCAGCTCCTGCCGGTAGAAGCCAGCGCGCGGACTCGACATGTCCGCAGCGGCAGCCGGCGCCCCGAAACCCCGCGCAAGTCCCGCGGATCCGAGCGGGGGGGGGGTGCGCGGCGGGGCGGGGCGGCGGGGCGGGGCCAGGCCCGGTGGATTTCCCCGGCCTAGCTGCCAGGGAGGGGCGTGGGGAAGGGAAAGCGGGGTTCCCGGAGACTGACGTGCAGCTTCCCGGCGACAAAGGCGAAGCCGCCTCTCCCTGCGACGGGGGCGGCGCGATCCCTGCTGGTTCTCTCCCTTTCATCTGCAGCACCACCCCGCGCTTGCTCCCCGCCTTCCTCCAACCCCGGCCAGTTTACTTCCGAAATGAGGGGAAAGTGTTAAAGGCGAACTAGTCTGTGCAGTGGGAATACTTGGAAGGCGAAATACCAGCTAGTAAAAGCTAGAAGCTCTAGGTTAAAAATCCCCGCTTGTTGAGGGCCCCTGCTCCGGGGACGTGGGAGGGCACGTCGTGTCCCGGGCCGTATGCTTGGCTGCTGCAGTTCACCTTCTGGTAGCTTCGCCTAGATGATGGGACCTTCCAGGGGAGGCGTCCACCTCTACCTCGGTCTTGGAAGCTCGGTCTAGCAACTCTTGGAAGAGCTGACTCCGCTGGCCGACAGTCAGGACCAGGGACAGCAGCGGTACCATCTAGGGGCTAACAAGGTGTGGTCCCCAAATGGGTCCTTTTTGGGGCTGGGTACTTTTTCTTCTTCCGAAGCGGGCCCCCTGATTATCAACGGCGAAACTGCCTTTCCTCGGGCCTCGAAGAGCCGCCCTAGATGAACGAGCCCTACGATACTACCGCAGGGGTTCAGGTTTGCCAGGCGCTCAGTGAGAGCTTCTCACTGTCTAGCAAGGGCTTAGTGTGTGTCAATCCGGGCCCCACATACAGCTTTATTCCCTCTTGAAAGTGAACATGGGAGCTGGAGAGATGGCTCAGGGGCTAAGATTCTGTCTCACAAGCAGAAGGTCCTGAGTTCAGATCCCAGGTCCCACGTAAAAGCACCCGGCTGGTGTGCGGAGCCTGGGGGATCCCTTTGGGAAGCAAGGAGGTAGAAGCAATCCAAGATGATTCCCGAAGTCACCCTTGGTCCTCCACAGGGACACATGTGCCCTCTGATACACACACACACCATAAAACGTTTGTTTGTTTTCTTTTTAAAGAAAGTAAAGCGAGTCTAGTGTAGCTCATGCCTGTATTTTCAGGACACAGGCTGTGTCCTGAGCAGAAGGGTCCCAGGAAGTTCAAGGACAGTCTAGGCTACACAATGAATTCTGGGCCACTAAGGTTTTGAAAGGGGGTGGGGGGAATCAGAAGAGCCTTTCCCAGTTCACAGACAGTTCTCGACCCAAAGCCTGGAGGAACAGCAGATCTGGGGGGCAGGGGGCATTGGGACTTCCTGGCTTGTGCTGCCCTAGGAAAGTGAGAAATCAACCTCATAGTTGCCTGTCCCCCTCCTCTGTGTGTGTGTGTGTGTGTGTGTGTGTGTGAGAGAGAGAGAGAGAGAGAGAGAGAGAGAGAGAGAGAAGGCACTGTGTGTGCCTGTGGAAACCCAAGAGTGACTTCGGGATTCACCCTGGACTGCTTTACCTCTTTTCTTGGCTTTGCTCTGGGTTCGCCCAGACTCTTCCTTCCGAGGCTAGAAGTTCAGGCTACCACAATTTCCACCCAGCATTTTTACATGGAACCTGGGATCTGAATTCAAGTCCTTCTGTTTGCAAAGCAAAGACTTAACCTGTGAGCCATCTCTCCAAGTCCTCTGTGCCTCTCTTAAAAAGAAAAAGTTCTAATGTGAAATATGAGGTTTAAATTTAAAAAAAAAGGACTGAGTGTAGCTTTTGTCCAGCAGGGTGTAATCTGAAGCCCCTCAAAATAATACATGTAATAGTAACATAATGTACAAAGAAACATATTGGCAAAAATTAAGACAAGTCAAGTCTGGGGAGGTATCTCAGCAGTCGAAGTGCTTGCAAACTATAGGATTGAAGTTTGGTCTCCAGATCTCACATAATCCAACTGCTCTCACAAGACCAACCTGAATCTCCAGAATGAACTCTGTGCTTATTTTGGCACCCTGTCTCGAAAGAATCAGTCTGAGGGCACGAAGGATGGTCCCCAGCATCATCCTCAGGTTTGCACACCACGTGCACACAAGTGTCCGCTCACCCACATGTACGAAAGTATGTACACGCATACCTCTCCAATGCATGCAAAATGGAAAAAGAAAAACAAAACAAAAATCAGCACAGTACCTGGTCACTGAGGGGCATTTGCCAAGAGTCATCTATAGTAAAGAACAAAGGAGGGACCCAGGAAACAGTTCTGAGCCCCAGCCGGCCCTCTAGCCGAGCTCCGGGCTGTCTCACTCAGTCAGCTCCTCCCCCTGGGAGCCTCCGTCAATCTGGGCCTTGCTTTGACAGCCTGAGTGGGGTCCCAGCCCCACTCCTCTGAGTTTCTTGATCAACCCCAGCCCAGGGGGCACCTTTCCTTGAGGCTGGTTGAAGTTTGTGTGAAGTTGCTGATGGCTGATGGTAGTGGGAACCTCCCCTGCGGGGGCTAAGAGGAGGAGGGAGGGGGGCAGCCAGGCCACCGAGTCAGGCCATTCCCAGAGAAACAAGCCGCGTCTCAGCATTCTTGGGCCAGGAGGGGGCTAGGTGCAGGGTTGGAGAGATGGCCGTCCACCCGGGAGAGCCTCGGATCGGCCTCCCTGGCTGCTGAAGTCCCAGGGGTTAGAGCTGACCACTGCCAGTCCCCGAGTGGGCCTCCCAGTCAGTCGTTCCTCAGCGAACTGCACTGAGAACCCCTCTCCACATACAGTGCACCCCTGCAGACAGCAGGATGCCTTTTGTGGTCACCTGGGATCACACTGCAGGAGAGAGGTTGTCTAATTCTCGCTGGTGGGGGTGCTGGAGACTCCCTTCAAAGAGATGGGAACCCTGAGACAGCTTGCTGCACAAGCCAAAGGAGACTGCGCCATGTGACGGGGCGTGGGGCAACCCCAGCACAGAAGCCCCACTCAGGACCTGTCTCTACCCTCTGCTGTGACTCAACATCACCCCTAAATACCAATCCTGTCCCTTCTCATGTTTGCTACCCACGGTTCCAGGCCCCCTCCTTTCACTAGATGGCTGGACAGCTCCCTTGTGTTCTCAGGCCCCCTGACCGACCCCACTGCCAGTGGTCAAAACGCAGTTCCTGAAAGGCAAATCTAGCAGAGGGGGCAACCACGAACCGTCAGAGTTAGCGCAGCCCCCCTCCTTGCCTCGCCCCATCCTCAGTACAGCAGAAAGAAAAGAGGGGTCTGTTGGCATTGTGCCCAAAGTTGCTCTACCACTTCAGGCACCCCGGCATGGAGTTCTAACCTTCTGATGCTCCATGAGGTCAGAGCTCGATCACCGTAAATATCCATCTGTCCTTCAAAAGGGCGTGCACCTAAGCGTGGATTCCCCACCTGGCAACTGTTAGGGCTGCTGCCAGCCTCCCTCAGCCAGCCTAACCCTCCCCAGGCTTGGCAGAGTGTACTGGTGATTGTCCAGGGACAGAGGGCTTCAGGGTCCACTCTGAAAGCCGGGCCTCAAGTTCTCATCCCCATCCCAGCGGAGCAGAAAGGACTCCCTGATGCTGGGGTGCTTTGTTCACTTTTCTGGGCCAGGCAGCTAAGTGGGAGGGAGCCCTGTGTTGGGCGGGGTGTCAGCCATTGGTATTATACCCCTTCTTGGGGTACAGAGACAGCTCCCCTTCTTCACATAGCCACCCAGATAGAGAGAAGCTTGTGATCAGTCATGACTTTCCTACCAGAAGTCCCCCTCTAAGGGCGTGCCAGTGCTCGCTGGGCACGGCACAGATGGGACCCAGAGACAAGTGTTTGGATGCACGTAGAATTCAAACTGGACTATCCCATACCCACGGCTTCGGTAGGTGTCCTGTGAACACGGGGAAGTGCGTGAGGTCCGGGGGTGCGACCCGCCTGGTCCAGTCTGAGGATGCTGGGCTTTCAGAGTCCTGGACAGGCCTGGGAGAACGTCTGTAAGGCATGAGCTGCGTGCTCACCTGGCCAGAATCAAACTTGGTCAACACTTCACTTCCTAAGGTGTCTGTCTAGGGTAGAAGCAAAACCTTTTCCCACTGCCAGATTCTCAAGACTCCGTGGCATCACAAGCTCCCAGATTGTGAACTCTGCCCAGGGTTTCCCCGAGTAGCTTTGGAACTAAGCAAAAGCTGACCTCGAGATCTTCTGCCAAGACCTGGGCTAGTCTCGGCACCTACAGGACCCGTTCCCAGTAGGAGCTGACTAAACACTGTCAGATGTCAGGGCCAGGACAAAGCTCACGTTCCTCCCGCCCTGCCTGGTATATGTTGCTCCTGGAAACAGTCCACGAGGAAGGGAAGTGGGGGCACAGAAGCCAGAGGCTGAAGGGGCCTGCCGTGGCAGCTGGGAAGAGGCTGTGAGCGCGCCACAGACCAGGGGCAGGCGAGCAGGGACACGGGGTGCTGAGGAGGAACCCGGCCGACCAGAGAGTGAAAAACACAGCTGTATTGATTTACAATCAAGATTTACAAAAAGGGTTGGGTGGGCCCAGGGGAGACGCTGCTCCAGCGTCTGCACACCCAGGCAGGGCCTCAGGTACAGCTGTTTGACAGCTGAGACCAGAACCACCGATCTTCTGGGTCCCTCTGGCCACATGGCGTGCCTATGGGTCCAGCTTCCCTTTGAGGTGGAGCCAGACGGCCCTCGCGTCCACCTGGCGTGCCTGTGGCCCGTGGGGAGGCCAGGTGAGGTCAGGAAGTCATTGTACCGCGTTTTTTTCTCCTTCTACTTGACAGACACACAGTCCAGGAACTGGCCTGGGAGCTACAGGCCTCACAGATTCCACCCAGAGCCAAACCCAGGTATCTGAGGAGGTTGCTGGTGCACAGGAAGGGGAGGCCAAGGCCCTGCTTCCCCAGTGGCCCGGCGTGGCTTGTAAGGCACGTTTGCGAATCGCTCAGGACACAACACAGAGAACACCCGATGCTGGTGCCACTGGAAGGAGCTGGTGCTGACTTGGGCGCCCGGGCAGTATTGCTCAGGAGAAAGATGCTACAGTCTACAAGAGGTGGGCCTGCCACACCCCCTCTGGACGCCTCGGGAGCATCCACTGCTAGGGAGAAAGAAGAGCTCTGTTACAATCAATGCGACCTTCTGCTGAGGGGGCGGCCTGAGCACTACAGACCTTCATCTTGAGGCAGCATAGATAGTCAGAGGTCACAGGTCTGTGACCTTGTTCTCAAGTGCAGCAGCGATCTGCTGGAGGCGGAAGGCCAGTTGCATCTTTTGGGCTGCAGGGTCCTCCTCCAAAGCATTGATGATCTGGGTGGGTATGGGATGGGGAGATCCCGTCAGACCACAGGTTTATGTAGGGGCGGGGAGACCTGCCCAGCACCCCACCCTAGGGACGGAGGCTCTACCTCGTCATAGTATTTCTGCGTGTACTGGTAGAGCTGGTGCAGGGCCACCAATGTGTTCAAGGAATCTGTGTGCGCCTGGGGATGACAGTGTTGTCTAGTGGGGGGGGGGCTGCGGGAGCCCCGTGTGGTGATGCGTGATGCTATCACAGGCAGGAGATGGTAACCGGCTTGAAGCCTTCAAGCCCGTGGCAGCACGCTTCCCTCTGGTAGCTTCTCCACACACACACACACACACACCACATACACACACACACGTACACACACATGTACACCTTCCCTCTGGTAGCTGCTCCACACACACACACACACACACACACACACACACAACTTCCCTCTAGTAGCTGCTACACACACACACACACACGCGCGCGCGTGCGCGCACACGCGCACACCACTTCTTTGCCAGGACTTGGCCCCAACGGGGGCAGTTGGCATGACCAACACTCCCCCTTCTGTCGTCATGGGCTCGGCTCTCAGGGACGCCGGTGGCTCTTACCCGGGAAATCTCTGCCAGGTGTGTGTTCATGTCTTGGTCGCTGACCTGAACCATCTGTCTGATGCCCTTGTAGTAGCTGCAGGGCGAGAGGGGTCAGGCAGTGATGTGTGGGAAGGGCCAGGCCCTTGGGTCTTCAGGGGACCCGTGAGGAGCCCTCCCAGCCTCCATGAGGGTCAAGGTGGGCTCTCAAGTCTCGTAAGGGGGTACTCACTCCTCCACCATCTTCTTGTAGGTGGAGATCTCCTTGGCATACAGTAGTTTGTTACTGGGAGAATCCTGTGGAGGCAAAGTCCAGTGGCACTGAGCCAGGCTCAGCCTCTCTGTCCCCACAGAACACCGGTGAGGCTCCTGCTCAAACTACGAAGCGTTTCGTTAAGAAAACAGCATTGCTGCATTTGGTAGTGGGGGTGAAGCCCACTTCTCTTTCCTGGTAAGGAGGCACTAGTCAGGGGGGCAGAGCAAGTGCAGGAAGGTGGGGATCACTTTAGAGTGCTCTACAGCCTTGGTCACTCCTTCGTCCCAAGCATTGTCCCATACCGCGAAAACCCACAAGACAACTTTTCAACACATCCTCAGCTCATCTCAGCCCTGACTGCCCCGTGTGGACACTGCCCATCTCAGCCCTGACTGCCCCGTGTGGACACTGCCCATCTCAGCCCTGACTGCCCCGTGTGGACACTGCCCATCTCAGCCCTGACTGCCCCGTGTGGACACTGCCCATCTCAGCCCTGACTGCCCCGTGTGGACACTGCCCATCTCAGCCCTGACTGCCCCGTGTGGACACTGCCCATCTCAGCCCTGACTGCCCCGTGTGGACACTGCCCATCTCAGCCATGGCTGCCCCGTGTGGACACTGCCCATCTCAGCCATGGCTGCCCCGTGTGGACACTGCCCATCTCAGCCCTGACTGCCCCGTGTGGACACTGCCCATCTCAGCCCTGACTGCCCCGTGTGGACACTGCCCATCTCAGCCCTGACTGCCCCGTGTGGACACTGCCCATCTCAGCCCTGACTGTCCCTCGTGGACACTGCCCATCTCAGCCCTGACTGCCCCTCATGGACACTGCCCATCTCAGCCATGGCTGCCCTGTGTGGACACTGCCCATCTCAGCCCTGACTGCCCCTCATGGACACTGCCCATCTCAGCCCTGACTGCCCCGTGTGGACGCTGCCCATCTCAGCCCTGACTGTCCCTCGTGGACACTGCCCATCTCAGCCCTGACTGCCCCGTGTGGACACTGCCCATCTCAGCCCTGACTGCCCCGTGTGGACACTGCCCATCTTAGCCCTGACTGCCCCGTGTGGACACTGCTCATCTCAGCCCTGACTGTCCCTCGTGGACACTGCCCATCTCAGCCCTGACTGTCCCTCGTGGACACTGCCCATCTCAGCCCTGACTGTCCCTCGTGGACACTGCCCATCTCAGCCCTGACTGCCCCGTGTGGACACTGCCCATCTCAGCCCTGACTGTCCTGTGTGGACACTGCCCATCTCAGCCCTGACTGTCCCTCGTGGACACTGCCCATCTCAGCCCTGACTGCCCCGTGTGGACACTGCCCATCTCAGCCCTGACTGTCCCTCGTGGACACTGCCCATCTCAGCCCTGACTGCCCCGTGTGGACACTGCCCATCTCAGCCCTGACTGCCCCGTGTGGACACTGCCCATCTTAGCCATGGCTGCCCCGTGTGGACACTGCCCATCTCAGCCCTGACTGCCCCGTGTGGACACTGCCCATCTCAGCCATGGCTGCCCCGTGTGGACACTGCCCATCTCAGCCCTGACTGTCCTGTGTGGACACTGCCCATCTCAGCCCTGGCTGTCCCTCGTGGACACTGCCCATCTCAGCCCTGACTGCCCCGTGTGGACACTGCCCATCTCAGCCCTGACTGTCCCTCGTGGACACTGCCCATCTCAGCCCTGACTGCCCCGTGTGGACACTGCCCATCTCAGCCCTGACTGCCCCGTGTGGACACTGCCCATCTCAGCCCTGACTGTCCCTCGTGGACACTGCCCATCTCAGCCCTGACTGCCCCGTGTGGACACTGCCCATCTCAGCCCTGACTGCCCCGTGTGGACACTGCCCATCTCAGCCCTGACTGCCCCGTGTGGACACTGCCCATTTCAGCCCTGACTGTCCCTCGTGGACACTGCCCATCTCAGCCCTGACTGCCCCTCATGGACACTGCCCATCTCAGCCCTGACTGCCCCTCGTGGACACTGCCCATCTCAGCCCTGACTGCCCCATGTGGACACTGCCCATTTCAGCCCTGACTGCCCCGTGTGGACACTGCCCATCTCAGCCATGGCTGCCCCGTGTGGACACTGCCCATCTCAGCCATGGCTGCCCCGTGTGGACACTGTCCATCTCAGCCATGGCTGCCCCGCCTGAATACTGTCTAGCCGGAGCCATCAACCCCTTCCAGGCAAGTGCCCGTCTCTGTGACCGCAGCCTACTCACGCGGCTCAGCTTGTGCTCTGTTCTCGTGCAAGCATCCATGAACGTCTGTGCGATGACGGACAGGGAGGCGTCCACCACCTCGTGGACATGCACATCGAAGATGAAATGTGGGTTCTTCAGGATGTTCACCCAAAACCGGAGTGGCAAGCTGCAAGAATGGAAAGGGAATAAGGGGGTGCGTGGCCTGGCCGGGGGGCAGGCAGGAAGACGCCTCACCTGTTCGTCTTCCAGATGTGGATGGTGTCCTCGTCCCTGATGTCGTGTTTCTCCGCCTGTTCGTCCAGGAAGTCAAAGAAGTACTTGACTGCAGGGGGCACCGCGTGCCCAGGTGCCAGCACACTCTGGAAAAAGTTGTCCACGAATTGCTGCAGCGTGCCCTGTGGGGGGGGCTCAGTGTGACCCCTGGAGCACAGCCCAGGGGCCTGTGAACGGGGCAGCGTATGTGCACAGGGCGCACGCTACCTTGACAGACAGCAGGCGCGTCAGGTAGATCTCCGTGATCGCCTTGGTTCTCTCCTTCTCCTTCACACTGCCGCGCTTGGACTTGCCCTCCTCCACCTCGTCAGTCGGCCTCACCAGGTGCCACACGCGGTTCTCCTCCTCCAGGAGGGCGTGGCCTGTGGGGAGCAGGGAACTGAGGGACCCTTCCCACGCCAAGTTCCGAAGCAGGCATGGCCGAGGGACCTGGACACTCCCTAGACGGCGCACACTGGCAAGGAGGAAGCAGAGCCCGGACTCACGTTCCCCAGGCAGGTCCTGTTGGCTGTCTTCGGGCTGCTGGGACACCCCCACTTTGGACAGGATGAGGGTGGCTCCGTCCCGTACCTGAAGACGGGAGTTATGAGGGAGGGTTATGTTCCATCAATGAGCCCCTGCCGTCCCGCCCCGACATCGCCCGCTCACATTGTAGTGCATCAGAGTGTTAATGCGCTTCCATCGGCCGTCCCGCTGAGAGGTCAGGTCCAAGTCAGACAGAATCTGGGCTGTGGACCCAGGACGCCACTCTGCAAGAGGATACGACTCAGGCCCTGGAACAGGGCCACACTTTGTCCCTTCCCGGCAGAGCTGGGCACAGGGTCTCAGGAAGAGATGAGCACTCACCGAGGACCACGCTGTCAGGTTTGGGCCAGCAGGAACAAGGCTGTGTGCGGTACACCTGGTCGATGATCTTCTCTTTGACCTGGGAGATGGTGTCGCAGTTGAGGACCTTGACTGGGATGGCGTCGAGACCTTCGTCCTGAACAATCACGCTCACCGTCTGCCAGGATGCACAGGCAAGGGAGCAGCTGAGGAGGGACCCACAGGCTCAGCCTTTCCCAGTCGGAGGAGGGGGAGGGAGAGCTCGCTCCTACTTCTCACCATCTCCAGGGAAGACATACACGGAGGACATATAATCCTACACATGTCCGCAGATCTCTCATGTGCACACAACAGAACCCTACTTGGCACACACAGAGGCAGGCATGGGACCCTTAGGATGCCACAGGCTGAGGACGAGAGTCCTCTCCGGGGAGCCCACGTCCCCTGATCCACAACTCCCAGCAAGGTAAGCACTGGCATCTTGGCCACAGGCCCGGCACGGGGAACATGCCGTGAGGCTCGCGGCCAAGTGACGCTGGGACCTGGATCCCTGCCTCTGACCAGCTTGGCTGGCTAGACCCCAGGGCCACCATGCGCGGCTCTGGAGGCCTTCGCAGCACTGGCGGCAGGACTCACCAGAGGTGCGTACTCGACATCGTCGCCCAGCAGTCCCGTGTCGTTGAGGGTGTACTTGGCTTTCTTCTGCACCGCGTCCACGGGTCCCTTTTCCACCTGGTGCTTGATGGCCTTGAAGAGCTTGTACAGGGGCTCCCCTGCACTATCCTGAGAAAAGATGGAGGGGGCAGAAGGCTTTGATCACACCTGTGGCAGGGCTTGCCTGTGCTGTCCTGGACAAGCTGGGGGGGGAGAGATGGCAACCACTTCACCCCAACTCCTGACTCCGGTGGGAAACCCACCTTGAGGTATTGGTACAGACAGATAGACATCCAATTGGACAGCATCCTCTCCACCACTGTCTCAGACCTGGGGGTGCAGAGAAGCCTTTTACCCTAAGACCCAGGTAGCTTTTCCAGGAGCTCTCCCACCCGCACGCCAACCCAGCATCCTCACCGTTCAGCAGAAGAGACTGCGGGGCAGTGAGGGGGCATCTGAGAACCCACCTGCTCACACGCCTGCAGCCACGGCCCCCGCATCCACACACCTGCGCAGCATCAGCTTAGGGTTCTTGGCCACGACGTACTGCTCCATCAGCTCCAGGAAGAGTGTGCGCAGGATGTCTGTGTAGTACTCCAGCTTCCCGTGCAGGGCCACCGTCAGCAGCGATGCGAAGTACACCTTGGCGCGGGCTGAGAACTCGCGCTGGTTCTCCAGGGTGTGGATGAACTGCAGGTCGGCAAGGCAGCTGCTGAGCACCCCACAGCCTCTCCCCGCCCCACCCTCTGCGCTCCCCCACGCTCACAACCCCACAGCCTCTCCCCGCCCCACCCTCTGCGCTCCCCCACGCTCACATTGATGAGGAAGGACTTGCTGTTGAGAAGGTTGGAGAACTGGTACAGGGCCTGCTCCACGGTGGGCCGCCGCGACTCGGGGATGTCCAGCTTGCCGGTGATCATGACGTCCTTGTCGCCATCCTTGGAGGGCAGGAAGAAGACCCGGTCGGTGTAGGTCTTGTAGTCCAGCGTGGGGATGCCCGCCTCGTGCACGTCATTTGTCTGGTCCTCCATCTCGATCATCAGGTCTGGGGGAAAAGGGAGGCCAGGGTGAGACATCCTTAGCCCTCGACTGCTGCCCTCTCACGTCCCTGAGCCATGACGGCGGCCCTACCTGTGAACTCTTTCTTGCAGCGGTCACGCACGCTCTCCTCCAAGCCCTCCAACTGCGACTTGATCTTCTCATATTCCCGCTCAGCCTGTTGGCTCTTCCTCCTACAGAAAAGAGAGTAGGTCTCGGGTCGTGGCCAGCCAGCCGCCAGGCAGCACCGGGTCAGGAGGCTCTGCCCACCGGGGCCGTCAGAGCTAGAGGGATGGGGGAAAGGTTGGAGGAGACCGCCAGCTTGCTAGGGGGGCTCACCAGTAGCAGTAGATGGACACGGCAATGACGACCACCATGGGCACGATGACCAGAGGCAGGATGAGGCTGAGCGGGACGTCGCTCGCACGCATGTCGTATTCGACTCGGCCTAACACCCATTCTCGGGACCCGAACTTCACCTGCATGGAGGGGCCGAGGCTCGGTGCAAGCAAATGGCTCGTGAAAGCCCAGTGCTGCTGGACACACCTGGGCCCTCCGCAGCCCACCCGCTCTCACGCACAATGAACTCGGGTAGGTTGTGTGTTGTATCTCGCTTCTGCCGCCGCTTGGGTGGGGGCTGCACTTCAGGGGGTTCGCAATACAGGTCGGTCTCAGTAAGTGTCTTCATGATGCAGCGTTCAGCGCCCACAAATGCCTCGGCCTCCTGAAGTGTCATTGCCTTGTTCAGATTGGTTCCCTGGGAGGGGGCAGGTGGCAGAGGTCAGTGTGACCAGGAGGGTCTCAGCCTGGGTCACGAGCCGATGCCCCCGCCCTGCCCTGCAGCTCGCCTCACCCGGGCATGGATGAGCTTGTTGACCTGCTTCTTGACGCCACCTGTGAAGTTCTCAAAGGTGGGGTCTGCCACATACTCGAAGGCACCAGCCTCGGTCCTGAGCAGGGCCCGATGGCCATCCATCTGAATCAGCACAGTGAGGTTGTAGGCCTCGGGCTCCTCGGGGACGGCCGGGGACAAGAAGACGACCTTGGTGTCGTTGTAGAACACATACTCGGTGCCTATGACCTATGGGAGGAGTTTAAGCAGGACCTCAGCCGCTTGGAGAGGCCTCGCCCTTCCTGGCGTCCCCACTAGCCAGCACTGGACAAGACTAACCATCGTGGGCTGCAGGGGGTCGGCCTCCCGCCGCCGCCGCCAGGTCTGCAGGGGCTCCGCCATGACCACCATGGAGAACTTCTGGATGAGGCTGAAGCCCTGGCCAGTGACACTGATGCTCCTCCCGCCACTGGTGTGGGGAGTGGAGAGGGCGGGAGAGAAGCGGTGTGTGAAGGAGCTGTGCCGGGCAAGGAGGCGCCTGGCCTGCTTCAGGTGGCTGAGTCCCAGGTTCTGCCCCACCGGCTCCCACGCACCCCTAAGTGTGAGCACTGGGAGGCAGCAGAGTGGCAGACAGGTGGTAGTGGGCAGGGAAGTGCTGCCTGCCCAGGGTCTGAGTGTGCCCTGCCCCGAGCCACCTGGCAGTGTTCTGGAGGCTTCCTTTGGCTGGCCCTGCCTGCCCTGCCCAGTCCTGCCACATTCCTCTCAGCCAGGTCAGCGGGCGCCAGGGAAGGGCGGGGTTGGGCCGGGCACAGTCAGGGAGGAGAGAGGCCACACCTGACGAAGCTTCTCAGCGGCTCAAAGGCCCGCAGCACCGGGTTCTCGCAGTAGGTGAAGGAGACACCAGTGCTGGGCACACGGGAGCCCCCGTAGGAGATTTCTAGGGTCACTTGGCCTGGAGCCAGCTGGGCCCCTGTGACACACTGCAGCTGCTCCCCGAACTTCGTCCTGAAGGAAAAGGCGCCTGTCAGAATTGACCTTGGCCCAGGCCAGTAGGTCAGGCTGGTTCCACTGCCCCCTCCAGAGCAGACTCAGGTCACGGTGGGAGAGCCCCCACCCTGTCCCCAGGGCCAGCCAGACTCAGCAGCCATGGGCAACACCCACACTTCACAAGGGACATCGTTGAGGGTCACCCGCACGTCCTCCTTGGAGCCTGTGTCCAAGTGGGTGCCGTTGATAGTCAGCGTGGTACCACCTGCCTGTGGTCCCTGCCGTGGCTCCACGCTGAGGGGCTGGGGTTGCTGAAAGAGCACAAGCACGCCAGAGTCAGGGGCCGTGGTGCGGGCCACACAGCAGGCCTCACTCGCCAGCAATTATTGTGAGAAGGGTTAGAGGTTCGGCCGACCCCGAGAGCCCAGGAGCAGCAGAGGCCAGACTCACTTGCTCCAGCCTCTAAGTCCAGCCCGGAACTCACTTGATAGGTGAACTGGACGCCGGGTGGCGAATAGCCAAGCTTCCCATTGACCTCCACTTCAACGCCTCCGGTGAAAGGCACCTCTGTGGCCTCAACTGCACACACGATCCTGGCAACAGAGAGAACCCACCCAGCCCTTGCACATCTGTGCTGCGTGTGTCACGCGTGTTCACACGATCACTCCCATACCTTCCACCTCCCCAGTCACCGGGCTCTGGAATCCCAGATCCCAGTCAAGGACCCAGGCTGAAATAACCCTACTCACCGGGTAGATACGGAATACTGTTTTGGCTCAAAGACACAGTTCTGTCCCGCCACACTGATTCTCTTGACATCGTCTGCTTGGATACCCAAATTGGACCCAAGAATGGTGACGCGTATGCCCCCGCCCAGTGGGCCCGTCTCAGGCTGGATCTGAAATCGTCAGAACCCAGTCAGTGACCTAGTGGCTGAGGCAGGTGGGGACCGAATACAGAGCCAGGCCGGCCACAGCGCAGCTCACCTTGGTGATGACGGGGGCTGGACATTCCGAAGTAGAGTTGCTGCACAGAGCTTCATACACACACCTGTTCTGCCCACGGCACCACACACACCTGTAGGCAGGATCAGCAGCTAGACACAGGCTACAGTCGCTTCGGCCAAAGGAGCAGTTGTAGAGGGTCACTGCAAAGGAGAGCGCAGGGTCGGTGGCTGCCCTGCCCCCTGCCCCCACGTGGCCGGGCCCCACACTACCTTGGAGTTTGCTGTCAATATTCTTGCCGTAGGACTTGGTATACAAGTGAAGAGGCAGCGTCTCGTTGGCATCATGGGATAGCTGGGGGAACACACGGTGACACACTGCACTTCCCGCGCCCGCCCAGAGGTGTGTGAGATAAGGGTCACCAGGACGGACGCCAGTCTGTCCTTAGTACACGGTTTTTCTGCCTCTCTACTGCCAAAGGTCAGTGAGGGCTGTCGTCTGGCCACTAGCTAGGAGACTGGGTCACAGATGTGTGAGCATGCTGGGCATGCCACACATCAGGGGCACTGGTGTCTCTGGCGACAGAAACACGGGTGGAGATGTGCAGGAACCATTTGTTACCTCATGAAACACAGGACAGAGGAAATTGGGACCTTGCTGGGCCCTGATCCCAGCTTCCCCTGTCCCCTTCAGCTCCTCCCTTCCCTACGGGTCCCGGAACTGTACCTTTGGGGTCCTAAAAGAGAAGGTTCCTGGCTCTTGCATGGTCACTGGCTCCTCAAACTTTAGTAGGTCGCTGCCCACGTACAAGGAGGATACCTGAAAGACCGTAATCAGCACAGTGTGGACAAGCCAGCCTGCTCGCCTGCCCCTGGAGTCGTGCAATCCTGAACCCTGTTCCTGGAGGCCCTGACCCCTACCTCAGTTCTCTTAGCGCTAGTGCCCCCACCCAGGTATCTGCAGAAGCTGCTGCTGCTTTTTTTTTTAAACATTTTTTATTATTATTTCCGCTCATACAAACTTAATAGGTACACCGGTTCCCTCCCTCCCTCCTCCTCCCCCCGGCCCCCCTGTTCCCCCTCTCCCCTCACCCCTCCCTCCCCATCCCCCAGTGCCTCCCCCCCAATCCCCGGAGAATCCTTTAATGTGCATGCCAACTGAACACCACTGGTGGGAATTCCCTGGTGGATGTTTCATGCGCTTCTACCACATGATCTCGCCAGCCCACCTGTCCTGTCCTACAGTCTCAGCTCATGCCAGGCTCGGCCCCTTTTGAGTAACTACTCCATGCCTCCCGTCAGCCTCTGCTTTCTTCAGCAGGGCCTGAAAACTCCCACCTCAGGGGGATGACAAGACCCAGCCAGTCAAAATCCATCATAAGTACCCCTCACCTTCACGTGTCCACGCCCACCATGAGCATCCTTCACCCCACCAGGAGCCCCCTCACCCCACCATGAGCCCCCTCACCCCACCATGAGCCCCCTCACCCCACCACGAGCCCCCTCACCCCACCACGAGCTCCCCTCACCTTCACCGTGTCCAAGTTCTTGCCCTGAAAGGTCACTTCTGTCTCATGGTTCATGGGAATTACCAAAGGGCTTGGAGCCAGAAACTGGGGGCAGTTGTCCTCCTGGGAAGACAGCAAAGGTGGCCAGGTTGAACACCCACCACGTGGCCCTCGCCGTGTGGTTGCAGTCGAGTGGCTGGCCACCCCGACAGCGACTCGCTCACCATGTGGGCGCGTATGATTCCGTCCTCTGGGTTGGGCGAGGCCTCCCGACACTCATGGTAACGCAGGTCCCACTGGCAAGTCCAGCGGTTGCTGGCACAGGAAATGCACCTGTAGAGGGGGTCAGGAGAGGTGAGAGGCACGAGGTGTACGGACACCTAGAGCGAGTGTGGGTCTGGGGCAGTGGTTTGGGGGAGGGTCTCAAGAAGCAACCATGACTCACGGCAAGTTCTCCACCAGGCTCATGGCCTCCCGACAGTCATAGAAGGGGTACTGGTGCGAGGTGAGGAAAACATTGCCATGTCTGAAGAGGAGCTGGATACTCACGGCCACATGATCTGTGGATGGCAGGTGGGGACACTATCAGTCAGAGCAGAGGTACACGACTAGCAGGCAGCAAGGCCACCCTCGATGACCAGGCAGGCCCGTCCCACGGCGGCAGGTCCAATACAGACGCCCCAGTCCGCAGGACCAGCTGGCCTGCTGCCTGCTATCGAGCCAGGGCTCAGCTGCTGGCTCCCTGGGCTGGGCTCCTCTTTCTCCCCAGGGGCCGATTGCTCTCACACCCTGTGTGCTTCTGCAGGTACTGAGGGCGGCGGCTCCTTACAGTCTGGGTGGGAGGGCCCTCTAAGTCCCTGCCCACGTCACAGTGTGACCTCATTGCTCCCCACGCTCAATGAACAGGCGTGGCGCCTGCCCAGCTCACGCTCAGGTGCCCGCCTCAGAGGAACGACTCCAGCTGTTTCAGGAGATAAGCGTCTAACAAATGGCAGTGCCTGGTGCCAGCCCCAGAACAGGGCAGCACATGGCCTCCAGGATCAAGCTGCAGCCCTCTGGGTCACGGGGCTCAGCTGGGAGATGGTGCCCCCCCCAGGACTGGCTCAGCAGGCTGCAGCGAGGGTGACGCGTGCAGGAAGAAGCCCGCAGCCGGAGGCTGAAGGCTGGAGTCTTACCCTGGCCTGGCGGTGTGCTAGGGATGCTGCTGGGGGAATTACAAACGACAGTGTCTCCTTCCACGCGGGCAGGGTGTGGTGGCGATTCACCAAAGAGGCACAGTAACTCGTCCTCCTCAGTCATGGTGGGGAGGGGGCTGACAGTCAGCTGAACCTGCGGGAGGGGGTAATTTACATTAGGGGTCCCAGCACCCCACTGCCCATTCCTGGAAGAGAACCTGAGCTTATGCACGCTGATGCCCTCGAGAATCTTCTAGAATGTCTGTGTCCAGCAGCTCTGGGGTGGGATGCATTTGGATACAGTCCCAGCACCGCACCAGCAGTTTAGTAACTCCAGCTAATGGCTCCCCTGAAGGACCCCGCCGCCTGCCAGACACCTGTCCCTCACCTCCCCCTGGGCCCGCCGGCTCATGTTCTGTGGATGAGCATCAGTGATCGTCACGCAGGACTTGTCCCGGCTCCACAACCAGTGGCCAGTTTCCTCGGCCCGTGGGCACTCGGCCTTCCTGGTGCACCTGCGAGGACAGAGTGTGACCTCAGTCCCAGTAACCCCTCGCCTTCTGGCAGGGTTGCTCTCCCGGGACAGGGCTGTGCCCCCCCTCCAGTGTGTGCTCACCGTCCTTCGACCACACACCAGCCGCAGTAAGGATCCTGGGAGTCGCGGCACTGAGCACAGGTGGTGTAACTCAGACACTCCTGCACCGGGAGTCGGAACACCTGGGGGTAGCAGGGCTATGAGGGGACGTGACCTACGGACACCGGCTCTACCTCAGACATCTGAGCTTGTAGTCCCTACAATGGGCCTTGAAAGACTGAGATGCCAACTCTAACTTGTGGGTGTTAGGAGCACACACCGATCAGGCTCCAAAGAGCTTTATGTGGCCCGAGATCCAGACACACCTTCTCAAGCAAGGAAGTCCCCCTGGTAGTGGGGACTCGCACCAACCTCCCTAAAACTTGGGGCAGAAGCAGAGAGGGAAACCTAGTTGAAGCGTTGTCTGTCAGAACAGATAGAAACGGAAAGGGAGGACTAGGGATGAAGTTGGAAGACAGAGTGCTTGTTTAGCATGCACAAGGCCCTGGGTTTGGCCTTAAGACAGGCTAGTGCTATGGAGACTCCAAATGGAAACATGGGCCCAGACCTTGTCCAGCTGTCGGAGGCCAGGTGCCAGCAAACCTCTAAGTCTCCTGGAACACAACAGCTTCCTGGGTTATCTTTAAGCTGACCTTGTCCTGGGTCATGGCGTACAGACTGGACAGGTCTGTAGACAACGAAAGGTCCTGCTTAATTCTCTTGTTGATCTCCACAAGGATAGAGCCGTATTCTGCAGAGGTGCCGTCTGGAGCCAGGTACACCTGTGGGCATCAGTCCATGAGAAGGGGGGCCTTGTGCACAGACAACCCTCCAGGGAATCTCCCTGCCCATTGCTGCACCTTTAGGATCCGGCCGTCAGAGGTGCCCAGGAAAGCTACCGTGTGGTTGTTCTCAGCAGTTACAGTCACTGCCGTCAGATTTAGGCCCCCCCGCTGCAGCAGGGCCGTGGCAGTGAGTCCGTCACGACTGCCCAGTGGGTAGGGCAGATGCTCTGAGCCACATGGGAAGTTCTCGCTGGCACTCTGTGAATCACAGTATGAAGAGAGGACACTCACTTCGTCATCTCTAAAACCCTTTCTCACTAGACCTCTAAGCCAAATAGGTCATGACTTATCTTCCACACAGCCCCCACATTCCTCAGCATAAGAGGCCATGTGAAGGTGATGGTTTGCTGCCGTGTATGCAGCAACACGCAATGGAGTTATCACGAGGTGGGAACAGACGGCACCCATGCATGCAAGCCCAGCTACCATATACACATATGCCCAGGCACGCAGGAGGGCACAGATACTCATGAGCAGACAGACATAAAGACGTACTAGCACATGGCCACCACACTGGATGTCACCATGGAAGGGTTTGTAGAAGATGTCACGGCCTCCTTCCTTGGTGTAACAGGCATTGCGGATGGCTTCCATCCGGGAGTGGACCTCGTCCAGCGGGAACACACAGAGGCCTGAGCCAGAACCCCCGCTGCTTCGGCCATCCCTGCTGAAGACAGCGTAGAGCGCTCTGCCGGCGCCTGGTTCAGTCACAGAGGCCGCCAGGCAGGTAACAAAGTCGGAACCCTGGGCGTCCCCAGAATCCTGGCACTGCAGATCCATCTCCATGTAAGAGTAGTAGAAGGGGTCATCTTTGCACATCCGTGCCAGCAACGTGCGGTTCCGGGCAGGGTTCTTGTCCTGCTGGTTGAAGACGAAGAAAACATAGAGACTGTCCTCAAAGGCTGCCACGAACTGCTGAATATTACCGGACGTGTACCCCGCCTTGAAGGTGGTGTGATCTGAGTAGGCCTCAAAGACCTCCCGGCCTTCGGAACGGTCCATCAGGCGGGTGCTCACGATGATGCCATTGTCATAGGGGCCGTTGCCTTTGCCCACAAACAGCACACGGTCGCCGTCAGCACGCGTGGAGGTCACCAGTCCCACCGTGGCCACATTCTCATCGTTGCTGGCTACAAAGGACTTCTCGCCACTGCCGTCCTCATAGAAGAGGCGCACGGACACGTTGCTGAGGGAGCGCAGGGCGCAGATGCCTTTGAACAGGCTGCCGCATTCGACCAGGCGCCGCCCGGGCGGGTCGAGCAGCAGCAGCTTGTTGATGTTGTTGGTGAGCATGGCATCGTGGCACTGGCTGGAGTCGATGGGCGGCGTGCACTTCTTGTTGTCCATGGCAGGGCCGGTGGCTGCGTGCTGCTGGAGATGCAGGTCGGCGCTCAGCTGGTACAATGCGTTCACTCCCCCAACATACACCACACCCGAGGCCTTATCCACAAGCAGGTGATTCAGTTCTGTCTCGCTGCGGAAAGAGTCCAGCTTTCGGGGCCGCAGGCTTGCCCCCAGGCCCACCAGGCCCAGGAAGGTCAGGACCCAGAGTGGCAGAGCCATCGCCCCTGGAACTCTGTGGGGGAGAGAGCAGGGTTAAGGCAGTCAAAGCCCAGAACACCCACCATCAAAGGGCCCACGCAAGCTTCTCCCTCTTCAGTCCCTGCCCCGATGACCACAACATAAGCTGCAGAGACGGTTCCCTAGCTAAGCCCCCAAGAATAGCTCTAGGCAGGTCTGCCAGCTATTTATACATGTGCCTCTGAAGAAACTTCAGATGGGCACAGGTCCCAGGTCCCAGATCCGAGGACCGGTGGACTCACATGTGCAAGTCAACACCTGAGCTACAGCTGAAGCCCACTCTACCACACCCTGTTCATTTGGCCACCAGGGTTCCTTCCACCAGGGCTCTTTCCAGTCCAGAATGGCCCTGCCGTCTTCCATAGCTCTTTCAGTTCCAAACCCACCAGGTTCCCACATCTGGGAGCAGAAGAACATTGGGCTGGGCTGGGATAGGTCAGACTTGTATGTGTGTCCACTGCCTGGGGTCCTAGATTAAGGGTCCTATTAGAGAAGAATGTAAGGTTCTGTGAGTGACCGGCTGACCCTTTCCGTCTAGGACCAAGCAGCCAACTGTTTTCTGCTGCCATGATGCCTGATGCTAACCCCACTCCGGGACCTACTGAGTATCCCTAACCCAGCATAAAGGCCCTTGGGGTCTGACGGCAAAGAAGACACCAGAGAACATTGTCTTTTACACGTTATCACTCCCAGAGGGAGGGGGGACATTTAAAAGAAAGAGAAGACTATGTAAACATTAGAAACAAACATTTTCATGTTACATTTTGCAACCTCTGAGGTGCAGACACAGGTATGGACAGGAATCAGCTTGCCTAAGGCTGGAGGTTGGAAATGGGATTCTGACCTGCTCCTGACCCCCTTTGCTCCCCTTTTTACAGTCCCCAATTGGTGCTTCTTCTCCAGAAGGGCTCTGCTTTTGGGCCTGAGCGCTGGGTAAATCTGAATTGACTGGAACAGGGTGGTGGCTTTTTCTAGTGAGCCCTGCAGCTCTGCCATCTGTCCTCCATTTCCATTCTGTGACCCTCATAAGCCTCCTCAGACCTGAGGAGTGATCGGCTGAGGAAGGAACCAATGGGAAGCACGAAGGGAAGATCGAGTTGCTACGGCAACCCCAGGCCTGATTCAGAGACCAATAATGGAAGACAGTGGCTTTAGTCAAGAACAGGAAGACTTTGCAAGCCCTTAGAACCCAAGGGTGTTGTCCAGCAGGGGTGTCCCGACCCAGATTGTGCCCAGGGAGTTCTGGTGTGGGGGTGATGCCTCCCTAGGGAGAGAAAGGTGGACTTGGTCCACCCATGATTCCAGGGCTCTGCTCAGACGCTGGAGGGTACCAGGCTCTGAGCCCCACAGACAGTCCTGCCGTCCCTAACCAACTTCACCCCAGGGTCCTCCACGCTTGGCTACTCCCTCCAACCTAGGACACCCCGGCTTCATTCTCAGGCCAGTTCTCCCAGGCTCACCACAAGTCCTCTCGGAGCGGGGAATGAATGGAATGTGCCCAGTTAGGGAGGGGTGGGGGGGTGGGGCTGAGGCAGGGAAAGGGCCATAGTCCCAATACAAATGAAACCTAACCAGCTGCCTCGGTGTGGTGGTGGGGACCTTCACCTCCCTGACCTCTGTTGTGCATAAACTCAAAGCCAACGTTTGAGCTGGAGCTAGCCAACTGGGGAACCCCTCCATTAGCCCCTTTCACAGACTCTTGCTCTCTCTGGCCCCCCGTTGGGGAATCTCCTTTCCACTGCCTTGCTCAACCACAAGGTTGTAGAGTCGGAGAATAAAAGGTTGTCGCCAATCATCTGGTTACCATCAACTCGACGGAGACCCAGGACCAGACACGAGAGTGAAAGCTGACAATAGCACTGGCCCGGAAGACCAAGGCACAGGTCAGGGGTAAAATAAGGTACACTTGAGGAGCAGAACACTTGCCTAGCATATGCAAGGCCCTGGGTTCCATCCAAAGCAGAATACATGCATGCACATGCACATGCGCTCCGTCCAGGAAGCAAGGGGGCAGGGAGAGGAGCCTCTGTCCCAGTGCATTCTGGGCGGCAGGAGATACCCAAGCCATACTCCGCAGGTGGCAGCTTCCTTCTACTTGCTGAGCAAACCAGGTCTTGGGCAACCTGGCCAGGCCTGGGACCACAGAGCACAGCAGCCCTGGCAGCTCATGCTGGAAGGGTCAGGCATGGCGAGACGAACTTCCTGCCACTAGTGTTCCTGGAATGGGAGGGCAGGCAACTGGAGCTTCCTGTTTTGAACCAGGTCCAGGACCTGAGTTGGGAGGCTGGAGGGGATTTCCTCAGGGGCAGCGGTCAGCCTTCCTCCCGCTGATGTTTGGGGGTGCACTTCCAAGAAGCCACACAGCACACGCTGCAGTCTGCTCCTGGCCTAGAAAGTATCTGGCAGATTCTTGGCCTGACGTTCTGGAAACCAGCCCCCCATTGCCCAGCCTCCTAAGCAAGACCAAGCCTCAAAGAAGTGGATGGGGAGAAGCTCAGGAAGGCCACGGGCCCCTCATTCCTCCTCAGGGTCCCCATGAGCACGTCTTCTACATTTTTCCCACTAAGCTAGTCTGTCCATCTGACCATCTGTCTTTCCATCCAGGCAGCGCTGTGGGAGGCTAGAGGACGTGCAGGGGTATGACCTGTCCAGAGATTCTGGAGAACGCCCCAGGAGTGGTTCGTGGCACTCAGGCTTCACTATGCAGACGCAGCTACCCACTCACCAAGGCTCCAGCGCTCCAGCTCAGTCTCTGTTTCAGGCTGGCCCTGGGACTTTCTAGGAGGCAAAGGAGACACAGCATTCACTCTGAGGCCCCATTTGTCTCCTCTGCTCTTTGTCTTGGAGAAAAGAGAAACAACCCACAGAACCCCATCTGGCCTCTGCCTCCTCCACCCCAACCCCTAGCAGCCCCCACCCTCATCCCTCTGAAGCAGGCATGGGGACCCAGCCTTTGCAATGCACAAGCAAGGAATGCAGACATTCTCCTCTACTCACGAGCTGGGCATTTTCATTATAAGTCTATTGATACTATTTACTTCCTAAAATTAGGTAGGTTCATTATTTTGATTAGAATAACTACTTTCTAAAAAAAAATTGCATGCATACCCATAAGCCGGCATTTCTACTTACTAGCTGGGTGACCTTGAGCAAGTTAACTTCTCTGTGCCTCATTTCTTCATCTGCAAAATGGACACAGTAATAGCAAATTACCTCCAGGGGTTTGTAAGGACTAAAGGAATTCATTCATGGAACAACCTGAGTGCTGACATTGTAGCTGTCAGCATTCTTGCTACTGTATCTTTTGCGGAGGACTATGGGGAGAGAGAGTCCAAAAGAACTTCTCAGTAGCTTTGCTTCAGCCAACAGCTGTAAACTCACTCAGCCTTCTGCCAGAAAAGACCCTGGAAAACTACATGGCAGAGAGGCACTGGTTCATGCCAGTCCACCAAGATACCACCTCATTCAATTCTACCAGTATACCAGCTCCTGATACTGTAAAGCCCTCAACCCAGACTGGAGAGGTGCTCAGGGGTTAAAGCTTTTGCCTCACAAACAACAGGACCTGAGTTCAGATTCCAGATTCTACATTAAAAACAATGGACAGAAATGGCAGCAGCCTGCACTTGTGGCCCTGGAAGGCGGGGCCTGGGAAACCCCAAAGCAAAGCAATGAAGAGGTGGAGCAATCCAGGATAATTCCCAAAGTCACTCTTAAGCTTCCACAGGTGTATACGCTCAAGAGCCCTCTTACTTGAAAACGCTCTCTCTCTCTCTCTCTCTCCCCCCCTCTCCCCCCCACGCATACAGACCTCAAACCAACCTGAAAGCAGAGGTGAGCCTTGGGAGAGTGAGCCAGGACACGCAGTCCTTGCCTTTCACTGGGTCTGTTCCAAGCCTTTGCTGGGCCAGCAGAGAACCTCAGAACCTCTTCCTCTAGCCACTGTCCACCACACCACAGCAAGACCCCCCGGGTGCGCTGTGCCCCTGTTTCCCGGTGAGCCTCGCACCCATACCTTCGCCAGAGCCAGGGATGGGCCTCCGGGAGTCTAAACAGACCAGCAAGGCCGACACAGGCCCTGCCTGTACAGGGAAGAGTGAACCTGGAGAAGGGACTGGGAGGCTTGGAGTAAGGGGGCGAAGGCAACCTTTGCCCCCAATTCTTAGCACAGCTTTTGTGGAACAAGCTAACAACCTCTCTTCCAACAGCAACCAAACTAAAGGCCAGCATCAGCCTCACTGAGAACACTGCACTCAGTAGGCATCAGCTGAAGCCAGCAGACCCAGCTGTGCAGTCATACGTGCCACCAGTACCCTCTCTGTGCCTGTGACCTGCTGACTCCTTTGGCCCAAGCACCTCACAGCACGTTATTCTGGCTCCAGGCTTTCCACTGCGACTCTGCTGCAGGCACAGCCAAAGAATTCTGGCACCCCACCACAGCGCAAAGCAGCCCACGATACACTGACCAGGGAAGGCCCACCACCCAGACTCCAATCTCCTCCTGAGCCGGACTTCTCTAGTCCACACTTCTAGACTTAAAATTAGCATTCCTCCTGACCTCTGAGTCACAGCTCCTCTTCCACTGTGTCATCTCCAGTCTCCTGAGTGACTTAGCACATCTCGTCTTCAAGGTTGAGACTCTGGTTCAAATCCTAGGCCCACCTCCTAGCAGGTCCTCCCTATGTAGTTTGGGGGCAATAAGTACATCTCACCATGTGAGACCATCGTCACCTGCCATCCTCACCAAGGAGCCTCTGTGGGTGAGACTAGAGACCAGCCCCATGTCTTCTGGAACTTAACGATGGCTTCTTCTTCCCAGCCAGAATTCCGAGGGTGGACAGGGCCCCTCTGCACACCATGCACTGTGTGGGGAGCTGCGCCAGCCCCTCTGCAGCTGGGCTCTCCCACCGCACGGTTAAGTGGCGTTGGGGTTCTTTCCCTGTTGGCTTGTCAGCTCTCAGACCAAATCAAAGTGATAGGCGGCGGGGCCAGGGCAGCCAAGCAGAGACAGGCACGGAGCTGGGACCTCCCAGGTCAAAGAGATTCCCAGAGGAGGCCCCGCGTAGGAGCTCTAACAGGTGAATTGGGGCTGACCAATCCAAGCCAGCAAAGGGCTTCCAAGAGCAGCCCACCGCACTTGGGGAGCGGGGTGCCCCTCGCCCAGCGCAGCTGGCAGCCAGGAGGTGGGGCATTCGCTCAGCGAAAGCTACGCAAATATCAGCAATTAGCTGGGAGCGTTAAACAAATCAGGAGAGACAAACAGTCTGCGGCGCCGGCAAATCCGAGCTTCGGCTGTTTTCAAAACAAGCTCAAGGGAGGGGCCACAAGCAGGGTCTGCGGACCCCTGGGAGGACCGCAGACTGAGGCAGCGTGGCTGGTGGGAGCTCACAAGCTCCCGAGGCCCCGCCGGGGCGAGACCCGAGCCCGCTCACCTACCCCACCCACCAGGCACCGCGGTCCGCCGCGCGCCTTGCCCAGTCCCTTTCCTGCCACACGCCCTGGTGGCCGCGGCCCTCTCCCAGCGCCACGGTCGCCACAGTCCTCCGGGAGCGCAGGCCGGTTACCTGGGAGCCGCTCTGGAGACCGAACACGGGGGGAGGGGGGGGCGAAGACGGGCGGCGCAGACGCCTGCAGGGTTCCCTCTACGCCGCCTGCCACCCCCACTCCCAGGGGTCACCCCCCACGCACACACTACACACTTTTGTCGACGCCCCGAGGATTGCCCCACCTCCCGGCCCCGCAACCTAGCGCACAAGTGGGAAGCACACGTGCATTCTGCTTTGGGCATGGGTCTCACCAGACGCGGGACGTGCGCCGCGGCGGGCAGGTGGGAGCCTGACCTCGGGTGGTAATGACCGCGGCGCAACCGTCAGGACTCAGGAACAGCCAGGCGCAGAGGCGGCTGCTACCTGCCAAAGTCCTCTTGGCCTGGGAAGGAACAGAGCGGAGCTCCGCCCCTGCACACGGCCGAGGCTCCCACCCAGCAGCCAGCGAATATTCACGACCCCGCCCACCTAGGACAGCTTCCCGCTCGGCCTGGGCTGGGGGCTCGTGCTCGGGGTAAGGCCCAGCTCTTCCACCCACACCTGGCAGGAGCAGGGGCGGGGCGGAGTCGGTGCCAGGAGTCTCCCTGAGGACTCAGGTAAGGACCCTCCCAAAAGCAGGCGTGAGTTACTCCCCCATAGACCAGGGACCCTGGCAGATTCTTCTTTGGAGGGCACCTACTATGCACCTACCCAGCCTGTGTACCCCCCCCTGGGTGCCTCGGCCACCTCTGGGACTTAAGGCTCGGGGCCACCTGGGAACAAGGGTCTTTGCGTCTGGCCCTGGCCCGGCCCTAGGGTGCTTCCAGGGCTCACTCATCAAAGCCCCTTCCTCTAGGACGGAAGCCCCCTGCACTGTAGGGGACCTTAAGTTAGGGGTTCCCGCCACCTCTCCCCCATTCGTTTGTCCCTACCAGCATAGCACACCTCCAGTTCATCACTCTGGAAGTCACTCTCCACGAACTTACTGTGCCACCCAAACTCAGGCGGCCAAGGAAGCACCAATCGCTTGTCACCACCCCAGGTCTGCCCTGCTGGACAGAGAGTGTCCACCCCGCGGGGGGCCGCAGGGGCGCCTGTGGGTACTTGGGGACCCCGAGCTGCCGATTCTATCGCCTTCCTATCCCCTCCTCACCCACCTAGACATCTCCCTTTTCTCAGGCTCACCCAGGTGCCATCTAGATGTGCTGGTCAGGACAGCCTGAAGCTCAGGGAGGCTGCAGCTGGCTTGGAACCAGTTCCCACCAGAGTCCCTCCTGGGGCTCTTGGACAGGAGATGGGGGTGGGCATGGGGGCGGACTGACGAGGGCCTGAGTGAGCTGAGGAGCCAGCCAGGCCTGTAATCTCCCTGTCAGCCTGTCAGTGCTCAGCGGTCACCCCGCCCCGCCTTCCCCATCACAGCTGAACCCTACAATTAGTGTGGGGTGCCTCGCCAAGTGTGAGTACCAGCCACCATTCACACATGACCACACTTGTACAGGCACACACATCCATGATGTTGCAGAGTCCTGCCAGCAGGGAGACCTTGCCTCAATATCCAGAATCAGTTCTCAGGTATGCAGTATATGCAGGTCTCAACGCTGTCAGCCCAGGATTTGTCAGAGCTGGGCATGGGGCAGGGGCGAGTGGGCCACTCACTGTGGAGGCTCCCATCCACACTGAGCCAGGGGCTTGGCAGAGACAGAGAGAAACAGGCAGGACAGTGGGGCAAAGGCTTAGGAGGGCATAGAGCCTGGGGTTTTCCAACGAGGAAATGCCCAGCTTAGAGTGGGAGATGTATGTGCAGTTGGGGAACTGGCTCCTCCCTCCACTCAGCTGCTCCCTCAGTTCAGTGAACTGAGCCAGTGGGGTTCATGAGGTCTAGAGGAGGAGGGGAGATGCGTTCCAGGGACACCTTGGACAAGATAGGGTCCTCTTGACACACTTTTTTTGAGCCTGAAGCCCCCTATGGAGGTCTTCAAAAACAGGCCTGGTATCAAGCTGAAGATGGGAAATCGAACCTTTTACTCCACTGGCCAGTCAAAGGGGCTTCTCTGAGGTAGAGGGGTGAAGGGCCCATGCTGGAGTCCCTCTTTCCTTTCGGGACCCTCACCCGACCAGCTTAACTTACTGTCTAGGCAGGGAAAAGGTGCCCTAGTGCAAGAGGCTAGAGCAGGGTGTGGTCACGGCTTGGTTTCTCCTCTCTGCCCCAGGGCGACTGTACTTGTCCAGGCAGAGGGCATGGGGCACCTGCCCCCCAGAACAGATCACTCTTGTGCTAAAGCTGTCCTCAGAACCAGCACTCCACCTGGGTTCAAGGTTAGGGTCTTGAGGATGAGGCAAGCCAGCGGGGGCTTGTGTCAGTTACAGAGTGTCTCTTACCACAGCCACCCATGTTGGCATGTCCCACTGTGAACTGCAGTAAGAACCCCTAGAAATGGGCCGAGTCCTCTGCACATAGCATGGGATCAGAGGAAGCAGGGCTGTTCCTCTTTTGACAAGTCCCATAGTTTCCTACCACACCCCAAGGCATCGTCCCATACTTGTCATGAACCCTTCACCAATTCCACAGGTGGCCCAGTGCAGCCACGCAGAGGTGACATGCTGGTTCAGGGCTGCAGAGCAGAGCAGACCCTCCGCTGGAGGGCTATGCAAAGCAGAACTCTCCCTAGTTCTGCTCCCCCGAGGACCCAGGGGACTTACCCAGGTGGCTTCCTGAAAGACCAACATCAAGGCTTTTCCCTTTTGTCCTGTGGTCACTATTTTGCACCCAGGACCCCCACATGGGAACTACTACTGGCCAGCATGCCAGACACACACGTCCCAGCAAAGGCTGTTATTCTCATGGGAGGCAATGGGCCAGGCTGGGGGAGGCGGATCAGAGAGCCACAAAAGACAGGAAACAGTCGTGTGTCCCCTCCACCCCCACCCCAAGCTCCATGTCTGGACCAGCTTGGCCCCTTTCCAGTGACAGGATTGTCACTGTGGGGTGCAGACCTGCTCCAAAGGCAGCTAAGACACCGCTGGCCACCTGGACTCTCTTGGGGGCTCGGGTCCAGTCATGTCACAGGGTCAGGACGCAAGGACCTCGGAGGCTCATCTCCTCCCTTCCAACTGTACCTGACACGGCTTGCCAGGTCCCTGCTGAAGGCTGCATCTATGGCCAGGACGCCCAGGGCAGGGCCTAAGCCAGGTCAGCAGAGGGGATAGGGGCCTCACACGCTATGTTAGGGGATGTGAAACCATAGAGAGGACCAAGGAGAGGAAGAAAGGAGAGTTGGGCAACTGCCCCACTCCCCCATTCCTCTGCTTCAGCACTTTCCAGCCTATAATTAGTCAAGGCCAGGGCCCACCTCGCACGGGCCCCACCCTAAACACAAACAGCCTTTAGCCCCAGGGGAGGGACTCTATCCAGCCCCTACCTCAGTCTAATCACACACTCCTCTAAGCATGGATGCAACACACAGAAGGGAAGTGAGGGGCAGCCTCAGCCACTTCCCTGAGCTGGCGGGAATCTGACAGCCATGCCTGGGGTTTGAGCTCTGACCAGCTCACCACCTTCTCCCAAGGAAGACTCCTTGACAGGGAGGAAAAGCTTGCTCCCGGAGAGTGGGCAGCAGCGAGAACAGGAGGTACCGGGGAGGGACCTAAGTACAGTGAGCCCGCTCACAGGGGGTGGTTCTCTGCAGCAGAGGGCTGGTATCCAGCCGTCTCGTCTAGCAAGGACAGCAAAGGAAAGGACTAGAAGTCCTTCGGCCACGGAGGCCCGCTCACATCCAACGTCCCTGGGACACCATTGCACTAGGCTTTTGGAGAGGTACCAGATAGAGGACAGGACATGGTGAGGTTCTAGGACAGCTAGAATTCTGGCAGTGGTGAGGAGTGGGGAGAGGGTGTGGGGGGTGCGTGTGCCATATGGACCCCCTCCCTAGGCTGCCTCCTGGCCCAGCCCAGTCCCTTCCAATTCAATCTCTTCTGCTCCATTAACAGGGGCCAGGGCCAATTCCATGAGCTTCCAACCCTGGGCCCTAGCTATGGGTACTGCCTCCCAGTGTGGGCACTGACAGCTGCTCATGGCACTGTAGAAAGCTGGGCAGCCACGAACCCTGGGAACCAACCCACAGTGCATCCATTGGGAAGCTAGTGGGCTTCTCCTGGGGACCCACCCCTGCCTACCTTCAGATGTCCTAACAAGCACTACATTCCAACTGGGGTACACACAGACAAGGACTACTTAGCAAGTTATCAGAGGACAAGAGGGCGCCTGAAGTTCAGCTCCAGGAAGACCCCAAGGATGTACCTCATCGGCCTGATCCAAGTCCCGGACAAGGGTGAGACCTGTCCTAGATAGGTCTCTGAACCTAGATGTACGTGGACTCTGGGAGCAAGAGCCTTCTTGCTAGGCCCCGAGTGCCTCCTGCCCCCACAGCCTCCCCGGGAGGGGCCTGGGCTCAGGTCAGGCTAGGCTGGGCCTACACAGGGGGCGACCTTGGGGCCTTCTCAAACCCAAGCTGACGCATGCCCTCCTACCACGCCCCTGACTGGTCTGATCAGCCCCGGGAGGTGGAGGAGCTGCCCAGACTTGCCAGTCCCTCCCTCCTGGGACTCTCAACCAACTCCCCGGAAGTAAAAGGAAGTAGATCCCTCTCCCACGGTGGTGGCCTCCCCCTCCAGTGGCTGGACACGGCTGGATAATCCAAAATAAGTCCTTCTTGGCAGTCTGCCGGCGGGGGGGGGGGGGCGCCTCACATTCCAAACTCTTGTTTTTCTCAGTAACTTCCCTCAGTTCCTGGGGCAAGGAACCCCTGGCCAGGCCTCGGGCCCCTCTAGCCCTGTGGGAGGTATGCGAGGCGGCTGAGGCTCAGACATGCTGAGTTTACCTGCCTCACAGTCTTCTAACGACTTCTTTAACAGCCAGGGCTGGCACACCTACCAAACACCTCGTTTTGCTAGCCCTACCCTAGGACTTGACCTCCTGACCTCAGAGGACTTTGTCCAACAGCACTTCAACTTTCTGATGGTCTACCTTCTGTGCCAGGGAAGAGTCTGGTATGGGGTCAGGCGCCAGCCTCCACCTCCAGGCACCCAGACTCTCCTGCTTCCCGGTAGGCAGGCACAGTCCTGAGGCCATTCAGCTTCAAAGCCTGGAGCAGGGGGCACACACTGAAGATAAACATCAAAGGAAGTGCTCCTGAGGCAAGAGAGGAGCCGACCAGCCCTCTGGGCTGCAGAACCTTCCTGGGACTCTAGCGTGGCCTGGGCTCCAGCTCTCACACCACCACCAACACCATGGCGGCCACTGGCAGAAGCCCTTTCCTGCTTTCCCCAAGAACTAGGAGTCCAGTGATGTGGCCAGAAGCTCCAGAGCTCCAGAGCTCCCAAATCCCCAGGCAGGGAGACGGCCCTGGAAACCCTGCCAACGAGCCTAACCACGGAAGAGCAGGAAGGACCCGGCCAGGGGTGTCCCGGCAAGAGAAGGTATGCACAGATGGAGGGCCAACAGGTGAGGCAGAAAGCTCTCCCCGGCTGGGCACACTCCAAGTTTTAAGTTCCGAGTCCAGATGTCTATCCAAACAGCGCATCAGTGAACCTGCTAGAGCCCTGGAGATGGCCTTTCTCGGAAGCCCAAGGCCTCACCAGGTGCTGGTGTACCCCTGTCCCCTGTCCCGCGGGACGTGGGAACTGCCTAGGCCGTCAGGCAGAGCCGGGGGTCTGCCAAAGCCCATCTTGGCGAACAGGGCCGGGAGCTGCCGAACAACATGTTTGATCCTCCAGGAGGGAGGTTGCAAAACCAGACCCAGTCGATCGACCGACTGCAGCTCCAGGAGGTCGTGGGGACCCACGCCAGGCTCATCTCCCACAACCGGGCGCCGAAAGGCCTAGTCACCGCTGGGGGGGCAGGGGCAGGAGCGACGAGGCCCGGCCGCTGGGACAGACACACATCCGCAGAGGCGCAGGCCCACAGCGGCCTCAGCGCAAGCGGCACTGCCCCAGGGCCCCGTGCCGGGGCGCGGCCGGCTGGAGCGGAGCGGCGGGACCGCCAAACCCGGGCTCCGTGCGACGCCCCCCTCCCCCCCAGCAGGCCCTGTCCCTAAATGCGGTACCTGCTCGTCCGCGGGCGAAGCTCGATGGCGCCGGGGCCGCGCTCTGCGCTGCGCTCTGGCCCGCGCGGCTGCCATGGAGACGGGCCTTTGTGTGGCCAAGGAGGGGCCGGAGCGCGGGAGCCACCGGCCCCGCCCCCGCCAGGGGAGAGGGAGAACTGGGAGGACGGGGCGGGCGAGAGGGAGGGGCGAGACCCAAGGGGAGAGGATAGAGCAAGGAGGGCGTGGCGGCTGGCAACCCCCAGTCCCTTGCGCGTCACAGGGCTCAGATGGCCACTTCAGCGCTTTGCCTCGCCTGGGGGGTTTGCAGCCGCCAGCGTCTAGCCGGCCGTCGCTGGCCCCCCAGGCACGCGACCCCAGTGGAGTCTCCTGGGCCCAGGCACCACCCCGGGAGCGCCTCGGGCTGATCGGAGTGGAGCTTGGCCTGGGCCCTAGGGGGTGGCTCCGGCTCAGCCAGACGGACGTTCCCAAGTGTTCTCTTTGAGATTGGCGCGGCTCGAGCCGACTCACCAAGACTGGAAACAGGCGGGTCACACTCACTGCCGTTCCCTAGGGTGAAGGCAGCTGCACCTTGACTCTCCCAGACGCCCAACCTCCTAAGAAGGCCCATGAAACCCTCGATAGCTCCACCTCCGCCCCAGCTGCCCTCTTTCCACGTCTTCTAGCTAGGCACATCTGGGCTTTCTGGATCTCCACTTTTAAATTCCTGTAGGGTGGCTCCCTGGGAGGTGGGAGTGTCACATGCAGTCCAATGAACTTGACAGGGACAGGACTTGGAATCATCTCTCAAAACAGCCTACCCTTAGCCTGACATCCCCTACACACACTTGCCCTTTCACACTGCTTACTTCTTCAGGTCCCTTTTCCTCATCTTAGGGCTCTTCCCCAATGCTCAAGCCTCCTCCATTCTGAGATCTTCACTCTTTAAGGAAGTCTGCCTTCCCCCAAGCAGCCAAGCCTGTTCACACCTCCCCTCCACCAGCCAGTCCAGGACACAGAGGACCCCACATTTACAGTCTCTTACAGGACTGTAAACTTTGTACCAAAAAAGTTAAAAGACAAGTTTGTATCACAAAAGGATATTTGAATACCAAATGTGGGCATGCCTCTGTCCTGGGTGTGACTCAAAAATAGAGGGCAGGAAGCTAAAGAGTTAAAAAAGGAAAACCTGTCCAGTCCTTCCCTCATGGCCCTGGGAGCAGCCTACCTCCACCTGGCTCTCCTTGGCCCCCAAATGCCAGCTCACAGCCCTCTTCAATCTGCCAGTCCAGACAGCTTCAGTGACCACAACATCCCCTAACCCTATGCTGACCCATGCACCCTGTTCATGAGGGTCCTTTAATGTGGACACACCTCTTTGAATCCATCTGCCCCTTCTTCCCTTCCAGGTCCTTCCCTTGCCAATGACCCTACCCAGAACAGAGGCTTGGCCGCCTTGGAGCTAATGCCATCCTGCAAAACAGCAAGGGGCAGGATGAGCTGGTCGGAGGCACCAGGCTGTGTTTTCTGTCCAGTAGTTTGGACACATCCTTCAGGGAGGCTGAAGTCCCCACCGCTCCTACTTGGCCTTGGGTTATGCTGCGGCCAGTATGTCCCTGCCCCAAAATGTGTCCTGAGTCCCACCTCCAGTGTTCTATGATGGTCGCCTACCAGGATTCAGGGAAATAGGTGTACTAAGACCACGGTAGCCGAGGGCCCAGAAGTCCACTGCGTGCTGCAGGGACAACTGTGCTCTTCAAGGATGGATCACGGCGGGAACTTTAGAATGCAAGTCTTCGGGAGCTCAGAGCTGGCATTGTTCTTCAAGGACAGGCCCCCAGCGGCTGGGCCTGCCATCCCCACACTGCCACATCTCTGGGGACCCCTTAGAGGGCCCAGGTAGGCAGACTGGCACCCTCTGTTCACTCCTGCCTCTGCTCAGTTTGTCTAGCGATGATCACATCCTTGGACCCTGCATTAGACTGATGCACGTGTTCATTACCCCTATTCATATATGTTCATGGCCTCACTCGTGAAGTGGGCCCAGGACGAGGCAGACAAATGAACAGTGCTGGTCCCTGTGAATTCAAGACTTAAGTTTGTCATGTGGAGATTTAAGTTGAAAGGCCAGGCACTGCTCACTTGAGGGTGCTTTGTAAAGACGTACAAAGAACCCAGGGCAATTGCAGTCATGTTGCATGGGGCTTAACAAGAAAGCAAAAGTTTCTCACGTGGTCCTACACTGATTTTGCCAGGGCGCAGACAGACATCACAGGGCTCATTATCTCAGTATGTCCTCGCTGCCCTGCACTGCTTTGTGCTCTGTTGCATGGTCCGTCCTCTCAGATGAGGCTCCAAGTCCAGTCCGGAGACCCACCTGCGCTTCTGGCAGCTGATCATCTTCTAGGGCTTGGTTGCAGCTCTGGGTCTACAACTTAGTTGTGCGTTTTCTCACGCGCTATGATGGTATTGATATCCTGTGTCAGTGATAACAATGTTAAAGCTCATTGTGCCCAGGCTTGAAGGCATCGAAGTAAACAACCCAGAGATGGTACCTCCATGGTATCTGCACCTTTGCCTAAGAGACTGGTTGTAACCTAAGACCAAGAGAACAGAGGAGCTCAAAGCCCCGTAAGCTTCGTGGAGGTGGGGTGTGAACACAAGGGACAGCTGGGACCTCTCAGCAGCCTGGGTAGAATTCTGAGAGAGATTGGAAGGACCAATGGCAGGAACCCAAAGGATGGGACAAGCGCGTCTTCTCTGCACGGTACTAGGCACTGCACCACTCCTTGCTCATTCCCCCCCCCTGACAATGGACAGCAGGTGTGGGAAAGACCCCCAGAGTCTCACAGGACAAAGCAGCTTCTGCCCTCTCAAGTGGTTGCCAAAGGAGCCACTGTGGGTGGGCTGTAAGGAGGGAGACTAGCCCCGGCAGCTATCTCCTGTTCAGAGCTGGAATTCTGCCTGGCCAAAGGACCCACCAAATGAGCAGGGTACAGGCAAATGGATCCCAGGAGAGGGCAGATGGTGGGGGCCGCCTACATCATCGAGGGCTCCCAGCCTACGTCCATTGCCAGCTGTGGAGGGCTGGAGGGGCCCAGAGTGGGTGAGGCAGAGCCAGCACTGAACCCCCAACAGTCAGGGAACAGACTGCGGTTCCGGATGTGTTTACTGTGGGACAAAGGTGGTTCTGGGGGGCTGCAGCCACGACAAGGGCCAGGGATGGGAGATCCAGCTTGGCGGGCGACCACGCGTGCAGAGGGAGGCTCGGCAGGCCTCAGGGCCTGGGACCGCATGTGTGGCCCCATCCTACGGGGGGCACAGGACAGCTTGCAGATCCTTGGGTAGAGAGCCAATGACGGTCTCGATGTAGAGCTGTGCCCGCTGCAGTATCGCCTCCTTCACAGGGAGCTGATGGCCCTGTGCCCGCACCTGGAGAGGCAATGGTCGTAAGGGGCAAGCATGGTTTTGGCCAGGTGGTGGAGGCTGGGCAGTTCTGGGCCTCTCACCAGTTTCTCTCGAAGTTTCAGGACCAGGTCCACCACTTCCACCTCTGACTTGTCCTTCATCCAAGCCTCAATGTTCTAGCGGGGACATTTCGTGTGGGCCTCATCAGTCCCCAAAGCTAGCCTGGACCACCCCACCCCACCCCCCGCCTCTGCTCCCCTCACCGCTTCACAAACAGCCTCCAGGTGCAGAGCCTCCAGCTTCTGTGCCATCTCCTTGTGTCGTTGTCGATACCAGCCATCAAAATGGGGTGACTTGAAGAACCTCCTGTGAGTAGTGAGAGGCAGCTGTGGAGCTGACCCAGGGTGCTGAGGGGCACCCACGGCAGCCTGGGCTCAGTGTCCCACCTGTAGAGGCCAAACCAGTCACCCTTGAGAATGCAGGTGAGCTGGGGTCCGGAATGCTCCAGGCTACGCAAGAAGTCATCTTGGCGGAATGGGCGGATCTGGGGGGGACTCTGAGACAGAAGTCAGGTGAGCACATTGGTTCTGTCCCTCCTTCCAGAACCTATCTGAAGATTCCACTCCGCCTTGCCTGAAGTTCTGTCAGAGCTCTACCATAGGGGGGCACCTGGCAGGCATGCGTACCATGGGGGGGCACCTGGCAGGCTCGCGTACCATAGGGGGGCACCTGGCAGGCACGCGTACCATAGGGGGGCACCTGGCAGGCACGCGTACCATAGGGGGGCACCTGGCAGGCACGCGTACCATGGGGGGGGCACCTGGCAGGCACGCGTATGGGGGGGCACCTGGCAGGCACAGTTCAACCATGTGCCTGGGTGGCTCCTGCATTACAGCTGCCACCTTTGCTCCACATGGACATCTACCCCAGGCCTTCCCTTCTCTGGTAAGCAGACCAAATTCACCCTCCCCAGAACCCCCGGGCTCCACCTTCCACGGCAGGATGTTCTTCTGCAGAGGCATGAGGCTGGCCATGTAGTGCTCCTGGGAGAGAGGGCAGTGAGCATGGAGCCTCTCTCCCACTTCCGGCCCCCCGCCCCCCACCTCCATGTCTCACCAGGGGGATGATGAAGCTTTGCGTGAGCTCCAGAAAATGCCGTCTGAGCAGGGCGCTCTGTGCGTCCCACGGCCGCTTCTTCTGCACACCCTGCAGGAGGAAGACAGAGTTCTTCCCAAGGCCAGCCAGACCCGCACCCTTCCTGCCACCGCAAAGCTCACGCCCAGCCCTGTACCTTGAGCAGCCGTTTAAGCAGCACCTTGTCCCGGTGGAGGTGAGCAGTGTATGAGGTGTAGAGGCCTGGCAGGAGGTCAGAGCTGTGGCTGTCCTTTCAGCCTCCCTTCCACTCCTCCAGTTCTACTGATGGTGAGGATGGCTGTCTCATCTGCCTATGGTTACAACTCTTGACAGAACCTACACATCTCACCCACTTAAACCGAGACTCAAGAAACCTACTAAAGAAAGCATCCCCCCCACACCCCATGGTGCCTGAGCGAAAGGAAAGGAAGGTCAGAAGGCCTGACCATCACTCCTGGGAACTACTGGCCATCACTACCAAGGGCAGGTCCGGCGTCTCCGAAACAGATGCAGCCAGAGGGAGTCACAGACCTGGCTTGGTGTCAAGAGTCTTCAGGCGTGAGGGCTTTTTTAGCTTGATCTGCTTAGGGAGATCTCCTGTGGAACATACCCAGTGGCCAGGGCTCAGTGCTCACGTTCTGCCCATGTCGATGGGCTCGGGGGTCACGGGATATGAAATCCCTCTCTAAGGTTCCAAACTGGGTGAGATTTCTAGTCCCAGACTTCTCACCTGACATCTTGGGTTCCCCAATTCGGAGGATATGGGGCCAGTGCTGGAGCGTTTTGATAAAGAAAGGATTTGTGACTCCCAGGACCACGTTTGGTCTAGAGAGAGAGAAAGAGGGAGAGAAAGAAAGAAAAAGCAGAAAGAGGCCCAGGGAGGCAGTTGGCAGGCAGCCAGGGAGGGGCCTTACTTACGGAGCCTGTGTGCGGGTTGTGAGCTCCTTAAACTCACTGTCATGAATGGTGAAGTAGGGGCGGAAGTCACAGCAGAACTTGAGGGGCTGCAGACAGCTGTGGGGTGGGGCGGCAAGGAGCGAGTGAAGTTGGAGGCGGTCTGGCCCGGCTCTGTGATGTAGTCAGTAGACAAGGTATGTACCTGGTTAAGGCTAGTACCAGCTCCGAGGACATGTCAGGCGAGGGTGCCAGGACCACTAGAGGCTCCCCGAGGAGCATGAGTTCCCACAGCATCTGTACATGGGCCAGCACAGACCGGAAGCACCTGGCATAGGGAAGGGCAGTTGGGGAGGTCACGTGACCCTCTGTTCCACAGTTGCTTGTGTGCGTAGGACACTGCTCCTCCTGAAGACAGCGGGGCTAAAGATGTTCGAGGCTGTAAAAGGTACCCTAGGAGACCAGCATTATCACCCCATCATCACTGCTGGACTATCTGAGCTGGGGATGGCTTAGGGGCCTGACCTGGACCCTTCTGTGAGGGACTGGCAGTGCTATATCCCACGTCCCCAAGAGGGGCTGCCTCGCCTGAGCTCTGCCGTTTCATGTGGGTCTGATCCCCTAACCTAGAGTCCTGGCTTCTGCCAGGTCCAGCACTGGCCAGGAACATCTCAAAGCCCACAGAGACGCACAGTGAGGCAGACTGAGGCAGCAAATAACTCTTTACAAGCTCTCTGGGCACCTGACTTCTAGAATCTCCCTGCCTACAGTGCCTATTTCCTCTGGGTTAGACACTTGGGCACAGTTCTCTTCTTCTGCACAAATGTCCCAAGGCTCACGTAGATTAGCAACCTTGTCTTATGTGACACATACAGTTGCATGCATACAACCATGGGTAGGTTCTCCCAAAACAGCTTAAGGCATCCTCTGTAGGGCTCACCTGAACAGATCCAGTTCATGGACGCTGGCGAGGACCACTGGAGCTGGCAGCAGGTTCTGAGAGGTAGAGGAGAGTAATAAGAGTCAAGGTGAAGGCTGATGATAGCGCTCTAATCTCTACCCCATGCCCTTCCCTTCCCCAGCATTTTGTACTGAGTTATCCTGTATCCCAGGTTTTATACTGAGTTGTGCTGACAACCACCATGGTTTTGCCTGAGCTTGGCATCTGGGCAGGGTAGGTTGGTAAAGCAAGATAACATCCAGCCCAGAAGCAGGATGAGGTAAAACTCAGCTCCCATCCACCTCCTACCTCTTGGTCACACTGCTTTGGAGGACTGCGTTCCGGCTTGTCCACCCTGGAGGGGATGCGCGCCTGGGGAGGGAGGGAGCTGTTGCCAGAAGGAACAGGGCGTCTCCCCCCACCAGCACCGGAAGTGCTCACTCCTCAGCTGACCCTCACCTGGATGACGACTCCCATGATAGGTAGGTTCAGGGTCTGCCCAGGCTTGGGGGCTGGCCACTGGTCAATCTCATTACACACTGTGGACACAGGTGGTCAGTATCAGGGGTTCTCCCCAGGGTAGGCCATGAGGGAATGCGGCTGATAATGGGATCATGCTGGCCACATTTGATAGCCAATCACCTGCTTCCAGGCAAGGTGCCAGCTTCTCGAAGAACTCGGGTGCAATCAGGCTGAGTAGAGACTGGAACAGCCGGATGAAGGGCAGGCGGGACACTAGTACCAAAGACTGTAGTGATGCAGGGCCAGTCAGATGCCATTCAGAGACACCCATTGCCTCACCACGCAGAAGTCTGTGGTGGCCCTAAGCCATGCTTACCCAGAAATGCTAGGACAGTACATCTCCCAAACCCACGAGGACGGCTGCTCCAGAACTGCCTAACTCAGGTGTTGTGATTGGATCAGAGAGAGCCTGATACCTGTGTCGGAGGGTGGCAACCCTAGGGGACACCAGAGCCTTCAGAGGGAAATGTGTGCTGCCAAGATTTCTGAAACTAACTTTCCAGGAACTACACAGCATTTGTCTTTAGTGCCTGAGATCAAGACTGGGCCTGACAAGACTTACCCTGACAGCATGACGAGGACCCCAAGCAGTGAGGGATAAGGATGTTCTGGGCTAGAGACAAAGAGGCCTCAGGTACGTGCTAAACGAGGAAGGGGCTATGACGACAGCTAGGCCAGGTGGGCTGCAAGAGGCTTGGAACGCATCAACCCCACCAACCCCTAATGGGGAACTCCACAGTACTACCCCGAAGCAGTAGGCAGCTTACCTTCTGGAAGTATCCTCTCTTTACAGAACTATCCTTCACCTGTCTGAAGTACACATATCCCAGGTAGTGTGCCTGTTCCCTCTGAAAGGAGTGTGATGTTAGCCATGCCCCAGCTAGGCCATTCAGCTGGCCCCGGTCCAGGAATGACAATGGGGGCTGTTCAGGAGGAAGCTTGGGGAGTCAGAAGATCCAGGAGCCACTAGGGCCAGTGGAGCCTAGAGTTCCTTGGCCCAGAAGGAAGGCAAAACCAGGCCAGGGAACTTGCTGATACAACAAGAGCTCAGATGATATAGACAGAGTGTCCTAGGACACCTGGACGGTCTTGCTCGTTTCTGTTCCGTGAATTATGAACTTGTTCAATCAATGAGCTGGTCTACCCCCAGTGTACAGCTTATAGTAGCTATTGTCCCATAAGATGGCCTGACCAGCACCTCTCCTGCCACACATAGTCCAAGGGCTTTTTAAGGGGCTTTTCACACCAGGAGCCCTTGGAAAGGTGGAAAAGACACACTACTCACCTGCAATGCCAAGGGGGCCGTGCTATTGTAGGACCTGTCGTCAGCATGCCAGGGGCTCTTCTGGCCTCCACACTGACGCATGCGGAAGCTGAACTGAGTGTCCCCAAGGCAACCTGAGAAGCACATGTCAGGGCTGGGAGCCCCTTCTACCATGCCACGGGTGGGGATCAGTGTGCAGAACTCTGCAGGGCTCGTCTCTTACTATCTCCCATCTCACCTGGTGGCTGTCTACAGCCTCAGTCTCCAGAGGAAAACGAGACTGTTCTCAATGGACTCCTGTCCTGGCCCTGCATACCACCCAGGGTCCAGGAAGGTTCCATGTGGTAGCCTGGCTCATCCTGTCTGGAGCAGGAGCATGGGGACCAGTCAATGGTCATTTTGTGGCTGCTGTGATAGAGGAGACCAGATTCTGCCTAGTGATGTGGTTGTATGAGGCTCAGGAGAACCTAGCTAGCTTGCTGTAGGTGGGGCTCCGGCGAGGGCCCACCCTTATGGCTTCCTGCCCATCACAGGGAGCCTAGACACCACTGGCCTGGGCCCTTCCCCGCACTGCTGGCTCATCTTCCCAATCCCAGTGTCAGCATCCAGCAGGAGAACAGTCACGTACCAGAGTGGGAGTCAGGGAAGGACAGGTAGCAAATGCTGCTTTTCTGAAACACAGAGAGACTGGTGAGGGCTGGTTCACTCCTGGAGATCCCCGCTCCCGAGAAGGCTGGGACCTACCTCCTTGTCTGTAAGGTGGAAGTCACTTGGGTAGACTAGCTGCAGGGGAAGACAAAGCGCTTAGTACACTGAGCCATCTGGGATGCTATGCTACACAGAGGTCACAGGTATGAGCTTTCCAGAGCAGGCCTTCCTTCCAGCCCTCTCCCCAGCCTCCTAGCAACTCCTCCTTGCCTAGATGTTGGCTTCTCTGGATCCCATCCTTCAGCCTTAGTGTTATCAGTCCAAGGCCTCTCAATTCCCACTTCGAAGGCCTTTCAGCATAAGGTCAGTAAAACTGGGAGGGTTCCTAATTCTTTGCACACCTAGCCACCTGACCAAACCTTACCCCCTCCCACATAGACTGTCAGCCTGGGATGGCAATTTCAGAGCCCATTTGCCTGAAGGAGTCTCAGGAATCACCTACCTTAAAAAAAAAAAAAAAACCTACCTGGGTTTAAAGAGTCTCAGGCCCTGCCACCTCTTCCCATTTTTATTATATATCACTTGTCTCCTCAGTGACCTCAATCCATGAGTGCAGTTTCCTGTGAGGCCCTCTTTACCTACCCTGTCAATCATGTTCACCTGCCCCCATCATCTCAGGGTCTATGCCCCACTAAGTGACCATCTGAACAAGACTTGCAGCCCCCATCCCCTAGAATGGGCGGTCTGTTGAAGCACTGGCATTGAAGAGCAGCTCTCAGTCTTCTAGAGACCAGCCAGGCTTTGGAGGAGACGGAAAGGGGACATCTGACCCAGTAGCTCTCTGCACAGGCAAGTGGCCAGAATGGTTTCCTTGTAGGATGCTAAAAAGGCACCTGGCCCCGAGATCTCTCCTGGGCTGGTGCTCCCAAGAAGCACCCGTGTCTGGACTCTGCTCAACTCATTTGCCTGTGGTTTCCTTTCTGTCTGCCCAGTGTCTATGCTTAAGGCCTTCTGGGCTGCAAAAAGGCTTCTGGAGTATGCCAGCTCTCACCAAGGCAAGGCGCTGTGTCCTGGATCGATACAATCTCTGCAGAAACAGCACTGATTTCTTTCCTTGTTCACTTGGGGCATGCTGCTAAGTACAACTCTGTCTCTTTGGTTGCAGGCCTAGTTTCTTGAAGGCAGGGAATCTTTTAGTTACTTCTATCTCACAACATAGGGAACAGACTCTCTCCAATTATATTTGTGGGATGTATAAAAATGCTTCTACGAGGTATACCAGAATAAGGAGGTATTTTAGGTAGTTGACTAAATTAAGGAATACTTAAGTAACTAGTAAAGAATTTTTTTCTTCTTTTTTTGAGATAGGGTCTCATGTAGCCCCAGACTGGCTTCAAACTTGCGGCCAACCTCCTGCCTCTGCTTTCAATATGGTCAGACAGCATTCAATTGGCTGGGGTCCCAGAAAGATAGAAAGAGAAGCAAAGAAAAGACAATTTCCTACGTCTCTCCTAGAGCTGGGGCACTCTTTCTTCTGCTCTTGGGCATAGAAACTCTAGGTTTTCTTGTGTTTGGCTTCTAGGATTTACACTGACTGTGACACCTCTTTCACCACTAGTCTTCCGTCTGGGGGTGAGAGATAAATACCTCTAAATAGCTCTTCTGGTTCTGAAACATTCAAACTTAGACTAAGTTATTTTTCCAGGATTCCAGAGTCTCCAACTGCAAGACTTCTTGGCCCCAGTAAACATGTTAGCCAGTTCCCCTCTCATCTCTCCACCTGTTTATCCCATCTACTGGTTCTATGCCTGTAGAGTACCCTGACAAACACAGGAGGTTAACTTTGGAGGGAGGCATGGTAAAGCGGCTAGCTAAGCTGTACCAAGGGGTAGTCAGGAAGAAGGAGGGAGCCAGAAGACAGGGCACAATCAAGGGGGATTTGTCAGTGTAACTGGATCTCCTGAGACACTTTACGATAGTGTCATGCAAGGCAGGGGCCACAAGATCACACAAGCTGAACTTGTGTCAGCACTGAGAAGGGTCGAGAAAGGCAGGTGCCTGGCAGCTAAGGTAAAGGCATGGATTGGGTACCTGGTTGGTTAACAAGAGCCCTGAACCATTGGAGGAAGCCAACTCAGTCTATGAAATTCCTGTCCACATGGAGGCATTTCGTGAGAATGTGTGACCAGAGAAGCCCATGTCCACATGGAGGCATTTCATGAGAACGTGTGACCAGAGAAGCCCATGCCCATGGGCTAGCATGTCCTTTTCATAGTGACTACAGGACCACATAAGCCTAGAGCTCAATGTTGAGTGATAATCAGGGTAGGCCATGCCAAAGTGAGAAGATAACTGGAGAAACCACTCAGAGCAAGGGCTTCCCCCAAGCCAGGTTGTCCTGCCCAGGATTGCCACAGGGTCTTGTCCTTTTCACTGGTCATTGCTCCTGGTCACTCGGTTACCTCTCAGAAAGACAGACTTGATGGACTTTTCTTAGCGAAGGAACATCTGAGAAGAGGTTCTCACAATGTGGTCTGGGAACCCCTGAGATCCAAGAAGTCAAAGCTATTCTCTTGAGTTACTTGGCCGAGGCTGTCCGAATCTCCTGAGGTGGCTGGCCTGCATCGTCCTTCTGCATCCTAAACCCTGGGCTGTGAATGAGTGCAGGGGAAGAGTCCCTTGAAAGTCTGTAAGGACTTTGCACTTTCCTGAGATTTCTAGGGTGAGAAGAAAAGGCAAGAGGCAAACTGAAGAAGGTCATGAGCTCACAGAGGAGCTTCGCATACATCCAGTGATCGGCAGTCACTTAAGCCAACGCAATGGAACATTTCAGATGTGACTCTGGATTTCTCATATACAGCCAGTTGCATTCCAACACCTACCACCCAGCTGTGTAGCCTCAGCAAAGGCTCAGGAGTTCAAACATATGTAACCCATAACAGTACTTGTAGGTATAGCATAGTGGCATATACCTGTAATCTCAGTACTTGAAAGACAAGAGGATTGTCAAAAGTTCAAGCCTAGCCTGGACTGCACAGCAAGACCCTGTCTTAAAAATAAAAACAAAAAAAAACCCGCAGTATTTTTTTAGAATTAACTTTCTGCAGATTGTGTTTTAGAGATCGAGATAGAATGGTTAAAGCAAGATCTCTTAACGTCTGTTGTAATACTGTAGAAAAAAATGACGGCAAAGAAAAGTGGGACTTTGTAACCCAGAACAAATCACCTATGGCACTGGGGCCTCTGTCAAGTGCTATCATTTGTACACTTGGTGGGAGTGGTGTGCAGTACAATGAGAACTCCAAGAAGTCTGGGAATCCTTGCTAAGAATTTTACTTTTCTGGGCCAGCGAGATGGTTCAGGGAGCAAAAGTGCCTGTGTGGAAAGCTGGAGACTTGAGTTCAATCCATGAAGTCCATATGGTGGCAGAAGAGAATTAACTTGTTCTCTGACCACCACAACATGCGGTTTGGGAGCCTACTTTCTGCTCTCTTTTTCACTCTCGAATAAATAAATATTTTAAAAAATAATTATTCTATTACATCTATAAAACTTTAGACTTTTCCTAATCTCTCAGACATCAGGGACTTACTATCTCACAACCACAGGGTCACGCTGCACCAGATTAGTCTTGAGTTAGGGCTATTCAGCCTCATCTTGATCCACAGCTCACTCTCAGTCGCTCACAGGTGAAAGGTGGCTTCCCAGACACCTCCATCTGCAGGGGGCTTCCCTGTGCTGGCCAGTTCTGTTTTTTTTTTTTTTTTCCATTAGGGTCTTTTAGAGCACAGAAACCATCTTGACTGGTCCTGCAATCATCTTTCTCTCTTTCCCTTCCTCAATCCCTTCCTCATCCCTTCTTTTCCTCTTTCTCCTTCTTGTTGCTGTTTTCTTTTTGAACAAGGTCTCACACCAGCTCACTCCAGGCTGGTTTGGAGCTCACTATGTCATTTCTTGGTCACACTGCTTTGGAGGACTGGGTTCAGGCTTGTCCATCCTGGAGGGGATGCGCCCTGGGGAGGAAGGGAGCTGTTGCCAGAAGGAACAGGGTGTCTCTCCCCACTCCTCAGCCGATCACTCATCAGACTGGTCTCAGACCCATCCATGGTCCTCCTGTTTCAGCCTATTGAAAACTGGGGTTGCATGGACCCACCACTCCCAGCTGATATTTTCATCTCTACCTAGAGGAAGAGAAGCTGCTCCTGTGTTGTTGGAGGGGGGGATGAGATGGAGACTTGCAGGTCACAGGAAAACCACATCAAAGGCTTAAGGTGAAGCCCAGGCTGCACAGCTGCTGACCAGACGTAAAGGTTGAGAATTCAAGACTCGCACAAGGAATGCCCCCAGGATTTTAGGCAGAGAGCTGTACACGTTGAAATATGAAGTACAGTTACCAATGGATATGAGATCTCCATTGCAAGAACAACCTTGCCTAAGCGCCAGATGTAGAGTGGAGAAAATGAGGTTGACCCTGGATATTGGCTGAGGTCACAGAGGAGTTGTCTTCGTCTCCGTGGAAAAAGGGCCGGGGTAGACACTACAGAAGTTACGGCTCTGGGTATTCACTAAGACCTTTGCGTTCATCGGTCTTTCTTTCCACTACCTGGGGAGTGTGCTCCTGGAAGTATCCGCTTCAGAAAGTGACTAGTACGGGAAGGGTGGGGAAGCTAAGCTGCTAGTTGCTAATTGGGAGGGTACGAAGTGTGCAGATCGGCACCTAAATGGACCCTTGGCCCTAGCAGGAAGGCGTCGGGAGACGTAGTGGGATCTGCTTGGTGAAGGAGAGCGGCATAAGGAAAGTGCTGCGCCGGGGAGAGGAGAGAGAAGCTGCCGAGGCGCAGGCGAGAAGCAGGGATAGGACAGAAGGGAGGGGCCAGAAGGAGGGAGGGGCATCGCAAGAGGAGGAGCGCCGGGAGAGGAGGTGCAGATCCGGGAAGGTGAGGGAGAGGCAGTGCCGGAGAGCGGGGTCCCGCGCTGAAGAGGGGGGTCCCGCGCTGAAGAGGGGGGTCCCGCGCTGGAGAGGGGGGTCCCGCGCACGTCCGCTCACCTCCAGTGCCTGGCCCAGCTCCAGATCGAAGGTGACCACGCACACGCACTCCAGCCAGGCAGAGAAGCGCGCCCAGGGCATCTCAGTGGTCCGAGCCCCGCGGACCGAGGACATGGACTTGGTCACGCTGAGACCACTGTCTACCCGCCGAGGCCCAGAGCCAGCCGGCATCTCCATGATGGCCCTGGCACAAGCCGCGCGTTGCCGGGAAACGCGGGAGTACGCCTTGCCAGCCTCGGAGCAGTCGAGTGGCAGCCGCGGGCCAGAACGGCCCCTGGCGGCCGCGCGCGCCCCCTAGCGCCGAAGGCGCCGCCTGCCGAGGATGGACGCGGAGCCCAGCGCTAGAGGGGGCCGAGGCGGATAGAGCGGCCGGAGCCGAAGTGAGCACTTCCGGGAAGTGGTGGTTCCGGTGGCCGCTGCGGGCTGTGGGAAGGTGGGGCTGAAGATCTGGGTTCGTCGGATCGTCGGACCCGGCATTTGAGTTCCGACGGACTCTTGAGTGGCGTCGGCCTTGGATGTGACACGTTTTAGCTTCCCTGAGCCACTCTGGACGAAGGTGTCATCCAACGAGGACTGAGGATTGCGAGAGGTGACATTAATTTGTTATTGCTACACGGTGGTGTTACCTACAAAGTTTACACTGAGAACCGCCCAATCAAGCCCCCCCCCCAAAAAAAAAAAAACTGGCAAAAATATGTTTTAAGGCTGGAGAGATGGCTCAGGGGTTAAGACTGTCTCGCAAGCAGAAGGTCCTGAATTCAGATCCCAGGTCCTACGTAAAAAATGCCAGGTGAAAAAGACAACAGCCTGCATTTCTGGCCCTAGTGGTGAAGCCTGGGAAATCCCAGAAAGAAGCAAAAAGAAGCAACTAGGATGATTCCCGAAGTCACCCCTGGAGTGCTCCCCTTCTCTCGCCCTCCCTCTCTCCCTCTCTCTCTCTCTCACCCCTGGAGTGCTCCCCTTCTCTCGCCCTCCCTCTCTCTCTCTCTCTCACCCCTGGAGTGCTCCCCTTCTCTCGCCCTCCCTCTCTCTCTCTCTCTCACCCCTGGAGTGCTCCCCTTCTCTCGCTCTCCCTCTCTCTCTCTCTCACCTCTGGAGTGCTCCCCTTCTCTCGCCCTCCCTCTCTCTCTCTCTCACCTCTGGAGTGCTCCCCTTCTCTCGCCCTCCCTCTCTCTCTCTCTCACCTCTGGAGTACTCTCCTTCTCTCACCCTCCCTCTCTCTCTCCCTCTCTCTCTCAGCCCTGGAGTGTTCCCCTTCTCCCTCCCTCTCTCTCTCCCTCTCACCCCTGGAGTGCTCCCCTTCTTCCTCCCTCTCTTTCTCTCTCCTTTCACCCCTGGAGTGCTCCCCTTTCTCTCTCCCTCCCCCCCCCCACGGACATTTTTAAAAATTTTTATTATTATTTATTCAATTGTGCGTGTGTGTGTATGTGTGTGTGTGTGTAGAACCACGGATAAATTCGGGAACCACCATGGATGCCTTCACCTCCACCTTGTTTACTCTGCCCGGGGATTCACAGGCTCCGCCCTACCAGGACCAGAAACTGCAGGCCACCCCCGCTTCTGCCCTGCGTCTATATGCGGGGTCTAGGATCCGAACTCAGGACCTTACGTCTGCAAGGCAGAAGCTTAACACCTGAGCCACCTCTCCAGCCCCACACACGGACATTTTAAAAAATTAAATATATTGTTCCAGATGGATCTCTTCAGGTAGTTTGGCAGCTAATCTGTTAGATAATCCTAGACATAAGTTGACTACCAAGATTAACTATCACACTGTGGAAATGAGTTTAAAGCCTCCGACCCCCTTTTTTCACTACCTTCTGATTACATTGGTCTAGAAATGATGAATTTACAGTCCATGGACCAAAATTAGTTACGTGGTCTCCACTAGAGCAATGTGAGCAAATGGTCTTTCGGTGAACCATGAGATCATTATTCTTTTTAATTACTGCATTATATTTAAGAAGACCATTATAAATTAGAAAACTGGGGATAAAGAGATGGCTTAGGGGTTTAGCCTCTGCCTCGAAAGCAGAAGGATCTGGATTCAATCCAAGATCCCATGTAAAAATACCAGGCAAAAATGGCAGTGGCCTGTATTTCTGGGCCTGGAAGGTGGAGCCGGGAGAACTCTAGAGCAAAGCCAAAAGGAGGTAGAGCAATCCAGGATAAGATCCAAAATTACCCTTGGGTCTCTATGGGCATGCACAGTCAGTGCCCTGTGATACACTCAGGGGCGTAGACACACACACACACACACACACACGCACACACAAATGTGGTTTTTTTTTTTTTTTTTTGGTTTGGTTTGGTTTTTATTTACTCTGTGTATGTGTGTCTGTATGTGTCAGAGGGCACTGTGTGTCCCTGTGATAGACCAAAGGTGACTTCAGGAATCATACTGGATTGTTTCTACCTCTTTTTTGCTTTGTTCTGGGATTTCCCACGCTCTGCCCACCATAGCTTGAAGTGTAGGCCTCCAGCCATTTCCACCTGGTATTTTTATGTGGGACCTGGGACTAAAACTCAGGACCTTCTGCTTGTGAGGCAGAGTCTTAACCACTGAGCCATCTCTCCAGCCCAGACAAATGTGTTTTAAAATGAGAAAACTGTGACCTTTTACACAGTGATTATCAAATCAGGCCCAACTGCCCTCTGCAGAATACTAGTCACTGAAAAGGATTTTGCAAAGTTTTTCACAAGCCAGCCGAGTATGGTGATGAGGGGGCTTGTGACAAATCTGCCTCTCCCAGGATAGAATTTGATAGGGATCTCTATGGGCTGAAGTTTAGGAAAATGAGAGAGGAAGGTAGGGAGTGGTGGGTGGTCTGCTCATGGGTAGCCATCAACGTACTCCTGGAAGTGGTGATTTTAGAGTCAACTGAAAGCTCATGTAAGAGTAGGGGACATGGGTTCTTAGAGGTTTACTTACTCGGGAACAAAGTTGGAAAAGGGGCTGGAGATTTGCTCTCCTACATGAAGGAGGCTGACAAGAAAAATAAAAATAGGTGAAGAAAGTTGAGGTTGCATATTCAGACCTTGCTTTGGTTTCATCATGAGCTGCCAAATAAGTTCAGATATTCTATTGTTCAAATACATGTAAAAGATAAATGGTCTAATGACCCAATTTACCAACTGCATAGAATTTACATATATAATTCTGTTTCATCTGTTTATATATTTATCCACTGGCTCATCCATCAGTCTTTATTTTTAATTGCTTTTTATATATTTATTTGATTTTTGAGATAGTGATCTTGCTATATAGCAAGACTCAGGCCAGCCTTGAGTCTCCTGGCTCCAGCCCCTGAGTTATAGGATTATAGAAGTACGCCTCCATTACTGGCAATCTATTTAAATTGTTTTTAAAGACTGGCCCATAGCCACATACTCACCCTTAAGAAATATACCACTGGGCTCCAGTGAGATGGTTCAGTGGATAAGACAGCTGCTCACAGCCAGGCAAGCTGAGTTCCATCCCTAGAAGCGTATACATATAGTATCTTTTTTAAAATTGTTTTTTCTATTTATCACGGGGAGATCCCACAATGGTTAAAAGCCCCTTCCCTTGCAAACAAAGGGACCTGAGTTCTGATCCCCAGGTCCTATGTTAAAAAAAAAGATTTAATGGTGTGACAGCCTGCCTGTCATTCTAGCCCTGGAAGGCAGAGCCTGGGACTGCCAGAGCGACTGGTGGCCATTCTAGACCCACTGGTGTGCTCTGGACTTAGTTAGAGCCTTCATGACGATAAAGTCATGAAGGGAGGTGCAAGGTGACTCCCAGCATCATCCTTGGTCTCTGCGGAAAAACAATTATTTTCTTTTTTCTGTGGGTGTGTGTGTGCAACCTCTGGTGTTGTTCCTCAGGAGCTAATCACCTTGATTTTTGTGAAAGCGCCTGTCACTGACACCCCGGGCCGACTGACTAGGCTAATCCCAAGGATTCTCTTGTATCTGTTGCCCTAGTGCGGAGAACAGAAGCACAAGCCAGTGGGTGCTAGATTCAAACTCAGAGCTGTGCTTGGTCAGCAAGCACTGACTGACTGACTGACTGAACTCTCTCCCTCACCTTCATTTTTGGAAGGATTGTTTCATCGGAAATTGAGTTTACTCATTCACAGGTTTTGTTTTTCCTTCACACACGGGATGTTATTTTATTGCCTTTTGGGCTTCTTTTATTTTTTATGAGAGGTTGACTATGAACTCCATTATTGTCCCCTTTATGCGGGTGAGTCATTTTTCCTTGCTGCTTCGTGACTTTTCTGCCTTTGGCAAGAAGACTAGAGAGAGTCCACAGTCGGGAGGGAGAGCTTTCTTTTTTTCTCAAAATTTAACATATTTTATTATTTATTTATGAGAGAGAGAGAGAAGAGAGAGCGGATGAGGAGAGAGAGACAGTGCCGTATAGTACATTGGTGGAGGTCAGAGAACAACTTTATGAGCTCAGTGTTTTCCTTCCATATGTAGGTTTCCAGGCATCCAATTCAAGTAGTCAGATTTGTGAGAGATTTGTGCCCCTTACCTGCTGATCCTGCCAGCCCCTATAATTTTATTTATTCCCTTATAATAATCCTATTACTAATCATATTTATATTAAACTTTCCCTGTTAAAATCATTGTGTGGGACTGGAGAGATGAATCGGGGGTTAAGCCTCTGCCTGACAATCAGAAAGACCTGAGTTCTGTCCTAGATCCCATGCTGGGGGGAAATGGTGGCAGCCTGGAGTTATAGCTCTGGAAAGTGGAGCCTGGAAAACCCCAGAGCAAAGCAATAAGGAAGCAAACCAATCCAGGATGATTCCCAAAGTTACCCCTGGACCTCCACAGGCACACACACAGCTAGCTACACATATGCTCAAAAAAATAAATAAAATCATTGTGTGGTTTCAGTCCCTTTATGATACTGTAACTAATGATACCGTTAGTAAGAAGAGAACAAGTGGGAAAATAAAGCTACTATTACACACACACACACTCTCTCTCTCTTTTTCTCTTGGGAGGCAGCACTGAGGATCTCTGAGGCCAGCCATCAAACAGCAATAACCAGGGGTTGAGCATACAGGGGCAGGATGAACAATTGGTTTGTAGCAGAAGGTTATCATAACTGGAACTAAATAAAATGAGATGAGGTGAGAGCAGATGACAAACAACCTTGTGGACAACAGCGAAGATTCTTGCTTCCGTCTTGCCTAAGATGGAAGCCCTGAGGTCAGAGATGTGATATAACTCACTTTAACTCTACGCTGAATGGCCTACAGCAAGTAATCCAGGAAAAAAGTGACAGACTGTCCTGAGCCAGGTGAGAAAAACTGATTTTGTGGAGGAACAGGTGTGCAAGGAGCAGAGCAGGCCCCAAGTTCAAGTTACCTGGACAGCACAGAAACACTATTTCAAAAGGTGGGTGATGAGGAGGCTTCCGTGTGTGTGTGTGTGTGTGTGTGTGTGTGTGTGTGTGTGAGGTGGTAAGAGCCCTTGCTGAATAAGCTTAAGGACTTGGGTTCAAAATCTCCCATAAAAAGTTGGGGATGGTCAAGTATGCCTGTAACCCCAAAGTGTGTATGTGGGGAGGGAGGTTGGGGGTCTGGGAACAGACAAGAGGATTGCTGGATTTTGCTAATCACTAGCCGGACTTTGTTCAGTGAGATAGCCCATGTCAAGAAAGTAAAGCCCAAAGTAAAGAGCAAAACATCTGACGTCCTCCTGTGAAACACACACACACACACACACACCAGGCACCAGTATCAGACACACATTTGGATACCACATACATATGCACTCCCACAAATAGTATATATGTATATGTATTTTGTGTTTCACATATATATTTGTATACTGTACATATATGTAATATATATATATATATATATTTAGTTCAGCACTTGCCTAGTATGTGTAAGGCAGAAAGAGGATGGGATAGACATTCCTGCTTGAACCAGGGATTCTGGCTAGAGCTCAAGAAGCGCGAAGATCAGGCACTGGGTCGCACTTGTTCACAGCTGCAGAAGTGAACCATCTCCTGGATCTGGTTTCTCTTTGCAAGCCCCCATTCTGCGGCACCCTGCTGCCCTTTCCCGTTTACGTAGGGCTATGAACCCTTGCAGTTTGTGGGAAAGAGCATTTGCCACACCTGCTTCCTCAGCTTGCATAAGAGGCAGGAGTTCCTTAACCTCCGTCCACTTCATAGACGTTCTCCTGGGTCTTACTGAAAACTGTCCTTGAGCATGCGGAGGAGGGTTGCAAAGTCTCACTATGTCCCGGGAAAGTAGCTGCAGACCACTGAAAGACCTGGGAAGCAAAACCCTTTCCCTAACATCTCTGGCGCCGTCTGCTGGTAAAGTCCAGCTACAGGGAAAACCGTTGACATATCCTGGAGCTTTTTTTTTTTTTTTTTTTTTTTTAATTATTTTTTTGCTTCTCATTCTTTTCAGATAGGATGTTACTTAAGCTGGGCCTCGGTCTTCCTGGTAAACTTGTGTTGATACAGTCTTTACGTGTTCTAATTCTGTTAGTATTTTCCCATGGCACACACTGCCATTGGAAGTAATGATCATTTTTAGAGATTAATATGAACTGATCACAACCCATGTTAAGTGGACACACATTGGCGTGCGAAACACTGAACGACCTGCGGGGCACCTGGAAAAAGCAAACCAAACGACGCAGATAGGCGGCCAGCCCAGCTCTGACACAGGACCTGTGCACGCTGGGCTGGATGTTGCTGCTCAGGGTGTCTGTACGCTAAGTTTGGCACAGCAGCTCGCTCAGGGAGAGGCCTCAGCAGAGAAAACAGAGGACCCCCCGGCCTTCCCGGGCCGCGCCGCTACGGTTCTGTTTCTTCGCGCGTCCACTGGCGCCACGGTGGGCCCGCCCCGCCCCGCCCCGCCCCGCCCCGCCCCGCCCCGCATGCAGCCCCGCCCCGCCCCGCATGCAGCCCCGCCCCGCCCCGCCCCGCATGCAGCCCCCCGCCCCGCATGCAGCCCCGCCCGCGTAGGCCCGCCCTCACCTCGGTCGCGCTCAGCATCGCGCGTGGCCCCGCCCAGTCCCGTAGCCCCGCCCTCACCTCGGTCGCGCGCCGCATCGCGCGTAGCCCCGCCCCAAGGGCCCCGCCCCGCCATCGTAGCTCCGCCCTCACCTCGGTCGCGCGCAGCATCGCGGGTAGCCCCGCCCCCGCGGCGCGCGCGCCGCCGCCGCCACCGCCATTTTGGAGCGATCCCGCCCGCGGCCCCGAGCCGGTCCCGAGCCGCCGGCCGGCCGCGCTAGTGTCCGAACGTTCAGCGCCGCGGGCCGGGCCTATGTGCGTGCGGCCCGCCCCAGGCCGCCCGCACGTCACCTCTGCCAGCGCCCTGGCCCCCCTCGGGGCGCCGAGGAGCCGCCGCGACCCCCCGGCCCGCGGGGCAGGTGAGTGCGGCCGCGCGCCGGCCGCTCCCTCCGGCCGGGGAGAAGGTCCCCTCGGTGGTCCGCGTCCTGCCGCCGTCAGCGCCTGGCCGGCCGCGCGGCCCGCCCTCGGCCCCTGCGCCTCCGTCCGGGTCGGGGACCCATGAGCGGCGCCCCGTCCGCCCGCGCCGCGCCCCGTCATTCATTCGCGCGTCGGTCGGTCCGTGCGTCGGCGCAGAGCTCGGCCGACGCTCCCGCCGTCCGCGTCCCGTCGGCCGCCCCCTCCCTGCTCGGGCCCCGTAGCTCCAGCCCAGCGCCCGCCCCCTGCGCGCTCGTCTCCGGTGCCGGGAAGGAGCGACGGACGCCGGGCGCGGGCGGGCTGCCCGCACGGCCGCCGTGGCGCCCCTCTCGCCGACGTCCCCGCACCCCGTGTCGTGCCCGGCCCTCTGCCGCGCCGCCCCTGCCGCCTCCGGCGTCGGCGCCCGGCCAGCCCTCCGCGGCCCGCTCCCCTGCTGACCCGCATGGCCCAGGCGCGGGCACCACTCGCCCGGCCTGCCCACCTGCCCGCGCCCTGCGCTTTCCTGGACGCCCTCCGAGCACTTCCTCCACCTGCCACGGTCCCCTGCGGCCAGCCCCGCAGCCCCCCTGCCCCGCGGCCCCCTGCCCCCCAGCCCCGCAGCCCCCCAGTCCCGCAGGCCCCCAGCCCCCCAGTCCCGCAGGCCCGCAGCCCCCCAGCCCCGCAGCCCCCCAGTCCCGCAGGCCCCCAGCCCCCAGCCCCGCAGCCCCCCAGTCCCGCAGGCCCCCCCCCCAGCCCCGCGGCCCCCCAGCCCCGCGGCCCCCCAGTCCCCCGGTCCCGCAGCCCCCCGGTCCCGCAGCCCCCCCGGCCCCGTGGCCCCCCAGCCCCGCGGCCCCCCAGCCTGCGGCCCCCCAGCCCCGCAGCCCCCCAACCTCCCAACCTCGCACTGCTCCAGGCCCCTTGTGGTCCTTGCTGGGTCCCCTTGCGGCCGGCCCCCCAACCTCGCACTGCTCCAGACTGCTTGCGACCCCTTGCTGGCTGCCACCACCTCCTTTAGCTCCTGCTCACTGCCATCTGTCAGTTCGCAGCCGTCTTAATTGCTGTGCCTTTCTCCAGCCTGTTGAACTTCCCCGGGCCCACCCTCATCTGTGTCCTCTGTTTGACACCCTTTTGCTTCACAGCACCTCATTCTCCATTCTGGACTCCGATCTGTTAGCTTCTTGATGTCTTCCTTTCTGGTACTTCTTCCCTTTGGTCCTCTCATTCCCAAGCCAGCTGCGCTCTTGAAGGTGAGAAGCAGCTGTAAGAAGAATAGAGACAGACCCTTCCAGGTTGAGAAGACACTGATGCCCCAAGGTGGGAGAGGACTGGGTCTCCTCCAAGATCTAGTTAAGATTGATGTGTCTGGGAAAGCCTAGACCAGATCCTGCAAAGTAGGTGTTCTGGTCATCATGTACCTTCCAGATCTTGCTGAGGGCTGGGCCTTGAGTCTTGCATTTTGGGGGAACCTAGACTGCAGAGTGAGTTGAGTAGTGTCATGATCTTTAAATATTGTCACATGAATAGGAGTAGTGTTATGGTTTAACCTTGGGTAGGCGACTTAGGGGAGGGATGTCAGAGGTAGTACCATTAGAGTTTAATAGGTTAGAGGAGAGGTGTGAGGGGATGAGACAGCTCAGCACAGTTTTTAGGCTTCTTGAAGTCAGGAAATTGGATGAGGTAGAAGTAGGCAAGGTTGAAAGTAGTGGAAGAAGTCCAAGGGTCATGGCAGAGAACATGTCTTACAGCAAAATCTGGAGCCTGGAGAACTAAAGCTGAAAGTGCACTTGACTGTTTGCTAACATATACAGCATGATATATTGAACATTTATTTATTATATGACATCACATTTCTTTATGAGAATTTTTTCATCTAAGGCTCAGAGTTAGGTTAATCATAGGATATAGGAACTGTAATTTCTCTGTCTCAGAGTTAAGATATTGAGACAAGAGAGCCAGGATTTGTACCATGGAGTTTGACCCTGCATTTCCTTTTTCTCCTCCTCCTCCTCCTCCTTCTGTTAACGGAAATGGTACCTTTTGAAATGTTTGAATAGTAATAATGACTAATTGTGTGCAAGGCACTTGTGTATGTGTACACACACACATAAGAGCATACCTATGCTGTAATAATAATTACTTAGAAAACAGGTCCTTGGGGCTGGAGAGGTGGCTCAGGGGTTAAGCCTCCACCTTGCAGGCGGAAGGTCCTGAGTTCGGATCCCAGATCCCATGTATAGACGCCAGGCAGAAGCGGGGGCGGCCTGTGCTTCTGGTCCTGGTAGGGCGGAGCCTGTGAATCCCGGGGCAGAAGGAGGTGGAGGCGTCCTTGGTGGTTCACGAATTCGTCCGTGGTTCTACACACACACACGCACACACAGACACGCGCGCACATACACACGCATATGCACACAGTTGAATAAATAATAATAATAAAAAAAAATTAAAAAAAAAAAAAAAAAAAGAAAACAGGTCCTTGTAATGCAGTTCAAGATGGCCTGGACCACATGATTCTAATGCATTGGCTTTATAAGTTGTGTGATTACGGGCATGTTCCACCGTGTCTGTCTAGCCCAAGCACTTTTTATTTTTTTAAAAAATTTATTTATTTATTTATTTAGTGTGTGTATCACAGGGTGATTTCGGGAATCATCCTGGATTGTTCTACCTCCTTGGAGTTTTTACATGGGACTTGGGATCCGAACTCAAGACCTTCTGCTTGTGAGACCTTGAGCCTTGAGCCATCTCTTCAGCCCAAGCACTTTTTGAAAAAAGTACATTAACCATATCATATTTTATTTCATTTAGTCATTAAGAATTTAAGCAATTTTTAAAACATTTATTTGTGTGTGTGTGATAGGACAACCTGTGGGAGTCTGTTCTTCCTTCTACTGTGTGGGCTCTGGAGATTGAACTCTGGACATCAGGCGTAGCCAGCACGTTAAGTGCCTTTACTCATCGAGCCTTCTCCTTGACCATTCGTTCACATTAAAACAGCTTAGTATGAGATCCTCTGACTTTTTTTTTTAATTTTATTTTTTGGAGATAGTGTCTTTTTTTTTTATTAATACATTTTTTTTATTATTTCAGCTCATACAAACTTATTAGGTACACCAGTTCCCTCCCTCCCTCCTCCTCCCCCTGTACCCCCTGCTTCCCCTCCCCACCCCCCTCCCTCCCCATCCCCCAGTGCTTCCCGCCCCAATTCCCAGAGAGTCCTTGGAGATAGTGTCTTATGTAGCCCAACTTTGGCCTTGAATTTGCTGAGTGTTTGAGGATGACTTTGAACTTCTGATCTCCCTGTCTCCCAAGTACTCAGATTAAAGAAGTATGCCACTGGATTGCAGAGGTATGCCATCAATTCTGGGGCTCAAATCAAGGACTTTACGGATGCTAGGCAAGCACTTTACCAACTGAGCTACTTTCTGGGCATCTCTTCCCTTTTATCTATTGTTTGAAGTAGGATTTCATGTAGTCTATGCTTGCTTCACATTTGTTACATAGCTAAGCTTGGCCTTGAACTTTTAACACCCAAGTGGTGAGATAACAGATGTGTGACTCCCAGGTCTGGCTGGGAATGACTTTAACATTCTTAGTATTCATGTGAGAACACTGAGGCCCAAACGAGTAGGTATTTGAGATCACAGTAAATGAACCAGGGAACAGGACTCAGTTCTAGAACTCCGTGTGCTGTTGCTTTCAGAATGTGCTCCTGCAGGTGATGGTTTGACCCCTTGAGATGTTCATTGGCTGTCCTCTGTCTTTTCCAAGGCAGTCCATGTTCCTATTTTTAAATTAAATTAGTTAATTAACGTGTGTGTGTGTGTGTGTGTGTGTGTGTGTGTGTGTGTGTGTGTGTATGTGTGTGTATTAGAGGGCAGGCACTGTGTGTCCCTGTGGGGTACCAACGGTGACTTCAGGAATCATCCTGGGTTGCTTCTACTTCTTTTTTGCTATGTTTTGGGATTTCCCAGGCTCTGCCCACCAGGGCACGAACCTCAGGCCATTGGCATTTCTACTTGGGCGTTTTACATGAGACCTGAGATCTGAACTCAGGACCTTCTGCTTTTGAGGCAGAGTCTTAACCCCTGAGCCATCTCTCTAGCCCCTCTGTTTTCTTTTTTGTCTTTCTAAAGATAGCTTATTAACAGTTTTTTATCACTAGTAACTGATAATTGTCTTTTCTCTGTGATTTGTCTTGCAGTGTTTTGATATGGTCAGGATAGATTCTTCACACCATGTAAATATATAATTCTTGTTGGCTTTTTTCCATTAAATTACACTGGAGTCTTTGTTAGGTTAATTGGACATGTGAGTGTAAGCTTATTAATTTAGGCATTCCATTATGGCCATTGGTCTGTTTTTCCATCTCATTACTTTAATAACATGTCTTAAAGTCAGCACATGTAAGAACTCCACTTTTATTCCTTTAGAAATTGTCGTACATGCCCTGGAAGTCCATGAGGCACAAGAAGAGTTGTCCTCTGACCCCACTTGTGTACCATGTTCTCTCTCTCAGTTTCTCTCTCATATAAATAAATAAAATACAAAAAAATTGTTTTACTAGTTTTAGAATAAACTCTTTGATTGTACAATAATGTGTGCTGGGAGTTTGGTTGGGATTATATTGAATCTATAGACCAGATTCAGAATTGAATTATTAAGTACTCTGAACTTTGCATACAATTTATTTCCCTACTTATTTATATTTTCTCTGCAATATTTGATGCTTTTACTGTAAAGATACATTTTTTGATTCATTTTTAGTCATAGTTTTTTAAATACTTTATATTCTCAATTATTTCTTGTACAAAATAAGTTTTAAATTTTATAGTTTACACAATGTTTTAAATGTCAGATATTAAACCCATTGCCTTGGACATGCTAAGCATGTGCTCAGCTCCTGCACAGTATTCCTAGTAAGAGAGTTGAGCTTAATTTGGGTAGACTGTTAAAATGCTTGGAAGAGTCTTAACCATCAAGCCTTCAAAACATTTAGTGTGTGTGAGAGAGAGAGAGAGAGAGAGATGTGGTTTCCCTGTATAGTTACTCAGGACCCTCTTCCTCAGTCTCCTGGATACTAGACTAGGGCTAGACACTTGTATCTTCAGCCCTGCATTACCTGTTACATGCACCCAACATGGAGAGAGAAGTAAGTGTTAAACATAGTAGAGGCTGCCCACGAACAGCTGTGAGACTGGAGGAGAATTTGCTGTCAAAGAGGCATGAGAAGAGGATTGATTCACCATGTTGGATGCTGAGATGTTGGGAGAGGTGAGAACCGAGTAGCAATTGTTGACAGTCATCTAGTTTCCTTGGCATAAATAGTTTGGTGGAATAGTGGGAAGAAAGGGGGTGGGGGCTGAGAGAGGACAGTTCCTGTAGGAAACATTGCCGTGACAAGGAATGGAGAAATGTTTGTGGGACTAAGGGAAAATGTACTCTTCTCTGTGTATGTGTGTGTGTGTGTGTGTGTGTGCACGTATGTGCCCTGGAAGAGGAGAAGAGATCAGAGATACATTTAAGATACTTGAAAAGACATTAATGGGGTTTGTAGTGCAGGTAGAAGGACTGATCTCTGATGGAGGCAGATTCTTTATGTGGAAAAAGAGAAGGCAGGAACATGGAGGGTTTAATTTAATGGAGGGGAGTGGAGGTATTAACACTTTTAGATCTTTTGCTTTTCCTGTGAATTAAGAAAGTAAGGATATTTATTAGAAAGCAGAGGAAAGAGTAAATGATTTGGCGGTTTGTTGCATTACTTCTGTATTACTGCATAAAAAGTCACCCCATCAATTAGTGGCTTAATACAACTTTTTTTTTTTTTCTGGGTCCTAAGTCTAGCCTTGGCAGTGTGAGCTGGATACAGCAAGATTCTGCTCCCTTGGTGTCTCTTTGGCTTACTCATAGGACTGGGCCTTCGCTGGGTGTTTAGTCTCTCCTGGGTGCCTTCCATAGGGAGGCTGGAGTAATCGTGTTCACATACCCATCATGGATTCAGAAATCATCACGGAAGCTGTGCTGTCTCTTGAGATTGAGATTTAGAACCTGCGCTTGTCTTTCTGTCTCCTTTGTTGGTTAAGTCAGGTCATAAGAAGAGCCAAGTGAAGAGATAGGCAGATCTTTAATCTACCTGCCTGCCTACTTTTAGTTCCTCTCTCTTGCCCTCCTTTCCTTCCTTCATTGCTTTTTTGGTAAGGTCTCACTTTGTAGTCCAAGCGACCTAGAACTCTTGGCAGCTCTGCCTAGTTGACCTAGTGCTGGGATTACAGGTGTGCATCAGCATGCCTTAGAATACATCTCTTAAAATAGGGAGTTACGTGTCTATCACTTATCTTTTTTCCTTTCTTTCATGTATGCATGTATGGAATGCATGCATGTGTGGGTTGTGTTTGCATGTTTGCATGTGGGTGAGTACATGCAGGTATATGTACACAAGTGCACTTGAGTGTATAGTACAGTTATCTTAAGAGAATAAAACCAACTTCTGAGGGGTAAGAGAGAGAAAGAGAAAGAGGAGAGAGAGAAATGAGAATATAAATAAGATCACAAGGCTATATTTAATGTTCCCTAGAGGTTTGTGGTCATTAATTTAGAATGAGTAAAGCTCAAACTGTGTTTTCTCACGGAAGCCTTCTCTGACCAGCGCTGCCCTTTCTCTTTCCTATCCTCATTGATTAATGGTATTTACTAATATTTATGGGGTACTAACTGCTTTTTAGACGTGTTGGATAGTGTGTATGTTTAAAAGTATATTTATTAGAGAGAGAGAGAGCAGGCACACATTGCTACAGTGCATAGATGGAAGTCAGAGATCAACTTTCAGAAGTTGACTGTCCTTCCCCATGCAGGCCCCAGGGATTACAGTCAGGTTGACAGTTTGCATTGGTGCCTCTACCTGCCGAGTCTTACTGTGTTCAGACTGTCCTGAACTTAGAATAACCCTGCCTCATCCTAAATGCTGGGATTTCAGGCATGAATTATCACATCTGGCTTCAGATTATCTTGTCTAACAATTGAACCGTCTTGTGAGGTGTATGCCATCATCATCTATATAATGCCATAGAGGAAATACAGAATTAAGAATTTCAAGACCCCAAAGGCAGAGACCATGTTCTCTCTCACAACAGAATAACCAGATTTTAGTCCAGTCAATAAAGGGGAAAAAATTATCAAAGGCTATTCAAAAGGAATGACCAAGATTGTGATCTTGTGCTAGTTGTGTAATTATTGAGGTTTCTGCTTTTTGTGTATGAGCCGTTACAGTAAATCACCTGAAGCACTGAGGTGTTTTGAACCCCTGCGTGGTAAGTCTTTGCAGAGCCACCGCATGACAGATGCTTCTCTGCATGTGGCTGGTGTGATCTAAAGGAGTTTCTTGGCTCTTAGTTCACGTTTGGATCTCATCTTTGCTCCTTGCCCAATTTCCTTCTTGGTACTTTTCAGTGTCTTCTGCCTATTCAGTAATTAAAAAAAAATTTTTTTTATGTTATTTTGGGTGCTGTAGAGGTGTCTCAGGGGTTAAGCCTCTGCTTTGCAGGCGGAAGATCCTGAGTTCGGATCCTAGAACCCATATATAGACGCCGGGCGGAAGCAGGGCGGCCTAGGTTTCTGGTCCTGGTAGGGCGGAGCCTGTGAATCCTGGGGCAGAGTAAACGAGGAGGAGGTGGAGGCGTCCATGGTGGTTCCCGAATTCACCCATGGTTCTACACACACACACAGGCACAATTGAATAATAATAAAAAAAAAAGAACTTAAATATTTTTCTTTTTACTCTTCAGGTTCACCAGCTAAAAATCTCTGAATGAAAACATTTTTCTTAAAGTTTCATAAACACCAGGAAAAAAAACACGTCAATTTTTTTTTTTTATTTTGCCTGAATATAAGATTTAAGCAAGATTGTTCCATAAAAGGTAAGGCGATTTTTCTTTTCATTTGGATTCTGCTTTATATTTTATGCAGATTTTTAGAGGGTATTCAAAACGAAACACTTAATTGTGATTGTCCTTCCTTCCTTCCTTCCTTCCTTCCTTCCTTCCTTCCTTCCTTCCTTCCTTCCTTCCTTCCTTCCTTCCTTCCTTCCTTCCTTCCTTCCTTCCCTCCCTCCCTCCCTCCCTCCCTCTCTCTCTCTTTCTTTCTTTTATTTATTTATTTTGCGATGGGGTTCTTCCTATGTATCCCTGGCTGGCTTTGAGTTACGATCTTCCTGCCTCAGCCTTTTGAGTAGCTGGGATTATACAGGTAATGTGCCATCATACCTGACTAAAACGTTGAGTTTTGAAAATATATAGATGGTATATTACCTTTTGTTTGCTTCTTTGGTTTTCCTGTGACTGTTTTTAGATGTTCTGTATGTTTCTGAGCAAGTGACTCGGTCTCTTTGAGCCAAAGTGTAATTCATTTTAAATAGTGTTTTCTGATAGTTTTTGCAGGGAGACACCTAGGGAGAGAAGCAGATGTTTATTCACCCAGATAGGGTTCCAACCACAGATCAAAGTAACAATGACACTAGTGTCCAATTTGGCAAGTCAAGGAGTTTATTGGGGTTATTTACAGGATTATTGATGAATGATTTAAAGACAGGAGTGTTGCAGTCAACCTGCATGGTTGTTGATAAATGACCATCAAACAGCTTAAGGGAACAAGGGTTTATTCTCTTACGATTCCTGGTTACAGTTCTTAGTCCAGCTTGACAGGAGAGCACGCACCAACACCAGGGCCGAGGGAACTGGCCACACCATCACTGCATAACGGCTGAGAGAGGGACAATCCTTACTTGCCAGACCAGCATATCTGGCCAAGTATACAGAAGAATTCCAACTCTCTCAGTCAGCTCTCTCTGATTTATCCAGGGCTTAATCCCACCCACCATGGGCTGGGTCTTCCCCAGCAGCTTGACAATCTCCTTCAGATTTGCTCTGGGCTTAACTCAACATCAACTCTCTACAACTGTGCCCAGAGCTCAAACCCTCAACAGTCAAGTTGACACCTGTGCTTAACTATGACAAGGTGCATTGCTAAAAAGCCCATCCCAACATAGTGATGACTTCCTGAATTCTTGGTATGACTTGCAGCTAACTTTGTTTGATAGAATCTCCTCTGTCTTCAGTGCTTTCTGCTTTCTTTACCTTGAAGAAGAGACCCCATGAATCTTGTTGGTTTCAAGAACCTTTGATACTTAATGAGCGTTCCTCCAATATAGAAAACTTCATTTTGGAACCTTCTGAGCTTTAGTGGGTCTTCCTCCTAGATGAAATGTTTCAGACTGTTATACATCAGAGACTTAGCACTTTCCCCTTAGGTTAATGTTCAAACCTTAGCTTTTGGTGTTTCTTTCCGGTTGTTATGGCTACTGGAGGCAATGTCCAAAATGTCATCACTTTATGCCTAGAGGAAAAATACCACACAATAAACAGGACCAACTATGTGTTTGTAGCGAAGTATATGTTCTATCTCACTTGAAGGAAACTGTTAATGAATGGATAAGGCAAATATGCTGTCATGTTGCATTATGGGTACAGACTCTTGTGTAGAGAATGGAAAAAAAGACTTGCAGTCAACAGCTGTAGATGTTTTTGTTAGAAACACTGAGAAATGTCTCTTCCCTCATAGTTTATGAACCCCCACCATATACTAGATTCACTACATAATGACTACACCTGTCTAGGGGGAGCCATTTATCTTTTTTTTTTTTTTTTTTTTAACTTTATCCGAGAGCGTGAACATTCTAAGGTTTTCTTTTGCAGAGGGTAATAAGTTGGAGACCAGGCACCCAAGAACTGAAAAGAGTAGTCTCTACAAAGGTAAGGAAGACATTTGTTGCCATGCCTTTGCTAAGTCTGGCAGGGATTCGCGGGCTACAGAAATGATAACTGGGCTGGAGAGGTGGCTCAGGGGTTAAGCCTCTGCCTTGCTGGCGGAAGGTCCCGAGTTCTGATCCTAGACCCCACGTATAGACAGACGCCAGGCAGAAGCGGGGGTGGCCTACGTTTCTGGTCCTGGTAGGGCGGAACCTGTGAATCCCGGGGCAGAGTAAACAAGGAGGAGGTGGAGGCGTCCATGGTGGTTCCCGAATTTGTCCGTGATTCTCCACACACATATACACCCACGCACACACACACAATTGAATAAATAAATAAAATATTAAAAAAAAAGATAACTAGGTCCTTCCAGGTATAAAAAGCAATACACCAAAAATTTGCCCATAAACCTCCTTCCTTTTCCCCTTTTCCCATCAGATACTAAAATTAGACAGCCATGATTTGAATTGTAAGATTGAATCTTCGCCAGTGTGTGTATGGGGGCAATCCAGGCTCCCCCCCCACTTGCATCAGGTATAAAAAGGGCTTCAAGTACTTGAGTACATGAACCCAACTTGTTCCCATTGTCAGTAGCCACAGGTACCCTTTTGATTAAAAGAAATTGCCTCTTTAACTGAGTGGTGACGACATTCCTTTGCAACTCTGCACACATCTCTTAACACTCTTATAAGGCTTTTTCCAATGGCCAATGTGCAGAAAATATGTGACTGTTGTGCTGAACAAAACATCCAAGCTGCCTCCCACCCAAGGCTCAGGGAACATTGGGAAAAAAGCAGTAAGATCGTAAGAGCCTGAAGTGGAGCCGGGGTGTGCCCAGACACCATCTTCTGGACACTACAGGGTTCTTACACCCATGAATTCACTGTAGCTATATATATATTCTGCAAGACCTACATGGGAATCATTCTATCAACACTTTACCATGAACAGGGAAAGATAAGACCCCATGCCTCCCTGAGAGACTGATGGGGAGGAAATGGAAGATGCTTTCCTTAATGGTGAACCCACTGGTGTATGATTCATGCTTCAGCAAGTACTCAGACACATGTCATCAAAGGCAAACTGGATGAAACTTGGTGGGCCACATATGTGGAAAGACTTGAAAGTAGGAGAGAGTTTGTCAGGGGAGAAGAGTTGCAAAGGGAAGAGAAGGGGAATGGAACTGGGACTAACAACCAGCAAGATTGCTCAGCAGATAAGATGCCTGCTTGCAAATTGGGACACCTGAGTTCATCATTAGAAACCCACATGGTGGAAAGACAGAACTGACTTCACAGAGTTGTTCTCTGACCTCTATCCGTGTGCCTTGGTGTGCATGTGCGCACCTTCCCTTCTTTTTCCCTTCCTCCTCTCCTCGCTCTCCTTCATCCCCCCCAACCTTAATTGCTTATTTATTGCAGCACTAAAGATGGACCCAGGGCTAGAAAATGCTAGGCAAGCATTCAGTCACTGAGTTACATCTTCAGGAGTCCTTATTTTTTCCTTATAAAAGCTACTCTTTATTTTTGTTTCAGAGAGAGAGAGAGAGAGAGAGAGAGAGAGAGAGAGCATTCAGGTATATGCCATGGTGTGTGTGGAGGTTAGAGGCCAACTTTTAGAAGTCATATCTCCTACCAATGAGCTGCAGGGATTAAACTTCAGGTCACCACAGATAGGTGACTTTATCTATTGAGCTATCTTACCAGCCCATATTCTTCAAGTTTACTGTATAGTATATTTAAGTAAGCTTGACCATACAGTCAGAAGATACACATACCACTTTTAGAAAAAGGTAACGTGATTAGATGGTGTAAAGACTATTGACATGGTATGTATAATAATTATGTATGAAATATGTGAAGAAATGCAAAGTAGAATAAAATTAGTAACCATAAGGCAAGTGTTGAAATGATTCAAGAAGAACTTTTAGAAATGAAAAAAAAAAAGCCAAAATTATAAGAGTATCAGAAGTTTAAGGTTATTTTTTACTTTAATATCAACCTGGGCTACGTGAGACCCTGTCTTAAAATAAAACAAAATGAAAAAGAGTGAAAGAGACAGCTTAGTTGGCAAAGGACCTGAGCTCAGATCACCAGCGCCCATGTAAAAAGCTGGGTGTGAGGGTTGAGGCTACAGCTCTGTGAAAGAACTTTTGTCTGGCACATTACAGTTCGTAAGTCTCATCCCCACAGTCACCACAAAATCAGCAGCAGCAGCAACAAACAAGGTAGCCACATGTCGCACCTGTGAGCCTGCACTAGGGAGATAGAAACAAGGACAGCCAGGCTAGTGGGTTGATGAGCTTGAGCTTCAGGGAGAGACTCTGTCTCAGAAAAGCAGGTGAAGAAATGATCACGGAAGACACCCACTGTCAACACCTGGTCTCCACGTACACATGTGCACACACACAAACAAGGACACAGGAAGAGAAAAAAATTCAGCATGTGAATGAACTCAGAATTCGTGATTTGGACCACATATCTCAAAAAATTATTCAGAGAGTAGCACTGAGAAATGGGAAATGAAAAATGTAGTTAAGAAAAAAAAAAAGTTTCAATCAAGAAACGTAATATGTAGTTAGAATTTCATTATAAAAACAGGAAAATTGGGCTGGAGAGATGGCTTAGGGATTAAGGAGGACCTGGGGTTAAAAGCAGAAGGACCATTAGGCGCCCTAGCCCCTCATGGCATTACTGCCATGAGTCTGTTTGCTGCCTACTTCTCGTGGAGGGACCCTAGCCATGAGTCCGTTTCTAGTTCCTTGCTCCTCATGGACTCCATGCCTAGGCTCCGTGAGTTCTCCAATGTCCTAGCCCCTCATGGCACTCAACGTCTGGAGTCCATGAGTTCCAACCTTTCTCTCCTCTAATAAACTCTACCTTAATCCTCTACACGTGTTCTGGTTTCAATCTTTGACTCCGGAACACAAGAACCCTACAACATTGGAACAGCCGTTTCCCAGATGAAACAGTCGAAATTTCAACCGTTTTCCTGAATTACCATTTTCGCTGTCCATACTCATTATCATGTGCAATTAGTATATGATAATAAAAAGTTACCTTGTTAAAAAAAAAGGCAGAAGGACCTGAGTTCAGATCCTAGGTCCCATGTAAAAATGCCAGGCAGAATGTGGCGGCCTACACTTCTGGCCCTGGCGGGTGGACCTTGGAAATCCAGAGGGAAGCAAAAAGGAGGTAGAAGCAATCCAGGATGATTTCCAAAGTCATTCTTGGTCCTCCATAGGGATACACAGTGCCCTCTGATATACACATGTAAAAGTTATAAAAAACAGGAAAATGAAACTAGAAAAAAAATAGGAAAAATGGAGGCGTGATGATATTCAAAATATTTTCAGTTTTTCAGAAACTATGAAGACAAATCTTTAGATTTAAGAAATACATTGTGACTCAAGTAATATAAATTAAAAACAAAGGAAACAAAAGCATACACCCATACATTTAAATTATATGGTACCAAAGGCAAGAGGACCTATTACAGCAGAGGTAAAATAGCCTGAAAAGGAAGCAATTAGGTTAGTAGCAGCTGAGTCATCAGCACGAAAAGGTCAGTGAAGAACGACATAATTTACTAAAACGATTAGAGATTATAAAGTTCAAAGACTTTCAGGGCTCATGTCTATAGTTCATTTCTAGAGAAATTTGACTGTGTAGAGTACCAGAGCCAAGGAATGAGATGCAGCATTTGAGAGAGAGAGAGAGAGAGAGAGAGAATAAAGTTTAATGTAGAATTATGTATCAAGGGCTGGGGAGATGGCTCAGGGGTTAAGATTCTGCTTCCCTCAGGAAAAAAAAAAGATGGTGGGTGAAAATGGCAGCACTGGCCTGCACTTTCTGGCCCTGGAAGGCAGAGCCTGAGAAATTCCGGAACAAAGCCAATAAGGAGGTAGAGCAATCCAGGGTGATTCCCACAATCACCCTTGGGCCTCCCAGACACACACAGTGTCCTTTACACCCACACCCATTTTACATACCCACACGCAGGAACACACCAACACCTGCACACGAAAAAAGAATTATGTATCAGTGAGTCTTGTAAAAAAAAGTGAAAGTGCTTTTTTTTTTTTTTTTTCATGTTAGGCTGTCTTCTACTTGGTGATCCTCCACGTTCATGGACCAATACAGTTGTTGCCTTAAAAAAATCAATTGCTTCTCATCTTTTTAGCTATTTTAAGATTTGGCAACGTAGCCCAGTGGTAGAGTGCTAACTTAGCTGGGTTTAATTCTTAGCACTGGAAAGAAAAGGAGGAGAAAAAGGAGAAAGAAGGAGAGAAGAAAGCTAAGGAAGGAAAATGTAAGTGCCTGCCCTTACCAGTCAGTGTAGAGTTCCTGAAGGGGATCAGTGGGAATTAATACCAGGCCAGGTAGGAGGGATCTGAGCAAGACTGAGATGAGTGTATTTTAAACTATTCAGTTTATATATGTGAAAGTTTGGCAGTTATCCAAAGTCTTTAACTATAGCAAAAACATCAAAAAAATAGCATAATCTTGTAAAAGCAAGAAGTAAACAGTATAACAAGAAAGTAAGTAACAGGAAATTAGCTGGTTATAATTAACTCCGTGCAGTCAACAGTCTCAGGATAGCCATTCCTTACCACAATTCTAGTAGCATTCAGGCCTGTTCCCAGTTAATAAATCACGAGGGTATGGAACATGGTAAGCTGCCTGTATCACTTCCCAGCCAAGGCTGACCGCAGAGCAAACAAAACCACCTTTGGAGTACAAAGAGCAGGAACAAAATGGCTTCCCTGCTGATCCAGCTGTCCAGGTTGGTCAGGAATCAAGGAACCCTGAGAAGGTCTGTACCAGCCCCACAGGAAAGGGGGAAGGAATGGAGGGAAAGGAAGAGGGGAGAAAGATAGGAAAGAGGAAAAAATAAAAGGAAAAGGGGAAAGAAACAAGGGACTGATTTCATAGCAAAGAATTTCAAGGTCAAGTCTAACATTTCAGAGTGGACTCTGCTTTTGCTCAGAGGTATTTCTTTGTGGATACAGCAGGGCTTTGATTTGTGTGGAAGGTGAAAAGAGTGGTTATGCAGCCTTTCCAAGGAAGACTAAGGAGGCCCTTTTGCATTAGGGGGTTCTGAAACTGCCTTCAGAGTTGGGATGAATGGGAAGTGCATGTTCCTTACTTCATTCCCTACACCCATTACTGCATGTAGGAAGAAAAAAAGAAAAGAAAAGGATAAAACATGTTTCTGAGAATTGGAGCTATGGATCAACATTTTGGAAGATTTTTAGTCCAGATTTACATTGGCTGATAGTTTAGGAAAATCAAATTTGAATTTAATATGTTTCTTGTGTGGTAATACCTTTAGGTACTTAAAAAATCAAATAACAGCCTCTTCAGAGAAAGTTACCTTCATCCTAAGGTACAAAAAATACCTATTAGTAATTTTTTTAAAGGACAGTGGTTATTAATGCATAGGAAAAAAGACTAGGCATGAGCTGGGATGATGGCTCATGGGGAAGAGTCCTTGTGGTACAAGTGTTAAGACTCAAGTTCAGATCTCTTAAAGACATATAAAGCTGGTTTCATACCATTAACATTTGTAATCCAAACACTTCTGTGGGTAGATAGGAGGCAGAGATGGGAGAATTTCCAGAAGCTCAGGGCAGTTAGCCTGGTATTTGCAGGGAAAAAATAAGAGACCTTGTTTAAAACAAGGTGCATACTCAAGGTTTTCCTCTGACTTCACATACACATACACAAACGAGACTAGCTATGTATACAAACAAGGCATCGTAGGGTAGAACCAGTACAAGAAGTCCACCAAAAGTTCAACTATTAGAAGACGCAGTAGTGGTAATCATTTGTGGTAAGAGGATCCTGTGAGCCCAGAAATTCAAGGTCAGCTTAGGCACATAACAAGACTTCATGTCAAAAACAGAGGACAGGATGAGAGTAATCTTTGTATTCTTTCTGTTTTCTTTTCCGTGATGTTCCCTGATCTCTGAAGGGAATGGTGAGGGTGTTAGATGTCCAGCCTAGCCTTAACACTCCATAGTACGCTGTTCCAATGAAAGCTGTACAAATTAGTGGGTGTCTGATAAGTCTTTGGGAGGCAGTTTGATAATATGTCTATTTATCAAAACAATAGTAGTAACTTCACCCCTTGGGCCTATGACCACCCCAGCCATGTGTTCTTTGCTAGGTTTTTTTTTTTTTTTTTCTTTGCTAGGTTTATAATACTAGATATAAGTTCCTTCTGTGGAATGGTCCTTTAATCAGAAAGTAGTTGATTACCACCATCACATTCATGCCACTTGTATTAGTTAGGGTTCTCTGAAGAAACAGAATCTATAGAATGTAATATATATAAATAAGTTTATTAAAATAACTCACAATAAAAAAAGTGTCCTTCAAAGTAGCCGCCTGCACCGCTTCGCTCTTGACTGGAATGTTCCACAAAGCCAAAAGATCCCAAGAAGGTCTCAAGCCTTTACTTCTCTGGAGGGGTCGAAGATGCTGGGTTCCGACATCAGTGGAGAACAGCTGGGCTCTGGTGACAGCGATGAACAGCGAACAGCATAGAGGCCAGGCTCCAAAGGCCGCGGAATAGCAACAGTGTGGTGAAAAAGATGAAGCTCCAAGTCAGCCAAGAATAGAGGCGGCAGCAGCAGCAACAAAGAAGGTCACAGTGCTCTAAAAGCAAATGACTAGCACAGAGTGGACTCCACAGCAAGTTGACGCAGGCCACAGGGAAGAGCAAGTCCCTCCTCCTTGCACTTCCTATTATCTGGTCCACCACTGGAAAGTACCACCCACTGTGGGCTGGTTCTCCACAGCAATCAAGTATCTGCAGACTGTTCAGGGGCCATTCCAACCATTAACCTCCTGCAGCTGTCAGATTGACACCAAAACGCACCCATAACACCACTCTTGCACCAATGGGCACATCTTTGCAGGCTGGTTTTTACTGTAGTTCACAGACTACTCTCAGCCTTAAGCAATGAAACCTCTCTTTCTGATTAAAGGTGAGTGTAGAGAACCATGATTGGCAAAGATGTGAGAATGATGGAGGTTGAGAACAATGTCCTCAGCATGGCAGTTATGGTACTTCATTAAAGTCCAGAGACCTTTCCAGAAGAGATGCAGAAAGAGTGCCAGAGCTGGAAACATGGAAGCATGAAATGCCATTCTGTAAATGGGCCATGGCATCATGAACCCATCAGAACGCTGGTCATTGACACTGTAGGCCAGTTAGTAGACTATGGACAGAGGAGAAACCTGTGTGGCCCTTATGTAGTACTGATGAGCAGTGTGTGACTAACAGGTGAGGGGAAAAAATCGAGTTGTGTACCTGTGAGCATCTCACTAGGTTCCAGGAGAGTTCAAGTCCAGAATCACACAAATGGCCCTGGGAAAACCATGGGATGTAAATAAAAAATATAAGGATATGAAAGGAAAGGGGATGGTAGGGATGGGAGAGATAGGAAAAGGTAGAAGGTGTGGCACAGGTGAGCACCAGTGTAATAGTGGCATGAGCACCAAGGAGACATCCAACAGCTTTCTGATTGGACTCAAGACCCTCTTGTCACAAGGGTACACATCCCTGTTACTGTGAACAGGAAGAAGAACCTATTTATAAAAAGGGGGGGATCAATAGGGAAGACAGCCCACAAACCTATAGGTAAGAAGACAGTACACCAAAGTGTTGTGTTGGTAGTTGTTGTATTCCTGTAGAATGGGCACCTTTGAGCCTAAGCTGGATTAGTGAAGGGAAATGCACACGTCAGTGGGGTGGCCTGAAAAGCGGTAACTTGATATTCCACGGAGGCCTGAGCACCCACAGGAGTAGACAGGTCAGAGTGAATCCTGGGGTCCATAGAAGCACACGGGGAGAAGGGTGGGAGGGAGTTGGTGAGAATGGTGAAGGGAGGGGATGGAGGGGAGGAAGGAAGGTGGGATGAAAAGTAGAAGAAAAAAAAGAGATGAAACCACATTAAAAAAGAGAAGGTAGAAGGTTGGAGAGGTGGCTCAGGGGTTGAGCCTCTGCCTTGCAGGCGAAAGGTCCTTAGTTGATCCTAGACCCCACATATAGATGCTGGCAGAAGGGGGGGGGTGGCCTGCGTTTCTGGTCCTGGTAGGGTGGAGCCTGTGAATCTCAGGGCAGAGTAAACAAGGAGGAGGTGGAGGTGTCCATGGTGGTTCCCGAATCGCCCGTGGTTCTACACACACACACACACACACACACACACACACACATGCACAATTGAATAAATAATAAAAAAAGAGAAAGACAGTAATAAGTGCTCCTTTCAAAAAAGAAGTTAGAATAATCTTTTAATTTTTTTTTTATTATTATTATTAATTTAACTGTGTGCATATGCGTGTGTATGTACGCGTGTGTGTGTGTCTGTGTATGTGTAGAACCACGGACGAATTCGCGAACCACCATGGATTCACAGGCTCCGCCCTACCAGGACAAGAAGCGCAGGCCGCCCCCGCTTCCGCCTGGCGGTTAGAATAATCTTAATGTATGGTGTGTTGTTGCCGAATCCCCGCCAGAGGGGAAATGGCAGGGGCCTCGCTGGCTCGAGGCGAATGGACGAGTCCAGGACTGGGTCACCACCCAGACCCCAGGAGTCAGGCGAGAAGCAGCAGGCAGAGGATGAGTTGGCTTCAGATTCAGCTTTATTCAGGAAGTGTTTGGGCTTATATAGGGTCGGGGTCCAATCAGGTGTGGCCATCCCTCTGCTGGGGGGCTGGGGGGGAACAGCCACCAATCATTTGACTGTTTACTAGGTGTCCGGTGCAGGAGCAGGTTAGATGGCCGCTTCCCATTGGTCGTTTATCCTTCCACCTGTATGGTTCCTCTATTGTGACATGTCCGGGGCATGTCTGTACCCGAGAGCCAGGGCTAGGGCCTCCCTGAATTGGTAGTGTCACAATGTGTAAAATTGTCAAAGAACACAACTTTCCAACAAAGAAAAGTAGAGTGTATGTATACACATATATGCATTACTTACGATTTGGATGTTAGCTCATGGACAGTAATTTTGCTGTTGTTGCTATAAATTTGACTTTATTTTTAGGAAAATGCTCAATATAAAAATTTAAACTTTGGCTGGAGAGGTGGCTCAGGGGTTAAGCCTCTGCTTTGCAAGCAAAAGGACCTGAGTGTCGACCCTGGATCCCACATGAAAATGCTGGGTGGAAATGGCAGCAGCCTGCCTTTCTGACTCTGGAAGGCAGAGCCGGAGAATTCCAGGGCTATCCAAAAAGGAGGTAGAAGTTATCCAGGATGATTACCAAGTCACCCTTGGTTTTCCACAGGGACACACTGTCCTCTGATACACACACACATACACAACAAATAAAAATGTAAACTTATAGTGTGAAAGATGAAAATCATTTTTATGAGTACTTCTCTTTAAATATGTGCGTGTGTGAGTATATACATTGCATCGGAGGTCACTATGTGTGTGTGGGGGGGTAATGGAGGGGTAATGGTATGTAGGCCATCATGGTGAGGACAAGTCTTATTGCACTGAGTTTCTGGTTGCAGCAGCCCAGAATCATTTACTTTTTATAATTATTTTTTGCTTGTTCTCTAAGGTCTTATTATATAGCTGTAGCTGACCCAGCACTTGCTGTGTATCCCATGTTGGCCTCAAACTTGAGGCAGTTCTTCTGCCTTAACCTCCCATTACAAGTATGCACCATCACTTGGCATTTTAAAAATTTAATTTTTAAACTTTTTTATTGCATAAACAAATATAGTGAATTTATGATATTTTCATTCCCCTTCCTTTTCCCCTTACTACCCTTCATCAGCTACACCAAATTCCCTCCCTCACAAGTTTTTTCACTAGTGTGGCCCACTGGTCTAGTTTGCTTTTGATGACATATGCCTGATAGGATTCATGGTTCAGCAAATACCTTAGATCAATGAGTATACTATTGAGGAAAACATCTTTTTCTTCCCTGTCAACCTCTCAGGAAGGCATGGAGTTCTTGAGGTCTTTCCCTTTTCATGGTGAGTTGATGATAGAGCAGTTCCCATGCAATTCTTATAAAAGTATACATATCTGCCATGATACCACATCCCTGTCATGTCTCGGAAGTAAAGTCTGTCCCACTTCTGTACTTTCTTGATGTTCCCTGAACCTTGAGTTAGAGTAGTGATTCCTGTTTAGGGCCAAGCAGTCCGCAGTTTTCTGCATTTTGATCAGTTGTGTTTTTCTGTTGCAAAAGGCAGTTTGATGTAGTATCTTCATAGCTAAATATTTATAGCCTATTCTTCTCCTGGTACCTATGTCTCCCCTTTCATAGGTTCCTGTTATTGTTTGCAATAACAGGAATGTGTTACCTTCTGACGAGGGCCTTGAATCCAATCAGAAAGCTGTTGGTTGCCTCTTCGATATTTATGCCACTTTTACACTTATGGTGATAATAATTGTAACCTTCAGATTTCACAGATTGATGAGAACTTTGTCTTTTTTTCTACTCCCTCTCCACCTCAGGTAACCCTTAGTACTCTCTGGTATTATGTAAACTGTCTGGCAAGGAGGAAGCGTCCAGACCAGGAATTTAAAGGTTTTAATTTAGCTTGATGTTTGTGGTCATTTCTTCTTTTTACATTGATTTTAGGCTTTTATTCACCTGTTCTCCCTGTTCCTGTTTTTATTCTTTAAATTTATTATTGGGGGGATACGGGGAAGCAGGGATGAGTACTCAATATGCTTGTAAAATTAGAAAAATAACATAATATAAAAAAACTAAAAAAATTATTATTAACTTCTGCCCCTCCCTTTTTAAAGCTAGGTGATTTTTGGTTTAGTCTCTATTATGGTATATGCCCAGAACAGACGTATCATGTGTCTTTCATCAGGCGCACAAGTATTCATTCCTAACATGGCTCTCGGTGCCTTTGTTTTCAACCTGGTAAAGTTCTATGTTCGGCCTCCCTGGGGTTTTTTTGAGTGTTTAGTGACTGGTTCTCTGGGTCAGGACAGGAGGTTCTGTGGTGCCAGTGTCTCCAGCACAGCTGCAAACATCACAAGGGTAAAGTCCTGGAGGTGCAGCCGGGAAGAGAGATGCAGCACAACTTATGCTGTGGAACCATGGAATCTGACCTCATTCCATGATTGGCATTAAACCTAGGGCCTCATGTTTGCTAGGCAAGCTCTTGAGGTTTTTGAGAGTAAATGTGCCAGAACCATTCTAGGGCTTTGGGGGCTTATGCTTAGTCCTCACCACAGCTCTAAGATGAGGATTCTCATCTGAAGCATGAAAGATCACTTAACTGGCCTCAGGTCACATTACAAAGAACTTGGATCAGAAACTTTGTGTATATCTGCATTGCGTTTGTGAGGGTTTGCAGGTACATGTGTATGCATATCCATGCGGAGGCCCGAGAACAACCTGGAGTAGTGTTCCTATGAAACCATGTACCGTGCGTGTGTGTGTGTGTGTGTGTGTGTGTGTGTGTGTGGTTAGGTGCGTGTTAGAGGACAGCCTTTCCACCTTGAAGCCAGATCGCTTCACTTCTGCTACATAAATCAAGCTAATTTACCCATGAGTTGATGTTTCTTAGGCTCCATCTTGTGTTTTCTGTAGGCACACTGATATCACAGATATGCTTACGTCATTGTGTCCAGCTTTTACATGGGATTTAGGGCTCTATCTCAAATCATCAGGCTTGCACTTCAGGTGTTTTGCACATTGAGTTATCTCAATAGGCCTCCCTGTCCACTTTTTTTTAATTTTTTTTTAAAATTTTTTTATTATTATTATTATTTATTCAACTGTGTGCATATGCGTGTGTGTATGTGCGTGCACGCGTGTGTGTGTGTGTGTCTGAGTATGTGTAGAACCACGGACGAATTCGCGAACCACCATGGGCTCCTCCGCCTCCTTCTGCCCCGGGATTCACAGGCTCCGCCCTACCAGGACCAGAAGCGCAGGCCGCCCCCGCTTCCGCCTGGCGTCTATACGTGGGATCTGGGATCCGAACTCAGGACCTTCCGCCTGCAAGGCGGAGGCTTAACCCCTGAGCCACCTCTCCAGCCCCCTCCCTGTCCACTTTTAAGAAAATATTTTATTTATGAAAGAGAGAAAGAATGACTGAGCCATTATGTACATGTAGAGATCAGAAGATAATTTTTGGAAGTCAGTTTTCACTTTCCTGTATGTGGGCTCTAGAGATCAAACTCAGATTGCCAGGTTTGAACTTCCTCCTTTACTCACTGAGCCATCTCATAAGTTCATCATCTTGTTTTTAAAATATTTTATTCAGTGTGTGTGTGTGTGTATGTGTATTGGAGGGCACTGTGTGTCCCTGTGGAGGACCAAGCGTGACTTAAGGAATCATTCTGGATAACTTCTACCTTCTCCTTGCTTGAGATTTCCCAGGCTCCACCCACCAGAGTGCAAAGTATAGGCTGCTGCTGTTTCTGGCTGGTGTTTTTACGTGGGACCTGGGATCCAAACTCAGGACCTGCTTTCGAAACAGTCTTAACCCCTGAGCCATCTCTCCAGCCCCATCACCTTGTTTTTGAGAAAGGATCTGTCATGGACTGGAACTTGTCAAGTAGGCTTATCTGACTGGCTTTTGAGTTCTAGGGATACATGTGTGTTGGCCTCTCGGTGCTGGGGTTTTAAGTACACTGCCTACACATCTGTTTAATATATATACATCTAGTTTATTTTTTTGACTTGGACTTCTGGGGTTCAACTTAGATCTTCAGGCTCGACAGCAAGCACCTTTACCCACTGAACCATCATAGTGGGCTCTTTTTTCTTTTTGAGACAATGCCTCATGTATCACAGGCTGACCTCAAACTTGCTTATGTAGCTGAGATGAGCCCGAACTGCCAACCTTCCTGCCTCCTACTCTCAAGTGCTTGGATTGTGGGTGTACACTGGTTATACTTGGTTTGTTTAGTGCTAGCGATTAAATACAGGATTTTGTGCATGCTAGACAGTTTATATTCTAATTCTCTCTTAGCAACAGTCCCTACCATAGAATGTTCTTTTTGAAAGATTCTTTCATGTAACTATGATCATATTGACAGTATTTTTGTTTGAAATATACCTTCCGTCTAATGGTTCTGTCACCTGGAAAAATAAATACAGAAGCAGAACTTTAGGTTCCTGCAGTTCACTGCTGGGTAAGCATGAGGGAGATACTATCTTGTGCCTGGAGGTCTGAAGGGACGCTTGAGGGTAGTTGTCACCTGCTGTGTTGTACAGGATGCTGTGTGTGGTGACTATCAGATCATCTGGGAAAGGGGGAGTAAAGCCTTCTCAGTAGGTAGATAGCTCTGTGGAGGACAGAGTGTGGAGGCCAAGTGGCGTGGCTTGAAATGTGAGTGTCCCCCGTAGGCTCATGTGTTTAAATTTTTAGTTGTTTGATGGCACCTTTAGGAGGTAGAACCTTGCTAGAGGAAGGGAATCATAGGGGGTAAGCAAGCCCCTGCCTTGCTTCAATTAGTGTGCTCTCGCAGTTGGCAGTTTAGCTCTCTGAGTCTCCATGATGGATGTGACCTAAGCTGCCTCTGGCTTCTGTCAGCCAGCCATGCCTTTTTTGTTATAAAAACTGTATCTCTCCTATGGAAGCGTTAAATAAATCCCCTTTCTCCCTTAAGTTGTTTGAGTCTCAGTGCTGTCACAGCAACAGAGAAAAGTAACAGGTAAAGAAATTAGTACCAGAAGTGGGATGATGCTATATGAGACTAAGAGGAACTGATATCAGAAGGTAAAATGTTTGTGGAGCTGAGAGAAGTTGGTACCCAAAAGTAGAGAGGTGTGGCTGTTGCTATGATGAGACTGATATGCCTTTGGAAATGTTTGTTGGGAGAAATACGGAGAACTTTGGGACTTTGCACTGGAAAAGCCTTTGAATCTTACAGAGGGTCCTAAAGGGCCATTCTAGTGAGATCTTTGAAGAGAGAGATGCTGTTAGAAACTTGGACAATGGAAAGCCAGCATGTGTTTGGGGGTGGGGGCAGAGATTGCATTGGGAACTAGATGAAGGGCAAGTGGAGTGATGCATTAACAAGAGTTTAACAAAGTTTTGCCCTGATCCTGAAAACTTGCCTGAAGTTAAATTTGAGTGCTTGACGAGGAAGTTTCAAGGCAATGCAGTCCTGATAGTGTGGCAGGGCTGTTTTATTGCTGTGAGAAAAAAATCAGACAAAAAGATAAAAACTATGAGGGTAAAAAAATGTAAAGAAGTTTAAAGAAAATACAGACAGCAAAATAGTAGCTATTGTTAAAGAGGTGAGCTCTATTACTGAATCAAAGCATGCTCTTCATTTGGGTAATGTTGAGAGCTACACTCTGAGGACAAATGCCTCAGGAAAGGCTCCACCCAGAAGAATGCAAATTCAAGGGAAGAGTTAAAAGTCAGAGTTACAAGGGAATTGTCTGCTCCTCTAAAGCAAAGCCCCAAGAGAGATCAATCTCCACTTGGAGGTTATAGCTGAACTTGGCAAAGTCATCCATGCGGTCTTGGTTTTAGAGTCATCAAAGATGCATGAGTAAGGGAGTCATGGCTCTCTCCTCAAATATTTCAGAAAATGGCAAAAGCCAGACAGCGTGTGACAAAATTAGAAAACCTAAAGTCTACGAGTCTAAGGAGGGCAGTTGTGTTGTGGAGTTAAAGCCTGTTTGCCATTAAAAAGTGAAGATTTTAGAGATGCCAACGTTAGCATGGGACATCAGCCAAGGAAAACTATGCATTGTGGAAGGAGCCATCCCAAGAGAGTGGCTGGGAGGATTTAGCTTAAAACATTGGTGTGTTCTGCAGGCTGCTGTGCTGGAGGGATTGAGCCCTTTGGAACTGAGATGATTTCAACAGGAAACATATCTGTTAGACATGGAAGTTTAGGAGTTTGTTCAGGACTGATTTTTTTCCTAGATATGCCTTCATTCCTCCCTTTTGAAATGGAAAAATGTGTATTCTGTGCCATTGTATGTTAAAAGTATGAAACTTGGCTTTTGATTTTACAGGAGGTTTTAGACTTTTGGACATAATGAGATGAGAGTGAACTTGTGGGGAACAGGGGTAGGTTTAAAATGTGGGTGTCCCCCCAGGCTCATGTGTTTAAATCTTCAGTTGTTTGGGAAGGTCACGACACCTTTAGCAGGTGGGGCCTTGCTAGAGGAAGTCGCAGGAGGTGGTTCTTAGGGCTGGTTAGCCCCATCCTGTTGCAGTTAGTCTCCTCTTAGTTGGCAGTTTAGTTCTCTCAGCCCCCTTGATGGATATGACCTAAAGTCACCTCCAACTTCTGCCAGCCAGCCGTGCCTTTTTTTGCCATTAAAAAACCAAAACAAACAAACAAAAAAACTGTATCTCCCTTCTGGAACCGTAAGCTAAATAAATTTCACTTTCTCCATTAAGTTGTTGGAGGCTCAGTGGTGTCTCACAACGACAGAGTAGAGGAACTGATATACTAGTTATGGTTATTCATACTTTTAATCCAGCACTTAGGAGACTGAAGTAGGAGAATCACTGTAAATTCAAGGCCAGTCAGGCTACCAAATGAGACCCTGTCTCAGTAACCAAAAGGAAGCATTTGAGAAAGAAGTACACAAGAGTCAAGTGTTCCAGGATCAGTTTTTGCCATATTCTTTGATGGTGAAACAACTACAACCTAAACAGTGACACAAACCTTGTTTGTGTTTTCACATACCTGCGTGGGGAGGGGTGTGCATGTGTGTGTGCATGCATGTGTGTGGTGTATGTTCTTGAGGGCACTTGAGTTTGTGTGCCTGTGAAGGCTTCAGAATGTTACTGGGACTCATCCTTGCCTGTTCTTTCTTCTGTTACAAGTCTGGGTCTCAATCCAGAGCGTGCCATTGGGGCTAATCTGACTATCCAGGTAGACCTGGAGATGCCAAGATCTTCCGGAAGGTTGCCACATACCCCTGGCATTTTTAGGTGGGATCTGGGGATCTAAACTCAGGTCCTTTTGCTCGTGAGGCAGAGGCATTAACTACTGACCAATCTCCACAGCACATGAACTTTGAAAGAAAATCACTGACTCAGTTGTTTATTGAATACTGCTTTTTTTAGACAACATCTCATGTAGCTCAGGCTGGTCTCAGACTCACCGTGTAGCCGAGGATGATCTTGAAACTCCCAATGCTCGTGTCTCTCCCTCTTAATGCTTAGAATTATAAGCATGTGCCGCCATGAGAGACTGAGTAATAGTGTGTGCGCACGCATGTGTGTATGTCAGAGGACACTGTGGATCCCTGTGGAGGACCAAGGGTGACTTTGGGAATCATCCTGGATTGTTTCTAACTCCTTTTTGCTTTGCTCTGGGTTTTCCCAGATTCTTCCTACCAGGACTGAAGTGCGGACTGCTGCCATTTCATCAGGTGTTTTTACTTGGGACCTGGCATCTGAACTCAGGACCTTCTGCTTGTGAGGCTGAGTCTTAAACCCATGAGCCGAATCTCTCTAGCCCATAAGACTATTTCAACAAAGCCATACACAAGAAAGTAATGAGTAGAATTACATAGTCTGTAGTTTTTTGAGGTTGGTTTGTTTTGCTCAGTAATTATTTCCTAGAGAGATACTCATCTAATTGTTCCATGCATCAGTAGCTCTTAGGGAGACTGAGGATATAGCTGTTGGAAGAGTGCTCAGAAAGCCCTTGGTTTGCTCCCTGACACTGTATAAATTGGTCATGTAGGTCTGTGCTTGTCATCCCAGCGCTGGAGAGGTGGAGGCAGGAGGGTCAGAAGTTCAAGGTCTTCCTTGGCTACATAACAAGTTGGAGGCCACAGCCTGGGACACAGGAGACACTGGAAGAGAAGAGGAGGGGAGGGGAGGGAAGGGAAGAGGAAAGAGAGAAGGAAGGAAGGAAGGAAAGGAAGGAAGGAGGGAGGGAGGAAGGAAGGAAGGAAGGAAGGGGGAGGGAGGGAGGAAGGAGAAAAAGAAGAAAGGAGGGAGGAAGGAAGGAAGGAAAGGAACGAAGGAGGAAGGAAGGAGGGAGGGAGAAAGGGAAGGGAGGAAGGAAGAAGGAAAGCTTTTTATTGTCCAATAGTTTTCTTTAGTGTGTATGTACCACACTTATGTCAACATTTGCATTTTGAATGGTTGATTTCAGCTTTGTTATTTCTTTGTTTAATATAGAAAGGCATGGATTTCATTTTATGATTCCAGTTTTTGACTATTACAAATAAAGGTGCTGTCAGATGTGAAGTTTTTTTGGTATAAATTTAAGTTTTTGTTTTTCTAGGATCAATGCCCAGGGCCACGACAGTTTTTATTTATGTGGATTTCTATCCGTTGCTACTCTATAGAGCTTGCAGAGTCCCCTAAGGTGGGTATGAGTTTGTCATACTTAGATTTTCCTTGGTTACACATATGTAAAATTTGTCATTGCCTCTCACTATTGTTTTATGCTTTAAGTTTAGTTTGTTAGATATTAACATTATATGTCAACTTTCTTTTGGTTCCTGTTTGTCTGGTGTATATTTTTCAGATGTTGTATTTCTACCTCTCTCAATTTTTCAGAGTATTTCTTTATAGAAGACGTTATTGGATTTTTTTATATCTAGTCTGAGATACTTTTTCATTTATTTATTTTATCTTTTATGCAGCTGTTGACATTCTTTTATTAGTACTATGCCATTTTATTCTTAATTTTTTATTTATTAATACTTTTGTTTTTCTTCTTTCCTTTTTTCCATTGACTAGCTTAAGTGGTATGGGTTCCCTCCCGTCCCCTCCCCTTCCCTCCCCTCCTCTCCCTTCCCCTCTTCTTTTTTTTAGAATATTTTCACAGTAAGCTTTATTTAACTCTAGTGGGCCCAGAGGAATAATTTCCAAATTCCAAGCAATTGCTTTCAATGTTTAACATGTTTTATAGGTAAGCTTATGTCACCCTATGTCTTTTTTACTATTGGTAGACTTCTTAGTGGTCTTTGGCATGAAGCATGTTAATAGAAACAACAAAGCAGTTGGGGCAGCCTGTCCCTGTGCAAGCTGTTTTGTTTGTTTTTATTTTGTTTGTTTGTTTCCTTATTTTGATTCTTAGAAGCATTGCAATTTCTATTTTATTTTTGCCCAACTTTTCTTGCTCATTAGTCTGCATATACGAAAGGTCTTACCGTATGGTGAGAGGTGTTCTGCTCAAAGGCAAGCACACGATAGGAAGGAGAAAATGCTTAACAAGACATATTTGTGAAGCTCTCTTAATAAACTAATAAACTTAATAAACATTTAAAAACTTCAAGCTTCAGTTAAAAGCATAAACAAGAGTTTTAAAGCAAAGTTTGGCCTAATTTCCCTTGGATATCACAATATAGTTTATCTTAAATATAGTTTATTGTAAATATAGTTTATCTTAAACTATAGACCCATTTTCAGGACCGTGAATTGTGACACATGTTACATGACCTGACCCTAACCTCAGTCTTTATGTCAACCTGGGTTTTTCTTTGTTGTCACTGTGAAATCATTCTTTGCTGCCTTCCTGACCATCTCCGTGCTGTAATGTGCTGTGTCTTTTCTTACTCCCTTTGCACTAGTGTCACTCATCTGTGCCGTGCTCATCTCTGTGCACCAAGCAGGGCTCCATGGGATGGGAGAGGTCATTGGCAAGCTACTAGGCATTTAGCTGCTTCTCGTGTGTGACTTTTAGGAGTAAGGTGGCTATTAACATTCACTCATCTTTGTGTAGACATAGGATTTAATTTCTCTCACGTTGAAACTGGGAGTAGAATCATTGGATTATATTTAAATATATATATCTAGCTTTATAAGAAGCCATCAAACTGTTTTCCAAAGTGGCCGTGCCATTTCAGAGTTCTCCTTCTTGACAGTGAATAGGAATTTCAGTCTTTCAATATTCTCACCAACACATAGCATTGGTAGCTCCTTACAGTGTGAGTGGACATATATATCTACTATCTCTCTTTATCTTTTTAGATATCTATGTAGATAGACACAGAGAGAGACAGAAAGACAGAGAGACAAGAGAGGGAGAAAACATACTAGCATGTGTGTACTGAAACACATGTAGAGGTCACAGGACAACTTGGAAGTCAGTTGTCTTCTCCCCCCATGTGGGCCCTGGGGATTGAACTCAGGTTGCCAGGTTTGCATGGAGGCGTTTTATTTGCTGAGCCATTTTGTCACTTCTCTTTCAGAATTGCTTCTGTTCTGCATTATTTTCATTTCCATGTATGCCATGTATACTTTATGATCAACTTTAAAAATTTTTTAAATTATTGTGTGTATCAGAGGGCATTGTTGTGTCTATGGAGGTCCAAAGGTGACTTCAGGAATTATCCTGGATTGTCTACCTTCTTTTTGCTTCACTATGAGATTTCCCAGGCTTCACCCACCAGGGACAGAAGTACAAATCACAGTCATTTTTGCCTGGCATTTTTACTTGGGATCCAGGATTTGAACTCAGGTCTTTCTGCTTTCAAGTCAGAGTCTTAAACCCTTAGCCATCTCTCCAGCCCATGCTTTTTTATCAACTTTAAAGTTTCTGTTTTGCAAGGTGTGATAGTTAATTTTAGTCGTCAGTTTGTTTGCACCTGGGATTAACTGACAGATTAGCTACCAGACCACTTGGAGAGATGATGCAGTTTAAGATATTTACGATACACAGACCAATCCTAAATCTGGACAGTAGTAGACGTGATAAAAAGAATCACAAAATAGAAGAGCTCACTGACTCTCTTACCCAGGCTGGTTTCCAACGCTTGATCTTCCTGCCTCTGGGATTTGATTGGGATTATATTGAATCAATAGATCAGTTTAGGAGAAATCAATATATGAAAAAATTGCCTTTTCCAGGGCTGGAGAGGTGGCTCAGGAATTAAGCCTCTGCCTTGCAGGCGGAAGGTCTTGAGTTTGGATCCTAGACCCCACGTATAGCCGCTGGTAGGAAGCAGGGGCGGAGCCTGTGAGTCCCAAGGAGGTGGAGGCAGTCCATGGTGGTTCCCGAATTCGCCCATGGTTCTGCACACACACACACATACACACAAACACACACGCGCACACACACACACACACACACACACACACACACACATGCACAATTGAATAAATAAAACTAAAAAAATTATAAAAAAGAAAAAATTGCCTTTTCCAATCTATGTATATGTGTATGTAAATATGTGACTGAGTGGGTGTGTATACTATTGTGGACATGTAAAAGTCAGAAGATAACTTGATGGAATCAATTCTGTATATTCTCTTTTATGTGGATTCTACAGATTGAATTTAAATCTTCAGGTCTGTTTGTCAAATGTTTACCTATTGAATCATTTGTCAGCTCAGTACTAACTTTTTTTGTATAATAACTTTGTAACACATTCTCATTCCAGAAATTTCTTTTTTTTTCTTGTTTTTTTTTCTAGTTTTACAAACATAATAGGTGTTGTCCCTGTCCTTTCCCCACCTCCCCACCTCCCTCCTCCTTCTACCCTTCCCTCTCTTCAGTCTTTTTTAAAAAGTATTTTCATGTAAACCTATGAGAAAAGACAATTTTATATTTTCTTTTTCTTTTTTTTTTTTTTAACATGTAACCATGCCCGGCTGGCTTGTTTTATTGGAGAAGGGCCATGGAGGTAACAATGTGGAGACAGCTAGACCCCTGGGTGGGGAAGAACACCCTCCCCTCCCCTATGTACCCACTGCCCCAAATAAAAAATAACCAACTATGGGGGAGCAGCTGAGACTGTGACAGGGAGCGGGAGAGACACAGACTCAAGGGCAGCAGTGAATGACCATGTGTGTGCAGGGCGAGTGTCTCCACGGAGGCATGTATAAATATAAAGAGAAGCTGTCCCACCCTCGGCCCCACGCTGCTTTGCCTTCGTCCCAGCCTGACTTTCCACATGGACGAAGGGAAGAGGGATGAGCAATTCATCACCGAATTGCAATCAGACCCACATCCATCAGCTTCTGGATCTTCTGTGCTATTACAGGATTCTTTAAGTTTTCGCTCAGGGCCTGGGGGTCCTTCTGCATCTGCTCCAGGATGAGCCGCATGGCTGGGTTGCTCATTATCTGCTGCACTTCAGGGTCAGCCATGGCCCGCCGCTTCACATCCTCAGGGCTGTCATGGCGGTTGTACTGCGCCATCATGCAGCGCTGGTAACGTCGGCTGCCTCCTCCTTACAGCTGGAGTCCAGGTCCAGAGCCTTCTGGTACACATCCATGGCTTTCGTGTAGTCCTTCATGGCCTCCAGGGCGGCTGCTTTCCTCGTGTAACCCTTAATGAAAGTTGGCTCCAGCTGGATACATTCCTCACAATCCTTGAGTGCCAGCTGAAACTCCAGCAGCTTGGTGTAGCAGGCAGCTCGGTTACTATATAGTTTGGCATCTCTTGGATTGCGTTTAATGGCTTCTGTATAGTGCTTCATGGCCTGGGGGTAGTCCCCCTTTTGGAAGCATTCATTGCCCTTGTTCTTCTCCTCCAAAGCCAAGTCAGGGTTGATGTAGGCCAGCCGCTCTTGCTCCTTCAGGATTTTCTCTGCCTGCTGGCATTTCTTGAGCACATCAGGAGTCCGGTGCTCTGCCAGAGACTTGTTATAGAAATGGATGGCATCCTTGTACTTTTCTTCTTTGAAATAGGAATTGCCAATTCGGGCATAAGCTTTGGCAATCTGTCGATAGTCTTCTCGGTTTTCTCTCCCCACTTTGATAGCCTTCTCGCAAAGTTCCCGGCATTTATTATAGTCCCCCCCTACACAGCTGCTTGATTGGTGATGTACGTCATGTTGGTGGGGTCCAGCTCCTTGGCCTTGTCGTAATGTTTCAGGGCCGTGTCAAAGTCTTTCTTCTTGTAGGCATCATTCCCCAACTCTTTCTCCTTCAGTGCCTGTTTCTTATTCTCCGGAAGATCTTCTTCCATTGGCTCTGGTTTGGTCTCCTTTTTGGGAGGTGGTGGAGGTGGGGGCGTGGCGGTCTCCTCCTCCTCTTCCATGCTGCCCAGATCAACCCCAAGGAGAACACTGAGAATGGTCATGATCCGAGGATCTTGTAGTTTCGTGCCCAGGTCGGAGGGCTTGTTCCGAAGCTGCTCTATCAGCTCTCGGTAGTTGGGGTCACTAAGGAGCGACCTTGTCCTGGGGTCATTCTCCAGCTTCTGGTACAGATTAGGTACGTTGAAAGGATTCATGAGTTTTCTCTCTGCCAACCGGGTCTCCATGTTGTGCAAGCCCTCCTTGAGCCGAGGGTTATTTGCTTCATGTTTTAAACCCTCCTTGTAGGTCCGCTTGGCTTCTTCAAATCGGTTTAGGAACTCAAGAGCCGCTGCTTTTCTTGAATAGCCCTTGCCCCAGTCGGGCTTGAGGTCGACAGTTTTGCAGCCATCCTCGTAGGCCTTGTGGTAGTCTCCTTTCTTGGCGTAGGCGGCCGAGTGGTTGCTGTAGAGCACATGGTTCTGGGGGGTCCAGCTTGATGGCCTCGGAGTAGCACTGCAAAGCATCGTCGATGTTGCCGGCGCTCAGGGCCTTGTTGCCCTTCTCCTTCAGCTTGTTCACCTGCTCCATCGCCGGGCCCCGAACCCCGTTGAATCTAATTCGTCCACTCCGCGTTCCCAACAGTATTTTCTTTTTCAATCTGCATGTGTTTTATTTTTTCTTTGCGTATATGTTATGTGTTTATATATGTGCAAATATGCATGTGTGCATGTGTGTATAGAGGGCACAGAGGTTTCTTAGGCACTGTCCTTTTTTAATTTTTGTGTTTCTCTGTCTCTCTCTGTTTCTGTCTCTCTCGGTCTGTCTGTATCAGAGGACACTGTGTGTGCCTATGAAGAACCATGGGTGACTTTAGGAACCATCCTGGATTGCTCTGCCTCCTTTTTGCTTTGCTCTGGGATTTCCTAGGCTGCAAAATTTGGGAGGCAGAGGAAGAGTTAGATCAGTGGTAACACTCAGATTACTGTGGCCAGACCTTGTGCAATTCTATGCCTGAGGGGGAGGTGATGGTTTTGTGAATGACTCTGGGTTATTGTGCAAGTCAGTCATGAAAAGACAGTGCCTTGGTGGCAAGTGGCAGCCAAAACAGGGTCAAGTTGGACAAATGAGTTGTCTTAAGTTTGCCTTATGTGTGGGTTCTGAGAAACTTCCAGGTGGACTTGTCTAGTGTTCACTCAGGAGAGCACTGGACACAAGAAGAGTGGGTTTCTTTTGTAAATTAACTTTCTCAGGGCGGAGGAGCACCCTGATGCTGACACTTGGAAGGCATCAGAATGTGTGTGTCTCCCAGAGCCAAGGAGCTAATGTGATCTTCCAGGAGCATGCTGACCACTATGGGTTGGGCAGGAGGTTGGGTCAGGCACAGAGAACCTGGAGAGGTGTCAGGTCCTAAAGGGTGTGAGCCTGACTTGCAGAAGTCTGATAAGAGCAATTAGCAGAGTTCTCCCCATCCTTGGCCTGAGAATTGCTTATGTTCATGCATAGACTTGTTGGACTTTGATATAGTATCACCTAGGGCAGATTTACAGGAGAGAGTGAGGTCCTCTTTTGTCTTTGCTTGCAGTTCTGTGGCTACCACCATGTTCTGGAAGTTTGACTTGAACACCACGTCCCAAGTCGACAAGCTGCTCGACAAGGAACATGTGACGCTGCAGGAATTGATGGATGAAGATGACATCCTGCAAGAGTGTAAGGCTCAGAACCAGAAGCTGCTGGACTTCCTGTGCAGGCAGCAGTGCATGCAGGAGCTGGTGGGGCTCATCACACAGGACCCACCGCTGGACATGGAAGAGAGGGTCCGCTTCAAGTATGTACTGGGCTGTGACACAGTGGTGTTGCTTAGGGAGATTGTGGGCAATGTCTGAGAACAGCCAGAGCCACCTGACAAATAAGAAGGCCAATGTGGGGTTAGTGTTTGGGAAGTTTAAGAGTTTGGAATCTCATGGGTATTTCTCTAATTCTGAGCTCATGAGTTTATTTTAAGTTGGTGCATATTGGAACAATTTTAGTGACACAGTGCTGAAAGAAATACTGGTCCTGTGATGGAGAGCATCTGAGATCCCAGTGTGATGCCATGCCATCCTAATTAGCTCTAGGTCTAAGCAGAGGACCAGACAGGAGAAGGTGTGGCACCTGACTCCTGAGCCCCAGGAAATGCTTCACATTGGGTGTTCAACTCAGAGGCTGTTTGTAATTATTATTAGAAGTACTGGCTCCTCATAAAATTTTTTCCTAAAATGTTTCATTCAGCATTTAACCAGGCGTTCCTTCCTCCCTCCCTCCCTCCTTTTTTCCCTCCCTCCCTATTAATTAATTCGTATGATGACACCATATAGCCTAGACTGATCTCTAATTTTCAGTCCTCCTGACAACCTCCCAAGTGCTACGATTTCCGGTGTGTCCCATGCCTGACAACCTTTACTTTTTAAAATGTTTGAAAATAATAAAGGAAGGGGGGCTGGAGTGATGGCAGCTTATGTCCACATTCAGATGAGAAAGCCCAGACAGTCAGGGAATTGTCCTGGCATAAGGAGAGTCCTGTTCCAAGCCATTCATCATTAAAGATGCTCCCTTTGGGTTCCATCCTGCTAAGTCCTGTGCACACTTTCCCACTTTCCCAGGAGCATCCAGGTAGAGGCAGAGTACCTTACTACCAATGCTACTGTTGAAGGCTTTGGTCTGGGGACTAGATAGTTAGTGTCTGCTGCTCAGGTGTATCTGGCTTGGTCTGCTAGGTAATTGTGCTCTGGAGTATTGGCATCATCCATCCTTTTGTCTTCCAGATGCTAAAGATGGAACACAATACTATTATGGGATTGCATAAGCGTGCTAAGCATTTGTGTGTGTGTGTGTGTGTGTGTGTGTGTGTAGTCATTTCTATTATATTAAAAGTATGTTTGCATGTGCTGGTAATTTTTAATAGTAAGTTTCTTGCATAGTGTCTCCTGTGCTGGGATTCTGTCATAGCTTCCAGTCTGAGACATTTTTGTCTTCATTTTCTGAAACCAAGGTATAAAGACTTGGTGATGCAAGAAAAAGCAGTCTTCCAATGGGATTGGGGGTAAATAAGCATGACTAGGAACTTGGCCTCACTGAAATGATAGATAGGTGACCTGGTAAGTGAGTGTGAAGGCTTGCAGAGAGGAAAAGAAAGGCCCAATGTAGTGTAATCTCAGATCTTGAGAAGGTCATCCTCATTTTGCTGGACCTGTGGTAAGCTCTGCGCCTTGGTTCTGGCCATCCTCCCCCAATAAGTCAGTCAAATGAGAAATCAAAGTAGCAGTGAAAAGCAGAAAAAGGAAAGTGTATTTGATGTTGTCATATTGGGAAGAGAAATATCTGATATTCAGAGTCCATCTTTGAGGTTCTGCCTTGGGGTTTACGTTTAAAGAGAGCAAGAACTATGCGTATCTAAGCAGTTGTGCTCAAAGTGTTATTTTGCTCTCCATCGGCTGGTTCCAGTATCTCCTACAAGGTTGTCTAACAAGTTGTCAGAGCTGTGTTAAAATTTCTGGGAGACAAATTCTTCCTCTGGCTGGCACCCGATCTAGCAAAATTTCAGTACTCTGTGAAGTACTCTGTATTCCACTTTTATAGAGTCCATTGTTTTGATAGTCTAATGGCCAGATTAGGGGAGGAGGGCACAGGCCTTCCTGTAAAATTTCTGTGCGGTCTGCCCACTTACACTCAGCCACCTGTGCTACATGAGCCCATTTCAATTTTTTTTTTTTTAAAGAGAGGACAAACTGTTACAAAGTGTAAATAAGTGAGAAAAGCTGTGAAGAACCCATAGACAAGAGCTTCTGGCAGCTGAACGATGGTCCCAGAGCAGCATCTCCACTTTGCTCTGAGGCATTTCTAGCGCTTTGCTCTCGTCACACTTGTCTGCTCCTAAAAGCAGTTTGTTAATGAGCTTCCTGAGATTTGAAAAAGTCTGATTTCACCTCCAGCATTTTAATTGTGCCCTTTAGGTACCCAAACACAGCCTGTGAGCTTCTGACTTGTGATGTGCCGCAGATTAGTGACAGACTAGGCGGGGATGAGAGTCTGCTGAATCTTCTGTGTGACTTCCTCGACCGGGAGCCACCGCTCAATCCTTTGCTTGCCAGTTTTTTCAGCAAGACCATTGGCAATCTGATTGCAAGAAAAACTGAACAGGTAATAGCCACAGTTGACCCCAAAACTATCACCAGTTGTTGACTGTGAACTTCTTTATTTTATTTGTTTGTTTGTTTGTTTCATGTATATGTGTATGGGATATGTGCATGCATGTGTATATTTGCACATAGGTGTGTGTACATGAGTGCACTTGACTGTATGTACTTGTGGGGACCCAGAGGTAATATTGAGAATCATCTTCCATTGCTCTTCCACCTTATTATTACGAGGCTGGGTCTCTAACTAAACTCAGAATACACCATTGAGGCTAATCTGGCTAGCGGACTTGCTCTGGGTAGTCCCAGGCTCTGCCTTCCTGGGATGTAATCACAGCCAGTAACTACATCTGCCTGATATCTTTACATAGGATCTGGGGAAATGGGAAATCTGAACTCTGCTCCCTTTGCTTGTAAAAGCAAACCATTTCCCCAGTGCCATCTTTATTTTATTCATTATCTCAAAGGAAAGGTTTTAAACATTTTACAGTTAAGTAAAATGTGTTTTGTATTGTTTCTGTAGTTTCCTTTTTTCAACTTTTTTTTTTTTTTTTTAATTCAGTTGTGCATGTGTGTATGTATGTGTGTGTGTGTGTAGAACCACGGACGAATTCGGGAACCACCATGGACGCCTCCACCTCCTTCTGCCCCGGGATTCACAGGCTCTGCCCTATCAGGACCAGAAACGCAGGCCGCCCCCGCTTCCGCCCGGTGTCTATACATGGGATCTGGGATCCGAACTCAGGACCTTCTGCCTGCAAGGCGGAGGCTTAACCCCTGAGCCACCTCTCCAGCCCTCTTTTTTCAACTTTTAAGCTTGATTGAGGCAGATGCTAATGTATCCCAGAATGTCCTCAAATTTACTGTATAGCTGAGGATGACCTTGAACTCTTCCTGCCTTTATTTTCTGAGTACTGGCATTATAGATAGACACCACCACAGTTTTTGTGATGGTGGGGTTCAAACTCTGGAATACATACTAGGCAATCACTCTATCAGCTGAACTACACCCCATTCCTATAGCTTCATTTTGTTTTATTAGTGTGCACATCTGTGTGTGCATACTGTGTGCATGTATGCATACATGTGCCATAGGGTGTGTGAGTGTGTGTATACCATAGTGTGTGTGTGTGCGTGTGTGTGTGTGTGTACTGTAGAGTATGGGTTTGTGTGGGTGGGTAGGTCAGAGGACAACTTTTGGAAGTCAGGTTGAAGCAGGGTTTGCCTTGTCATTTCTGCCACTGAATACATTTCAGGCTAGCATTTGAACTCTGGGCATCTCCTGTCTCTGCCTCAAAGTACCACTGATGGACTCCTTTCAAAGACTGTTCATCTTGTGTGTTGTGTTGTCTCTGAGCTTTATGTTCCAGACCTAGCAGGTAGAACAGTGACCCTCATCCATAAGCTCAGTTCTGTCTGTTCCTTCTTTTTTCTAGTGGGCAGAATTTTTTCCCCCTGGAGTGTTGTTGTTTATATTATTTATTTATTTATCTATTTATTTATGTATTTATTAAGTTGTCTTTTTTTTATTCAATTGTGTGTGTGTGCACATGTGTGTGTGCGTGTGTAGAACCACGGACGAATTCGGGAACCACCATGGTCGCCTCCACCTCCTTCTTGTTTATTCTGCCCCGGGATTCACAGGCTCTGCCCTACCAGGACCAGAAATGCAGGCCGCCCCCACTTCCGCCCGGCGCCTATATGTGGGATCTGGGATCTGAATTCAGGACCTTCTGCCTGCAAGGCAGAGGCTTAACCCCTGAGCCACCTCTCCAGCCCCGTTTATATTATTTATATTCATTCACATTTTAATTTAATTTATTTTCTACTTTTTCAAGCATGTCGAGTATTCATCCCAACTTCCCTCCCTCCCCCCTTCCTCCCATTCCCTCCTTTCTCTTCATCAGTTCTTCCCATTCCCTCCCACCCTCCTGCCCATATGCTTCTATGGGTCCCAGGGTTCACTCTGGCTTGTTTACTCTTGTGGGGGCTCAGGCCTCTATAATATATCAAATTAACTTTTCTTCAGGCCATCCCACTGCTGTGGGCATTTCCCTTCATTCATCTTAGACCCAAAGGGTTCCATTGCAAGTTCCCATATTTCTTGAGTTCCTAGGTCATCTGTGGGGGCGTGTTAGTTAGTATATCAGTTATTACGCAAATGAGTGAGCAGTGAGCTCCCAGATGCAGCAGTCCTGCCTGGGAGTGGAACGTCCTGTCTAACGGTGAACCTTCTCACCTTTAGGTTCTTACAGTCTCACATCCCCTCCGCAGTGAGGCCCCCAAAGCCTTGGGATGGGGAGAGAATAGGTTGGCCTGACCCTGGGTGCCCTGCTGACTCGCTGATACTCTGCATTATGGCGGCCATTCCTGTCCACTTCACTGCTCCTCCACTGCTCTAGGCTGCATCTTGTCAGAGTATTGAGCTCCTCTTCCTCTGTTGTAGAAGACTTCTAGGCTGAATGTTAAATGTTCTAATCTGTGGATATAATAACAGCTACCTACAGAGCAGTTTGATGTACTGTCTTCCTACCTATAAGTTTATTGGCTGTCTTCCCTGTTGATCTGTTTCCTTCCCTTTTTAAGGTTCTTATTCTAGTTTAATAGTAACAGGATGTGTAACATTCTAACAAATGGGTCTTGAGTTCAGTGAGAAAGCTGTTGGTTGTCTCCTTGATACTCATGTCACTGTTACACTGATTCAGGTCACGCATTGCCATGGTGATTTATATTGCAAATGTGGATCTCATGCTGTCGATGGAGCATGCGATTATTTCTCTTCCCCAGCAGCTTCTACAGTATTCCTTGGTACTGTGTAAACTATCCAGCAAGGAGAAAGTTCTCAGACCAATTTTAGTTGATATATTTTGCCCATTTTGTGACCCGTAAGTGTTGCATCTTCAGTAAATAGGGTCTTACTGATATAGTTTTTGAAGAGCAACCAAAAGCAATGGCAAAAGCCTGTAATGTTTGGAGGCCTTTAAGACTTCTTTGACCAACATTATATCAGGAAGTGCCACATTCTTGTTACTTCTAGTATAATTTTGTCCCTGGGATCTAAGTGGATCAGCTCAGCCCCCCCCTCCTCGTTTTTCCTCACTTTATGCTCCTCTGTATAGGGAGTGTCTAGTGAGCAGATTTGAACTATTCACAGCAGCCTGCCCTGTCCCCTATTTGACATGGTGTCTGACTGGTAGAACTTTACCTTATATATCATCCTTGCACCTGCCTCTAGGCCTTTGTTTATCCTGGAAACAGTTAAAAAAATGGTCTTTCCATCTTCTTTTGCTCAATATAGTTGAAAATTAATCTTTCTCTGGGAGTTCTTTTTTAAAATACTTTTTAAACTTTATTTGTTTTGCACATGTGTTGTGTGTGTGTATATGAGAGAGAGAGAGAGGGAAGGAGGGAAGGCAGGAGAGGGCACTGTGTGTCCCTGTGGAGGCCCAAGGGTGACTTCAGGAATCATTTTGAATTGCTTCTGCCTCCTTTCTGCTTTATCTGGGATTTCCCAGGCTCCACCCATCATTTCCACATGGTGGCCCTGGGATCTGAACTCAGGACCTTCTGATTGAGAGGCAGAGTTTTAACCTGAGCCATCTCTCTAGTACCACATGGGAGTTCTTTTTTTTTTTTCCTCTCATTTATTTATTTATTTTTAATTAACTTATTTTTTTCCACTCATACAAACTTGATAGGTACCCCATTCCCCTCCCTCCCTCCCTCCACCCCTCTCTGGATCCCCTTGCTCCTTCTCCCCTTTTCCCCTTCCTTTCCCCCCTCCCCCCTGCCATTCCTGGAGCACCCTTTAGTGTGGCGTGTCACTTTCACGTGGGAGTTCTTGAAGGAATCATCCCCTCTGTCCATGGTTGGCTCTGTTTACTTCTCAGGTGTGTTTGGTTGCAGGTGATTGTATTTCTGAAGAAGAAAAGCAAGTTCATCAACCTGGTGCTTCAGCACATGGGCACGTCAGCTCTCATGGACCTGCTGCTGCGCCTGGTCAGCTGTGTGGAGCCGGTGGGCCTCCGTCAAGAGGTTCTGCATGTGAGTGTCTGCTGGCACCCCTCTCATCTGTGTAGAAAGAACGAGTCAGACAAGGCATTCGGGTCAGGAATCCCAGATGCTTAGTCCCGACTCTTCATCCGGTGCCCAGCACTACCTGTTCCTTTTCACATCTTTGTCCTGCTTTAGCCCCTTCAGAAGCAAAGAGTGCAGAGGTGCCTCCTTTCCCTACGCCTGGCTTCCTGCTTTCTGCAGAAGCAAAAGTGGGTTTTTCTTATCTCCTTTTCTTTTCCTGCCTGAGACACCCATCCAGGCCTTAGTATAGTGGTCAATGAGTGTGGACCCTAAACCCAGGTGTCATTGTGAGGAAAACGCAAGCTGATTATAGCTCATACCTGTTGCTTTCGGAGCTTGGATATGGTGGCCTGCTGGTCAGCCAGTAGTCCTGGAAGAAGAAGAGGGTGAGCTTCTGCTCCTGCCGGACACACTTGACTTGTATCGTATCTATACAAATTGGGTCTTTGCTATTTTCTCTGAGAGACAGGTGTCATCAAGGTGATATTTTTAACTGGGCATGGTGGAACAAGCAAGTATTCTCAGCACTTGAAAGGCAGAAGTGAGAATGTGAGTTTGAGATTACCCTGGGCTCCATATTAAGTCCCCATATCAAAAATTAAATGAAAGGTGGTGTTCTTACTCTTAAGCTGGTAACTCATTCCCTTATAGCATCTGTACTGTGAGTAAAATATGCACATTAGCAGCTGTTAGTAGTGTACTTTGGACCCCTACATAACGATGCACACATAACCTTTTGCCTTTCACCGAGTTACTTACTTAAAGCATCCCTGCCAGGGCAGCATCCTGTCTTTGCACGAGAGGCATATGATTCAGTGCATGGACTCGCTGGTACAGCCAATTTCCAGCTCTGCTGTGCTCTTGATCTTGAAAAATGAGTTTCAGTCCTCATAATGTTCCACCACAACAGAGTTCTGCTCTTCTATATCCTGGGAAGGCCTTAGTGCTTCAGGGAGCTGAGATTTGTCTTGTTTTTGTATCTATTTGGTTTGCTTGGTTCATTGCATCATAGGCTTCAGAGATTTGTACTGAAGACAGAGAGCATATGTACCATCAGGACATATGAGTGGCTCACCTCTTGGCAGAGTTTATTTATTATATCCTTTGGGTTCTTCTTAGGTCTAGACAAGTGTGTCAGAGTTTCTATTCCAGGAAACCTGGGTGTATGAGCTTTTGATATACTGAAGAACTTCTCTTGTTTAGTTAGATATGAGCATAGACATTGACTATTTTTGTTTTCTTCTTAATCTCTTTTAGTGGCTTAATGAGGAGAAAATCATCCAGAGACTTGTAGAATTGATCCACCCCTGTCAAGATGAAGATGTGAGTGTAATGTTCACAGAGCCATGTTGCGTGAATCTGTTGGAACATTTGCTGCTATTGCCTGATGGGGGGCAAGTCACTCCTATCCTCTGATGAGGACCATTAGATACATTTTTTTCTGTTTTCAAGTGCTAATATCTAGGTAAAATGAATGTGTGTGTGTGTGTGTGTGTGTGTGTGTGTGTGTGTGTGTGTATTACAAACACAGTTCCCTGTGACTGAATAACAAGTCTCTGTGGTTGAGCTGCATAGAAAATCTACCTTTTAGCTTCTCTGGTCAGGGATTTGGCCATGGGTCAGTGGCTCCTCTGCTTCTCTCATAAGACTACCCACTTTAGGACTCAACTAAAGAGAATCTACTTCCACAGTGGCTTAGCAGCATTCATTGATCTGAGTTATCCTCAATTCCATGTCATGTGGACCTCTTGAGTTGGGCAAAGTGGGCTCGCATGGCCAATGGCTTTGAGAAGTAAGCTAGATCTGCATCAGACCTCTGTAAACTTAGCTCCAAAGTGGTGTCCTTCCTTCTGATGTATCCTTTCCTTGAATGTCCAGGTCTCACTTACATTCAAACAGATGACTTCTACAAGGCAATGAATGCCAGGAGCGGACAAGTGGGGGGCATCTGGAAGCTTCCCTAGAAGCATATAAAGTGACCTATAGCTATAGAAGTAAAATGCAACTCCTACTCTTTGTCTTCTATTAACTCTTACAAAACTGACATGATGCCAGGTAAGGAGTAAGATTCCGTACACCTATGCCAACCAATCAGTTTTCAGCAGACATTTAGTTGAGTTCTGATATGCTTTATGGAAGTCTTGTCAGATACCACAGGTCATGGGCTCAGTCTCCAAGACTTGTTACAGTTGTCACAAGCCCCCGTAGCCTTCCATCATGGCCTTCTGACTGAACAAGTACAAAATTGTGGTTTTCATGGTCTCTTCCTTGGGTTCAGTTAGTTTATTGAGTGGATCACGGAATTCAGAATCGCTTACTTCTATTTACTGGCTTATTATGAAGGATATTATAAAGGATGCAGGTGAAGAAGTACATAGGCAAGGTGTGGGAGAGAGAGTGGAATTTCTGTGTCCTCTCCAGGTGCCTCACCCCGTAGAAACCTTTACGTGCTCTACTTTGTACGCTTCCCATACTTAGTCTTTCTGAATTTCTATGAGACTTTGGTGCATAGGCATTATTGCTAATAGACTTAGTGAGAAAACACAGTGAGACCTGTCCAGATTGTTCTTGGCCTCATACAGTGTCACCTGCTTCAGGTTACTGGAATGCAAAGGGTATTATGATTTAGTGTCAACATAGGTCAGAGTCATGAGCCAGGAACTGTAGACAAAGACCAAAAATATATGTATATCAAAGTATCACAAGTGACAATATGCCTTCTCCATCCAGCCGTCATCTTACTTCTATAGTAATCCCTGTTGAAAATTTGGATTATATCCTAATAGAATCTTTTGTGACTTGCAAATATTTGTACATGGATACACTGCCCTCAACAATTTTGAAAACAGTAATAGTGATGTATGTCCAAGGTTTTCACTGATGCCTGGCCATTCTACTTTGTCCCTTAACATGCACTTTGGCCTGCCAAGTAGTTGGGGAGAGCTTGTTGGCATCTGTGAGAAAATACAGACTTTCCTGTCTAGAAGTTAGAGATTGCCCATGGTGTGAATGCTGTGGGGTGCTGGCCTGTCCCGGTTCCTAAAGGTGGCCTCAGAGCCACTCAGCTGCTTTCATTTCCCTTGAAGTAGACTTGCAGGTATTTTTTTTTTAACCTTAATCATCCTACTCTGTGTGCATGCTGTTTTTGTCTTTATTGCTTAGTGTCTTCCTACAGAGTTGACTTCACGTGCGTATTTGAGAATGGGACGTAGCATCAGTGTTTGAGTTTCACTAGGAAAATTGAGTTCTCGGTTTTTTGTACAGTACTTAATGCTGTTTTTTTTAACCTCACAAACACAGAATTCATTCTAAATAATAGCAACTACTTGTTAAATTTAAATAGCATGATCATGTATTTGCTGCATTGTAACATTTGGATATTTTGAATTTCCTTGGGTGGTTTAATATGTCTTTCTAAAAAACTGAGCTTGATCTCCATTGGGTGGGTCTTGACTGAAAGGACTGTTCCCTCTCTTTTCAGAGGCAGTCAAATGCTTCTCAAGCACTCTGCGACATCATCAGGCTGGGCAGAGACCAAGGCAGTCAGCTGCAGGAGACTGTGGAGCCAGACCCACTCCTCACAGCCCTGGAGTCGTGAGTGCTGGTGGGCTATGGTATAGTGGGCCTCACTGTGAGTCATGGGGGTGTTTTGGAGCCTCGTTTTAAACACAGGAGATGCCTCCCATCACCTCAGATTTGGAATCTGATGAGCTCCCCAGGTTCAGAGCCCAGGGAAGGATATCAGGGAATGCTTTGGTGTGTAGGGAATTGGCACCCGTGGGCTGGAATGTCATGTGAGCTCTGGGCACCCTGCTTTAAGCCTGAGCAGACCCAGAATTGAGGCTTCTCCTGACTCAAGAATCTGTGATGTCTTCTGGGGAGGAGCGTGTCCTCGAACTGTGTCTGTGCACTTGCTCTGCCAGGCAATAACCTCTAATGTACCCAATAGGCAAGACTGTGTGGAACAGCTGCTGAAGAACATGTTTGATGGAGACCAGACAGAGAGCTGCCTGGTCAGCGGGATGCAGGTGCTGCTCGCCATGCTGGAGCCAAAACGTGTTGGGTGAGCTGCCCTATGCCACAAGATGTGGGTGCCTAGAGAATAGCCAGGCCGTTTTTTAATATATGCATGTGGGGGGGGGGTGTATGAATGTGTGTTCAGATTTGTGTGCAAATGCACGTGCGTATGTATGTGCATGCATGTGGAGGCCCAAGGTTGTTTTTCTTCATTATTCAGCATCTTAGCATTAGAGCAGGCTCTCTTGTTGAAACTGACTTGCTGTTTCAGCTTATCTGAAACAGGGATTCTGTTTCTAGCTTGCTCCAGGGATTCTTCAGCTTGGCCTTTCTAGTGCTGGAATTAGAGTCAGTCCACCACACCTCCCCACATTTACATAAATGCTTCTGATCTGTGGGTCTTCACAGTTGCATGCCTTACCTGGGGAGCCATCTACCCACCCCTGCCATGAGTGAGAGAGAGAGAGAGAGAGAGAGAGAGAGAGAGAGAGAGAGAGAGAAAGGAGAAGAGAGAGAGAGAAGCATATAAATGCCCCAGTACTCTAGGAGGTTAGAGGACAACTCTCAGAAGTCAGTTTTCTTTTTCCACTCTGTGGCTTCTAGAGTTTGAACTTGACTCCATGTTTTGGTTATACAAGTTACCGTGTGGATATGTACTCCTGGTTAACTTTGCAATTGTGGATGAGTCTCTTTCATCTTCACCACCAGACCTGGAACCACCTCAGCCTGACAGTACTCCAGTTTGCAGCAGCTTTATAGATGCATATAGAATAGGTGTGGTTTTCCCGGGACAGCTCTGGCAAGTCTTTCAGTGCATGAACACATGTGCATGTGCACCTACTCCACTCCAACATGCAGCTTACTTATAGTTTACGTGGTTATTGCCTGTGCCAGGGGAGGGAGAATGCTGTATTCATCTTTTATCTCCTAAGCTCTATAAACATAGTGCAAATTTCTCTGCTGAGTATTGAATCAAGCACTGTCTTTCAGGGTTGTCCTCTTTCTCATCCACCAGGTTTTTAATGCCTAGCACATAGGTTCTTTAAGGCTACTTTATTGTTGCTATCTGACTCAGAAGATCATTGCTTGTCAGGAACTTTTCCCTAAGAAACCCCAGATATCAGAGACAATCCCTAATAGAAGGGATCCCAGTATGCGCACAGCACAAGGCCAGGGATGGCCAGAACTTGTGGGGCCCACTCTTGTGCTGTCATCCAGGTCACATGCTGGCTGTCCTCAGCTGCAGCTGTTTGCAGGCTTGCTGAGGCAGGACGCGGGGAGGACCATTATAGTTTTTAAGACAGGAAACAGCAAGAAAATCAAGTTTGAGGAAAGGCTAAAGTTTATTTGAAGATAAGGAAACTTAAGAGCTTTCTAAGACCCAGAGAGAAACTCTAGGAGATATTTGAAACTTGCTTTGGGGTCCAGGGGACTCAGATTGGCCCTCAGGTACCAGAAGGCTCTGTGGCCACACCCACCTGAGAAGATGACGTGATCTAGTGACATCTTGCGAGCCATAGACAAGAGATGCCAGTGAGAGAAGGGCTTCTTCAACCAGGAACACCCCCCTCTAAGGTATACCTCGAGAGAAGATGGTAGAGAGCCCTACCTTAGCTTCTCCCATGGGCCTTGAGACTCCATCAGTGGATTCAAGTTCTCTGCCACCAGTGGGCCATCTTCAGATATCTCCGTTTTGTTGTCACATGTTGGGGTAATGGTCCAACTCTCCCAAAGAAGTTGCCTTATGTTCCATTGTTGGGGGAAACTTCATTATCTTCTGGTACTGATGGCCTGTACTTTGAAATATACACGCACGCGCACATGCGCGCGCACGCACACACGCACAAAATGTACAAGAAATTGGGGTTAATCTCTTTCTGTAACTACCTAATATATCAATATTTAACTTACTGTTTAATCATTTCCTCTACTTAGACTAGGATATTAATTGTTTCTTTTCTAAAGTGTTTCATTTACTGGTTTGAGAAAGAGAGGGAGACACACAGCAGGTGTATGAGGGTCACATTGTGCAGGTGGAGGTCAGAGAATAATTTCAGAGTCAGTTCTCCAGGTTGAACTCGGATCACCAAGTGTTCATAGTTTCGTATTCTTGTTCCTATAATGAACATATAACCCAAACAGTTTATGGGGAACAAGGAACTTACATTCATGCTCATGATTCTAGTTCACAGTTGATTATCATGGCAGGAAAGTGAAGGGAACTGGTTACACCATATCCATCGGAAATGCTGAAGAGCCCAAGGACCAAAGTATTACATGCTTGCAAGCTTGCTAGTCTGCCAAACTCAAACCAGCTTTCTCTGTCTTTTTTTTTTTTTTTTTAATTCAATTGTGCATGTGGTGTGCGCATGTATGTATGTGTGAGTATGTATATGTGTGTAGAACCACGGACGAAATTGGGAACCACCATGGACGCCTCCACCTCCTCCTTGTTTACTATGCCCCGGGATTCACAGGCTCCGCCCTACCAGGGCCAGAAGCACAGGCCGCCCCCACTTCCACCCGGTGTCTATACGTGGGGTCTAGGATCCGAACTCAGGACCTTCTGCCTGCAAGGCAGAGGCTTAACCCCTGAGCCACCTCTCCGGCCCCATTTCTCTCTGTCTTAATGCTGTGTCTTCTGACATTAATCCATATATTTAATCTACAGACTTGCTTCAATTAGATAATCCCACATACAGACTAATCTATGGATTTGTCTCAATTAGATAATCCCACATACAGGCTAATGTATGGATTTGTCTCAATTAGATAATCCTACATACAGGCTAATCTATGGACTTGCTTCAATAGATAATTCCATATACAGGCCAATCTGCAGACTTGCTTTTATTAGATAAATCTTGCACACAGGCTAATCTACAGACATGCTTCAATTAAATAATCCCACATACAGGTTTGTCGAAAAGCTCAGTTCTCAGTTGTCAGGTTGACACCTGGAAATATTGATGCACCAGGAACTTTACGTGCTGAGCTATCTGTCCAGCTATTTGGAAAGCCAAATTTAACCTAAGTGTAATGGAGCGGATAATGTAAAATTAAGGAAAACAGAAATAAGCCAACTATTTTTCTTTACTTTTTAAATTTAATTTAATTTTATAGGGGTGTGTGTGTGTGTGTGTGTGTGTGTGTGTGTGTGTGTGTGTGTCTGTATGTGTATCAGAGGGCACTGTGTGTCTATACAGGACCAAGGGAATCATCCTGGATTGGTTCTACCTCCTTGCTTTGCTCTGGTATTTCCCAGGCTTCTGCCTAGTGTTTTTACATGGGACCTGGGATTCAAAATCTGAACCTTCTGCTTGCAAGACAGTCTTAATCCCCAAGCCATCCCTCTTGCTCCTCTTTACTCTTTTTTTTTTCAAATCATTTTATGTATTTAGGATTTTTTTTTTTCTGTAGTCATTTTGTATTTTATTAGAAACGGTGTTTAAATATAATGTCAGTGAAATTTTCTTGACAAAGCAAAGAAACCATGTGGCCAGTCTGTTTCCTATTTCTCAGCTGATGAATGATTGGAAGACAATAGTGAACAATTTCAAAACTGAAGCAGGTTACTAACCTTGGTAGGGCGACACACCCTGTGTTCTCCTCACCCTGTACTCCTGGCCTAAGTGACTAGGAATGCATGCAAGTTTCAAGCTTGCATTGGGTTCTTTCTCTCTCTCTCTCTCTCTCTCTCTCTCTCTCATACCATGATATGTATGCAAAGATGAGGACTCAACTTCTAAAGTTGGTTCTCTCCTTCTGCTTGGTGGGCTCTGGGGCTTGAACTCAGGTTGCTTTGTTGCTACATTCTTTCCAAGCATGTGTTTCTACTGCTGAGCTTTCTCGATGGCTCTAAGTAGTGTCACTTTTCAGATTTCTTTTTGGGAAAGTCAAAGAGTTATTTTTAGAAGATGAGTTGAATATTGGCAGGGTAGATGCGGCATGCCCCGGGCACAGTGCATTTTCCAAGACTCTGTCTGCTGTCCTCACCCACAGGACAGAAGGTTTGGTGGACTCCTTTTCTCAGGGACTGGAAAGGTCATACTCTGTCAGCAGCAGCGTGCTGCATGGCATCGAGCCATGGCTGAAGAACTTCCACCAGCTCCTGCTCAACCCACCAAAGGTAAATAGCTGTGAGCGGTTGTTGGGGCTTTTAAAGATTTTTGTCAGATACTGTGATAAACAAGGAAAGGGTCCTACCATTAATCTGTGATGTGGAGTGAGTATGCTTTGATGTTGCCCTGAACAGAGAATCACTGGGTAAGAGTCACAGCTTTCTAGACAGCTGCCAGCTAGGAATGTGCATCTCTCCTCCATTAGGAGAGGACTGGGAGTGGGACAGATCGCGTGCTCCCCAGCTCACCAAACCTGAGGTGACATGGGCCCAGTCTCAGCCAATGACTGCTCAACTCCTGGGGAGACCAAGGTCTCAGGGAAGCCCTTTGCTCACTCAGCAATACAGGACAGTGCCTGGATAGGCCAAAGAGAATGCAGTTCATAAAAGTTCTCACTGCTGCTGCCTCCCAGAGCTCCTTCCCTTCTTCTCCAGCCTCACATTAGAGCTCTCCCCACATCCTCATCCCTCCCTAGTTCACGGGTGGTTTGTCTGTCTCTCCCTACGAGCAAGTAAGATTCATGAAAGCAGGGATTCTGCTTTGTCAGACTTGAACATTTAGTTTTTAGTGAAAACGTAGACACATATTTTGCATGGGGTGGAGGGATCAGAAAGCACCTGAATCCTGCCTAGTGAGTCAAGCTTCAGCCCTCTCCTCTCACAGTGCTCACTAGACTGTGAGCCCCCGACACCACGAACACACATAAGCAGACCTCATCATGAGAGAAGTGAGCTCTTCATCCTGTGGAACGCCTCAGTTTCTCATCCAGACAGGCTTGTTTTGATCATTCCTCCCCACGGGCTGGGTACATAACAAACAGGTGGTCCTGCTAGTCACAATGCTCCACCTGCGTGGTGCCTCCTGTGTTTGCAGAAGAAAGCGATCCTGACCACCATTGGTGTGCTGGAGGAGCCCCTAGGGAATGCTCGTCTTCATGGTGCACGCCTCATGGCTGCGCTGCTGCACACAAACACGCCCAGCATCAACCAGGAACTCTGCCGGCTCAACACCATGGACTTACTGCTGGTGAGTGAGCATTACGGCCACCCCTGCTGTCTGTACGCGTCACACACAGCAGCATTAGATGTGAGATGGCCAGGAGGCGGTGACACTGGTTCATCAGGGCAGACAGAAGAACCTCAGCACCTGGCCTGGCAAAGAGAGGACAGATGTCGGGTCCTGAGGCTTGACCCCTGATCTCTGATAGAGCACACTGAACAACAGAGTAATGTGCTTGCTATGCCTGAGGCTCACAGACCTGCCAGCAGCAGGTAGTGTCCAGTCCTGTCATATCCTTTCTCATGTTCTGATTTAACAAGGTAGAACTTGTACTCTGGGTCTTAGGTCAAAAGTATACTGAAAGAAAAACTCCCTGTCTTGTGTTCTTGTGGCACTTGTTAAAACCGATGTCAGCAGAGCTGCCCAGTGATCTGCAGAATGCTGTGGGATTCTGATGAGAGGGATGAGCAGGCAGTGGAACTCGACCTGTTCTACATGTGGGCAGCAGGTCTTGCTCTAAAGAGCTTGGGGCCACTGCCTGGAACAGGGAAGGGATGTTGCCGCATGTGGGCATTGTTGACACACACACTTTACTCTTCTTCATTGCCTGGGATCTTTACTCCCAGAAAGCTAGATCACTTCCTCAGCCTAAAACCTCATCTTCTCCCTTGGACTTAGATCTGTTCTGCTAATTTCCACTCTTCTGGCACTTAGATGTTTCTTGAGCAAGGAATGTAACTCAGTTGATAAAAGTGCTTGGTTAGCATGTGTGAAGCCCTGGATTTGCTTCTCAGCATCATCTAGACAGGCATGGTAGTTTATGCCTGTAATCTTACTACTTAGGAAGAGGTAAGAAGATCAGAGATTCAAGATTATCCTCAGCTACATGGTAAATTTAAGGCCAGCTTGAGCACATGAGACTTACACATACACATGTACTTGGAACTGCTAGGCGTGATGGAAAATACCTGCACTCTGCAGAGAGAGGCAGCAGGCTCAGAAGTTCAAGGCCAGCCTAGACTACATAAAACCCTATCTCAATCTCCCCCCCCCAAAACAAGTTATTTAATACTGCTGTGACAAATCCCAGCCTCGCTCAGGGATGTATTTATAAAAGACTTACCTTTTTTCTTTTTTAAAAATAATTTTGTCTCTTTATTTTGCGTGCATGTGTGTATAGGTGCATGAGTAGACATATATATGCATATGTGCATGTAGGCCAGAATTTTGCATTGGGTGTCTGGGCTGGAAAGATGGCTCAGGGGTTAAACCTTTGTCTTGCAAGTAGAAAGACCTCATTTTGGATCCCAGAGTGTACATAAAAACTCCAGTTAGAAATGGAGGTGGTCGGGCTGGAGAGGTGGCTCAGGGGTTAAGCCTCTGCCTTGCAGGCAGAAGGTCCTGAGTTCGGATCCCTGATCCCACGTAGAGACTCCAGGTGGAAGCGGGGGCGGCCTGCGCTTCTGGTCCTGGTAGGGCGGAGCCTGCGCTTCTGGTCCTGGTAGGGCGGAGCCTGTGAATCCCGGGGCAGAAGGAGGTGGAGGCGTCCATGGTGGTTCCCGATTCGTCCGTGGTTCTACACACACACAGACACAGACACACACACACAGACACACACACGCGCGTGCACATACATACGCACATTGCGCACAGTTGAATAAATAATAACAATAAAATTTTTTAAAATGTTAAAAAAAAAAAAGAAATGGAGGTGGTCTGTACTTAGGACCTCGAAAGGCAGAGCCTGGGAAATCCCAGACCCGAGTAATAGGAGGTAGAGCAATCTAGGATGGTTCCCAAGTTATCATTGGACTTCCACAGGCACACATAGTACCCTCTCCTACACTCGCGCGTGCGCGCACACACACATTAGCATCTACACGCATAATAAATGAATAAATAATAACATAGAGAGTAATCAAAGAAAACACCCAATGTGAAACTCTGACTTACATTCTGCTTGTGAGACAAAGGTTTAACCCCAGAGACATCTTTCCAGCCCAATCTACCTTATTTGTTAAGACAGACTCTTTCGTTGAACTTGGAGCTAGAGTGGCTGGCCAGCAAGTCCTGGGGATATTTCTGTCCTCGCTTCCGCAGTGCTAGGGCGGAGGTGTGTGTTACTAAGCTGCGCTCTGGAGCCCGAACTCAAGCCTCCCAAGCTTGCCCAGCAAGCACTTAACCAACCGAACCACTTTCCCAGCCCTTGTGGACTGACTTTTGTGGGGGCGTGGGAGAGGACCCAGTCCTTATCCTGCTATCAAGTATCTGCTCCTGAGCCATGCCCATCCCGCTTTGTTTTATTTTATTTTATTTATTCAATTGTGCGTGCGTGTGTGTGTATGTGTGTGTGCATGTGTGTAAAACCATGGGTGAATTCTCGAACCATCATGGACCGCCTCCACCTCCTCCTTGTTTACTCTGCCCCGGGATTCATAGGCTCCGCCCCCACTTCCGCCCAGCATCTATATGTGGGGTCTAGGATCCGAACTCAAGACCTTCTGCCTGCAAGGCAGAGGCTTAACCCCTGAGCCACCTCTCCAGCCCCCCCACTTTGTTTTAAAGATAGGCTTTCACTTTGTAGTTCAGACTGGCCTTGAACTTTCTATCCTTCAGCCTCAGCCTGAGTGCTAAGATTACAGCTGAATACCACCATGTCTGTCTGTCTAGCTCTCTCTTTTATTATAGTAAAGTATCATAGCATTGAACTTTGCCATTTTATCCATTTTGGAGAGGAATCGAGAAACTGTTTCCCCATGTAGTCCAGTCTGATCTTGAATTCTGTGTCTTTTTATCTTAGCCTCCCAATTACTAGAATTGTAGGTATATGCATCACATCTTGCTCTTATTTTATCCATTTTTACATGTATAATTCAGGGACACTAAGTACATTTACAATTTTGTGTAACTGTAAATACATGTATTTCCAGAACTTAGTTCTTTTCCTAAACAGACATGTATACTTCAAGCACTGGCTCCCCTTCCAGTCCTTTTCTTAACTTTTGTCAATGTCCACTTTACATCTTTAAACTTGACTATTCCAGGACATTATGTAACTGAGACCATAGATTGCCTTTTTGTGATTTGCTTATTTCATGGATCACAATGGCTCTAAGATTCATCCATATTGTAGACTGTGTAGTGGAATTTCCTTTCCCTTTTTTTTTTTTTTTTTTAAATAGGCTCTAATGCTTCCTAAGCTAAATTCAAATTAGCTATGTAATCAAGGGTAGCTTTGAACTTCTTTTTTATACATTTATTATTTATCTGTGTATGTGTGTGTATGTGTATACACACACATCCACCATGCACACATTCGGGTCAGAGGACAACTTTCTGGAATTGGTTCTTTTCCTCCACTATATAAACATCAAAGTAGAACTCGGGTTTTTCTACAAGTACCTTCACCTGCAGAGCTATCCTAATGGCTCAGACCTGAGCTTCGATCCTGCAGTGTCCACCGCCAAGTGTTAGGGTGAGAGGGATGCAGTTGATTCCCAGTTTACGCAATGCTGATAATCAAACCCAGGGTTTCCTGAATGTCAGTCACACACACTACCAACTAAGCTACATCTCCAGCCTACAGTTTTCATTCTTGATAGTTTTCTCTAATGCATAAAAGCTTTAATTTTAGTGGAACCCTATTTACTTTCTTTTTCTTCTTTTTGCCTGTGCATTTTGTGTGATATCCAAGTCCATTGTCTTAAAGCTTTTTCTGTTTTCTTTAGAGTTAGGTTTTTGATCCACTTTTAATTAGTTCTTACACATGATATAAGACAGGGTCTGACTTCAGTCTTTTCAGCAGTTTTATAGTTTCAGTTTACTGGGTTTTTACAAATCTGTTGTTTATTCTTTTTTATTGTAAAAATGGCATTTAATATCTAAGTTTGAGCTAATGTTTATTTAACAAGGAATGAATATGGCTAATCAAAAGCCACAATGCACAGTTATGCCTTTGAGAAAATGAGGTAGTTTGGTCCACATTTCTAGTTATTTGGGTAAAAAAAAAATCAAAACAGAATCATTTTATTCAGCTAAGGGTTTTGATAAATTATTGTTCTTAAAATGTAGCCAGTTAAAAAAGTAAGTGACATCCACCAATGAAGTAAGTACATTGCCACACTGACTTCTGTATCTAAAGATGGTTGGCTGTTTCTGGAGTAACTTATGAGCGCTGGAAGACAAATCAAAGATGACACTGAATGCAGTAATTCCTTCCATCCGCTATACTTTCTATTCTCCTTTGTTTATTTTTAAGGGCTTTACTTCTGGATGTTGCCATATATGAAATTATTATCTTAGTTTCCTGTTTAGGTTGTTTTATTACTATTGTAACGAATGCAATGGTTTGTGTGTATTGACTTAGCATCCACAACTCTGGTGATTTTATGACTTCTAATAATTTAGAGATTTTAGACTTTTCTTTTTCTTCAGAATTTTTGTTTAAGAATTGAGGTAATTTTACTTCTTTTCCAACTTGGATAACTTTGTTTCATTTTCTTGTTAATTATCTGGTGAGAACTTTTTTGTACTATGTTGAATAGAAGAGGGCATCCTCATGATGTTAGATAGAAACTGTTTTTAAAGATTTTATGTATTTGTTTGAGAGACAGACAGACAGAATACATGTTGTGGCATAATGGTGGAGGTCAGAGGACAACTTTCAAAAGTCAGTCTGTCCTTCCACTGTAAGGACTCCCGGGGTTAATTCAGGTTGCCAGGTTTGTGATCACATGCTTTTCCGCTGAGCTCTCTCACCCCTAGGAACTTTTTCTAGATGCCTTTGTCATGTTAAAATTCCCTTCTGTTCTTAGTTTATTGAGTTGTTTTTAATTAAGACACTTTAACCATTTCTTTGTGAATTTATATGATATTCATTTGATTTTTACCTTGTATTGTGAAGATTGATTTCATGTGTTGAAACATCCTTACTTTCCAGAATAAATTGTACTTCAATGTGGTATGTGATTTTTTAAATTAATTATTAAGACATTTCAAACATGTATATAATACATTCGCAATGCTCTTGCCCCCACTGATTTTTTTCAATATGATACTGAACCAAATTTTCTCATATTTCGCACCAGCATTTGTAGGGAATATTCCATTTTTCTTTTTAGCTTTCAGTCTACTAAGATTTTTTTTTCCTAGTTTACAGGTCTGGAATGTGACCCATGCTAAAAAGTGGGCCTTAAATCTAATCAGAAAGTTGTTGATTGGCCCTTTCCGTTCATGCTATTATTATCCTGGTGGTTACCTCTTGTCCCGGTGATTGTTAGTTCAGTTTTCACAGATCAGCGAGACTGTTGATTGTTTTTCTCCCCCAGTAGCTTGCATAGTATTTTTTTGGTACTCTGAAAACTGTCCAGCAAGGAGTTATCAGCTGGATATATTTGAAGTTCATCCATTTCACTGAATGTCGCGGTAGTTACAGTATCCTTTGTACTGCTGAGTAGTATTCCATTGGTGGATAGTCCCCATGCCCCAGTTTTATGCTATCATGAATAAACCTGATATGATCATTCTTGTTGGGTGATGATTTCATAACTGATTGTTAGATCGTATGAAAGATACGACTAAATTTGTAAGAATCTGCCACACTAAAAAGTGCTTTCACCATTTTATTTTCTTATGGCATATATGAAATTTTTCACTTGTATGTTCTTTTTATTTTTAGCTATTCTAATGTGCTTGTAACAGTACTTAAATGAGGTTTGAATTTTCATTTTCCTCTACAACCAAACATTATTATATTTTTATAGTGTATTTTTTTTCCCACTCATTCACACCCCATTCCCCTCCTTCCCTCTACCCCTCTCTGGATCCCCTTACTCTCTCCTCCTTTTCCCCCTTCCTTTCCCCCCCCCCCTTTCTCCCAGTGACTCCCCCCCCCCAATTCCTGGAGCATCCTTTACTGTGTGCATGTCAAACTTCCCTCTGGGTCCTCCTTTCTGATGAGGTGTAGGGACTCAGTAGCATTGCCTCAAGCTCTTTCTTGTGTTCCCCTTTAGTATAGGAACACTATTGTGGCTGATAATCCCTTGCCTCTAAGAATCCTAGTGCTTGTGCTCCATGCTAGACTTTGAGGGGTCAATGATAAGTTGGTCATTTCACAGGTCATGCAAGGTCCTATTATGATTACTTCGGCCCTAACTTGTGTGGAGTATCTTGCGGTAAGATTGTAAGAGCCTAAAGAAGGGGAGGAGCGATGATTATTACATTCTTTTTTTTTTTTAATTTTATTATTATTATTTATTCAATTGTGCGTGTGTGGGTATGTATGTGCACACGCATGTGTGTATGTGTGAGTCCAGAACCACGGACGAATCAGGAACCACCATGGACGCCTCCACCTCCTTCTGCCCCCTACCAGGACCAGAAGCGCAGGCCGCCCCCGCTTCCGCCTGGAGTCTATACGTGGGATCTGGGATCCGAACTCAGGACCTTCTGCCTGCAAGGCAGAGGCTTAACCCCTGAGCCACCTCTCCAGCCCGATTTATTACATTCTTGATGCAAATCATTTATCAGAATATTGCAGCTTTCCTGTGATGTCTTTGTTTTTAGTTGATGCCAACCTCATGAAACAAGTTGGCTCTGTCCTCTTCAGCTATCTGAAGAGGGCTCTGTCCTCTTCAGCTATCCGAAAAGTTTGAGGAGTATTGGTATTAGTTCTGTAAAGGTTTGGTAAGATTCTTCAGTGAAGCCATCTGTTCTGGCTGTGTTTTTTTTTGAAAGGTCAGAGCCCCTGTCACACGGCACTGTCACAAGTCACTTCCAAGGTGGTTCAGTCACATGGCAGAAAAAGTAAAGCTGAGGTCTGGCTGGTGTTCCTTTCAAGGAAGTATATTAAGCAGATGAGCCTGGTTACTCGCCGTTTAAAGAGAAAATCATAAAATAAATTACAAATACTTAGAGATAGGAATGCTTTTACTACTTGATATGTGAACGTAATTAAACTGGACTTTGTAGAGACATGTGTAGTCTTTAAAGACTTACACTGGAAGAGAACCAATTAATTACTCAAACCTCTAACTTAAGGACAAAAGAATAAACCTGCAGGAAGTAGAAAGAAGACAAGTATTTGATAAGAGCAAAGGTCAGTGACATACATACAAAGCAGCAGGAAGGAAGGTCAAGGGCAGGGCGTGTCCTCATGGGGCTTTCCAGAGAGACTGCCTAGCACACCTGCAAAGTTAGCAAGTGAGATGCGAAAGGGTTCCCTTTGCCTTCGAGTTTGAGCAGTTAGAAAAGACTCACTAAAAACTTTCTTCTGTTCTCCGTTTACTCAGGACTTGTTTTTTAAATACACCTGGAATAACTTTTTGCACTTCCAAGTGGAACTGTGCATAGCCGCTATTCTCTCCCATGCTGCTCGGGACGAGCAGACAGAAGCTAGTGGATCCGATGGCAGAGTGGAGCCTCTGCAGGGGAGCGGAGACGGGAGCAGGAAGATGGAGACCACCCCGCAGCCTGTCACCATTCCTGAGAACATGATGGTGACCCACGTAAGTTGAGGCCAGCGTCCTGCTCGTCACCCAGTTGAGGCAGATCCAGACCACATGGTGCTATGCCAACTGCAGCCTCGACTGACAAGCCCTGCCGTGCTCTCCTACTACTCCTCTGAGTTGGTGGTGCGGCTGTCTCTGGCCCACAAGGACACGTGATCATGAAGAAACATCTAGGTTTGACAGGGTCGTGGCGTTGGCAACAAGGAAGGTGAAGCAGTCAGGGAAAGTAGCATGGCGGAGTTGGTCTTGTGGTTGTGGTTGTAGCTCCACGCAGCAGCTACCTACCTGGACACTGCTCCTTCGGGTCTCCTGAAATCCAGGTGCACCACCTGTGCCCATCACTTGTCTTATTCCTCATGAGATAACCCTCCCTCTCTTGGCCGGGTACAAGAATCTGGGGTCACAGTCTGTAGCTCAACCTCTTTCTGTCACCGGCATCCAACATTATCCCTAATGAGTATTGGCTAGGGAAGGGAGGGACAGGGCGGCTTGGGATCATGAGCATGAAGAGGTACCATGAGCCTCTTCTACTTGTGACCACCTGCCCAAGAGGACTAGAGTGCTGGGGGACATGCTGCAGGACTGACAGGGAGACAGGTGTGGAAAGGTTCCTGAATCTCAAGGCAGAGTCCTCAGAGACAACAGAGCTGGAGGGGTCTGAGGGTCTCACTCGTTGGCCATGGTCGTTATCCTGGGCGTCCTCTGTGTGCGATCTTGAAATGAGCTAATGCTGAAGAAGGAGCCTCCCATCTAGCTCACAGTGGTGACCCAGTGCGTAAACTGCCAGGAGACAGGCGTTTCCAATGACGAGCGTCACCAAGTAGGGTGGTGTGTTCAGGAGCCGACAGGGATGACCTAGAATGAGAGAACAAGAGTAGGGGCCTGAGTCGGAGCCCAAGACAAACATCCCAAGTATGAGAACATGGCCTCGGTCAGAGAACAGAAAAAGCCAAGGGCTCCAGCTGTTCCTCTGGATACGTAGGGAACCTACAGGAAAGTGGCCAGAAGTGCCGGTGGAGGCCCGTGGGAATGGAGGCAGTGAGTGGTCCATCTCGTTAGAGGAGCAGGGAGTGCCCTCCTGCAGGTCTTCATTCACAGGACATTCCGTAGCAAGAGCCTGGAGGCCCTTGGGCAGAGGGTTTGCTTGGGATCCCAGAGCTGAGGGTGTAAAACCACAGGGTCTTCAGCACTGATTGGCTGGTTCACTGCCTGCAGCGTCAGGGGGCAGCGTGCAGCCCTGCAGGCTCTGACTCACACTGCCTGCCCCACCCCTCAGCTGTTCCAGAAGTGCTGCCTGGTACAGAGGATCCTGGAGGCCTGGGAAGCCAACGACCATACACAGTAAGAACTGCAGGGGCCTCCCGCCCCATTGGGGATGCAAAGGTGTATCTCCTCAGGGTGTCGGCAGTACTGGGCAGGAGCCTAGACTTCTCTGGGGTCAGGAGTATGTGAAACAGCCCTATGCCTAGAGCCATTCTAGAAGGCATCTTTCTGTTGGGTGAATAGCCTTGAGGGCTGCTGAGGAGGGAGAATGCAGGGAGGCTGAGAGACAGCTGGGTCTTCACAGTGGGTGGGTATGGTCCCTTCCCCACCAGGAGTCTAGAGAGTCTCTGCCCAACCTGTCTTGCCTAGGCTTTGTGCACCTACAGTCCCTCGCAGGTGTGTGTTTGTGTATGTGTGTATAGTGTGTAGCATGCTTATGTGGAGGCTGAAAGTTGGCATCAAATGTTTTGGTCAGTTTCTACTGATTAAGGTAGGTCTCCCAATTGAACCCAAAGCTTATCAGTTGGTTAAGCTAGCTGACCAGCTTTGTCTCTTGGGATTGCAGGGATCTGGGGATTCGAACTCTAGTCCTTATATTTACAGGACAGATACCTCCAAGCTATCTCCCCAGCCCAAGTTGTTTCTCTCTCTCTCTCTCTGTCTCTCTCTGTCTTTTTTGTTTGTTTGTTTGTTTGTTTGTTTGTTTGTTTGTTTGTTTTTATGTGGGACCTGGGATCCGAACTCAGAACCTTCTGCTTGTGAGACAGAGTCACAACCCCTGAGCCATCTCTCCAGCCCCTCTCTCTGTCTTAACGTGGCTGTATAGCCAGATTTTCCTTCACTTGCCAGTCTTACTATCTCTGATGTGCTGGCCGTGACTACCCTTGATCTTCCTAAAGACTTAGCACACACATAGGAGTACATTTTAACTAAGTCTTCCTTTGACTTGGAAAATGCCCTGCAAGTTTTCCGGGAATTGTAGCCACTGACATCCATTTGTTGTCCTGTTGGACTAGGTGGGCTCTGGGCAGTATTGAGTGAGGACCATAGGAGTCTAAAGGGGTCTGTCACCCTGGACTGTGGATACACAGACTTGGTTGTGCCAGCTCACATAATGTCAGGGCCCCATAATGCTCCAACATTGGGCAGCATCCTAGGATCCATGTGCCCAGTGCAAGCTACGCAGCCACCAGGCCTGGCGCATCTCCACTACTCTTGGGCCAGTGCTGTGATTTTTCTGTCTCTGCTTCCTCATCCGTGAGCAAGTCGTGAAGTGAACATGTTGTTAGTGATTCTTGGTGGGGGTAGGTGCAGGCGAACCTAGCTCACGGCGATGTCAGCAGAGGTCAGACTACTCATTCTGCTGCCCCAGGGATCAGCCTGGAGCAGTGACTGCAGAGAAGGCAGAGGCCTAGACCTGAGGTAACAGTGGAGACAGGACAGAAACCTGTCGCTTGTCTTTGCAGCAGCAAGTTGGGCAAGGCCTGGACTAGGTTGCCAACCTAATACTTCCTGTCACTTTCAGGGCAGCAGGTGGTATGAGGCGCGGAAACATGGGCCACCTCACACGGATCGCCAATGCTGTGGTGCAGAACCTGGAACGAGGCCCTGTGCAGACCCACATCAGTGAGATCATCCGAGGTGAGCCTACTGCCCTCTGCTCTCCCCTCCGTCACTCAGCAGTGATAACCACACTGACAGCGGACCAAACCCGAAGCTCCATTGTTGTTTCCTTTGGGGCAGGCTAGATGTCTCATCTGTGGAAGACACCCATAGACTAGAGGGGACTCAGCCTGCCAGGTGCAGTTCATGGCTCCAGTGTTAGTGCTTAAAAGCCAGATTCTCTTGTGCTCTCAGACCTCCCAGAGCCCTGGCACACCTTCGTGTTTTGCTTTGGACTCAGGCACTTTTCCCAGCATGCATATTGGGACTAGAGGGGTTGATGGTACCCGATTCCCTAGAAGGAGGCCCTAAGGACCAAGCCCCTGGGAGCCCGAACCCCAAGGGGGACAATAGAGCCCCTGTCTTCAGTCATGGGTCTCACTCCCTTGGGTCCCTCCTGTGTAATTATCATCAGGGTACACCTTCCTTTCATGTCCTTGGCGCAATCTAGTTCTGTGGCCGCAGCCACACATCTTTATATCGTATACTTTATCATTTGGCCTAAGTGCAGGGGTGAGGGGAGTGCTGAGCAGGGGAGGAGAGAAAGCCAGCAAGCCCGGATGGGGTGTGCTCAACTTGAGCTGTGGTCATGAAGACAGGCACAGCCTTAGACAGAAACTAGTCCATGCACGGACTTGTGAGGACTCTGCTCACCACCCGGAGTTTGTTGATGGGTGTCTGTCTAGATCACTCAGGGAGGTGAGAGGACTGAAGGGCCTATTTGGCACCAGGGCTGGGCTTTGATACACAGGTTAGTGTGTTGTACACAGTCCTACGTTGTTTACCCCGTGATCTCCTTGTGCAGTACCTCCGCTTCCTGTGCGGGGTAAGGAAACCACAGTCATCCTTCCTATGCCCAAGGACCAGAGGAATATCTTTCTCCAACATCTCCAAGGCCATCCGCGTGTCCACCCTCTTCCTAGTCATGCTTCAATAGCGTTTGGCAAAGTTGAACTTGCTGGTTCATCTTCCAATACTGTGTGGGCCCAAGGAAACAGGAAATACAAATAGAATATAATGGGCTGGGTGAGCTTAGAGCCAATGCTAGGGCAGTGTAGGGAGGTAAAGGATGAACAGGAAGCTCTTGTTTCCAGACCATGACTTGTGGACGGACTGAGGAATCTGCCAAGCTCCGGCCTTTGAGGAAGAAGGCAGCCTCTTCCTCAGACCCTGTTTGCCATTTTCTGTGTTCTGGGTCCCTTAGGATGTGCACATGCACCAGTCCTCCTGAGTTGTCTGTAGGGCCAAGAAACTATCCACTACCCTGCTGAGGATGGCTGTGGGCCAAGGCTCTGCAGCACACCTCCCCGCCCCCCTGTGGCATGGGCCTCCTTCCCGTCAGCTTTGGATCTCAATACACTCATCACAGAAACACGCCTCTTCCCGTTCTGGACCAGCATGTGCCTGCCAGGGCTCTCGAGTGCCTTGCATTGTCTGCACATGTCTCACCAGACATTATTTTTCTTGTAGGACTCCCCGAAGATTGTCGTGGGCGCTGGGAGAGCTTTGTAGAAGAGACACTGACGGAGACCAACCGCAGGAACACTGTGGACCTGGTGAGGAAGCTCGGGGCTGCTCCCGTGGCACAGCTGTGGCTGAGACCACTGAAAGTCATGTATGTACCTGTGGCCCTGGCCAAGACATATGCAAAAACAGCACTATAAGTGGGCATCGCGTCTGGCCTATGACCTGCGACTCACCATGCAGGCTCCTCCCGTGCCAGAGTCCGCAGAGTCCTGAAGACCTCTGTGCAGACCAACCCCTTGATCCCCTCCTTCCACAGCCAGAACTGTAGCTTCCTGAAAGATTCTCATGCCAGATGTCCAGGGTATTCTCTGGACCAGGGAGATGGGACACTTACGGGCCTTCACTCACTTGACATCTCCTTACAGTAAGCTGCACAGGCCCAGAAATCTGACAAGTGCTAGGGTGGGGTACTTAAGGATGGGTTGGGGGATTCTGGGGTTCTGCTTGGGCTGGGTTGGGTGGGCTCTGGGACACTGGCTGGCTCACGTGCCCACCCCATCTGGCCTGTGTTTTAGGTGAGCACTCACCACCTTCACTCCTCAAGTGAGGACGAGGACATTGAGGGTGCTTTCCCTAACGCGCTGTCCCTTCAGCAGGTGAGGGCATGGCCGGCACTCTGCACCCTGCCGGGCCCTTCCTGAGCCTGTGCTCTTAGTAGTTCTTGGACCCCCATGGGCATCGCGTAGCAAAAGGGAGAAGTGGCTAATCTCTAAGCACATATGGGGGAGAGGGAGGTATGGGAAAGACCCCCAAAGTCATATAACCATGGTGAGACTCCGGGGGATACTGAGCTTCAGAGTTAGTGTAAGGAGGTGTTCTTATGTACAAGACCACTCAGAACATGCAGCCAGCCAAGGATAATTTACTGCCTGCTTTGCCAGAGGCCCTGAGCACTAGAGCTCTGGCTTCAAGGATCAGCCTGTGGGCCTGCGACTTGCTCCATGATAGCATCCCCTCCTTCAGGCCTTCTCTGAGTATCAGATCCAGCAGATGACAGCTAACTTTGTGGATCAGTTTGGCTTTAATGACGAGGAGTTTGCAGACCAGGACGACAACATCAAGTGAGTACGGGAGGCCTGCCAGGCTTGGAGTCTGGGGTAGGAGTTCCTCCTCCCTAATCTCTGGTTACATGGGGGGCAGCTCCCTCTGGTCTCACCAAGAATGTGGCCCACTGTCCCCTGGGGGGATAGGGAATGTTCCACCCACTGTCAAGGGCACCCAGGCCCACTGCAGAGGCGGTGATGAGAAACCTTGTTCTTGCAGTGCCCCATTTGACCGGATTGCAGAGATCAACTTCAACATTGAAGCCGATGAAGACAGTGTGAGTGATTAGGGGCGGCTGCTGTGCTATAGGACATGGCAACATTTTATTCCGCTTGCCTGGATAGCTTAGCCTGTGCTCATAGCTTGGTCCTTAGGACATGGAGGAGTCATAGGAGCCCTGGCCTATGGATATGTGTTAGGATTGGGAGGGGTCTCTCCATGGGAACTGGGAGCAGAGATACCCTTTTCGCCTCACCCCATCTTGCCCTTCAGACAGGCAGAGGTCCTGTTCTGTGAGCTAACGCCCCTTGGGAACCATTTGGGACCAAGACTTCCCCAGGTTCTCTAAAAGTCAACTCCTTTTTCTCTTTCCTGCAGCCTAGTGCAGCTCTGTTTGAAGCCTGCTGCAGCGACCGAATCCAGCCCTTTGATGATGAGGAGGAGGAGGATATTTGGGAAGATGAGCAGACTCGCTGTACTGCCCGGGTGATGGCCAGAGCCAGGTGTGAGGTTCACTCATCCTCTCAAAGCCTCTGCAGAGGGAGAGAAGGCAAAAGAGCATGTTCAGGACATGTAGCCACTCTGGCAGAGCTTGGGCACCCAAAGAGGTTGTTATCCTTCCTGTGAAGACCGAGCAGTAATGCGTCATGCTGACACCCTATGCCCTCCCTGTTCCCAAGCCCACCGATTCTCCAGTGTTGGTCTCTAACCCAGGCCCACTAGGTATCTGACTGGGTCCTCTGTCTCCCCAGGTTTGGAGTCCCCCACTTCCCAGAAAACTACTCAAAGAATAGCCTGCAGCACGGAGTCCAGGAAAAGAAAGCTGGCTCCGAGGCAGCCAAAAATGTGCCTGGGGCGGCCACTCCTCCAGCCTCTGCACAGAAAGAAGGTCTTCACTCAGAGGGTGAGTCAGAAGGTACTGCAGGGGACCCAGCAGGAGACCTGGGTACTGGTGACAGGATGTGGCACCCTGAAATGCATGTCTCAGGAGCTGCCCATGGCCGGCCTCTCATCCGTGCATGGCTTCATGAGATGCTCTAGGTGCAAGAGATTTTCCAGCTGTTTTGCACTGTGCCTAGAGGAAGATGTTTTCCTGCTCTCTTCTGTTGAGGTCACTCACAGCTGCATCTACACAGCCTCTGTGTAGCATTCACCCGGCCTCGGTGGGACAGCAGCTCCCATGTAATCTGGATGCTATTTACGTGCACAGCCTGGCGATCCTCGGATGTGCTTAGTGACACAGTGCACCCCAAGACTCCTTTTTACCTGCGCTCTGGAGTCGGTTGAGAGACAACCATCTGTTAGGGAATTGCCGGCACCTAGCTGGGGCCTAGAAGACCCAAGAGCTGAAAGGCCAAGGGAAAGAATCTACAGCAGGGTAGCACATACCCAAGGCCAGGGAAGTGACAGAGTGCCGCCTGGGTAGACGGGCAGGATGAGGCGTGTGGCCAGCCACATCAGCTCTTGTGCCGTTGGCCCTGCGGGAGGCCAGAGCAGGGCCCACAGGTACCTTGTTGTGCGCCCCATCCGCAGGCCCTGGTGACTCCCGTGTGTGTGTGGAGGTGTGAGTGATCATCAGGATCCCTGAGAACCCCCCATCCAGAGTTTGGGAGCTAAGGGCCATCTGTTGTGTGGAGTACCTCCAAAGGGGGGGTCAGTGGGCACGACCTAGGACGTTCTACCAGCTCTGACACCTCAGACAGGGAGGGACCCACTGAGGTCTTTTCTGGGAGCAGCCTGTGTTTTCATTGAACGCTGTGGAACCCCCACTCCATTCCCTGTGTCTTATCTCCTTTACTTACAGCAGCCAGATCTGCCCAGTCTTGACTGTGCATCTCTCCCTGGCAGGTGCTGCATGGACGGCAGTGTTTGATGAGCCGGCGAGCCCAGCATGTACTGCCCAGGCAGCAGCAAGAGATATGGGTTCTAGTGTGTGGGCAGCCAGCCCTTCCGCTCCGGAGGAAAAAGGCTGGGCCAAATTCACTGATTTTCAGCCTTTCTGCTGGTAAGGAGCAGATCAGCATGGAAAGTTCTGCCAAGTACTGCTTCTTGGGGTCAGGAGCTTGCCCTGTGGGCTCAGCTCGCCTCGTCCTCATTTGTAGCTCTGAGTCAGGGCCCCGGTGCAGCTCTCCTGTGGACACGGACTGCAGCCGTGCTGAAGGTGGCCAGCATGCAGGTCCAGAGAAAGCCTGTGAGTAAACAGCAGCTCAGGCTGCGCCCCAGCAGGGGGTCCTGGCCTTTCGCAGTTCCCGGGCCTTACTCAGGCCAGCAGTCCTTGGGGTGGCAGGAAGTGGTCAGGCCCCAGATACAACCATGTCTTTGTGGTGTTAGGGTTCATTTTCACTTGGGGAAATGGGAGGGACCTCCAGGCTGCCCTCCGAGCAAGCCAGGTGCTCACAGCGTAGGTCCCAGAGTGAAGAAGTGTACGGAGGGTCGTCAGCAAGAAGCCAGCGTGATACCTGATCAGAAAGTCCTTGGCCTCCATCTGCTATTTGTGGTCGGATTTACCCCCATCCCCACCCCTACCCCCACCCCCATTCCCACCAGACCGGAAAGCTCCAGAGTGACAGCAGCTGCTTGAGGCGTCGTCCTGGGAGCTTAAAGTGCCAGGGCTGCTGGGCCCTCCCTGAACCTCTGCTTCCTCCTCTCACAACAACCCTAATCCTGTCTGACGGGCGGGAGGGCGGTCGTCTGGCTCCTGTGTGCTTCCAGACTCAACGTGTGGAGCGCTCAGGAGCCCAGAGGAGCTGTTTTCTGTCTTCTACATGTACATGGTACCGGCTTGGGAGCCCGGAGGCCATGGTGCTTTCTAACCCTTCTGCCTGCACAAGCGTCACAGGTTCCTTGTTTTGCAGTTGGTCCTACCTCGCCTTGTGCCTGGAATGTGTGTGTCACTGGGAAGGCTCCTCTAGTGGCCTCTGACAGCAGCTCCTCTGGGGGATCTGACAGTGAGGACGATGACAGGGCTGCTGGCGCTATGGAAGCTGGAAGAACAGGCCGTGGCAGAGAGGCCTCCCCATCACCTAGGACAGAAGAGGCTGCTGTGGGCAGGTGTGCAGGGAATGGCAGATTTGTGTGAGGTCCAGTGAACACCCTGCGCCAATCCACTGAGGATCTGACTCAGTTGCCAGGTTGCAGCTCCCTGGGATCAAGCAGCCAGACGGGCATCCCTTGGGCTGCTCTGGTGGCCACATGGCCTGTGGAGTTGTCACAGGGGACATTAACACCCGCGCATTAAGGTGGACAGGAGCGCATCCAACTTCTTCCTTCAGCAGGTGTTCTCTGCTGCGGTGTCCCAGGAGCTTGGGGGCCAGCTTCTGAAGGCTGACTGCAGAGAACAGCTGGTTCTCACTCACGTTGGGGACCTCGTGTCCCAGGTGGGAGGAGGCCATGTCTGTGTTTCTGGGGCTCTGCAGATCTCTTCTGCCATCCCCTTTGTGGAAAGACACACCTACTTCACTCAGGTACCCTGAACCAGTGGGACGGGATATATCTCAAGACTGGCCATGGTGACTGAGCCCTCCCTGAGGGAGAAAGACAGGGGCGTCACGTTCTCTCTGCCAGGAAGGCAGCAGCTTCCTAGCTCCTCCGGCAAACCAGAGCACAGGAGACGTGAACCGTCTGCGTCGTGCATGGTCAAGATGAAAAGACGAGCAGAATATCTCAGCCGGTCCCCAGGGACCTGGGAGTCTAGGGGCTCCACACACTAGATCCCGGGGGCCAACAGTGAACCAACCAGGGCTTGGGGAACAGGTATTGGGACACAGAGCTGCCTGCTGGAATAGGACTCTGGACACAGGTTGCAGCCACGTAAGATCCCCGAGGCAGGGATCCTGGTAGTTCCAGGGTGCAGTGAGCAAGTCCCTAGAGCCAACATGCATGGGTTAGACCCTGCAGGCGTCTGCTGTACACTCTTCCCGACAAGCAGGGTAGATCCTGCCACCTACCCATGTAGCGCTACCTAAGCGTCCAGTGTCATGTGTTGGGGTGTGTTTCCTATCTCCGTCAGGCAGGGAGTTGAGCCTCAGCTGGATCGGATCCAGCTGAGTTTACTGAATGCTCAGGCCTGTGTTCCAGGTGGAACATAGACTCCCTGTGCTCAAGGGTTTGCAGCAACGCACAGAGACGTGGGGTCCAGTCTTGGAAAGGGGGCCTGTACTTGTCCTTGATGCCGACATGATAAAATCAACCAAAAGGGAACTCTTGACTTGGAGCTCTTCGGATTGAGAGTACACTCATGTTTTTTGTTTGTCAAGAGAGGGTCTCATTATGCTGCCCAGGTTGGTCCCTCTAACTCACAGTTCTCTTCCTTCCACCAGTCCAGTGCTCGGACTGTAGAGGTAATACCATCAGCCCTGTCTTATAGACTCTACAAGTTTTGGATCACTAAAATTCTTCAAACAGAAAACTGATCTAAAAGGGAGTCGTTCTACAAAAATAAACTTTTCTAGACAGTTGTACTCTTGCTATGGGTCCCAGTCAGTCTTCAGAATTCACTCCTCCCTGTGCCAGAGCCCCCAGTGTCCATCTTTGCCCTGTGGGCCAGGAGGCAAATTTGCTGTTGGTGCTGCAGCAGCCCACCGGTGCAGCGCCTGGCTCCGGGACTCCTTTGCCTCGTGCCCTTGAGGTAGCTCCTCGGCTTGGCGAGAGGGGAG